>CM035148.1:121189028-121814028 GCA_020205605.1 Panax ginseng | reverse complement strand
ACATAAATTCATTGTCATTAGTGATGATAGCAATAGTGATATCAATGAAGCTGAAGGTTCAAGAGAATTTTAAATAATATGTTAGCCACTTATAATAGACATGGTAAGTAAAATATTATAATTATTAATGGAATATAATTTTTCATTAGAATAAATCATTTTCATATTAAAACTATATCTTATCATAAAAATATAATTTTGAAAGTTTACTCTTACCTTGCACGAGTTAGAAGGTTGTAATATATTCCATCCTTTCCATTATATATAATTTTTATGACATAATCACACATATTAAGAAATCTCATTAATTCTAGTGTTAAATAATTCATGTTGATTTGAAATTTTATTATTACTCATGTACTAATTAATTACTCTTTCCTCTCTCTCAATTACTTTTATTTTTTAAGAACAAAGTGAAAAATGATTATTTTTTTCTCATAAATATATGTAAAACTTTTTATATTATATAAAAAAATTATTTTAAAATGATTTATATAATGAAAAGGAAAGAGTATAATTTTTTCGGATGAAGAAGAAAAACCTTATAATAATTTAAAATTAATTACATGGTTAATCACTAGGTGCGTAGGCCCAAGTCATTTCATATCTGATTGGATGAAACCTCAATAACCAATAATACTCCCGCACAAAAGTAAGTGATTTTATAATTTAGTATTGAGAAAGTATTAATATTAGTATATTCTCAAGTTACGTTAAAAAATAAAATAATATAAAGAAAAATGGGAAAAAAATATCAACCAATGAATTTAAAAATCTCTAATCAATTTTGAATTTCGTTCCTATTTTATTTCCTCTAAAAATTTTCAAATTTCAAAAAATCAATTTATATATTGTGGGGCCGGACGGTTGCGTGAATTAGTTTGAGTGGGAAGAACGCGTGTGGAATGGTGGAGTCCACAGAAAGGGAAAGGGTATGGGAATGGAGCCTAAGTAATTTGGTTACATTCATAGTATAGATTTTAAATATTCTTGAGGTGAAAAATAGCAATAAGTGTGCAAGGGTTTGCGTATTTGGATGTCTTTCTACCAAAAGAAAAGAATCACACACACACACAAGAAAACAACTTATGTTGTCTCTATTAAAGCATCAACATCGTGATGCGTAAGAAGAAATTTGGTCGTGTGGCGGCAAAAACGATCGGGATTATTGGTTCCAAACAAGCGATCGACCTCAAGTTCTCCCATGGATCCGTTAATTTGGATCTCGTCGTGGTGGATCTGTTGACCTTTGGATCTCGTCGTGGTGGCGTGGATCTGTTGATGACGTGATTTTGAGAGGTGACGGTGCATAGTGGTGGATTTTTTGGGGTTTTTCGATTCTCCCGATTTCGGGTTTTCTTCGCGGGATCTTAATTTTTGTTCCATTAATTGATTTCTTATTCAATCAAAGTTATTTCGTGGTGGTAAGTTTTGATTCTTCTTAATTAATTTTACACCGACAACGGTGTAGATGACACAAGTTATTTTGTATCCTAAGATAAGTCGAGTTTCACGGAGTGTGTCGATGATCGTGTCTCTAGTGATTCGACCTCTCACACACTACTGGACATGATCTCAAATTCGTGGACTTGAGGTAAATTTCATTTGTTGATATTGACATGAAAATTTCTAACCAACATGTTCATCATCATTATCGTAATCAATATCATCGTTTCTATTCGGAAAAGTATAATTATATTATCAAAAGTCAATAATCAATTTTAATCTTCCTTGAATGTCGTATAATATATTGAAGTTTATAGATTTCTTGTTGATATTATTAATTTTGGAATTCTTTTCTTATAAATGTAGTTTATCCGACTTAATTAATTAATGTTGAGCCCTACTTGATGGGTAATGGTGAAAAATACTTTTGTCTTTGGAACATGTCTCAAATATTTTTCTAATTTAAATACTAATAAACTTGAAAATGAGAATTCCGTACATGGAGTTTGAAGTGAAATCTCATCCAAATTATGTTTGTCCTTTTTCCCCGTAAGATTGATGACCGTGGTGATCTTGTTGAGTTTGATTCTTCTCTCTTGATCTTTCCTTGATGAATTTTTCTTTCAAGGTAAGCCTACTATTTTACCCCCATCAGAATGCATATTAGATTCTTTCACCAAAATTAAGGGGTAACCC
Organism: Panax ginseng; assembly: GCA_020205605.1. Lineage (NCBI taxonomy): Eukaryota > Viridiplantae > Streptophyta > Magnoliopsida > Apiales > Araliaceae > Panax > Panax ginseng. The sequence goes on along the minus strand of CM035148.1, from coordinate 121,811,886 downwards.
AATAGCGAAATGCTTGGTTTATGTGATGTTAGACTTGATCTACAAGATTGGCGCACAGTGATCACTTTGAGTTTTTCTAGACATTGAAAATCTATTATTAACCTATTCTCGATTTATTTGACACTGCAAAGTTATCTTTGGGTGATGTTTTTGATTAAGCGTGTGTTATCTTAATAATATAACGTTTGGATTGAAGTAGTGGAATGAGGGAAGGAATTAAATGAACACAAGAAACCAAACTATGAAGATATATATTACATCAATCAACAATGAAGGTAGTTACTTCAAATGAGTGGCCAAGGGTAACAATTTGTGAAGATAGTAAAACGCACACAAAGCACAAAATTCCAACTTGCCTTGCAATTTTATTTCATTAATAACTTAAAAGAAATCATCATGCGATAATAAATTTACTATCACAAGAAGAAAATTAAGGCAAATAAGCAATTTTACGTATTTAGGATGCTCGATTAACATGAATTTTCAATTACGAGAGATAGCCATATATAAACTCTATATTTAGCTATGCACAATCGAAAAGAGCGCATGTAGTTAGGATATCGCCCACTAAAAAGTAGGCAAATAAATTTTCGTAATTCACATATGAGTAAATCTATATTGAAATCGATTCAAGATCAATGTCAATCCCTTAAAACATAATGCCATTTTGTTTTAAACCAAAGAAAGAAAACTGCATTTACTAAACCAATAAAATTTATCATGAAATATTACGACTAAAACTAGACAACACCTATTGTGCTAAAGTGCAAGCCAATCGCAAAAACTTGATGACTTTGCACCGAAGACAGTTGGTTCTTAAAGCGATTTATAGATCCGCTTGGAAAGCCACACTAACCCTTCAAATTCTTCACCCTCCGCCCTGAGCCACCACTTTTTGATCTTGCGACCAACTTCTCCATTCCTTCTATCTATAAATATGTTACCTTTTACCTTTTAAAAGAAAATTACATTATTTTTGTCCCTTTGTCCTTTATCTCTATCGGGATGCTTAACTCATAAGTATTTAGTAATTGCATTCTTTATTGATACCATTTTATAATATTTTTGTTTTGGATTTGTGTATACGGGATACTTGAGGATGATATTGTTGCTCAAGTTCTAAAGATTTGAAAGTATTATATCAAAGATTTTTTGCTACCAAAGGGTTAGGTAGTATATTGGTTTTCTTTAATACAATTAGAGTACATGGAAGTATTTAGGAACAAATTTATGTTATTGGATTGATTGCAAATACTTGAGACTATTAACATTTGATGAAGATACATAAGAATGTACCATTTGTTTTCATAGACGGATAAACAAATTTGCATGGACTACAAGCAGAATGGTCATATCTTTCTATGTCGAATTTGAACTTGGATTTCTGTTATGTTTAAACTGATCTTATTCAACATTGTAATTAATTAGTAGTAGTTTTCTACTAAATTTCTCATTATTTCTGTTGCTTATGAAGTGTTTCCGGTTTATTTGGCTGCTCCTGAGTGGCAGAAACATCATGCTACACTCATTGCACTTGCTCAAATTATTGAGGGTTGCTCCAAGGTATCAAGTTTATGCTTTTATTGTTAATATTTTGTTCTTAAGTTCACTTGTTCACGCCATTAAATAGAAATTAGAATTAGTTTATACTTTATGTTCGGTTTGATTATAAGATTATGCGCCTTTACTTGTTGATTATCTAGTGCTCTTACTTGTGTGATGTTGACTTTGTGTTTGATAGGCTAGAATGAATACAATGTTTCATTATGTTCGGATATTATTGTTTTTTAAAATGTAGTTTTCTCTCTCTTGATCCATACAGGTAATGAGTAAAATACACATTATGTCGAAAAATGTGTATTCTATATATAAAATACACATTATGTCGAAAAATGTGTATTTTATATATAGATAATTTTTATAGGAATGAACTGTTACTGGCCAACCAATATTGATTATGAAACTAATGTTTTTATATTGTGGTGCAAATGCGTGTACGAAAACTTCGATTTTGTGATGGGTGATAATCGCAACAACAGCTATGATTCGCATGTATGGTATGTAGTCTCAATCTTCAAATTTCATAAATGCTTTTCACAAGATATCATGTTTCAAGTATTTTTTGCATGCTTTTTGAAGATAACTCATCCCCTTATTAAATTGAATGCAATGATGGAAAATATTTTGGCAATGGAAAGTGGAGTACTTGTTCTAACTTGTGCTATAAACCAAAGTTGGAGAGTGATTATGCATTGATGTGCCAACCATATTTATTGTTTAGTCACCAAATTGAACAAGAAATTGGTGGTATTCTAAAGTATTATGAAATAGGAGCCAAGCCTTGACATTGTACCATCGAAAGCAACTCAATTGTCTTTGTGTATTGATTTTGGCACTAAAGTGCCTCTGGTGACCTATTTGCTTTATTTTCTTGACTTGCTATTATTTTAAAATGTAGGAAGACCTGCGCTTTTACGACACCTTTAATATCTGGGTACCAAATTTACGTCTTCTACGTTTACTAAGACAAGTGACAAAATTATGAAGTGTCTCTCTCTATATATGTAGATATATACTTTGATTGAAGAACTGTGGTAGCTTTAGATGGTTAATTGTAAAGATAATGAATGATTATGTAGTGGATGATTTTATTAAGTTAATAATATTTTAGTTTTTTTGTATTTTTGTCATTATTTGTTATGGGGACATTGTGCGGTCCACAGTACACAAAAGAATGTCAAATTTTGATTTGGCAATAATATAATTAGTTACCAAAGCATTGAACAAGTTTTAATATAGCAACATTTTTTTATATATTTAGCAACAAATTTTTGTTGCTAAATGGCATTAAAAATATAATATTTGGCAACGAAAAATTAACCTAATAGCAACGGAGAGGATATTGTTGCTAATACTAAAATAAAAGGCAATATTTTTTATTGTTGCAAATCATATTAACTTTCGTTGCACATATAAAGAAACGGCAACATATAATGTCGTTGCTAATCGACCACTTTCGTTGGTATTGAAAAATAACCAGCAACAAACATTTTCGTTGCTAATTCAGCATAATGTCGTTGCCAAATAATATAATCAGCAACGAAAATCGTTGCTAAAAAGTTTACATTCCGCAACGAAATCAAGCTTAGGCAACAATTTTCATAATTTACTGCAACAAAAATGTCATTTGCAAAATGGTGTCAATTGCAACGAAAATGCATGGTCGTTGCAAAAAAAAAGAGTTCATTTCGTTGCCAATTAGTAGGCTTTTGTAACGAATGGGGTTTTTAGCAACGACATTTTAATTATTCTGTAACAATACATTTTTTTGCTAAAAGATCGATGTCTCTGTACTAAAGCCAAATTTCATTGCAAAATGTATTACTTTTGGGAAAGGAAAAAATACGTTCGTTGCGGAACAATTAGCAACGCTCATTTCATGCTAAACGAAAAGACGAACGACAAAGAAAGTCGTTACAAAACCCTTTAGCAACGAAATTTGGCACCTTTAGCAACGGAAATCGGTTGTTGCTAAAGCCCTATTTTTTGGTAGTGTTTCTTGGGAACGACTAGTTGTTAAATATTGTGAGTTATAATATTAATGATGAATAAGTTGTGTTGGTTAAAGATGAAATTGATAGTTCCATTGTGTTGGAATTATTAGTGTTAGTGGAAATCGATATTTATTTCGATAATAATTGATGTCTGGAGGTTATATTGACCAATCGGGTAATTAATCAGATAAATGAGCAATTAATTGCTATTATTTCACATGCTTATAACTATTTGTTCACATGTGTGTACTATTGATTCACATTCATGTACTATTAGGGGAGGTGGTGCAAGATTGATAATACTTGCATGACTAAATTAAAAATGGAGGTATAGTTGAAGGTACTATACTGTAATTAGTTTTTTCACATGATTATACTATTGAGTCACATGAATGAACTATTAATTCACATTTACTATTAGGGAAGGTGGTGCAAGTTTGATAATACTTGCAGGACTAAATTAAAAATGAAGAAAAAGAGGAAGGTATTATACTGTAATATTTCGAGCCCCAAAACGTGCAATTATCGAAACTATATTTTTCTATAAATAAAAGCTCATTCTTCCTTCATTTCTCACCAATTCACAAAAGCTTTAGAGCAATTATTATAGAGAGAAATTATAGAGAGAAAGAAGAAGAGAAGTCTGCTACCTCACTATTCCAGTATCCAGTTTTTCTAAGGTAATGGGTATTATTTCTTTATTATTCATGAAGAGAATTTTTGTTATTCCATTCTCTATTATTCTATTGTAATAACCTGTATACGCGGGCTACCCTATACTTGGTGAAATTCTTCTGTTATTCCATTCTTTATCCTAATGTTGGAATAACTTGTCTATGCGAAGTACCGCATACATGGTGAAATTCTTCTGTTATTCCATTTTTTATTATTACATTGGAACATCCTCTCCGTATGCGTTACATGACACTGGTTTGTTATTTATTATTACATTGGAGCGTCATACGTAAATGCGTTTCACGCATGACACGTTAAGATTGTTTATTATCTTTGTTGGAATATCCTATCTGTGCGTTTACCCATGACCTGGTTCCGTTATTTATTATTACATTGGAATAACACATGCATGCGGTCTATCGCATGCTTGGTGATTTCTTTTGTTATTCCATTCTTTATTATACTTAGTTGGTTAAAGTTTTGACTTCTATACTGCATGAAATTAGTGGAATATCCTTAATATTTGCGCTTCATCCAGTATCTTTTCATGAAAATATTCTTCTGAGCATTCTTGAGTTTTACTCTATAAAGAAGTATCATGTTGACAATTTGGATGTTATTAGTTCCTGGATAAATTAATTCTTGAACTTGTTTTATTGAATTCTTATATCATTGTCATCATCCTCACGTTTATATTATGTTTAAAGTCATCTGTGGCCTGTAGTGCATAGATGGACTTGGTATGATTATGACCAGGGATTATTCGGTATAATCATGACCGTAATGTTACAAATGATGTGGTAAAAGTCCTCATTGGCCGTAGTGTATTGATGGACAGTTGTTGGCATGATCATAACCATTGATGAATACACGAATATCCTTGGCCCGTAGTGCATGGATAATTTGTGGTCGTGATACTAATAAATATCCTTGGCCGTAGTGCAGGGATGATGTGGTTTATTTATTGTTTGAGTCTCGTGATAAAAGTGATGAAAAACCTTTTAAATCATAGAAGATAGTAGATTTTATTCTCTACTTGACTCTTCTAATGGATTGTTTGTTCCGCTGCAGTTAAACTTGATGTTTATTATATTTTATCAGTTTAACACTTTTGATGGCTAATGATAATTTATTCAGCATTATCTTAGTCATAATATTTCTTACTGGGCTAGATGAGCTCACCCTTTCTTTCCTTTGTTCTCTTGAAATGAGAACGTGGTCGAGAGTAGTCGAGAGCGGAGTGGCCGGTCCGGATGATAGCATTAGTAGTCCTCACTATTACATTAAATAGTGTTACAATAAATGTAATGAGGACTCCATTGAGTGTGGATATTGTCTAGATGATAATATTCTTATTAAAACTCTTAGATTATGTTTTGTCGTATTTTACTTAATTGTTGTATAATAAAGTTGTATTTGATTTTTTGTACCATGTATTTGGCGATTTCAAGATAGGTGATGTATACCTATTTTGGGAAGCCACATCAACATCTTTCTATATCATTTATATATATATATATATATATATATATATATATATATCCATTCTTTGCCCAATTCATTGATTTTGTCAAAAATGAGAGAAGTTTTGATAAAGTTTTGGTGATGGCTGAGTTCGGCAGTTAAAGAAGAAGGAAATGGAATGGCACAGTGATTAACTTGAAATGATTTTAAAGGGGGAGGGTTTCAATGTGAATGGGTAGAATTAAAGATATCAAAGAGTAATTGGGAAGCTAAAGTGTCAGAGACCTGAAGAGATGAGTGAAGCGATCATTATATATCGTCGTTGAGAACATCATAAGCACCGAAAACCTGCTTGAATAGGAGGGTGGCACCTTCTCTTACGGACAAGGGGGAGGGATTTGTCGCTTGAGTTGGAAATTGAAAGGAGCGAGAGAAGAGTAACACATATATGGAAGTGAAATAGGGGTGAGGGTAGTGAAGAAGAGGAAGAATTGGGGAAATCTGAGAAAAGGATAACACATGATATATGGAAGTGAAATAGGGGTGAGGGTATATTGAAGAAGAGGAAGAGGAAGAGGAAGAATTGGGAAAATCTGACGACGCGAATGAAGGAATGAAGGAAGAGGAAGAGATTAGAACAACTCGGTCAAATTGAATGAAATTGACTCAAATTGATTAAGAGTCAACTTCTAATTGGGATCGCATTTGCTGCCTTTATATATAAGGTATTGATATGTATAAATGTGCATCAATTAGGTGTGAACTAATACTTAAAATCTCAAGACTATTAATCTTAGGATTAAATAATAAATCCTAGTCTCATATTTTTTTACGGGATTATTCATGAGATAACTTAAAGTATTCTCATGTTATGTTTGCTTTTTCCAGGATTAGTTAAGGGATTGGATAAAAAAATATCGTTTAGACTATTATACCCTTAACAATAATAATATATTTTAAACTATAATTTTAACGTATTTATACATCAAAAATGATGAACAATTAATTATAAGCTTTTAAATAAGTGGTTATATTATTCAATCAAATGTTCAATGGTACTAATTATATAATTTAACTTTAATTATTAAAATACAATTACGTAATATATATTGTATCGTTGCAGCTCTTGATCTTTTGGAAAACTCAGATATATTATAAGTCCTGAAATTAACCTCTCTTGAAGCAAATTAAGTTCTTAGCCATACATACTAACTAAGAGATAAAGCTAGAGTTCCAATCTTTAATTTCTTTTATTGCATGTAAGTCCTTCATCATCTGTCGAATATCCTCAATTATTTTTTTTCCAAATTACACAAGATAGATGAAAACAACATTCAATTCAAAGTGAACGGATGATGGTAGTTCGAGATCAATGGTATATAATATCTAGCTGACGCCTAGCTTCTAGAGAAAAATATCGAGATCGATTGTATGATCTTTTGTAATTACGTAATATATTTGTAAAAAAAGGTTGATGGTAATTTTGTCTAACAAATTTTAATCACAAATGATAGGAATTATAATACCTAGTAGGAGATATGTAGTATTAAATAGTACCGTATATTAAGTCATTTTTAATCCTTGGACTAATAATCTCAAACTCAAATTTAAAAATAAATAAAACACTTGAGATTAATAGTTCTATCTCAAGTTTAATACTTGCAAACAAACATAGCCCAAATATATTACGTAATTACAAAAGATCATACCATCGATCTCGATATTATTCTCTAGAAGCTAGGCATCAGCCAGATATGATATACCATCGATCTCGATTTGCCATCATCCGTCCACTTTGAATTGAATGTTGTTTTCATCTGTCTTGTGTAATTTGGAAAAAAAAAATTAAGGATATTCGACAGAGGATGAAGGACTTGTATACAGTAAAAGAAATTAAAGATTGGAACTCTAGCTTTAGCTTCTAGCTATTATGTATGGCTAAGAACTTAATTTGCTTCAAGAGAGGTTAATTTCAGGACCTATAATATATTAGACTTTTCCAAAAGATCAAGAGCTGCAACGATACAATATATATTACGTAATTGTATTTTAATAATTAAAATTAAGTTATATAATTAGTATCATTGAACAATTGATTGAATAATATAACCACTTATTTAAAAGTTTATAATTAATTGTTCATCTTTTTTTGATGTATAAATAAGTTTAAAATATGTTATTATTGGTAAGAGTATAATAGTCCAAACGATATTTTTTATCCAATCCTTTAATTAATCCTGAAAAAAACAAACATAATATGAGATTATTTTAAGTTATCCCATGAATAATCTTGTAAAAATAAATATGTGACTAGGATTATTTAATCCTAGGATTAATAGTCTTGGGATTATAATCCTGTGATTATAATTCTTACAAATAAACATGACATTAATAGTGTAGATGATTATTGTTATCTATTACTATCAAACAAATTTGGTACTAACAACTTTAAAATTTTAATGTTATTTAAACATCAATAAAACTTAGGATGAATTTAAGAAAAGAAAATAATAGTATTTGTTTGGTTGCATGATTATTAATGATATAAATTATATATATATATATATATATATATATATAAGATTTTGAATATTTGATTGAAGATTTTGGCTCTAGAAATACTAAAAAAGTATCTTTCAATGAATGTATTCTCATATATTTTGTTGTAGTCGAACTTTTCATATATTTTGATGTAGTCGAAGTTCTCATATATTTTACTTTAGTCGAACTATTATGTTTTAAGTTTCGGAAAAATACTTTTTTGGATACAGTTTGTACTTTTTATTTATTTTTTTTATACTTTTTTTATAAAGACAATATTTCGAGAAGAGTCTCGTTTTCATTTTTCGCGCCACGGACCACCAAAATTTCAAGAACGGCCTGCTCATAAATTAAAGACCCTTGCCTGTTCCAATAGTTATTCAGTCATGTTCTTTGAGAATTTTTTTTTCCCAACGATTAATCATGACTCCATCCTTTTATTTTCGAGTCAAGCACTCCATTTAACTCGCGCGTTTACACACACACACATTTATATATACGATCTGTTTCTTAAATAAGCGAGGCTAAAGCGAAGCCAAGTATAAGCGTCGATTTTTTCCGTCATTTATAGCATACAAACTTGACGATATATATATAGCTCGAAAAATCGCCGCTAAACTTAGGTTGGCTTCTCGATCGTAAGATTAGATTAAAGGGACATATATATATATATATATATATATATATATATATAATTTAGTTATTGATACATTTCATGTGGTGCATCTTTTATCCTCTTTTAGGCCTCTATATATTGAACCTAATTTTTTTTATAAAAAAAATAGAGCAAAAATATACTAATGATTAAAAGGATAAAAGTTCATTGAATCCTTTGGTTTGAAATTAAAAGGATAAAATTAATCTTTTGTTGGTTGTTTGGCTGAAGACCACACCCAAAAGTCTGCCTCTTGGCAAGGGTCAAATAGCTTCATGTTAAAAGTCTTCTCAACAAAATTCTACTAAACTCTACTCTTGTATAAACTCGTTCATGCAAAATAATTGAAAGGGAGTGTATGTATAAAAATATACAAATCATATTGTATTAATTTTAGAGTTAATTGCATTTTACGATTCCATAGTTTACCTTCATTTTTAACACTGCATTCCACACTATATAAATATTTGCTTTCTACACTTTCAGTTTACTACTCCCTCCCTCCGTCCAAGATAAAAGTTCTATTTGACTTTTCACGCATATTAAGAAGATGAATGAAATGACAAAATTGTCCATAATAATGTCATTAAATATGGAGAGAGAATTAGAATAAGAAAATTATAATATATTTAATGTTACGGGTATAATAGGAAAATATATGTAAAAGTTTGGTTATTAAAGAAAAATGAACATTTAACATGGGACTACTCAAAATAGTAATAAGGACTTTTATCATGGAACGGAGGGAGTAATATTTAACACACCCCAACCATAAAAACATTATCGAACAAACAGAATTAGGTTGATTTGACCCACATGACCTTTTTTTAAGGGGGCAAAATAGTTTTAACGCGCGAGTTAAATTAATGTTTTTTTGGCCAGTGTACTAATTGTCGGTGTGTTAAAGTGTGAGCTGCAAAATGTTTATTTATAAAAGAAAAATTTTATACGGACATAATAATTGGACATAAATGTTTTACAATTTTACCTATTTATATTTTAATTGAATATTTTTAATTATAATTTAAATTTAACTCATTTAAAAAGACAAACAAATTAAAACTATAGATTGTACATTTTGTTTAAATGTTTGTCTTTTTATTTTGTTTACTTTTATTTAGACACATGGGAAAACAAGTAGTTGTTGTAGTTTAGTTGGATTTAACTCTTATTTAATGACTTGGAGGTCTTGTGTTCAATCCTCACAAGTAGCTATATAGTCTTTATTCTTTTACTTTTGAGTTAAATTGACAAATTATGTAGCATAAAAAAAAGAGGAAGAAGCCCGCGGGCCGGGTTGGCTCACAATTCTAGCCCAAGAAAAGCTGGGTCATTTTACCCTGGCCTGGCCCGTTTGTCAGGTCTAATTTTATCGCTGTAACAACTCAATAAATAATTCAAATCACTAAATTATCCATACAGTACGGGCCAAAGATATTCATTAGTATCACATTCACGAATCATCCATATACTACGGGCCAATGATATTCTTTATTATCACCAGTAGTCATGATCATGCCAACAACTGTCCATCAATGCATACGGGCCAATGATGACTTTTACCACATCATTTTTTTTTGAAACAAACAACCACATCATTTGTATTATTATATGTCATGATTATACCGATACATAGTCATAATCATACCAATCAACAATCTATCTATGCACTACGGGCCAAAGATAACGTTCATCACAATATAAGCATGAGGATGATGACAATGATAAAAAAAATTAAATTAAGTAAGAACAAGGATAAATTTTAAAGATTTATAAATCAATTTATCCAGAGTTCAAGAATGTCCAAATTGTCAACATGATAACTGCTGTGTGGAGTAAAATTCAAGAATAATATTGTATCAAAAATAATTTGAATAGAAAAAAAATTAATTTTTGTCATGAATAGTACCCCGGGTGAATAGTACCTGAGTGAATTACTCCCTATGAATAGTACTTCGTGAATAGTACTCCAGCATAAAAAGATTAAACTTTAACAAGAATGTTCAGAAAATACCCTTGTGAAACAATATTAGATGAAGCGCAAATTTCAAGGATATTCTACTAATTTCAAGGAGTGTAGAAACAATACTTAACAAAATGAGTGTAGAATTCAGAATCTGAAATGAAATAATATTACTTACATACTACAGAGTATGAAAGAAAATATTATTTCTTACGAATATTGAACAAAAATAATATCTCTTACCATAAAAGGAGAATACTTCTGAATGGTATGACGGGGATATTCTTGAAGAAAACTTGTATTATTTTCTACACTCAAAGCTTCCTTAAATTCTAAAGAAATACGCTCAATAGTATAGACGAAGAATTATATTATTCTGGTATGATTTTTAATTCTAAACCAAGCATCCTATTTATAGGAGAATAACATGATACTATTTAAGAAAATAATCACGGACTGCAAAAGAAAGAAAAATTCACGGGCGCAATTCATCAGCACACATTTGAGTCAACCAATGAGAGAATGCCATCTTGAGGAGGTAATTAACTAGCAAATTAAGGGGGAGATTTAGACCAATGAGGGGGCGCCCTCTTTTGAGGGTAATTGAGTTTGGGAGATATGGACCAATGAGGGAGCGCCCTCATTCATAAGGCAGTGAACAGTAGCTGCATTATTTGAAAAGTTGGCCAATAATATCCTAACATACGGAAGAATGAACAAACACCAATTTAAAAGGATAATTGAACAAACATCTTTCACTCATCAATTATTATTCTTATCTTTAATTAACACGAGCTTTATTCATTATTAATATTATAACTCACAATATTAACAACCAGATCATTACCAGAAAAAAGGGGGCTTTTCGATAAGACTTCTCCTTATTGACGCGCAATTAGGTGACCAAACCTCTTTCCTCGACAGAACTTTCTAGACATTGTCAATAATGCAAATAATAATAAGAATAACTTTGTCGTCTCAATTATTGATTTAATAATATAAAATATTGTACAGATGATACTGTGATAATAATTGAATCAATAATATGATATACTATGCAGCAATTACTGTGGCAATAATTGAATAAAATTAAGTGACTTCTCACGTAAGCATCAATAATCAAAGATACTGTGCAATATCGTGTGCTACTATATATGCAACCACGCGTATTACTGTATTTTTATCACCGGGTATTTCAATAGTTTAACGGTAAAACTTTTGCCGTTATTTTTATAAAAAAATATTTCTGTCATTTTTTAACTCCGACAATAATTCCGTTGTGGGATCTACCATGATTGTGTCGTTGTACGAGTATTCCATGGTAAAACGAATATTCTCCGACCAAACGAATATTTTATAACGACTTACTTACTTTGTAAAATTTATAAATATTACCCATAACTATAACATTATAAAAAATCCACACCTTATTATTCAAAAAGATATTTAGAGAAAATTAAATCTTTATTTATAAAAGTTGGGGTCTTACAGTAACAGATTTTAATAAATTTTTTATCAAGACTGTGATAGACTTTAATATACTTCTAATATATAAAATTCAAATATTATTAGATTTAAGATTAAAATTTTTTTACTACAGTTAAATGATTTATTATATTTTTTTAATGCATATATTATAAATAATAATTCACTGCTTATGATAACAACTTTCAAAAAACATATTATACAAAAATTTCAAGTTCTGAAAATATTATTTTATCTAAGCATTAGAATACATATATATTATAATATATTTATTACATGGCTTCTGATCATTCAATTATTGGCTCCATGATTTTATTTTTTTTCCTTCGCAGAAAATGAAATCCACACTCTTGTGTGAGCGACAAAATGCTCATATTGATTGCTTTACTACTATCCACAGTAACATATTATTATTTTACTACTATTTATATATATATATATATATATATATATATATATATATATATATATAATCCCTCCTTTTACCAAATTATACAGTATAATTAATAATAAGACAAAAGCTTTCAATATATATACACATACATAATCTTCACAATTGATCTAAAAGTTTCATGATTTTATCTCACTTTTATTAAATAAATATTTTTCTTCCTTGTATTATAAGTTTTCGAACTGCCGCTTTCTCCCTTACCAATTTAATGTGCCTTTTCTCTCTTTCCTTGATTACACGTACCACGAGACATATTAGGTCTTTAGTTATTTGTTTACTTATTAGTATATCTTGTTAATTCTCTTAATTATAATATGATTTAATTTTATCCACATATAAATTAAATCCAATTAGTTTTAAGGCCCATATTTTATCAAATTAATTTATCCTTCACATATTAATACTTACTAGCCCATATAAAATAAATAACTAGTTTGATCCAATAAAAGACAAAGTCCAATTAAATTATTTAAAATATAAATTTCAATGTTATTTTTTTATTTTATTTTATTTCTTTATTATTATTTTTTTCTGGGTATTACACCGCGAATTTGTATTTACACCGCTAATTTCTGGGTTCCCTCTTTATCGGCGATCCGAATTTTCACCTTTGTGTTTAATATTTGGTAGTCTTTAGAAGTCTTTAGAAATGAGGTCAAACTTTGGATATGGGTTGATAGTTATAATTCTTCTTCTAAAGTCTGTCAAAGTACTCTGCCATTTGATAGAAATCTAAAAAATCCATGACTCTTTGAATACTAAAATACTTTTATAGACTTTGTAAAATTTTTAATTCAATACCACCTAACTTTTAAAGACATTAAAAAAATTGTAATTGAATACCAATAAACTTTTATAAACCATTTAAATGTTTTGATTGAATACAACCTAACTTTTAAAATCTTTAAAATTAAATACACCCCCTTAAATTATATATACTTGTCTGCCATGTAGGTAAGTTTAATAGAAAATAAAGAAATTTGAAATATTTGATTTTAATCATTACTCTCTTTTTCCTTTTTAATTGATGTTTTAGGAAGAAAAAAAAACACAAAAATATAATTAATATTTTGTTTGAGTATACAATCTCAATATTTTTTTAAAATCTATTTATTAAGAGGAAAGAGAAACAAATTAATATTAAAAGATATCAATTTTTAATTCCCATTTTCAGTACCCGACCAATAATTTTATAGATCTTAAATATTAAGTCTTAAAAATTCATTCGAATGATACGTGATTTAATCATTATAATATTTATTAAATATTTTTTTAATTAATTATGTTATAAAATATTATTTTAATATTTATTATCACATAATTTGAAAATTATTTTAAATAAAATTTTGTAAGACAACTAAAATTACTAAAGTCAGATAGATATAGAACTCAGGCAAAAGTAACAACTAACAAACTGGTAACAGAACTGCAGTTGCGATAGGTGAACGGTGAACCCTACCATCCTCACCACCCACCCCTACTGTTTTCCGATTCATAAGAATAACTCGAAAGCGGACTCGCCCGGGGAGACCTCATCGGAAACTCGTCCACCTGGTTCCCGTCGCTGTCGTAATAAATTACGCCGGAGAAATCCAATGGTTGACATTTATCCCCCATCAGGATCGTCCTTTGCCACACTCCTCCTTCTTTCTTCGCTTCTCCGTCGAATTCATCGCCGACTCTCTTCTTCTGCCCGAACTGAATTGCCTTGTGGCTGATAGTCGACATAAGCTTCCTCGGCGACGAATTACTCGCCAGCTTTCTCGAGGTTCGGCTCGCGTGTCTTCTACACGTATCCCAAAGAGAAGTCACCGACCGCCGTAAGCCGCCGGCGTCCGGCCGGTACGCCGAGCTGGGGCGGCCGTCGTTCTTTTTTGTTGTGCGGAACATTTTAGTTTGGGCTTTGAGTTATTGGGATTTGTGATGAGTTGAGTAAAATGGAAAAGGATATTTATAGGTGAGGGAGTTATGAAAAGGCGACCGTTAATAGCCGGTAGCAAGTTTCTTGGGGGATAATTTGACTTGATCTAAGTCCAATATTTGTAAGTTTGGTATGCAATTTCTATTTTAGTTGTATTTATTGAGGAGAGACATTTGTGAATAAAGATTATTTGGGAAAAAAAATCTATTTATTTTTCTATCAAAACTAATTAAAAATCTATTTGACAAATCCCTTTCGAAGAAATCCTCAATCACTCCCCAATAAGGATACCTAAATACAATACCAACATGTAATATTTTAAATTTTTCAGGCATTCTCTCTCTCTCTCCCCCCCTAAAATTGTGAGTAATTTTGGGAAGATTGATAGTAATTTTGGAAAAATTGAGAGTATGTTTGAGAAAGATTGAGAGTAACTTTGGGGGTGATGTTATGGAAACATATTAAATTTGATTTATTAAAAACATAAACTAGGAAGTAATAATATATTTTGATACTTCAACTTAAGTAGCATATCAAGGTTATTGATCATAGAGGATTTGGTGGAAATGACAAGAAATAAAAGTATCATATTTTTTTTAGAGTAAAATACTGACACCCCATGTAGATAATTATAATAATACTCATCATTTTTTTAGTTTTTCAAGTAACAGTCAGTACATCTCTAATCTATAATATGTAACATTCACTACCCTTAGGGGGGTATTCAATTAAGATTTTTATAAACTTTTTTTAAGTGACAGATTTTTGTAGAATTTGTGGGATTTTAATGACTTTCACATACTTTAAAGACTTTTTTAAAATGACTTTTATAGACTCCATGAAATAAGTAACAGACTTTTATAAACTTTTTATCAAAACTGTGATAGACTTTTATATACTTCTAATATATCTTACAACTTATATTAATTGTTAATTAGCACATGTGTACAACCTCTCTCACTCTTTTTTCATGAACTAGAGTAAATCTCATTATATTATTGTGGCATGAGATTTTATATATGTTGAAAGCGTTCACATTATTTTACTCATTTCATGATACATTTAGATACTCGGATACCAATAAAATTTTAGAAACTACAGACGCAATACAAAAATTAAGCCACTTTGCATTGAGCTATATATACTTTATGCATATACGTGCGCTTTTTACTAATAATTGATTGCTTTTTTATTATTAATTGCTTTACTACTATATATATATATATATATATATATGTTGATTGTGTGATTCTATCAACCTAATTTTCCATCTTAACTGCTGTTAATTTTTTTTGATTGTGTGGACCTTTTTTATGTGCCTAACATATATCAAAGCAGTGCATTTTTCCCTTTTTTACAAGGGAAAGATAACGATTCTGTCAATTTGTCATGCAGGAATACAACCACATGTTACATTATTTCACTATGATACACCAAAGATACTTGAAGACGAATATGGAGGATGTCTCAAAAATTAACAGTGATTTCCTTCGTTTAAAATGTCAGAAAATTAAAAAAAAAACATACACATACACATCTTATATTTTCTATTTTCATATATTATAATACATAATCTTTACAATTGATATGAGAGTTTTATGATTTTATCTCACCTTTGTTGAACAAATCTCTTTCCTCTTTTTATTGGAAGCTTTCGAACGGTTGCTTTTTCCCTCACCAATTCAGATTAGGTCTAGTTATTTGTTTACTTATTAATATATCTTGTTAATTCTCTTATAATAAAATTATAATAAATTCAATTATTTTTATGGCCCAAATTTTATCAAATTATTTATCCATCACATATTAATATTTATTAGCTCATATAAAATAAATAACTAATTTGACCCAATAAAAGACAAAGTACAATTAATAACTAATTTTATCCACCTTTGTGTTTATTTGAAAGTCTTTAGAAATCTTTAGAGATGGGGTAATACTTTGGATATGGGTTGATAGTTATAATTCTTCTTCTAAAGTATGTCAAACTCTACCATTTGATAGAAATCTTTAAAATCTATGACTTTTTGAATACCAAAATACTTTTATAGACTTTGTAAAAATTTTAATTCAATACCACCTAACTTTTAAAGACATTAAAAAAGTTGTAATTGAATACCACTAAACTTTTATAAACTCTTTAAATGTCTTCATTGAATACCACCAAACTTTTAAAGTCTTTAAAAATCTTAATTAAATACACCCCCCGTAGTGTGATTGACCAACTAATATTTAAAAATATTTTTAATATAATGTCTAATACACCTTTCAAGTAATAATATTTAATTTCTCCACTAAATATAAATTTGTATATCATAATTTTTACTTTACTCAATCTAATTAATTAAATTATGAAATTGTGCAATAAATAACATAAAAGTCAAAAAATAAAAAATATATTCATTTTATCGGAAAAATAAAGTCATACAATTTTTAATAATTAAAATTTTAAAATATTAAATTTCGTGATATAAATTCAAATTTTTTTTGTAATTAAAAAATATAATGTTAATACCCATAAAAATTACAAATTAACGTAATAAAATAATAATAATTTTTTCAAATATTAAAATTTACGTAAAACAAACTTATTATTACAATTTAAGCGAATCTTATTATTCATATAAAAAGTATTAAAATTATATTAATTATTTTTCTCATATATTAAACTAAACATAAGTTATACTTCAAAAATAATTATTTATAGTAAAAATGACAAGTGTTGTTACTCAAAAAAAGAAAAGAAAAATATATTAAAAGAATTTTTTTACAAAATAGAGGTAGTAATCAATATAATCATATTTTTTATTTAACATTGCATAAAAACATCAATTGTATACTAAAAAAAAATGTAATCAAAATTATAAACATCCCAATTTTTATATATACTCAATAAAAGTTAACATATAAAAATTATAATATAAAACTAAAAATTCAAATAATATTTTTTGTTGTTAAGCACCAATAGCTAAACTATTAATATACTCAATCACTCTAATTAGAATAGCTTCATTAATAATTTTATTTTATTTTATTTAATATTTGTATCTCTTATCCAAAATATGTGTTAATTAAACTAAATTAATTTTTTTAAGTTACCAACAATTTAAATGAAATAGTTTTAATTACAAATAAAACTATAATTAAAATGTATTGTATTAAAAAAAAAGATAATTAAACACACAATATTATTAACACATATATATATATATATATATATATATATATATATATATTATTTAGTAATTAAAATTTGATAAAATACAAGGGTAAATATGTAACTTTGTCTATTTAGTCAACCTTAAAAACTTGCAGGGGTACTAACTGTTACTTAAGAAACTAGATGGGAGGTGATTGTTATTATGATTATCTAGAGGGGTGTTACTGTATTTTACTCTCTTTTTTTAAAAAAATGAGACAAAAAAAAGGACCAAAAATAGTCTTATTATCTATATGTTTTCTTCAAATTATATTTTGAATTTATACATAGTTTTGATATATATATATATATATATATATATATATATATATATATATATATATACCGTTTAAAATGGACGAATAAAGCGGACCAAAAAGCGGGCCAAGGCAAAAAAAAACAGCGGGTCGGGTTTAACTCATAAAAACACGCGGTTAAACCCAACCCAGCGTGTTTTTTCGTGGTGGTCAGTTCTTTGGTCCATTTATTTAGTCCGATTGGAGATCTCTCCGTATATATATATATATATATATGCGGTCGAGATCAAGAGCATTCTCTTAAATAGCATTCGCTTAAATAGCATTCTTTTTATTAAAACTAAATCGTTTTTGGAGGGAACGGTGGCATTTTTGTAAATCTGGCGGTGGCATTGTATTTATAAAAATGCCACCGCGTCCCTCCAAAACGACGTAGTTTTAATAAAAGAATGCTATTTAAGGCGGAATGCTATTTAAGGAGAATGCTCTTGATCCTTACCGATATATATATATATAGGAGAATGCTCTATAGTAACCAGTTGCTATGAATATTATTTCAGCAACCAGCTCTTACACCATTAATTCAGAGATCTATTGACTCATGGAGATTGTTTTTACTGGCCGTTACTCTTATTAGCGGCCAAAGAATTTTTTTTACTGCGGCTACTCTTAGTAATGATCAGAGATTTTTTTTGCCGAACTCTACTAAGAGTTAAGGTTAGGATAAATGTCTAAAATACCTCCACCTTAGTTAGATTTAAATAGTTTCAATGTATAAAATATTTGTATAAATAATTTCTTAAGTAATAAAAATTAATATTATTGACTATATATAATATATTTATTTTGATAAATAATTTTAACTAATAAATTTAAAAATTATCAATTATTCAATGTATTTATTTGTATGAATAATTTTTAAGTAAAAAAATTTAACATTATCAATTATATTTATTGTATTTATTTGTATAAATAATTTCTTATTTAATATAATTTAACATTGTATATTATTGTGACAATTTGATTATTTAAAATTTAAACTCCATATTGTAATATAACTTGGAATTATTTTATAAATTAATACATTGAAACTATTTAAATTTAACTAAAGGTGTGGATATTTATAATAATTGTACTGATTTATTTTGAAAAGTGGCAAGTCTTTTAGTAATTATATATGTGTACTAGAGTCGGGTTTAAATGGACAAGTGATAAATAATTAAATCGGAGTCCTACTTAAGGATACATTAGTCATCTTTCTATATTAAAATTTAAGGTATATATATATATATATATATATATATATATATATATATATATATATATATATATTTTTTTTTGTGTGTATGCACATTGTGGACTTCTTAATTTTAAATATAATTGATATCTATTGAGACTCTTATAGTAAGAGTTAATTTCTCAAAAATCAAAAAGTTGACTCCTTCCAATCTCAAAAAATGAGCAAAGTACATTTTTTATATATATTTAAAAAAATAAAGAAAAATAGAGTAAATATTTTTTAAATTTATCTTTAGTTGTGCCACAAAATTATATAAGTGATGAGTGCTTTATTTTTATACTAATAAACCCCATTAAATGACATATTTACACTTCATTTTATATACTTTACTAGATATAAACACGCGTTGCAGCGAGATTATTCATTTTGTTAATAATAAATTTATACGTGCAATTAATAAATTAAAATATAATAAGAAGATGGTAGATTGTTGTACGATAATCAAATTTTGGTAGCATATGTTACATAGAGTTGGGTAAAAGTTTTATGCGCAAATACATATCCTTGTATAGAATTAATCGATCACACTAAATCCGAGGACATTATATAACAAATTGTGTGTGTGTGTGTATATATATATATATATATATATATATATATATATATATATATATATATATATATTTTAATTTTTGATAAAATGTTTATAATGTAATCAATAGGGTTTAAAATGGGTACCTCTTTTATTCTAAAGCACTACCAAATAGTTAGAAAGTGTAATGCACAATGCCATCAAGTTGTTATATTGATATGATTATTAGTGGCATATTTGAAGTCTGTTACACATTACATAAACCTCACCAAGCCTCAAATATCTGACACATGTACATGATGCATTTTAAAGAGTCCATGTCTCATATACGCTTACTTGTACTAGAATTCAAACATCCAAACGAAAGGGGAAACAGATGAAGAATGTCCCAGTTTTGGTCCTCAAACGTTAAGAGAAATTACATGTTACATGCAAAAACTGAATAGCATGGGCATTAATAATTATGTTGGATATTCATGTCAAACAAATATTGTGTCCAAAAACATAGCAATATAGCACTGTGTCATACATAACACAATGTTATAGTTAAAAAATGAATACATTGTCTCATTAGTTTTTTTTATCCATTTTTGGCAATTGTAGAGACACTCACAGTATTACCATAATGCCAAAAAAAACTATTAATAATGATGAAAATGATTTACCGGATGCTAGTACTTAACAGATCATGTCAAGTTACAATCCAGATAATAGAATGCAATAGATGAATAGGCCATAAATATAAACACCGTGAGATATAGTCCATAAAAGAAGCTATATCCCCTCCCATTGAATGCACTGTCACCATAATCTGAAGGTCTCCATATAACTCAAAAGCAACAGTACTCAAAGTATACTCAAAATACTCACAAGAATACGCTCGATAATATAGAGAAAACTTGATTTACGGTGTGATTTTCAATTCTAACCTAAGCACCCTATTTATAGGAAAATGCTTAGAACACCAAAGTAGAAAATTTAATAAAATATAAATATATATATCAAAATTCCTATGCCACTCTTGAAATCTGATTTCAGCTCAATAAGCACATGCCACCTTCTAAAAAAAGTAAGAAAAAACGTTTTTCTAATTTAAAATAATTTAAACTTCCAAAAATCAATTATTTCGGAGCTTTGGAACTTCAATAATTCACAATAAATAGCCCTTTTGTCAGAAAATTCGAAACTCGCGATTTTGTATAGAAAATTCAATTCTCTACAACTTTACAGAAGAAAGTTTTTCTAAATTCCAAACAGAAATTGACCGAAATCTATAAACGGGCGATTTTACATGCTATAATCAAATTTCAGTCAAGAAATGGGGTCCACCGACAAATAAAACATGCTTTAAATATTTTTGGTAACAAAAATACTCCTCCACATATACTTATATATCCCATATTCATCGTAAAAATATCATCATTATTATATTATTAAAATATAATAATATATTTAAATGAATTATTTTATCAGAAAAAGATAAAATTTCAATTTTCAACAATTGTCACATTAAAAATTTTCTCAATCTATATCCACATAAAATCAATATTTTCCTCATCATATAAATCAATAATTAATTATTCACGAATAATATTACAGAATTACAAATCGACAACGGCATGGTTCCAGGGATAGAGGGCTTTCAATAAGAATTTCTCCTTACTTGGCACTTGCAATTAGGTGACCAAACCTCTCATTAGACGAACTTTTTAGACATTGCCAATAATGTTATCTAATAATATTATTCAGATAATATGAATTATTACTCGATAATGAAAAATCTTTGTGTAATGACAATTATTGAAACAACAAACAATATAAAATATCAACGCTAAAGCAATTATTAAATCAATAAAATAAAATAATCGAATAAAGTAATTACTATAACCATTATAGAGTAGTGGCTTCTTACGTAAGAATCAATAATTAGTGCAATATCTTGTGTCTTTTTGTGTGTTAACCAATTAGAGTATTTTAACGAATATAAGTCAGAATAACTACGCCATTATTTTTAAACAACTTATATTTGTCGTTTTCTTCATCCAATCGCTTTTAGTTATGGGGCCCACAAAAAGATCTGTGTCGTAAATACGAATATTCCAAGCAATGAAGAATATTCCACGACCAAACAAATATTCTCCGACAACAATGAATATTTTATAACCACTTGCTTATTTTAAAATATTTGCGTATTTTACCCATAACTATCCATATTAAACAAATCAACCCTTACTATTTCAAAATAATAAATAGAAAAAATTAAATTTCATTAATAATAAGTTGGGGTCTTACAAAAAGTGTCTTTCAGCCGTAATTATAATATCATAAAGTAGTGATTTTAAGAGATAATAATTAAATTAAAAAGGATAATATCAGAACAGTTGACATTACCAAAACAATTTAGATTTGTAGTGATTTAGGGGATTATAAATTCAAAATATTAATTTGGGATTAAAATAATAGTGATTTTAGGAGATAATAATTAAATTAGTAATGATAATATTAGAACAATTAACATTATCAAAATAATTTAGATTTATAGTGATTTATGAGATTATAAAATTAAAATATTAATATGGGATTAAAAAGTAGTGATTTTAGAAGATAATAGTTAAGTAACAATAATATAAAAAACCGTTTTAGATTGAAAATGTAGTGATTAGGGGATTATAAAATCAACATAGTAAGTTATGATTGATATTATTTGTTATTTTAATTTTATTTGAAATATTTTAAAATCGTATAATATTATGTTGTAATATAATTATAAATGGTTATAATTTAATTAGTAATGATAATATCCACACAGTTTAGATAGGTAGTAATTTTGTTATTTTGTTATATATCGTGTATTATATAATATTATACCATACGTGTATTATAATATTATATCATACATGTATGGTATAATGTATGGTATAATTATGAATGATATAATATTAAAAAATAGTGACTTTAGGATATATAATAAGTATGTTTAGAAAAGTAGTGGATTTTGGGGATTATAAAATTAACATAGTAAGTTATGATTAAGTATTATTTATTATTTTAACTTTGTTTTAAATGTTTTAAATCTGTATAATATTATGTTGTTATATAATTATAAATGATATAATATTATGTTGTATTTATAGGGAGAAAATTAGGTTAAATAATGGAGAGTAATGATAATAGCTAAGTAATGATGATATTATAAATTAGTGATTTTCGGAGATAATAATTAAATTAGAAAGGATAATATCAGAGCAGTTGACATTACCAAAACAATTTATATTTGTAGTGATTTAAGGGATTATAAATTCAAAATATTAATTTGGGATTAAAAAAGTAGTAATTTTAGGAGATAATAATTAAATTAGTAATGATAATATTAGAACAATTAACATTATTAGAACATTTTAGATTTGTAGTGATTTATGAGATTATAAAATCAAAATTTTAACGTGAGATTTAAAAGTAGTGATTTTAATTAAGAGATAATAATTAAATAGCGATAATATAAAAACTGGAGTAATGGATGAACACATTAATTAGGTAGGACAGGTGTTGTAATTTGGAAATGACAAATGTCATGGAATGGTGTTATGTACTGTAATTTAGTATATTTAATAGATTTGTAGTGATTTAGGGGATTATAAATTCAAAATATTAATTTGGGATTAAAAAAATAGTGATTTTAGGAGATAATAATTAAATTAGTATATAATGATAATATTAGAAATGTTAACATTATCAGAACAGTTTAGATTTGTAGTAATTTATGAGATTATAAAATCAAAATATTAACATGGGATTTAAAAGTAGTGATTTTATTTAGGAGATAATAATTAAGTAGCGATAATATAAAAACTGGAGTAATGGATGAACACATTAATTAGGTAGGATATGTGTTGCAATTTAAAAATGACAAATGTCATAAAATGGTGTTATGTAATGCAATTTAGTATATTTAATAGATTACATCTCAAAAAATTTGTATTCTTAGACATCTTTTTGAGGAAGGAGGGACTATTATTTAATGAGGATCAAAGATTTTCATATTAATCACAAGTAATTAAACTTTAAATGGAAATTGTATTACCAGAGTAAAATAATGGTTTAGAATTCCTAATTCATATATATACCAATTAATTAAATCGCTTAACCGAATTAAAAATAGAACAAAAGAAAATTTTGCCACGTTTAAAATGTTTGATTTCTTTGCATTTTACCCCATTTCGTAACTCATAATTATTATAATAATAAGCACCATAAACAAAATGTATACGGATATCTTTAAGAGCTATATATATCAACTTCAACACAAAGTAATAAAATTTATAATTATTCATTGTCAGTTTTTAAAGTCTTTCTAAATCAAGCTTAATTAATTACTTCTCATGGAAGAAAGGAATTCCTGATTGAGTAAGCAATGCAATTTTCCATATTCATTCTTATATAATAAAATTTTGTTGGCTCTTGCGTCTTGGCGAGAATGACTCGTTTTCTCCACTCGTAACTAGTAGGACTTGCAGTCTCTAATGGGTGGGGGAGCAGCTGATAATCAAACGGTTGGAAATAATCAACTTCAATCTCGTATAAATAGAAAAGGGTGTTATTGTTATAATAATCTCTTTTTATAAATCTTCCTCTAATATTGGATCTCATGAAATCAAAGAGAATCAACTATTATATCTCCTATAATTGTGAAAATTAATACTTTTGTATAAATATACCTCATTGTAATCTTAATAATACACAGAAAAATATTTCTTCAATAGTTTGTACATGGTATCAAAGCCAACTTCGATTTCCTTTCTACTTCCATAGGAATCAAAGTCTTTTTTTTTTCTGTGCTTTCTTTGATCCTATTGGTACCATTTGGTGAAACGATTTCTTCACTAAACCAAGAGTTCTTTGAATTTTTTAATCTGTTTATGTTCTGCTACATATCATATTGTTTAATCTGCTTGATTGCTTTTTTTTTTGGGGGGGGGGGGGGGGGGCTGATCTTATTCTCTATTTGCTTTCTATATCATGATTGATTCATCTTTTAGTAATCTAGAAACTTAGATAAGGAAACAGAAGGTTGATCCCGTTATCTTGCCGCCATTCCATCTACAAGATATATGTCCTCTTTGATAACTCCAGAACGACTTGATGGTACTAACTACATCGAGTAGTCTTTGAATGCCCAGAATAAGATCCTGGGCAAGAAACGTTGGGGTTTTATTTTTGGTAGTAATTAAGGTGGCACCAAAAGACAACACTTTTGCGGAATAAAAATGAAACATAGGAGGACAAGAATTGTATGGTCAAATCTTGGCTCCGTGACACTATGAATAAGGACATCAGGTCACTTTTCCTCCACTTATCTACTGCCAAGGAGATTTGAGAGGCTGCAAAACAAACTTACTCTGTTAGCCAAGATGCTTCAAAAGCATACCAGTTATATTGTGAGGTAATTTCTGTCAGCCAAAATGGAGGTTCTGTTATTCTTACTTTGGAAAATTACAAAAATTATGGCAGAAGTTTTTCGCTATTGAGCCTTGCACTATGAAGTGTACCCAGAATATTGAGAGGTATACCACAATGATTAACTCTCAACGTCTGTATGTTTTCTTGGCTGGTCTCGATTCCCATTTGGATGGGGTTCATGGTCGTGTTCTTGTGACTATTCCTCTTCCCAATCTACAGTTTGCATATGCTATTGTTTGTGCCGAGGCAAATCGACAGGATGTTATGCTTGGTATGACATCAAATGAAGGAGTTGTTATGGCTATTCAAAAATCTAGTTCTCTTTTTGACCCAAAGAAAGGTGTTCGTAAGTGTACTCATTGTAATGATGATAATGATGTGATAAACACATGTTTTAAGCTCCATGGTTACCCTGATTGGCATCCCAAAGGTAAGATGGTGTCTTCTAAGCCTCACGACAGAAGGTTCCGTTCCCAAGAGCTACCTAGTCACTACTTTTGGATTCGTTGCCAAGTCAGTTATGACTAACTCTGCTATTAATCTTCCTTTTTTTACTGGGCATAGTGCTTGGATAATTGACACGAGTGCTACTGATCATCATATGACTTGTGATAAAAAAGGTTTAGCTAATTATCCTCTAGTTGTCCAAAATCAGTCATTACTAATGCCAATGGTGTGACTTCCCTAGTTGTCGGTATCGTCACTGTACCTTTGTCTCCATCTTTATCTATCAATATTGTTTTATTCGTCCCATCCTTAATTGTAATTAACCTTATTTTTGTTAGTCAATTAACCAAGTCTCATAATTGTGTTACCATTTTTTTTCCACTTATTGTATTTTTCAGAACATCCATACCAAGGAGAGAATTGACAGTGGTAAATGGAATGGAGGCTTGTACTATTTGGAAAATGGGTTACAAAAATTCGATGATGGAGTACTAGTTCACGTTATGGGTGACAACATGCTTAAACAAAAGGAAGAGATTTGGTTATGGCATACACGACTGGGACACCCCTCATTTGGTTATCTTAGGAAATTATTTCCATTCTTGTTTACTGGTTGTAATCTTTCAGACCTTATTTGTGACACTTGTGTAATAGTGAAAAGACATCGTTCTATTTTTTATTCGCATAATAATAAAATTGATGCACCTTTTGCCTTAGTTCATTCGGATGTCTGGGGTCCTGCCCCAACTTTCTACACATAATGGAATGAAGTGGTTCATTAAATTAGTTGATGCTTCTACCAGGATGACCTGGGTTTATTTTCTAAGACATAAGAGTGATGTATGTGTTATGTATCGTCTTTTCCATCAAATGGTGCTCACACAATTTGGCATATCTATTAAGATTATTCGTTCTGATAATGGGCGTGAATATTTCAAGAATGAATTAACTGATTTTCTGCATTTGGTTGGTACCATCCATCAAACATCTTGCTCTCAGTCTCCTAAAAAAAATGGGGTTGCTGAAAGAAAAAACAGGCACCTTTTGGAGGTCACTCGATCTCTATTACTTGGTGGTCATGTTCCATCACTCCTACGGGATAAAGCTTTGAGTTCCGTTGTCTACTTGATTAATCGTACACTATCAAGTGTTCTTGGGTTCAGAAGACCTTTGCATGTACTATCTGACCACTTTACGCTTCCCTTGGTCATTCATTGGCACCCCGCATCTTCGGATGTTTAGTATATGTTAACTTACATAAAAATCAACGTACCAAGCTGGAACCACATTCATTAAAATGTGTGTTTGTGGGTTATGGATCAACTCAGAAAGGGTATCGGTGTTATCATCCCCCTACTAAGAAGTTTTATGTCTTTATGGATGTAATACTCCATAAAAAAAATGCTTTTCTATCCAACAGGGATCATTGATTCCTCACTTCAGGGGGAGTCTAGAGATAAAGTACAAAATCAGGATGAAATTCTTTGAGATAATGAGGCCATCTAGTATTGAAGTCGAGACAGCAAATACATCCTTCATCGAATGCTCAGTTGCAGGACGTGAAGATCAAGTCCATGATAGTACATTATCTCCTACGTCTACGAATCCACTGACCCAATCTTCTTCGAAGGACTCTTTAGAGGTATTACCTGATCCCATTCCTGTTGACTCTAATATTCATGATATTGTTAGTATAACTAAACCTGCATCTGAACCATCCCAATATCATCTTCCACCTTGATCTAACTGTGGTCAACCAGCAACTAGATATGAGCTTGACCCTAAATCTTAAGCTAAATATCCGATAAGTAACCATGTATCCTCCTACAAGTTGTCTGAGTCATATGCATCTTATGTACTCCAATTATCATATGTCTCTATTCCTAGTAAATTACAGGAAGTAATAGAAAATTTTAGATGGACCAAAGCTATGGCAAAGGAAATGACAACATTGGAAAAGAATGCCACTTGAGAACTCGTGCCCTTACCAAAGGGAAAAAAGACCGTGGGATGTAGATAGATGTTTATGGTCAAACACAAAGCAAATGGGACTATTGAAAGATACAAATCTCGGCTGGTTGCAAAAGGAATACACAATCTTATGGTGTAGATTATCAGGAAACATTTGCACTGGTTGCCAAACTTAATATTGTGAGAGTACTTTTGTCATTAGTAGTTAATCAAGATTGACCACTTCTCTAGTTTGATGTCAAAAATGCTTTCTTTCATGGAGACCTTACTGAAGAAGTGTATATGGATCCTCCTCTAGGTATACCAAAATACTCAGATACAACAATGGTGTGTAAACTAAAAAAGGCCTTGTATGGGTTGAAGCAGTCCCCAAGGGCTTGGTTTGGCAGGTTCACCAAGTCTAAGAGGAATTTCCGTTATAAACAAAGTAACTTGGATCACACTTTGTTTTTAAAGCACAAAAGAGGTAAAATCATTACCTTAATTATCTACGTTGATGATATGGTGGTGACATGTGATGATCATGAGGAGATTTCAAGTTTACAACAATATTTAGCTTCTGAGTTTGAAATGAAGCAGTTTGGAGATCTTAAATACTTTTTTGGGATTGAAGTAACCAGATTAAAGCTTGGTATTTTATTATCCCAATGAAAATATATCCTTGATTTATTATCTGAAACAAGAATGCTTGGATGCAAGCCAGTTAATATTCCTATTGAGCAGAATCACAAACTATTTGAGTGTTTAAATGCATCCCCTACCGATAAAGGAAGATAATAGAGGCTCGTTGGAAAAATAATTTATTTATCTCATACCAAACCTGATATTACATATGCAGTAAGTGTGGTGATCAGTCAGTTCATGCATGACCCACACAAACCTCACATGAATACTGTAGAACGCATATTGAGATATTTAAAGGTTGCTTCAGGTAAAGGTTTATTGTTCTCAAATCATGGTCACCTAAAGGTGGAAGGTTATACTGATGCCGATTGGGAAAGATCAGCTGATGAAAGAAGATCTACCTCAGGATACTTCACCTTTGTAGGTGGAAACCTTGTGACTTGGAGGAGTAAAAAACAACAAGTAGTATCGAGATTAAGCACTGAAGCTGAGTATAGAGGTATGGCACTTGGGATATGTGAGTTGCTCTGGTTAAGAAATTTATTGAATGACTTAGGCGTCAAATCAAAAGCCTCAATGAAACTGTAGTACTGTGATAACAAATCAGCTATAGATATTGCCCATAACCTTGTTCAACATGATCGGACTAAGCATGTGGAGATCGACAAACATTTTATCAAAGAGAAACTTGAAACTGGAATCATTATTTTTCCATTCTTGAAGTCTGAAGACCAATTAACAGATGTTCTCACTAAAGCAGTAGCTAGCAAGGTGGTTATTGACTCTCTTGTCAAGTTGGGCATGTGCGATATCCACGCACCAACTTGAGGAGAGGGGGGGTGTTGGAAACAGTCAACCTCAATCTCGTGTAAATAGGAAAGGGTGTTACTGTTATAGTAATCTCTTTCTATAAATCCTCCTCTAATATTGGATCTCATGAAATCAAGGAGAATCATCTATTATATCTCGTATAAATATGAAAAATACTTTGTATAAATATACCTCCTTATAATCTTAATAATACACACAAAAAATATTTCTTCAAGAGTTTGTACAAAATCGATTGTCTGACCAACTCTATAAGGTAGGAAACAATTTTCCTGGATCATATATTGAAACGTGCCTTGAAATTGATGTTAATATATAGTCTTATATTGACATCAATTTCAAGTCTAAGAGGAATTTCGGTCACAAACAAAGTAACTTGGATCACACTTTGTTTTTAATGCACAAAAGAGGTAAAATCACTGCCTTAATTATCTACGTTGATGAAGATTTCAAGTTTACAACAATATTTAGCTTCTGAGTTTGAAATGAAGCAGTTTGAAAATCTTAAATACTTTTTTGGGATTGAAGTAACCAAATTAAAGCTTGGTATTTTTTATCCCAATGAAAATATATCCTTCTGAAACAGGAATGCTTGGATGCAAGACGGTTAATATTCCCATTGAGCAGAATCAAAAACTATTTGAGTGTTTAAATGCATCTTCTAACGATAAAGGAAGATACAAGGAGAATCCTCAATCTCGTGTAAATAGGAAAGGATATTATTGTTATAGTAATCTCTTTCTATAAATCCTTCTCTAATATTGGATCTCATGAAATCAAGGAGAATCATCTATTATATCTCGTATAATTATGAAAAATACTTTTGTATAAATATACCTCCTTATAATCTTAATAATACACAAAAAAAATATTTTTTCAAGAGTTTGTACAAAACCGATTGCATGTCTGACCAACTCTATAAGGTAGGAAACAATTTTCCTGGATCATATATTGAAACGTGCCTTGAAATTCATGCCAATATATAGTCTTATATTGAAACTGTGTCATGAAATTCATGTTAATATGTAGTGTTACTATTTGGGAATTGACATTTTTGTAAATAAAAATTAAAATTTTTACAAAATTTATCTCACGTGAATGTTGAATTTATTTATTATTAATGTGAGAGAGACCTTGTTTAACTATCACTTTATTTAATGTGTATCTTGTACCGAACCATGTTGAAATCAAATTAAAAATAATTAGAAATTTAATTATTATAAGTTGATGGATTATGTAAGATAATAACACATGTATTTCACATTTATCAATTATTCTCTCCATTTCAAAAATTAAAATACGTTTTTTTAGTATGTTACAAAATTAGAGATATATTTATAATTTTAAATTATAAAATGGTAACATGTCGTTATTGTATTTTGGATAGATTGAATTCTATCACCAATATTATATTTTAACAATGATAAGAATATCTTTGAGTAATTAAAAAAAAAATCTTGAAATCATAGTTTTAAAAATATCTCTTTAATTTTAAATTGAAAAATCTAATTAACAAAACACAATTGATTTTGAATTTCTCGCTCACCCTAATAAACGATTAGAACCGTCCAAAGTTTGGGATAAATCTCACCGTCCATTAAATGCTCTTTAACTTGAAATGATAAAAAATTGTTCTCTCTCACTCTCAGATCCTCCTCCATTCTTCCTCCTCCCGAGCTCGCCCTCTGTCTCCACTATTCTCTAGCCGCCGACAATCTCTCCTCTCCCTTCGTACGTAGTGCCGGAGGCACAGGTAGTACGGCTAGTATATATATATTTTACTGTATTTTGTTTAAAACTTTCGAAGAACAATTTCTAACCACTATCACGACATTTGATATTGTTATAGCAAAGATGATTTTGTCGTAGCGAATAACATATAAGGACATTTTATAATTATTATAACAGTATTTTTCACTTTAAATAATATTTATTATTCTATAACAATAATATTTTTGTTTTGACAATATTAATCGATAAAAAAAGAAGAAAAGAAAATTCCTAAAAATATAGATGTTACAATGCATTTGAAACATACTAGTAGGTTGAGGTAATTGAAGGGAAAAAAAAAAGTAAAAGAAGAGATCACGTGCCATTCACGTGTGGTGCACTTCATCCCAAATTCTCTATATTATAAAGCCTCGAGGCTTTGGACTTTGGTAAAGTTGAGTCACACTTTTTAATTTTCTCTTTTGCCTTCATAATTTTACTTATATAATTATTATTTTGTTTTTTTATTCTACTTTTTTTTATAAATTGATACTTTTACAATACTTTTTGATATTTTCACAATAATAACGCTATAGATATATAACGACGATAAAAATCGTCGCTATAAGATCTATAACGACGATTTTATTGTAAAAATATTATTTCTGTTAAGAATTTATGAAATTTTTTTAATCATTTAAATTTTATAAAATTTTAATTTTAATTTTAATTTTAATTTTTATAATTTAAATACGTAATCCGTGTGCCACAGGATCTTGGTATTCATAAAATAGTTTAGTCAACCCACAAGACAAAAGGATGAGGTCTCTATCTTCACCCAACACTTAACACATAATATGGTGGATCCTGATCATCAATTTTCTAAACAATTGACCAGCCAAAAATATAATAAATAAATATATACTTCATATTATTTTATTTATCTTTGCTAAATAATTACATTATCTTTGTATATGGAGTATCATGCACCATGAATCTTACCATCAAGTCCAATCAAGGAGTTCTTGATGGTAATTCCCACTAATTTGTTTAGTGTTAGCATTTTCCATGATGTGCATTCATGCCATTTGGTTCTCTCCTCACTTCCGGTACCTGATGTATGTGGAGGGCAGAATACACTGTGTTTATGTTGATTTTTATTTTTATTTTTTTAGGTATAGAGATAAGGACAAAAATAAAATTTGATAAATTTAAAGGGGCATATTTAAACTTAGAGACGCAAAAAAAAACTTATACTACTACTATTACTACTACTAAACACCATGTATAATGTATTCAAATACTCACTCTTTAACTCGCTAAATTTTAACCATTCACTTCAATTTTCAACTCAAAAAAATCCGCCCTGCTCACTTTTTCATATCTAAATGGATTATAACTTATAATCAAATCTAAAAAAAATAAAATTGAAGCCTTAGGCAAATCTTAGGGACTATCTATTTTATCATGAAAGGTGCCCTTCAGAAACAGCATAATTATAACTCATTAGCTCAAGCTCATATATGAAGACAAGGACTGCCCAAGAGTTAGAGATATTAAAAGAATGGCCATAAGAATGATTTTTCGAAGTGATGGTGAACAACGTATAACTAATAACTTATATAAATCTTGGTAGTTTATCTCTAATTGAATTTTCTTTTTTAACTGGATTTTATTCCAAAACCTGAGTTGACCATATAAGTAATATAGTAATTAATTTTTTAAGAAAAAGTAAGCGTCCGGTTGGTGGAACTGTGTGGTATGGTGAGATAGAACACTTTTACGTGTAGAGTTTTTGACAAAAATATTTTTATAAGAAAATTAAAATAGTTTTTGATTGCATAGTTATGGAAGTGCTTTTGAAGGTAATAAAGACTATTTTAAGGAAAGTGCGTGGTATATAATAATTTTTTTTAACAATTTAAATATAATTTTGTACTTTATAATTTTACCAAAATTGTTAGTTAAAAAACACACATTTTCTGCTTCAACTAAAAATTCTTTTGAATCCAAATCTCTGATATTTAAAAGTATTTTTAGAAGATTATTAAATACCAAAATATTTTCATAGTTAATTTAGAAGTACTTTTAATTCATCCAAAAAATTCCCAAATAGGCTTTAAGTACAATAAATGTAGAAAGCTGACAATGCGAAGAGAGGAAATGAAAAGTATTATAAATGTAGGGATAGACAACAAATAAAATAAAAAAGATTACTAATATATTTATTTTATCTCAAAATCTATTAGAAAATATAAAACCTCACTAAATTTTGATACCTGCATATTTTGATACCATTTTGGTACCATTCTCATCCCAAATTTAATATTATTAAATTAATTTTTATCCTAATTTATGTTATCCCAATTTATCATTTATTGTTATTAAACTATTCTAATTTTGCATTTATTGTATATATATATATATATGTCCAGTCAGGAAAATTTCGATTCCTAAATGTTGTTTCTACCCTTTATATTTCGCTATGTCGATTAATTTATTTAAATGATGAGATTTTAGAAAAAGACCAACATGATTGCCGACGAATTTGAAAAGATTTGATTTTAATGATTGAGCCGAATTAGACAGAGTCGCCATTTGGTATGGTGTGTAATAAAATATACCAACTCATCCGGATTTTGAAGGTTTTCGCAATATGGCTCAATATGTGACTCTATAGAATTGGTTTAGAACCTAAGATTCGAGGAATTCGGGGGCTTGCTTAAGCGGAAGGAATGTGTTAGGTGTAAGACCCCAATTTTTATAAATAAAGATAAATTTTCTATAAATATTATTTTTGAATATTATGGAGTAAATTTGATATAATGTTATAGTTGTGGGTAATATTTATAAATTTGGCAAAATAAGCAAGTTGTTATAAAATATTCGTTTGGTCGGGGATTATTCTTTTTGTTTGGGAATATCGCAATGACTCAAGACAAATTATTAGTGGACCTCATTAACGGAATTATTGTTTGATTGAGAAAACGACAAAAAAATACTTTATGAAAATAACGGCGGAGGTGTTACCATTAAAACCGTTGAACTACCCATTAGTAAAAGTACAACGAATGTCTGGTCGCATAATAAATAATACACAGATTGATTATTGATGCTTACGTGAGAAGTCACTCAGCTATACTCAATTATTGCTACAGTAATTGTTGCATCATATCTCTTATATTATTGATTCAATTATTGTCACAGTATCATCTGTATAATATGTTATATTATTAAATCAATAATTGAGACGACAAGTTATAAATGATTAATAATTGTTGAAAGATTAAATGTGTTGATTAAAAATAAAATAATTTGTGGTAATATTTATTCAATCCTTGATGTATATAAAGAGTCTATTATGAGACGTTTGTGGTAAGTTTGGTTATTTTATGGGGGGGCATATGTCATCATCTAAGATTACCTTCATCAATAGAATTACCTTCGATAATAGTAACTACCTTTACCAGACGTCAAACCACTTGTCGTTTTCATATTACAAAAGATCGAACCAATTGTCGTTTCACATTACAAAGTGATCAAACCACTTTTTTTCATATCACAAATCGATCAAGCCACTTGCCTTTTCACATTTCAAGTGCTAAGCTAGAAATCTTCTATAAATAGAGGCTAAGTGCTTCATTATTTTCATTTAATTCATTCAAGCTTATATAGAGAGAAAGTATAGAGAAGAATAAGAGAAAGAAGAAGAGTATGATACATTACTACACTATTGCAAAGATTCAATCTACTAATGTAAAGGGTGTTATTCTTTTCTTATTCATGAAGAGAATCATTATTATTCCATTGCTTATTATTACATTGGAATAACAGATATGCCGATTTACCCTATACTTGGTAACATTCTTCTATTATTCTCATTGGAACATCCTGTCGTGTGTTTTGCACCGGACTCGGGTTAAAATCTTTATTATTATTCTCATTGGAACATCCTGTTTGTGTGTTTTACTAAGGACTGGTTAAAATCTTTTATTATTATTCTACTGTTGGAACATCTTGTTCGTGTGTGTTTTACAGGACCGGTTACATCTTTATTATTATCTCATTGGACCATCCTATCACGTGTGTTTTACACAGGACACGTTAAAATCTTTATTATTCTGTTGGAATATCCCGCTTGGTGCAAATTTTGCTTGAATTTGGTTCCGTTATTATTATTACATTGGAATAACTTATACATGTAAAGTACCGCATGCATGGTGATTTCTTTTGTTATTCCATTCTTTATTATACTCGATTGGTTAAAGTTTTGACTTTGATACTCCATGAAATTAGTAGAATATCCTTGATATTTTGCGTTTCATCCGAAGATCTTTTATGGAAATATTCTTCCGATCATTCTTGAATTTTACTCTACAAAGCAAAGATCATGTTGACAATTTGGACATTATTAGTTCCTGGATAAATTAATTCTTGAACTTGTTTTATTGAATTCTTATATCATTGTCATCATCCTCATGTCTATATTATGTTGAAAGTCATCTGTGGCTTGAAGTGCATAGATGGACTTGGTATGATTATGACCAGGATTATTGATTGTAATCATGACCGTAATGTTACAAATGATGTGGTAAAAGTTATCATTGGTCTGTAGTAGTGCATTGATGGGACGATTGTTGGCATGATCATGACCATTAATGAATACACAAATGTCTTGGTCAGAAGTGCATGGATAATTTGTGGTCGTGATACTAAAGAATATCCTCGCCAGTAGTCATGGGTGATTCGATGATGTGGTTTATTTATTAAGTCGAGTCTCAATGATAAAAGTCATGAAAACCTTTTAAATCATAAAAGATAGTAGATTTTATTCTCTACTTGACTCTTTTAATGGATTGCTTTTCGCCGCAGATTAAACTTGATGTTATTATATTTTATAAGTTTAACACTGTTGAAGGCTAACGATAATTTATTCTGCATTATCTTAGTCATAATATTTCTTCTTCGGGCTAGTTGAGCTCACCTTTTCTTTCCTTTGTTCTCTTCTGTGAAATGAGAAACATAGAGAACTAGTCGGGAAGCGAGTGGCGGTCCGAGGAGGATAGCATTAGTAGTCCTCACTATTACGTGAAATAGTGTGTTAATAATTGTAATGAGGACTCCTTTTGAGTTTGTATAATCTCTAGTAGACAATAATTGTATTCAAACTCACAGTTATGTTTTGTCGTATTGTACGATAGTTGTATTAGTAAGTTGTATTTGAATTTTGTATTACGTATCCGACGACCCAAGATGGGTGATGTATACCTAATTTTGGGGCGTCATAGTTGGTATCAAAGCTTAGGGATATGATCCACAGCTAAGATGTGAGAATAAGACTAGGAGGAGGGAAAGACGGGAATTTCTTCGCTAGTATGACCTACCTAAGTTTATGTGGTATTTAATTGGTCATCGAATTTAGGGATAATATGTTATATGTCAATTAACCTTTGTTTTGTGGCGATGATTCGAAAATGACATCGAGAATGTTGAGAATAAGAATGGAGCACGGTACCGTTGATTCACCACATATCAATAATCAGGATAATGTGCATCAGGAAGGCGACAATCCTCATGCAAACAACAACACTAACCAAATGATGAATGATCAAATGTTCAGGGGCTTTATGTAATTCATGCAACAATGGCGAGAGCGAGAGCGGCTCATCCCAAAATGCGGTGGAAACACTAGAAACTCTCGGCGATCACACCGCTAAAGCAGATTCAAGGAGCTGGGACCACCGGAGTTTAAGGGAGAGCCAAAACCACTTATGGCGGAAGCATGGATAAAGAAGATCACCAAGATATTTGATGTCTTGGGATACTCCGAGAGAGCAAAAGGTTCCCTTTCACGCTTTTATGTTGCCTGGAGAGGAAGATTCTTGGTGGGAATCGGTAAAAACGACTCAACTCCGCCCGTCTTGAATGTCTTGGGAGAAGTTCAAGAGTTGCTCAACGACAAATACTTTCCCAAAGTATTCGTCACATGAAGGAGATGGAGTTTATCAAGTTGGAACAAAAACAATATGGACATCGTGTCGCAATACGAGGCTAAATTTGCGGAGTTATCCGGTTTCGTCCACTTGGTGGATAATGAAGAGTAAATGACACGGATATTTTTAAGAGGTTTGAAAGCGGAGATACGTTAACATCTTATTTCTCATAAACCGTGTTTATATTCGGAGATGTTGTAAATAGGGCTCGATTAGTGGAGCAGCGCGATAACGAGTCAACGTAACTAAAGAGAGCAGTTTAAGCAAAATGATAATACCAATGGAGAGCGATCAAGCGGTGACAACAAGCATGGAAGGAATCAATAGGCGAAATGGTAACCACTTTGGTGGTAATCGGGTACAAAACAATAAGAATGGACATTTCAAGAAGGGAGATTCAACAATGATGGAAAGAGCGTCAAGACCAAAGACTGTCGTTAAGGAAGGAGAAGCGACCACCATCATCATATGTTTCAAATACGGAGGGGAGGGGCACATCAGTCCAAACTGTGACGCCCCGAAAATTAGGTATACATCACCCATCTTGGGTCGCCAGATACATGGTACAGAATTCAAATACAACTTACTAATACAACTATCGTGTACAATACGACAAAACATAAACTGTGAGTTTGAATACAATTATTGTCTACTAGAGATTATACAAACTCAAAAGGAGTCCTCATTACAATTATTATCACACTATTTCACAAAATAGTGAGGACTACTAATGCTATCCTCTGGACCATCACTCCGTTCCCCGACTCGTCCCAGCTATATTCTCATTTTATGAAGAGAACAGTGAAAGAAAGGGTGAACTCAACTAGCCCAGTAAGAAATATTATGACTAAGATAAAGCATAATAAATTATCATTAGCCTCCAACAATGTTAAACTGATAAAATACAATAGACATCAAGTTTAACTACAGCGGAACAAGCAATCCATTAAAAGAGTCAAGTAGAGAATAGAATCTACTATCTTTTATGATTTAAAAAGTTTTTCATCACTTTTATCGCTGAGACTTAGCTCAATAAATAATTCACATCATTAAATCATCCCTGCACTACAGGCCAAGGATATTCTTTAGTATCACGATAACGAATTATCCATGCACTACGGGCCAAAGATAATTGTGTTTTCATCAATTGGTCTGATCATGACATAAAATAATTCATCTTTGCTCCCTCGTCAAGAGAATCCATAGCCATAATCATACCAAAAATCGCTCTATCAATGCACTACGGGCCAATGAGGACTTTTAATTTTCACATCGTTTGTAACATTACGGTCATGATTATACTGAATAATCCACGGTCATAATCATACCAAGTCCATCTATACACTACAGGCAACAGATGACTTTCAACATAACATAAACATGAGGATGATGACAATGATATAAGAATTTAATTAAACAAGTTCAAGAATTAATTTGTCCAGGAACCAATAACGTCCAAATTTTCAACATGATACTGCTTTGTAGAGTAAAATTCAAGAATGCTTAGAAGAATATTTCCACAAAAGATCTTTGGATGAAGCGCAAATATCAAGGATATTCCACTAATTTCATGGAGTATAGAAGTCAAAATTTTAATCAATGAGTATAATACAAGAATGGAATAACAAAAGATATCACCATGCATGCGGTATTTGCATAGACGGTTATTTCAACGTAATAATAATAACGGAACCAAAGTTAGGTGAAATTCACACAATCCGCGGATATTCCAAATGTAATAATAAATGCGGAATAATAATAACGGAACCAGTCGGTGAAATTCACACCGACGGGATGTTCCAACGAGAATAATAAATGCGGAATAATAAATGATGGAACTAGGTCTGGTGAGATAAGTATGACAGACGGGATATTAAAAGCCAGAATAATAAAATGCAGAATAATAGAAGAATGTCACCAAGTATAGGGTAGCTCATGATATCTGAGTTATTCCAATGAACAATAAAGAAATGGAATATGAAGTTCTCTTCTTGAATACAAAAGAATAATATCCCTTACAGTAAAATAATACTTGATATAAGAGTAGTGAAGTAGCAGTAAAAACTTTTCTTCTATCTCTATAGTCTCTCTCTATAGTTTCTCTTTCTAGAGTTCAAAGTGAATTGTAAGAAAATAATGAAGGAATGAGCTTCTATTTATAGAAAAATGGAATGCGTAAGTAACTAATCCATGAACGGTCCAGATTGATTTACTTTTAACTGACGGTCCATATTTAAAGAAAAATCTTTTAAATAAAATATAATATATTCTATTTATATAAAAAGATTTTTATTATGCAAAACACTATCTTGCACTATGCAAATACTATGCATAATAAAATATAATATATTCTATTTATAGAATAACTTTAATAAAGTATTCATTTTATATAAAAAGATT
The DNA here is from genome assembly GCA_020205605.1 of Panax ginseng. Lineage (NCBI taxonomy): Eukaryota > Viridiplantae > Streptophyta > Magnoliopsida > Apiales > Araliaceae > Panax > Panax ginseng. Next base: position 121,772,459 of record CM035148.1, on the reverse strand, counting down.
TTACTATACAAAATACTAAGCATAATAGAATATAATATATTCTATTTATAGAATAACTTTAATAAAGTATTCATTTTATATAAAAAGATGTTTCTATTTTATTACGTGAATAAAACAAAACTTCTAAATCAACAATAATTGAATCAAATAATGTGAGATCTTATCGCAACTATTGTAGAGTAATAATTGAACAGCGGTGAGTGACTTCTCACATAAATATCAATAATCAATACTGCAGTATTGCTACTATGCAACAACGCCAGACATCAGATTACTTTACTACCGAGTAGTTCAACAAGATCAACAAAGTAAAACTTAGTAGTTATTTTCAATAAAATATTTTTGTCATTTTCTCAATCCGACAATAATTCCGTTGTAGGGTCCACCAATGATTCGCGTTGCCGCGAATATTTTCGCTTAAAACGAATATTCCCGATCAATCGAATATAATATGACAACTTGCATACTTTGCAAAATTTATAAATATTACCCACAACTATAACATTATCTCAAATTCACACCATAATATAAAAAAATTATTTCGAGAAAATTAATTATTTATTCATAAAATTCGGGGTTTCACAATCTCCTCCTTATGGAATTTCGCCTCGAAATTTACATACGCACTGGTATCTTAGAAACGGTGAGGATACCTTGACTTCATTTCGATTCTAACTCTTGAGGTATAACCTTGAGTGTTGGATACGATTATTCTTATCCAAGATTTTAACACGAGATCTCATACGTTAAATCATCCGCTATCTCGTCCGATTCTAAATTAATAATGTGGTTCGGGTCATCCACATATTTACGTAACATTGATACGTTAAAAATGTTATGAGCACGCGACATACTTGGCGGTAAAACGAGTCTATAAGACATAGTTCCTACTCAATCAAGGATTTCAAATGGGCAATTAAATCAAGGGTTGAGATTTCCTCTCTTCAGCAACTCTTGCTTCTAGAATAACGCCCTCTTGAACTTTCTTCTTCACATTCATCAGATTCGGGTATGTAGCTTGAGTGTCTTTAACTTTATCGATTAAAGTCGATTTTACTCGTATATTCGTTATCTTCACGTGGGTCCCTAGAGTTTTTAACTCTATCTTCATCATTTGCAAGTTATACTAAATGAGTCTTTGTATTAACAACATCGACTTAGAAAACGACACGATCTTCTACTCAACATGTAAATTTACCACGTCATTTTCTTCCACGATTATATTGAATAGTATGATCGTAATCTTCAACAGCTCGACTCAAAGTCTTTGGCGCATGTTATGTTCGTTTTAGTTGAAGAAATATTTTGAGGGTTTACGAAATGGATTTTGTACTGGTGTCCATAAAAAATTCGATTTCACGCTCTGGGGTAGGCTAAGAAGTCTTCAGGAATACGTCAAGAGATTTATTAATGATAGAAATATCATTCAAAACTGTTACTTTCATCCAAGACTTGGATAGTACGCACATTGATACCAATTGTGACTTCTATCCCTTAACCTAGATAGCACCTCACAATGATACCTATCAACTTGTCATCGTCATTCACGACGTCGCCTACAGAAAGTCTGGCTTCGATGCATTCCACACATGAAAGTCATCAACAAAAGGATCGGGGCTCTTTACTTATGGCTCTGATACCAACTGTGACACCCCCAAAATTAGGTATACATCACCCATCTTGGGTCGCCAGATACATGGTACAGAATTCAAATACAACTCACTAAAACAACTGTCGTATACAATACAACAAAACATAAACTGTGAGTTTGAATACAATTATTGTCTACTAGAGATTATACAAACTCAAAAGGAGTCCTCATTACAATTATTATCACACTATTTCACAAAATAGTGAGGACTACTAATGCTATCCTCTGGACCATCACTCCATTCCCCGACTCGTCCCAGCTATATTCTCATTTTATGAAGAGAACAGTGAAAGAAAGGGTGAGCTCAACTAGCCAAATAAGAAATATTATGACTAAGCTAATGCAGAATAAATTATCATTAGCCTCCAACAATGTTAAACTGATAAAATACAATAGACATCAAGTTTAACTACAGCGGAACAAGCAATCCATTAAAAGAGTCAAGTAGAGAATAGAATCTACTATCTTTTATGATTTAAAAAGTTTTTCATCACTTTTATCGCTGAGACTTAGCTCAATAAATAATTCACATCATTAAATCATCCCTGCACTACAGGCCAAGGATATTCTTTAGTATCACGATAACGAATTATCCATGCACTACGGGCCAAAGATAATTGTGTTTTCATCAACGGTCCTAATCATGACATAAAATAATTCATCTTTGCTCCCTTGGCCGAAGAGAATCCATAGCCATAATCATACCAAAAACTGTCTATCAATGCACTACGGGCCAATGAGGACTTTTAATTTTCACATCGTTTGTAACATTACGGTCATGATTATACTGAATAATCCATGGTCATAATCATACCAAGTCCATCTATACACTACAAGCCACAGATGACTTTCAACATAATATAAACATGAGGATGATGACAATGATATAAGAATTCAATTAAACAAGTTCAAGAATTAATTTGTCCAGGAACCAATAACGTCCAAATTTTCAACATGACATCTTTGCTTTGAGAGTAAAATTCAAGAATGCTTAGAAGAATATTTCCACAAAAGATCTTTGGATGAAGCGCAAATATCAAGGATATTCCACTAATTTCATGGAGTATAGAAGTCAAAATTTTAATCAACTAAGTATAATCTAGAATGGAATAACAAAGATATCACCATGCATGCAGATTTCGTGACAGACGGTTATTTCAACAGAATAATAATAACGGAACCTGTGTCGGGTGAAATTCACTGCAAGACAGGATGTTCCAATGAGAATAATAAATGCACGGAATAATAAATGATGGAAACCGTATAGCCCGTATATAGATGGATAATAAAATGGATATTAAAGCAGAATAATAAAATGAGAATAATGAAGAATGTCACCAAGTATAGGGTAGCTTGGCGTATCTGAGTTATTCCAACGTAACAATAAAGAAATGGAATAATGAAGTTCTCTTCTTGAATACAAAAGAATAATATCCCTTACCGTAAAATAATACTTGATATAAGAGTAGTGAAGTAGGTAAAAACTTTTCTTCTATCTCTCTATCTCTCTCTCTATAGTTTCTCTCTAGAGTTCAATTGAATTCGTAAGAAAATAATGAAGGAATGAGCTTTATTTATAGGAAAATGGAATGCATAAGAATTCAATCCATGAACGGTCCAGATTGATTTACTTTAATCGACGGTCCATATTTAAAGAAAAATCTTTTAAATAAAATATAATATATTCTATTTATATAAAAAGATTTTATTATGAAAAAACACTACGCGAGCACTATACAAACACTATGCATAATAAAATATAATATATTCTATTTATAGAATAACTTTAATAAAGTATTACATTTTATATAAAAAGATTTTACTATGCAACACACTATGCATAATAGAATATAATATATTCTATTTATAGAATAACTTTAATAAAGTATCTACATTTTATATAAAAAGATGTTTCTATTTTATTACGTAAATAAAACAAAACTTCTAAATCAACAATAATTTAATCAAATAATGTGAGATACTATGTAGCAACTATTGTAGCAATAATTGAACAAAACTGAGTGACTTCTCACATAAATATCAATAATCAATATCGTAGTGCTACTTACGCAACAACGACAGACATCGTATTCTTTTCTTTTACTACTAGGGTAGTTTAACAAAGATCAACAGTAAAACTTCCGCCGTTATTTTCAATAAAATATTTTTGTCATTTTCTCAATCCGACAATAATTCCGTTGTGGAGTCGGGTCCACCAATGATTCTGCCGTCGTACGAATATTTCCTGTTTAAAACAAATATTCCCCGATCAATCGAATATAATATGACAATTTGCATACTTTGCAAAATTTATAAATATTACCCACAACTATAACATTATCTCAAATTCACACCATAATATAAAAAAAATTATTTCGAGAAAATTAATTCTTTATTCATAAAATTCGGGGTTTCACAATCTCCCCTCCTTATGGAATTTCGCCCTCGAAATTTTCATACATACCTGGTATGCCGAACAGGTGAGGATACCTTGACTTTATTTCAGATTCTAACTCTTGAGGTATAACCCTTGAGTGTTGGATACGATTCTTCTTATCCAAGATTTTAACACGAGATCTCATACGTTAAATCATCCGCTATCTCGTCCGATTCTAAATTAATAATGTGGTTGGGTCATCCACATATTTACGTAACATTGATACGTTAAAATGTTATGAAGATTATGACATACTTGGCGTTAAAACGAGTCTATAAGACACGGTTCCTACTCAATCCAGGATTTCAAATGGGCAATTAAATCAAGGGTTGAGATTTCTCTCTTCAAAGAACTCTTGCTTCTAGAATAACGCCCTCTTGAACTTTCTTCTTCACATTCATCGATTCGGTATGTAGTTGAGGCGTCTTTAACTTTATCGATTAAAGTCGATTTTACTCGTATATTCGTTATCTTCACGTGGGTGCCTAGAGTTTTTAACTCTATCTTCATCATTTGCAAGTTATACTAAATGAGTCTTTGTGTTAACAACATCGCACTTGTAAACGCATACGATCTTCTACTCAACATGTCAGCTACCACGTTCGCTCTTCCACGATTATATTGAATAGTATGATCGTAATCTTCAACAGCTCGACTCAACGTCTTTAGCGCATGTTATGTTCGTTTTAGTTGAAGAAATATTTTGAGGGTTTACGAAATGGATTTTGTACTAGTGTCCATAAAAAATTCGATTTCACGCTCTGGGGTAGGCTAAGAAGTCTTCAGGAATACGTCAAGAGATTTATTAATGATAGAAATATCATTCAAAATCATTATTCTCTCATCCAAGACTTGGATAAGACGCACATTGATACCAATTGTGACTTCTATCCCTTAACCCAGATATAGACCTCACAATGATACCTATCAACTAGTCATCGTCATTCACGACGCCACCTACGTAAAGTCCGCTTTGGTGCATCCACACATGAAAGTCATCAACAAAAGGATCGGGGCTTTTACTTGTGGCTCGATGCAATTGACGCGCCCCCAAAATTAGGTATACATCACCCATCTTGGGTCGCCAGATACATGGTATGTAATTCAAATACAACTTATTAATACAATCGTGATACAATACGACAAAACATAAACCGTGAGTTTGAATACAATTATTGTCTACTAGAGATTATACAAACTCAAAAGGAATCCTCATTACAATTATTATCACACTATTTCACAAAATAGTGAGGACTACTAATCTATCCTCTGGACCATCACTCCGTTCCCCGACTCGTCGTCGACTATATTCTCATTTTATGAAGAGAACGGTGATGAAAGAAAGGTGAGCTCAACTAGCCCAAGAAGAAATATTATGACTAAGATAATGCGAATAAATTATCATTAGCCTCCAACAATGTTAAAACCGATAAAATACAATAGACATCATGTTTAACTACTGGTTGAACAAGCAATCCATTAAAAGAGTCAAGTAGAGAATAGAATCTACTATCTTTTATGATTTAAAAAGTTTTTCATCACTTTTATCGCTGAGACTTAGCTCAATAAATAATTCACATCATTAAATCATCCCTGCACTACAGGCCAAGGATATTCTTTAGTATCACGACCACGAATTATCCATGCACTACGGGCCAAAGATAATCGGGTTTTCATCAATGGTCCTGATCATGACATAAAATAATTCATCTTTGCTCCCTTGGCCGAAGAGAATCCATAGCCATAATCATACCAAAAACTGCCTATCAATGCACTTTCACGGGCCAATGAGGACTTTTAATTTTCACATCATTTGTAACATTACGGTCATGATTATCTTAGAATAATCCTCGGTCATAATCATACCAAGTCCATCTATACACTACAGGCCACAGATGACTTTCAACATAACATAAACATGAGGATGATGACAATGATATAAGAATTTAATTAAACAAGTTCAAGAATTAATTTGTCCAGGAACCAATAATGTCCAAATTTTCAACATGATACTGCTTTGTAGAGTAAAATTCAAGAATGCTTAGAAGAATATTTCCACAAAAAGATACTGGATGAAGCGCAAATATCAAGGATATTCCACTAATTTCATGGAGTATAGAAGTCAAAATTTTAATCAACTGAGTATAATACCGAATGGAATAACAAAAGATATCACCATGCATGCAGTACTTCACATAGACGGTTATTCCAACAGAATAATAATAACGGAACCGGTCGGTGAAATTCACACACCAAGCGGGATGTTCCAGCAGAATAATAAATGCGGAATAATAAATGATGGAACCGGTCCCACAGATATAGCATGCATGTGATATTCCGGCGAGAATAATAAAAGCGGAATAATAAAAATGGAACCAGTCCCACAGATATAGATGCATGTGATATTAAACGAATAATAAAGATGTAATAATAGAAGAATGTCACCAAGTATAGGGTAGCAGCGTATACAAAAGTTATTCCAACGAACAATAAAGAAATGGAATAATGTAAGTTCTCTTCTTGAATACAAAAGAATAATATCCTACAGTAAAATAATACTTGATATAAGAGTAGTGAAATAGCGAGAAAACTTTTCTTCTATCTCTCTATAGTCTCTCTCTATAGTTTTTCTCTCTAGAGTTCAGTTGAATTCATAAGAAAATAATGAAGGAATGAGCTTCTATTTATAGAAAATGGAATGCATAAGAACTAATCCATGAACGGTCCGCATTGATTTACTTTAATCGACGGTCCATATTTAAAGAAAAATCTTTTAAATAAAATATAATATATTCTATTTATATAAAAAGATTTTTATTATGCAAACACTATCTTGGCCTTATGCAAACACTATGCATAATAAAATATAATATATTCTATTTATAGAATAACTTTAATAAAGTATTTTGTTTTATATAAAAAGATTTTACTATGCAAAACACTATGCGTAATAGAATAATATAATATATTCTATTTATAGAATAACTTTAATAAAGTATTACATTTTATATAAAAGATGTTTCTATTTTATTACGTGAATAAAACAAAACTTCTAAATCAACAATAATTGAATCAAATAATGTGAGAGATACTTAAAGAAACTATTGTAGCAATAATTGAACAAAACCCGAGTGACTTCTCACATAAATATCAATAATCAATACTGGTAATATTATACGCAACAACGCCAGACATTTGTACTTTTACTACCGGTAGTTCAACAAAGAATAACAATAAAACTTCCGCCGTTATTTTCAATAAAATATTTTTGTCATTTTCTCAATCCGACAATAATTCCGTTGTGGGGTCCACCAATGATTGTGTCGTCGTACGAATATTTCCTGTTTAAAACAAATATTCCCCGACCAATCGAATATAATATGACAACTTGCATACTTTGTAAAATTTATAAATATTACCCACAACTATAACATTATCTCAAATTCACACCATAATATAAAAAAAATTATTTTGAGAAAATTAATTCTTTATTCATAAAATCTGGGGTTTCACACAAACTGCGCGATGTCGTCCAAAGCATGTTATAATTGTGGAAGAGAAGGTCAAGCTTTCTTAGCTCATGTCACAGATTTAAACAAAAATACGTCAGTTTTGAATGATATTTCTATTGTTAATAAATTTCCTGACGTATTCCCCGAAGAACTTCCTGGCCTACCCCCTGAGCGTCAAATTGAATTTTGTATCGACCTTGAACCTGGTACAAAACCCATTTCCAAAGCCCCATATCGAATGGCTCCTATTGAACTTCAGGAGTTAAAGACCCAACTACAAGAATTATTAGACATTGGCTTTATCCGTCCTAGTACTTCTCCTTGGGGTGCTCCATTCATTCGTGAAGAAGAAAGATGGGAGTATGCGACTTTGTATTGATTATCGGGGAGTTGAATCATGTCACCATCAAAATAGGTATCCATTGCCACGTATTGATGACCTGTTTGACCGATTGCAAGGAGCCAAATTCTTTTTAAAGATTGATCTTCGTTAGGATATCACCAATTGAAGATTAGAACCGATGACATTCCAAAGACGGCTTGCCGAACACCTGTGACGGGTATTATGAATTCTAGTCATGTCATTTGGATTGACTAATGCTCCTGCTTTGCCTTCATGGATATGATGAACCAAAGTATTCAAGGAATATTTGGATCACTTTGTGGTCGTCATTATTGATGACATCCTTATTTATTCCAAAAGCCGTGAAGATCATGAGCAACACTTGAGGATGACACTCCAAAAGCTTTGTGAATACAAGCTTTATGCCAAGTTGAAGAAATGAGAATTCTGGCTTGAGGAAGTAGCATTCCTTGGGCACGTGGTATCAAGTCATGGAATATCTGTTGACCCAGCAAAGATTGAAGCAATTCAAAGCTAGGATCAACCTAAATCAGTGACCGAAGTACATAGCTTTCTCGGTTTAGCTGGTTATTATTAGAGATTCGTGGAAGGATTTTCTCGAATCGCTACTCCATTGACTCAGCTGACTCGGAAATATACAAAGTTCGGTTGGAGCGAAGAATGTGAGAAGAGTTTTCAAGAACTCAAGAGGAGACTCATTTCAAAGACTGCTCGACAATACCATCTGGCTCGCAGGGATTTGTCATCTACAGTGATGCTTCGGGAAAAGGGTTGGGATGTGTTCTCATGCAACATGGAAAAGTCATAGTCTATGCCTCAAGACAACTCAAAGAATATGAGAGGAATTATCCTACTCATGATCTAGAGTTGGCAGCTATTGTCTTCGCACTAAAGATTTGGAGGCATTACTTGTATGGGGAGAAGGTGTAGATCTTTACGGATCATAAATGCCTCAAATATTTCTTTACTCAAAAAGAACTCAACATGCGACAACGACGTTGGCTTGAACTGTTGAAAGATTATGATCATACCATCCAATACCAACCTGGAAAAGCGAACGTGGTAGCTGACGAATTGAGTAGAAGATCATATGCAAGTACGAGTGCGATATTGTCAACGCAAAGGCCCATTTTGTGTGACTTGCAAAGGATGGAGATAGAGTTAAAGACTCCAGGGACCCATGTGATGATGGCGAATATACGAGTAGAACCGACTTTAATCGATAAAGTTAAAAGCTGCCAAATTCTGAGACACTGGTCTTGACGCGTATGAGGAAGAAAATGCAAGAAGGTGCTTATGCGCCGAAGCAAGAATCGATGAAGAAGGAATACTTGAAGTCAACTCCGGACTTTGTGTTCCTAACGACCACGATTTAAAGTATAAAATCATGATGGAGGCGCATAACACAATCGCTTATAATCCATCTCAGGAGTACCAAAATGTATCATGATATTAAATCTATACATTTTGGTGGAGCAATATAAAAGAGAGATAGCGTTGTTTATCTCAAGGTGTCTAACTTGTCAACGAGTTAAAGCGGAGCATCAAGTACCAAAAGGTCCATTGCAACCACTTGAAATTTCAGAATGGAAGTGGGAGCACATTACCATGGATTTCGTTACCGGTCTTCCTAAGGTTTCTCAAGGCATAGATACGATTTGGGTCATTGTTGATAAATTGACCAAGTCTGCTCATTTTTTACCGATACGAGAAACTTATACACTTGAACGTCTTCCTCGTATGTACATAAACGAGATTGTAAGATTGCATGGTATGCCGGTATCCATAGTTTCTGATCGAGACCCAAGATTCACTTCACGATTTTGGGTTAGTTTGCAAAAAGCTATGGGCACAGACTTACGATTTAGCTCGGCATATCATCTTCAGACGGACGGACAGTCGGAAAGGACTATTCAAACTCTTGAAGATCTATTAAGACTTTGTGTCCTTGATTTCAAGGGAAGTTGGGACAAGTTCTTACCATTGGTGGAGTTTTTCTATAACAACAGTTATCAAGCAAGTATTGGCATAGCTCCATTCGAAACGTTGTATGGAAAAAGTGTCGATTCTCAATTATCTTTGGGATGAGGTGGGTGAAGCAATGTTGTTGGGACCGGAGTTGGTACGTATGACTACGGAAAAGATTCAAACGATCCGATAACGTATAAAAACCTCACAAGATCGACAAAAGAGTTATGCTGATCTTCATCGAAAGGACGTGGAATTCGATATAGGAGATCATGTGTTGTTGCGTGTTGCTCCATGGAAAGGAGTTACGAGATTTGGAAAGAGAGGAAAACTCAATCCTCAATTCATGGCCCATTTTAATCCTCGATCGAGTAGGGCTGTGGCCTATAGACTCATTTACTGCCAAGTATGTCTCGTGTTCATAACGCGTTTTCACATAATCATGTTACATAAATATGTGAAAGACCCGAACCACATTATTGAGTTAGAACCGGACGAAATAGTGGAAGATTTGACGTATGAAGAGGTTCCTGTTCAAATCTTGGATAAGAAGGAACATATTCTACGCTCCAAGGTTATACCTCAAGTCAAAGTTTTGTGGAGAAGCCACGATGTTGAGGAAATGACTTGGGAGTTAGAATCTAAAATGAAATCAAGGTATCCTTACCTCTTCGACATACCAGGTACGTACCCTAATTTTGAGGGAGAAATTTTATAAGAAGGGGAGGTTGTAAGACCCCAACTTTTATAAATAAAGATGAATTTTCTATAAATATTATTTTTGAATATTATGGAGTAAATTTGATATAATGTTATAGTTGTGGGTAATATTTATAAATTTTGCAAAGTAAGCAAGTTGTTATAAAATATTCGTTTGTCGGGAAATATTCTTTTGTCGGGGAATATTAAATGCTCAAGACAAATCATCAAGCGTAGACCTATAACTGGAATTATTATCGGATCGAGAAAGCGACAAAAATACTTTATGAAAATAACTTGGCCGGATGTGATACCGTTAAAACATGTTGAACTACCCGGTAGTAAAAGTATATAGTAATACGCTGCGTGGGTTGCATATAGTAGCACATGGTATTGATTATTGATGCTTACGTGAGAAGTCACTCATTTATACTCAATTATTGCTACAAGAATCACGCATCATATCTCTTATATTATTGATTCAATTATTGTCACAAGATTATCTCAGATAATATGTTATATTATTAAATCAATAATTGAGACGACAAGTTATAAATGATTAATAATTGTTGAAAGATTAAATATGTGTTGATTAAAAATAAAATAATTTGTGGTAATATTTATTCAATCCTTGATGTATATAAAGAGTCTATTATGAGAAGTTTGTGGTAAGTTTGGTTATTTTATGGGGGGGCATATGTCATCATCTAAGATTACCTTCGTCGATAGTAATTACCTTTCATTAATAGTAATTACCTTTACCAGACGTCAAACCACTTGCCGTTTCATATTATACAAAGGCCGAACCAATTTGTCGTTTCACATTACTGAGCGTCAAACCACTTTTCTTTTCACATCACTAGTCGTCAAGCCACTTGCCTTTTCACATTTCAAGTGCTAAGCTAGAAATCTTCTATAAATAGAGGTCTAGTGCTTCATTATTTTTCATTTAATTCATTTCAAGTTTATATAGAGAGAAAGTATATAGAGAAATAGAGAAAGAAGAAGAGTATTACATTACTACATTATTGCGATTATTCAATCTACTAATGTAAGGGGTGTTATTCTTTCTTATTCATGAAGAGAACATTGTTATTCCATCGCTTATTATTACATTGGAATAACTTTGTATCTGTGATTTACCCTATACATGGTGACATTCTTCTATTATTCATTTGGAACATCCATGTCGTGTGTTTGTAATAGGACTGGGTAAATCTTTATTATTATTCTATTGGAACATCCTGTTTGTGTGTTTTTTGCAGGACTGGTTAAAATCTTTATTATTATTCTGTTGGAACATCTTGTGCGTGTGTTTTACAGGACTGGATTCATCTTTATTATTATTACATTGGACCATCACATGCATCGTGTGTTTTTAGGAGGACTGGTTAAAATCTTTATTATTACATTGGAATATCCTGCTTCGGTGCAAATTTTGCACGACTGGTTCCGTTATTATTATTACATTGGAATAACTCATACATCTCAAATCTGGCATGCATGGTGATTTCTTTTGTTATTCCATTCTTTATTATACTCAGTTGGTTAAAGTTTTGACTTTGATACTCCATGAAATTAGTAGAATATCATTGATATTTGAGCTTCATCCAGTATCTTTTCATGGAAATATTCTTCTGATCATTCTTGAATTTTACTCTACAAAGAAGTATCATGTTGACAATTTGGACATTATTAGTTCCTGGATAAATTAATTCTTGAACTTGTTTTATTGAATTCTTATATCATTGTCATCATCCTCATGTTTATATTATGTTGAAAGTCATCGTGGCTTGTAGTGCATAGATGGACTTGGTATGATTATGACGAGGGATTATTGATTGTAATCATGTAGTCGTAATGTTACAAATGATGTGTAAAAAGTTATCATTGGCCGTAGTGCATTGATGGGCAGATTGTTGGCATGATCATGACCATTAATGAATACACAAATGTCCTTGGTTGTAGTGCATAGATAATTTGTGGTCGTGATACTAAAGAATATCCTTGGTAGTAGTCACGAGGGGTGATTCGATGATGTGGATTATTTATTGTTGAGTCCCAAACGATAAAAGTTATGAAAAACCTTTTAAATCATAAAAGATAGTAGATTTTATTCTCTACTTGAATCTTTTAATGGATTGCTTGTTCCATTGCAGATTAAAGTTGATGTTGTTATATTTTATCGTTTTAACTTAACTGTTGAAGGCTAACGATAATTTATTCTACATTATCTTAGTCATAATATTTCTTATTGGGCTAGTTGAGCTCACCCTTTCTTTTATTCTTCTTGAAATGAGAACATAGCGAGGGACTAGTAGGGAACGGGTGGCGGTCCAGAGGATAGCATTAGTAGTCCTCACTATTACGTGAAATAGTGTGTTAATAATTGTAATGAGGACTCCTTTTGAGTTTGTATAATCTCTAGTAGACAATAATTGTATTCAAACTCACGGTTATGTTTTGTCGATTATTATACTACGCAGTTGTATTAGTAAGTTGTATTTGAATTTTATACCATGTATCTGACGACCCAAGATGGGTGATGTATACCTAATTATGGGGGCGTCACATTAGGCACCCCTTGACTTCCATGAAAACACGATTACCGCATCTTATTGATTGTCTAATCATAAAGTGTGTGTGTGTGTGTGTGTTTTGATTTTAAAGTTATTCTAAGACTCATTTTGAGTTATTTGAAAATAGTGTTGTACCTATTTTGTTAGAATTATAGGATCACACACACGCACACAAACGATAGAGAATTAAGAAGAACATAAGAGATTTACGTGATTCCCCAATTTAGGTACTCCACAGGCGGCGGCTTATTGTTTATTGATGATTCCTTGGTTACATAGGGCTTTACAATAGATAGTATATATACCTACTAATCCTATTCCAACCCTACTTCATATTATGGTTAATTACCCATAATACTCAATCCAATTAACAACCAAAGAAAGCAGAAGTTGCCGACGCAGCCATGTTGCAAGATCGCTCAAGGGTTTGCATAGACTCCTCGTATTGCTAGCCCAGACGCAGCTCGGCTTAAGGCGGTGGCTGCCATATTACTTTCCTGCTAGCTCCACTACGCTCCGCACTAGCTCTTTTTCAGTGGCTTCTTTATTATGAGTCACAAGTTCCCAACATCTTTGGATCTACGCACGAATAATTTGGTTTAGATAAAAGTTCATTTTAGACAAAGGTATATAGTAATGACGTTTTTGGGAAAAAAATGTTTTCAAATCTTTCGTTAAATAGGAATCTAGATAGATCTTTCGAAACTTCCATTTATTAACTTAAGTCTATGAAATTATTCCGAAAGTAGTGTTGTACCTTTTTGAACCTATGCACCAAGGATTCGATTTAGATAAAAGTTCATTTTTAAAACAGATATATAAAAATGATGTCTTGAAAAATAAATTTTTTTGAATCCTTTGTTAAATAGGAATTGAGGTCCTTTGATACTTCCATTTATTTGACCTAAATATCTATCCCCAAATCGCTTTATTATTATTATGAAAGCTCTTTACTATTTTGATTTAGTAAACATTTTTGGTGATAATGCATGCAAGAAAACGCGAAAAAGGCTCAGATCATCATCGGGCATGAAAGCCATCTCGATGAACCCGAGCACCCACAAACATAATTTTCACTATCACAAAATCTTAAATTCGACTTCCCGGGACAAACCCCTTGAACTCGTTTTAAGATCCAATATTACTTGTATAACGATTTCGCATTATTTAAACACTACATAATAAATTAAAAGTCCATTGTGGGAATCTAGTCGAGATTCGATTGTTAGATCTCAATCCCAGGATTCCTAGGCTCACATTATTATACTTAAACGAATATATACAACATCCTAGACTTGATATTAGGTGATTTCATCTGTTGAAATCCGCATCTCGAGCCATTAAGACCCCCTCACCTCTAGATATAGATCTAGGTATAAGACCTTAACTTTTTATGAATAAGATTTGCTCCCTCCGTCCCATAGTTATAGGCTGATTTTCCATTTTGAGATGTCTCAATATATAGGCTACTTACTATTTATAAAATTTAGTTGGTTCATTGTTTTACTTTTATGCCCTTATAATAAATATTCAACCATTACTCTTTTTTTGAAGAAACAACATTCAATGTCATTATTTTTATCACCACATTTAATGTTGTTGTATTCTCTTTGGTTAAAGTTCTATGGTTATGGACTTTAACACATCAATCAATGAAGTTGAGAGTTCCAGTGTGATAAGTAAGGAGTAATTAATTTATTCATTAACTTCATATTAAGGGATATATGTGGAAAATTTATGTTAAAAATTGTCACTTAAATTGATTTTCTTAAACTATGTGCCAAAAGAAATCAGCCTATAACTATAGGACGGAGTGAGTAATTTTCTTTATATATTATTCTAAATAGTAAGATGTTGATTTAATAAATGTTATAGTTAAGGGTAATATATGAAGATTATCAGATAAACAGTTATTGAGGAATATTCGTTTTGTCGGGGAATATCCTTTCTGTCGAAAATATTATATTCGGTAAAGTACAACGACGCTAAAATAACCAATCATTGGTGGGCCCCACAATAGGATAACTGCCGGATATAGAAAGCGACAGAAATAACCTTTTAAAAAATTGACGGCAAAACTTTTACCGTTAAATTGTTGAAATACCTAGTGATAAAAGTATAGTAATAGGCGTTGTTCCACAGTAGTACGCGGTATTACACAGTAATACACGGTATTATACAATATCTCTAATTATTGTAAGAAGTCACTTAATATTTCATTCAATAATTGCCACAGTAGTTACTGTATAGTATCTCATATTATTGATTCAATAATTGTTACAGTAATATTTGCACAATATTTTATATTATAAAATCAATAATTGTCACGACACAGTAATTTATATTATTAAAATAATATTATTGAGTAACATTATCGGCAATGTCTAGAAAGTTCTGTCGAGGAAATGGGTTAGGTTATCTAATTACGCACCAGTAAAGAAAATTCCTTATCGAAAAATTCCTTTTTTCCTGGGAACGATCTGGTTGTCAGTATTGTGAATCTATAATATTAATGGTAAATAATTGTTAAAAGATTAAAAATGTGTTGATTGAAGATAAGTCATTTGTGGTAGATATTTATTCAAATTTGTATATAAATAGAGTGGTTTGTTATGAGGCGTTTGTTGTAAGTTTGGCTTATTACTCCATGGACCCCCACGTGCCAATTTTCAAAATCGTCGGTAGAAAATTTATTCAGTTTTTGTTTTATTGTTATAGTAATAGTAATAAACAGAAAACTTTTTATATAAAATAGAAATTTTTTTATTATAATATATAAAGCTATTTGTTTTATTAGAATATATTATATTATATATAAAGTTAATTGTTTTATTAGAATATTTTATTTGAATAGTAAAAATCAGACGAACGAATTGTTCATCCATAATTATTTTACTATTCATCCGTGATTATTTTTAAATAGTTGTACCCTGCCATTCTCCTATAAATAGGTTGCTTAGCTGAAGTATGAAACTCACATTAGAATCACAAAAATTTTCTTCTATAATATTGTGCGTATTTCTGTTGAGTATAAGGATATTTTGAGTGTAGTTAATAGTGATTAAACGAGCTTAGCTTAGTACTTGAGTGTAAGTCCAACACGTTCGAATGTTAAACGTGTTGAACTCACTCAAAACAGACATCACATTATTTGAACACGTCAAACTTGAGTTCGAAGTGTTTAAATAGACGAGTTTAGCCTAGTACTTGAGTGCAACACGTTCAAATGCTAACCGAGTTGAATTCACTCAAAATAGATACCACATTATTTGAACTCAACTCGTTTAACTAAAAAATAAATGACCTTGTTCGAGGTCGATTCATTTAACAAGCTCGAGTCAAGTTCAAGACTCGAGTCACATTGGACTCGCTACAAGTTTTCAGTAGTATTGATGCTAAATGAAAGAAAATATTTTCTCAATTTCGATTTTTATGAGATCAAATTTGAATTTACAAAGTTAATTTAGATATTTAAAATCGATACGATTTATTTTAGTTTTGAAAATAATAAATATTGTAATTAGTAATACTAGTAAGATAATTTAGAATTTTTATAATTCTACTGTCTAAAACTAAGTTAATTTATACAAATTTAGAATATAAAAATATCTCAATTTAAATCTAAAAATACAATATTATCATATACTTTGGAATGGAGGAGTATAATAAATTTGGATGAGTAAGTGTGGCAGGTAAGTTGTTGTTGTTTTTTTTTTGCACTGGGCTCAGATTTTTAAATGGACCATATCACCTATCTTTACTGTTTGCATTTCAAAAAGTTGGACCTGGCCGGCCCAAAGGAATTTGCTCTTCTTTTCTTCTAGTTTGGTGGTATCTTATTCTTATGTTTCATTTTGTGTTTTGAATTATGCATTTTATTTTTATTTGCTTAAAACAGTGAAAATTTTATGGATTCAGATCAGAACATGTGTTATTGTGTTTCTGTTTATCTAGTTTGACCTTCTAATAATAGAATAAAACTTTAAAATGTTTTTATTATCAAGAAATCGATCCAATCGAACATCACATTAGACTCGTGATTATACTGTAAATTTTAAGTAACTTTAATCATCATTTTATTTATATTAAAAATGTAACCACAAAAGATTTTAATGACAATTTGTAAAAGTCATTATTATTGGTGAATATCATACATTTGACCCAAGCAAGGGTTGGTGTAACCTTCAAAGACATTTGACTCAACTTAAGGTTCAATTTTCTATACTTCTAAAAAATGAAATATATTAATAAGAATGTGTTGTGAGAGCAAAGACTCCTCCAACAAAAACCTATATAGAGTTTCCATGCATACTAGAAAATTCCACTAGCTTTACTTTAAAATCCAAATCACTACGATGGTCATCACGATCATGCCGCTCTCATAGTTGTCTTCTATGATGATAAGGGTTATCGAAACTTGATTCAGAATCGTAGGATTTTTCATCGTGATCAAAGTGTGGGACTTCCTCTGCCGAAACCTGTCCACGACGCGACGACCCAGATTTTGCACCGCTAGACGCTTGATTAACTCTGCAACTTGTCTCTGCAAATCCTCAATCATCACGTCCTGAACGTTACGATCACTGTTCAGAACTTCCTCAGCCGGAATCTGCCCACGAGGACCACGACCACCAGCCATTGACACTATCAAAATCCCCACTTCTCCATTCAACCAACAAGCCGGGTTTTATAGCTAACATAACTTTCTGCCCAAGTCATAACAAACTTCCTAAAATTACGGAAATAGAATCCTAATAAACTTCATATATTTAGGAAAATAAAATTTTAACAAGTTACATATATAAAAGATTTATTTCCTAATAATAATATACTACCATAAAAGAATTAAATAAAAATAATCGTAAAACCAATATAATATGTCGAATTCTCGAAGTCATGATGCCATGAACCCGAAGACATCAAATCTCCTGAAGTCGATCCTCTAGTCCAAAGTCAAAGGCGTCAATAACCTCCATGTCTACGACGATCCTCCAACTCATGATACTCCAAGCCCATCAGCATGTTATCCGTCAGTTCGACATCTTCGGTCTCAGAACTTCCTGCATCAAATACTACTAAAAAATGGTCATTTAATTTGATATGGCCAAAATCCATCACAAAAATTAGAAAAATCATCACAAAAGGTTTATGTGATGGATTTAAGCATTACAATGGTCGTCTTGTATATGCATATCATGAAAGGGTTTACGTGATGGTTTTGACAATCATACAAGCGCTTAATGCTTTTGTGATAATTAATACAATCACATTAACACGTAATCTATTATGATTGTAAAAGTCGACACACAAAAAAAACACGACTTTAGGGATTAAAGGTAAGAACGTGCATTTCTATTTACGAACAATTTATTTCATTATATTAATTATATAAAATGATACTTGTAGGATTCGAACCATCCCCCATTTGCCAAGTAAATAACGAGTATTATAACTGCACCAAAACTCAAATCATGATTATAATTTTTTAAAAAAATATTAAAGGAAATATTTATGAGTTGACTTACTAAACAAGATTACTTCCACATAAGATTTGGTAATTGTAACGGCAGTCACAAATACTCTATAATGATGGTAAAATTAGTCATCACTGAGAGCCATCATATATTTTATTTTTTTTGTGATGACTTGAAAATTCCATCACAAAATACCTTCTTTTTATAATTGCAAATAAAAGTCGTCACAAAAATCTAACTTTTTTAATGATTGTCATGGCTGTTATAAAATATTATTTTAATTATTTTTTACATTAAAATATTAGTGATAACTTAAATGCAATCACGAAAACGGTATATCTATAAGTAATGATTTAGTGTCACAAATTTTTTTTTATTTTACGTGAAAAATTTGGTGATTGACATAGCCATCACAATTATAATACTGATGGCAAAATTAGTTATCACTAAAAACCATCATATATACTATTATTTTATGATTGCTTAAAAAATCTATCACAAATTACTATCTTTTGTGATTGTTTTTAAAAACTGTCACAAAGTTCCGTCACTTATTCTTATTTTCTAGTAGTGAAAGTTGGACTTGGACGGCTCAAAGGAATTTGCTCTTCTTTTCTTCTAGTTTGGTGGTATCCTTTTCTTATGTTTTATTTTGTGTTATCAATTATGCATTTTATTTATATTGCTTAAAACAGTGAAAATTTAATGGATTCGATCAGAACATGTGTTATTGTGTTTCTGTTTCGTTAGTCTGACCTTCTGATAGTAGAATAAAGTTTTAAACTATTTTTATTATCGAGAAATCTATCCAATATATCGAGCATACATTAGACTCATAACTATACGGCAAACTTTAAATAATTGTAATCATCATTTTATTTATATTAAAAATGTAACCACAAAAGATTTTTAATGGCAATTTGTAAAAGTAATTAGTATTGGTAAATATCATACATTCGACCCAAGGGTTGGTGTAACCTTCAAAGACATTTGACTCAACTTATGGTTCAATTTTCTACTTCTAAAAAATGAAATATGTCAATAAGAATCTGTGTTGAGAGAGCAAAGACTCCTCCTCAATCAACAAAAACCTAGATAGAGTTTCCATGCATACAAATTATATATTAAAATATAATAAGTTTTCATATATATAGAGAGAGAGAGAGGTCGGATCAGGTCCGGACTTCCGGACCGGACCAAAATCCGAACTTTTTTTTTTTTGCTTTTTATTTAAAAAAACAACTAAAAATAAATAAATAAAAAATTATGGAATTGAAATTTTTTCATAATACAGTGTTTTGGATGTGATTTGGGTACGTATAACATAACATGTATATGCAGATGCATGCGCATCTGTACCACCATTTTTGGTATAGGTATTCAAAACACGCCCAAAACATTGTATTATGAAAAATTTTCGCCCATAAAATAATAAATATTTTTTTAGTTGTTTTAAAAAAAAAAAAAAAAAAAAAAAATTGGGTCCGATTTTTGATCGGTCAGGAATATATATATATATATATATATATATAGAGTCTCCATCCACATGCTAAACTAGGTTGTTGGGAGCAACCCTTTTGGCTCGATCACTATAACTCGTAGCGGCTTATATAAAAAAAAACTAATAACAAGCCGCTATAAGGTTGTAGCGGCTACTAAAAAGAGTTGCTCTCAACAACCGATAATTTGTGGATGGAATCTATATATATATATATATATATATATATATATATATATATATATATATATATATATGTGTGTGTGTGTGTGTGTGTGTGGGAAAGAATTACAAGGATGAGCTCGGCACACAAATTAATAAGGTTGATAGATATAGATAGAGGTGCATGAATGAATTGGATAACTGTCAAAAACGTGCAGCAGTAATTTTGACTGACCAGCTAGTATATTACTTTTTTTGTTTTGTTTTTGGTCACTCTTTTCTAAGTGTATTTATGAGCTAATTAAAACTACTTGTTTTGGATTGTAGTGTGATTTGGATTCGATCTCCTTCATTATATTTATTTTTTAATTTTTTTGATATATATTTTACGATATAAATATTTTATTTAATAATATAATATAATAAAATTCAATACAAATAATTAATTACATAATAAAATTTATTTGTCATAAATAATTATGCCTTTAATATTGTCATTAAATATCATATACTCCCTCCGTCCCTATTTAAATGACGTTTTAGAGATGTGTACAAGAATTAAGATAATGATTGAAAAGTATTAAATATAATACTTAATTGTCTATAATACCCTTAAATCATTAATTTATCATAGCACAAGAGTTTAAAGTACCAAAAAAATAGGTAGAGTAATGAGGGGTAATTTTGGAAAAAATATCATTAATTCTTCTAGATTTGAACAAATATTAATTAATTAGAGATAAATAAAAAATTTTAAAACATCATTTAAATAGACACGAAGGGAGTATATAATTATATGTATAAAAAAAACTTACTCCTAAAAGATAAGTATAACATAGGGATACGTGTATTCCGACTACAATGGCCCATTATCATGTTTTCAACACGCTTGTCCTTTAGACAAAATAAAGCACTCAAATGTTTGTAAAGGGTAGAATCAGAAAGCATTTCTCCAAAGTAAATGTTTTAGTTAGAGCATTAACAACAGTTTTTTTAATTAATTTTATATTCTTAATTTTAAAGAATACATCAATAAATCATTATCCAATAGCTTTCTTATCCTTATTTGACTCTCTATTTTAATCTCTATATAGAATTTTATTCCTCAAAGTGAGGGAATCAAAAGACCATTTTCTATATATACAAAATGACATTTCACACCCTCACACATCTTGACATTTCACACATCTTGATATTTTTTTACTATATTTTCAAATTATAAACTTAATATTGACTTATATTTTAAAAATTAATTTCAAACGTATTCAAATTTAAAAGTGATATAAATTTATTTAATTTATGTCAATATAATTATAAAATAATAATAATTATAAAATTTATTATTTTCAAATTTTAAATGAATCATATTAAATTTAAATATAAAATATCACAAATTAACTTTTAAAAGTTAATATTAATCTTATGTACATTTGCAACTACAATCCATTCAATACTCACTTCATAAATTACTTAAAATTTAAAATAAAATAAAAATGATCTTATAGTGAAATATAATTGATAAATTATACTCTCTTTTATAAATTATAAGATTATTATTAATTTGATATTTTGACTATTGGAAATTTTAACTTTTAACTTTTAACTTTTAAATTTCATTATTGAAGGAATCAATATAAGAAACATGTTGCGTACATAGTGAAAAAATTGAATCTTTATTTTGCAAATAACATAATAACACTGCAGAGTATGGATAAAGATAAGTAAACTGTTGTGAATGCTCTTAATTGAGGTTTCAGATTTTCAAAAAAAAAAAAAGAATATTTAAACACATTCTCCCTCCTTCCCTTTTTAAATATTATTTTAAATAAATATTTTTATCTCTTAATATTTTTTGTTTGAAAATTTTAACTAAATATTAATTTTTTAATTTTTAATATTATTTTAAATATTAAATATAAATTTAATTTTCCCATTATTTTCATCTAATAAATAATATTTTTTTTCTAATATAAGGATAATATAGATAATTAATATTATATTTAATACTATATAATTATTTCATTAATATTTTTACATAATTTTAAAAGAATATATATTAAAGGACGAAGAGTGCGTATAAATATAGAAAATATTAAATGTATCTCTAGCTAGGTAGCTTCTGTATTCATCGCGTTCCACTATAAAATTAAAAAATAAAATAAAAATCATTTTACAATAACATAAAATACAAAATATACGTTATAGGATTTTACATATAATTTGTCTCTTCCAATATAAAGCTAATATAAGTTTTCTATATAAAAAATAATTACCGTATAACTTGTCAAAGATATTTTTTTGATAGACAAAAGAAACTTTATTAATAATTTGAAACTTTGAATATAAGATTAAATACAAATAGAAAATAATCAGAAAAAGCTACCTAGGAAAAAAATCAAATACACTAATAGTATTAGTACACCTTCATTAGTAATTAGTAATATTATTAACAAATTATTAATAATTACTTATTAGTTATTAATAATTCCCCTTAACATGATGTTGCTTACTTGGATAACTACTTATAATATATCATCTTAATAACATTACTTATTAAATATTAGTATATATTAATGGTATTAGTAACATTAATATTTTAATAGCATTACTGTTATAGTCTACATTAATATTAAGAAAATGAACCTTATTTTAAAAATAATAATTGAAGCAATGTATGCTAATAAGAATAATTTATGATAATAAACAATAATACAATAGTTATAATAAATAAATAATTTAATCTTGTGACCACATATTTTGTAAAAATAATAAGTACTTTGTTTATTCAATATATTTAAATAATTTTTTAGATTTCATCTTTTGCAATAAGTAACTCGAGTGAAGTTGAAGAGGTAGAATTAATAGAATAACAAATAAACAAACAAATAATAAAAATCCTAGATGACTCTTATTCACTGTCTTGACTCTTCTCACTAGTTCCTACGGAAGAAACTAGACAGAGAGAAAAAATAGATTTATTTCTTACTTTTGTCAAAATTATTTTATTTTTTCTTTAACATTAATGTATATTGACAAGAATAATATTGTAAGTATATTGATATTATTAATAACATTAATATATCATAATATCTAATAAGTAATATTATTAAGATAATATATTTTATATTTAGCTAAGAAGAAAAATTATGTTAAAAAAATTACTAATAAGTAATTTACTAACACCTTATTAATAATATTACTAATAACTACTAAGTTGTATTAATACTATTACTGTTAGTAATAATTTTCTAAAAGATAACATTAATATCTTTAATTTAGTTGGTAATTAAATGTTTGGTTTTTGTTAGTTTTGGGAGTATGAGGTTTTAATAACAAACCTTTATGTGACTATCATACATGGCAATGATGACATGTAAAGTAAACCAAATTAAAATTAAAAAATTCACTTCCACCCAGATTTGAACTCAAAACCTCAACCTCATAACTTTAAGTAACTATTCAACCAAGTTACTATAACATAAATTTCATTTATACTAGCTTCTCCATTTAAATAAAAAAAGATAAATAAGTTGGTAAATAATTTTTGTTTAGTATAGATTTATAAGGAGAGTTTTAAGTTTATTTTGATAATCGTAAGATTTTTTTATAAAAAAATAATAGCATTTAATTTATTGCATACTATAATGAACCGTATATTTTGATATTTTGATCTTTCTTAACATACTAAAACTAGGGATGCATCAACCAAATCTATATTTATCTAATTTATTTATTGATAAGAAATTATACTAATAATATGTATTTTCATTGACACAGAGAATTTATTAAGACTAAAGGTGAATAATAGCTAGAGGCCTATAACAAAAAAATTTCTCATATTCTTTGTCTTAATTCAACTTCTTCAAAATTTTCTTTTTTAATTGCAATAAAAAAAATTAATTGCACGCACTCAATTTATAATGGAGAAACTTGTATAAATAAAATTTATATTGTATTAGTTACAATTATATTGTGTAGCTTAGTTGGATAGTTAATTGAAGTTGATGTTTTGAGTTCAAATATTGACGGAAGTAAATTTTGTAGTCTTAGTTTGACTTATTTTACATGGCATCATTGTCACCTATATAGTCAATGCCCAATTGTCAAACAAAGGTTTGTTATCCAAATTTTTATATAGTAGAAAGTTTAATTTATAACTCTTTATTTTATTGATTAATATAATATTTTCTATATATAACTCAAAGTAATAAAAAAACTATATATACTTAGTTGGTATCCACTTCACTCTAAATTTGTCAGCATTTGTCAAAATTTATGAGTAGCATTATACTAAATGTTGACAAATTAGAGAAAAAGAACCTGACAAAAATTACTAAAGAAATGACTCCTTAAGCTTATACTGAGAATGTCATATCATTTTATATATTCTATCATTAATAAAATTAAAAATAACTATTTTTGTAAAATAAAATTTAGTTGTAATTTGTAAACAAGACTTTTTATGTAATGAAAATATACAAGTATTAGTATACAACGTTTCAAAAGGAAAATAAAATCCTCTTTTTCTTCCAACTTATTAAATAAATTGTTAAGACCTTTTTGGGGCATTGTAAATTAAGGAAAATGATATTTTCATATCACTTTTAGATATTTTTATACGTAGAATTCAGTTAATATGCAAACTCTACGTGTAGAAATATCAAAAACTGATGTGAAAATATCAATTTTTTAAATTTATTACAATGCCGGAAATAAGAAAAAACAAATTATATAACAGTTGTGGAAAATATCTAAACAGAGAACTTGTGTCACTTCTTGTATATAGTAATACTTACGTCAATTAATATAAGACGTTTTAGAGAAGTTTTTTTGTCTCTTAATATATGATGTTTTGGAATTTCAAATAAGCATTAATTGCTTAGTTAATTTCTAATATTAGTTAATTTCTAATATTACCCCAAGTATTAAATATAATTTTGGTTCTCTCACTATTTTTTGTTCAATAAATAAGAATCTCTTTTTTCAATATAAAAAAAATATAAACATTTGATATTATATTTAATGTTATATAATTATTTTTTTAATACTTGTGCACAATTTTAAAAATTCTTATATTAAGAGACTTAGAAAATAAATATTTACATGATGCGACAAACAATCTCCATTTCTGTTTGCCCTCACCGAGGAATAGAAGCTATCTATTCCATTCCTTTGAAATAAGTAAATAAATTAAGAAGTGGTCTTTTCAGAGAGAGAGAGAGAGAGAGAGAGAATGAAATCCCTAAGTTTCCGTACAGGCCAATCTTTCACCTAAATTTTGCACCTCTCTTCATGGCGCAAGTGTAAAACCAAGGCTCTCTTTCTCTTTCTATATATTTATAGATACATATATCGAGCTTGTAGTATGGAAAAAATATTCATATTATTGCAACAAAAATTGGTCAATTTTTGTTAGAATAGTTGTATCAAATAATTCTTTATGTATTTATATTAATTTACATGTTCTTTTATTGTATTATTAAATAAATTTGAATTTTATTAAGTTATCACACCCATGGATATAGATATGTAACTTCATAATTTCTATTGCATTTAATATAATAAAAAGGGAAATATTAAATTTATAATATTTTTTGTTATTTTCACAATAAAAGTGTCGCTGTAGATGTATAACGACGGTAAAAATCATCGTTATAGATCCTATAACAATACTTTTGTTGTAAAAATAACATTTTTTATTGTGAATTTAACAATTCTCTAATAAAAATTGTATACTCAATTTTTTGTCATCTGGCATATTCTACGTAGGCCATTAGGAATGCACTGTTTAGTGTAATAAATGTAACGACAAGTACAACTGCAATATTTATTAATTGCTCATTCTCTCTCTCTCTATATATATATATATATATATATATATATGATCTCCATCCAAAGAATTCCAGGTTGTTTAATAACCTCTTTTAGTAAACCGCCACAACCTGTATATGCTTATAAAAAAAAAAACTAAGTAACAATAAGCTACAGGTTGTGGTAATTTAGTAAAAAGGAGTTCCCCAACAACCAAAATTCTTATGGATGAAATCCTATATATATATATATATATATATATATATATATATATATATATATATAGTAGGCTGCCCTTTTCCTTTAAGATTTGTGATATTTTTGAGGCGTCAAATCTTTGGAATTTTTTTGCTACAAATAGTGAACGAACAATTGAAGACTAATTTTTTGTAAGAAGTTTTCTTGCTCTTACGGCTTTGCATGGGGCATCTGTTTTTCTTTGGCCGCCACGGCGGCGGCGATGAATTGCCGGAATGCAAATGGAAGGACTATTTATTAAGTTCCATATTCAGGTTAGTCCTTTTCTTTAAATATTCCTTTAATTTCTCTTGGGGTAGGGAGGGAAGTAAGTCTTAACTATTCTTAAGTCCACACTAATCATTTTGTCTTTTAAGTAGAAGAGCTGTACAAATTATACTCATAATTTTGAATACGAGAGCGTTATAATTGTTTTTTTGATACTAAACAAAAAGAATAACAAAGTAATATAACTTTACTAGCAACAGTTCCGTGCCTCCGGCACTATGGACGGTGTGATTTATTCCAAACTTTGGACGGTCCAGATGATTTATTAGGATGATCGAAAAATTCAAAATCATTTATATTTTGTTATATAGATTTCTCTTCGGGTAGGGAGGGAATTTGAAAACTGATATAACTTTTTAATATTTCATATGAAAATCGTCGCTATAGATCTTATAGTAATTTTTTTTATCGTCGTTATACATTTATAACGATATTTTTCATTATGTTTAAAGTAAAAGAACTGTACAAAGTTTACAAAAAGTTTTGAATGCGAGAACAATATAATTATTTATTTTGATATTAAACAACGAATAATAAAATAATATAACTCTAAATATATCATCTCTTTGTTTGTAAATTTTATTTTTAGATATATTCCTCTTTATCAACTCTTAATAGAAATATTTGATGAGTAACCTATCATAAGAGCAACTCTCTCTCTCTCTAGGATTAATCATTTTATCTTAATTACCATTTATTTTTAGATATATTGTTAATTCTTATCAACACTTAATTGAAGGGAACTTACTCATATTTTCACATAAATTTTTAATATTTCACATGATATCTCTTATATAAGTATACAATAAATCTCACTTTCATCTGAAAAAAAATTATATAAAAATATCAAAAATACATATTCATATAATACTCCCCTTAATAAAAATTATAGAGGTGTAAACGGATATATACAAATTCGGATACAATAGTATCCGTATCCGTTTATTTGTAGATATCTTTAAACCGAATACGGATAATATCCGCTTTTTTCGAATACAAATAATATCCAGTTTTTTTCGAATACAGATGAGGACAAATACGAATTTTTCGGTTATCATTTACAGCCCTAACTATAACTAGAATAAAAAAATAATGAATTTTGAAATATAGTTTATTAATGAATGAATGTTAATTTATTTATTTTTAATAAATATTTAAATACAATAATCAATGTTCTAAATTACAATTCAAATAAATTTTCATCATTTTTTAAAATCTAAAATTTCAAAAAATGAACTACGCTTATTAATGTTTAGATGTCAATTTTATATGTATGGAGTAATATTGTAATGTGTAAGAATATTTATAATTTATAATTATATTCAAAAGTTTACATTGAATATTTAATCATTTTTCTCAAATATTTGATTAAAACTTTAATAATATGTTAATGTGAACTTTTATTTATATTTATCCTCAATACATAGATTACAATTTACATAGTTATAAAAAGTTTATTTTAGTTCATTATATTTATGGAGAGTGCGAGTTATAATGTATGTGTGACAATTTGGTAATCCAACTTGATTCAAAATTTACTTTGGACTTACTTTAAATATTTGAACTTCTCATTTTTAAATAATTGGGCAAATGAAAGTGATAAATACTCCCTACACCCGAAAAATTCATAAACGTGAATTAATTATTCAACCTCCTAAAATAATTCTAAATTAATTTGGACTTAACACATTTTAACAATAAAATTATATTATTCATTGTTCCTGCCTCCCAACATTGCAAGTAAATTTTAAAAATACAAAACTTATATTAAGTTAATAACTATAGTTTTGTTCTTCTAGTATATATAATTTTCTTGGTAAATGATACATTTTAGATATTTTAACTTTATAATAGTAAAAATCTATTAACTATACTTAAATCAATTTATTTAGGTTTATTAATATTAGAATAAAAACGCTATTTCTTACTTTTTAAAAGTGAAATGATATATTTTTAAATAGTTTTTCGTATGATAGTGAAAACTAATTATTATATAAGGAATGCCACTTTAAAAAATTATTTTGTTTATTATATATAATATATATATATATATATATATATATATATATATATATATAAGTTATTTGTATATCTAATTACGGATACGGATCCGAATCTGGATATTCGCTATCTGTCGGATATATTTACGGTCGGATGTTTAACGAATATAAATATGTATATATCCGTACGTATTCGTATCTGTTTATTTGCGGATACCTTTAAATTGAATACGAATTTTTTTTTGAATATAAATAATTTTTATTTTTTTAAATACAGATGTGGACGAAAATGAAATTTTTGATTACTATTTACAGCCTAATTAGAAGTATCGTTGGAATTGGCAAGTAATATTGGCAAATAACCAACCCTAAGAAGAAATCTCTATCTCTCTAGATAATCTATCTCTCTCTAGATCTCTGCTAGGGTTAATAGGTTTTACACTAACACAACTACTATCAAGGTTGTTTTGTTTCAACATGCATGATTTAGGTTCTAGAATAGGCATCAACAAAGACTAGACAAGACAGGTTCCAGAAAGGTACAGAAACTTGTATAATGCTTGTCTCTATTTCTATTATTTTCATAATATTTTTTTGATATACTCCCTAATCTCCCCTAAAAATTATTTTTTGATATTAAAAAAAATTAATCTCCAAAACCAAAACCAGGGGCGGACCTGCTTTACGGCAGGGGCACCTGACTCCACTAAATTTTCAGGGGGTTAGGGGTCATATTAGAAGGAAAAAAAATTAAGAGGGTCATATTAGAAAAAAAAATTAAGAGGGTCTAAAGTGAACATGTATACTAAGAAACATGACTCCACTGTATTGTGTTATATATATACTAAGTGAGCAGACACCAGGCAACAATTCCTAATTCCCAAATCCCACTAAGTCATTAAGCCAATTTTTCTATTCTTCTATATTGTGGATATAGAGAAACGATTCCAATTTTTCGAGTATAGAAGGAATTGGGGAATTGACTCAAATGTTGGTTCAGAGAAGAAAGGATGATGTGTATCCCAAGTCTATTTGTTCTTTGAAATTGACTCTACTTTTTTGTCCAATTCTTCTTCTGAATTTGTTGAAAGGACATTTTCATTTATAAATATCGTGAAGAATGAACTCAAAGTAACCAAATGGGAGATGAATGGATGAATGAGTACATTTAGTAACATACATTGAGCGTGATATTTTTGTAACTATTAAAAATAAGGCTATATCATGCAACAATTTTAAGCAATGAAACCTCGAAAAATGTCATTATAAATAATATTTGAGGATTATTTAGTTTTGTAAGTTATTTATAAGAAATTTTTTTACGAATTTATTTCACATTGAACAATCCGTCTGGATCCGCCCTAACCAAAACCACCTTTTAATCTTTAACTTTCGTAACGTCTAATTAAGTACTTAGCCTTCAAAACCCTTTGTAACTCCTATCAATACCAATATCGAAAAGGACAAATAATTTTAGATTTTATGGAGTATCACGTTTTTTCCAGTGCTTATTATGTGTTTGTAAGTTTTTTTTTTAAAAAAAGGGAAGAGGAGAGAAGAGAAAATAATTAAAATTTTTCTAAATTTAATATTTGTGATTTTTTTTAGCGGAAGAGAATAAATTTATAGATGATTTCTTTTTTAGCTAAAAAATTTCTCCCAAAATTGGGAGGATTTGAAGGAATGAAAAAAATTAAATATTTTATATTTCAAAATAAATCATGTTATTTATTATATTAATATGTAAAAGTAACATAATAATAGTGTAGTTTAAAAATAAAAATAATTTTTCTTCCCTCCCCTTCTTATAAACTCACAAATAAAAAAAAATATAATTAAAATCTCATTCATATCTTTCATTTTTAAACTCACATACATAACAAGAGAAAATTATAATATATTCACATTCTTTTCCATGCTATACTTTTCTTTCTCATCCTATTCCTTTAAACTCACAAACGCATCGTGAATGTCAACTAAATATATGATTCCGACTTACTAATTCCGGCACATGGTTAATTTAATGAAGTTCAATATAACAATAAAATTATGCACAATTTTTTTGGAGAAACAAAAAGTTGTATAATATAGCAAAATAGTTGTATTTTAAATTTAATAATAAATCTTATGTTATATTAAATTCACCGAATTGACTATTGTGCAACTTCACCAAGTTGATAATTTTTGTGGGTCCCAAGTTAAGTAGTCTGGTGGGGTGGGTTATTGTCTATATGTATCTACTAGGGATATGTATTTGACATTGTTATGGGGGGAAATCTACCACAGATTGGTTGTTGGATTTTCTACTGTATGTCTACTGTTTATTCATCAATGATCAAACCTCTAGATAAAGGGAGGATCATCACATGTAAAGTAAAAGCTGTTCTCTTCTTTTTGACTTTACAAAATGAGAGATAAGTTTCATATCATGTACTCCCTGGTTTTAATTTGATTTTTGAGATTAAATAATGATTGAACAATAATATATTAAATTTTATAATTGGTATAACTCATAAAAATTTAGAATAAAATAAATTTTGTGATTAATAATTTTATTATATAATATAAAATTATAATAATTATTTCAACTAAAATTAAATAAATTTTCATTAATTTTAAGTTTAATATGTAATCTTTTTATTTTAAAAGTTAAATTATATATCTTATTTTGAAACGGATGGAGTATAATATTTTTTTGTTTCACTAAAGAAATTTTAAATGAAAATTTTGCTAACTTTATTGATTTAATTGTGTTTCATGTTTATTCATAAAAAAATTTGACACTAGTTTAAAATAGGGGATCACTATTTTCACATTGATATTTTATATAGTTCCTTCTCAAATGAAGGTGTGACCCACTGTATGCTCATATAAGTGAGGACCATGTGAAAATATAAAAAATACATGTAGAAATATCAGTTCCCTTAAAATAAAGTCATACTTGAAAATTTTGCGAATATTAAGAATTTTTTTGTTCCTATGTATTTCTTTAAAAATAATAAGTTATTAGTTTAGCAGTGTGATTTGATAATGTAAGTTATAGTGATATACTTGATGACATGGTGTCATTTAATTTATAATTCTATAGTATATAACAAAAACTATTAACAACAAAATTTATTTTATTTAAAATTTTTATGAGTCGTACCGATTTTGAAATTTAATATATATGCCGTTATTTGATCTCAAAAATCAAATTATATTTTTAATTTTAGAACGGAAGGAGTATTAAACAAGAAAATAATAACAAGATTTCATAGAGGTGATATTATAGTCAACCTTTTTAGTATCATATATTCATCTAGATTTGATCAAGTGAATACAGTACCTTAACCTAATTTGTGGGTAAAAAAATCCTTGAGAAAATCTAAAGAAGAAGAAAAATGATTGAAGTTGATGTTGAAAGGAGAAGTCTCATTGTTTTAACGAATAAAAGGACACATATGGGTCAATCAAAGCTTAAGTAGCTTTCTGGGAGAAAAAAATGTCCCTTATTTTTGGCTAATTTAATTGTGACCTAATCTAGCCTTCATCCTTTTGCCTTCATATAGGAATTTTTTAGGGAATCCCTGCTTGACTCCAGAAATTAAGTTGGGGGAAGAGAGAATAGAGGGAGAGAGAGAAAATAGAGAAATTTTCCATTTCATTCCAGCTGCTTCCATTCTTTCCAAACAAAACATCTAATACAAAACTAGAGAATTAATTAAACCATCCTACCCTTACAAATCATTATTTCATATTTAATTATGACCCTATCTATGATCAACATGGTTTGACAGCTAAGTTACTTCTTCTTTCTTCCTTGCTTTCCTTTTTTACGCTTCACAAAATCCTGCATCCAATGTGGCTATTTGACATTCCTTTCCTTCCTGATTTAATTTATCCATCCTGCCAATAGGGATCATCCAATATCTCCCCTTCCATTGTTCCGTCTTGTATTTCTTCATGTTCCACTCCTGCTTCAACTGTTATTCATTTCCTTTGCACATCATCATGATGCCTAGATCTATGAGTTTTTCACTTGGATATTGAAATGGTTCTGCTACTTCCTGCTGTATATATAAGCTCACCATTTGCATCACAAGAGCCAGCACAATGAAATACTTGTAATCTACGCATATTAATGCAGTCCTTGTTGTTTATTTATGTTGTTCAAATAGGGTTAGTACCTGAGCTGAACCATGTAAAAAATGTTTGGTTTCAAACAATTTACTCTTTAATTTTTCTGCTTTTAATTACTGATGTCGACCTATTTATTACATATGTCCATATTAGGTTATATACCATGCTGCTTATAAAGATTAAGATTGATAACGTGGAGCAACATGACCCGAATTAATGACCTCAAACAGCTTTTAAAGGTACACGCTTTTTTTTAAAAAATTTATATGTATCTATCTTTTAAAAAAAAATTATATGTATTTAATATGTGCAATACTTATTGTTCAACAAGAATTACCTATGGATATTAATTTAGTCAAGTTTTTATGTATTTATGTGGTAACTTGTGGTGTTTCATCAGGGATGAATTTAGGGGTTTAGCGAGTCTCTCTACTCATTTTAGTTTGTTTGGATGCTTTTTTGAGCTTCCAGTTTTGTTTATATGGGTGCAGTGGACTCTAAAGAAAATGAAATACTTAAAAGAGTGAAAATTATTTACTCGTGGAAGTTTATTAGTCATACATGCTTTGATCAAAAAATAAAATTAGATATTGTTTATGCCTCATCAGTTGCAGAGGCAGTTGAGTATAATGATTATGTAACTTACAAAGAAGTTATTTGTTCGAATGATTCGGGATAGTGGTTGGCGTTGGCTTGTATGAATAAAATGATGGAGTCTCTTTAGAAAAATTAGACTTGGAAGCTTGTGAAATTATTAAAAGGAAAGAAGATTGTGAGCAGCAAATAAGTATTCAAGATAAAGGAAAGTATCTTAGGAGTTGAATTAGATGCTAAATATAAAACCCGATTAGGTTCTAAGCGATTCAATCAAGTTGAAGAAATTGACTTTAATGATATGTTTTCACGTATTGTTAAACACAATTTTATTCAGGTCGTACATGGTCTAGTTTTTATGCATGATTTGGAGCCGGATCGGAGTCGTTGGCTGTAAAAACAACTTTCTTAGATAAAATTCTTTTACGGTTGAAGAAGTCTCCCAAGAAGTGGAAGCTATTTGATGGCACAATTATTACTCTCACCGTCTCTTGATAAAAGTCTTAGTTGATTTTTTAGGCATATTAAGAAAAAAGATAAAATGACAAAATTGTTTATATTTAAATTCTTATTTAATTGCATAGTTTTCTGCACATTACTAATGATGCTTCATAAATATGCGTAGAGAATAGAAATATAACAATTAATAATAAGGGTATTATAGGCAAATTATTATAAAAAATAGATCATTTAAAGTAAGTAGACATTTAACTTGGGACCACCTCAAATTGTAATAAAGACTTTTATCTTGGGACGGAGGGAGTTTTATTTTATGTTGAAGATATTGTTGGGTAGGGGTCCTCACTCATGAAAGGAATCCAAGTTGAAATTAAATTAAGGGGAGCTTACTAATTAATAAAAGTGCTATTGAAATCCAAGTTGAAAAATGATTTACTTCTTAGATTGATTGGTGACCAAGACAAGGAGATGTGATCCCTAATTTGATTAGGAGAATATTTTTTTTTCTAATCCATAATAGGAATGGATTAGGGAGAGTACTATAAATAAGGTTATGATGGAGTCTTTGTTTACACATGAGAGAAACTTGGTAGCAAAAAGGTATCAAAAGAATAAATTGAGAGAAGTACAGTTTGTTGTTTGTAGGTATTCGTCGTCATTTCCGTTCAATTTAAATTTTGAAGATTTTATTGCTTAGGGTGCTTTTTGGGTGGCGAAGTAAATTAGGTTTCTCAGCCTAATTAAAAGTAAATTTGTATTCTCTTAATTTATTGTGTAACATCAAGTTTTAGGGCATAAAACTTGGAATGATTATTGTAAACCCATTATTAGTGATATAGTGGAGATTTGGAGTTTGACCCATGTTTTTTACCTCTTGAATTTAGGGGGTTAATTTTCATATAAATTTGGTGTCTTGCTTGTGGATGATTATTTGTTAGTTTTGTTCTCATAATTAGTTTTGTTGATTTTATATTTAATTCTACAAAGACGAAAAAGTAATTTTTGAAATTGAGATTATTTTTAGGCATACTTTTTCCAATAATAATTAATTGTAGCGAAGATGGTATATATATATAAATTGGTAAGCTGAATGCACAGTGGATCCCCAAATTTGAGATGAAAAACTAGGTGCAAAGAAAATTCTTGTTATAGAGATCAGGTGAGATCGTTGTTATGAATATAGGCAGATATATATATAGATAAATGAATGACTAGGATTAGACTAAGAATAGATGGTTGATATTAGCATTAAATCCATGTACTAGTAGGCATATTTAAGGTTGAGATTTGTACTAAGAAGAGTATCAATGAAAATATAACTTACGTTGAACTTGAATTTACGGGGTTTGATTCTTTCATTTGATCAACGTTAGCCACCCAAATGTTTGACTTCTAGAGATGATCCACCAAAGAAGAACAAATATTCAAGAAGATGGATGTTTGACAAACCCTTAAATTTAATCTCTATAGAATTATGCATACTCGCCCAACTCTTGGAATAAAATGTGTGCAACCCTAATCCATAATAAGACTTTCTTACTTATAGATGTAGGCAACCCTCCTAAACAATTTAGGAATACGGTTTTATTTTAATTAATTAAACTCCTTTAATTAATTATATTTCTAATCCAATTAGAAATTAATGAGAGTACTTTTATTAATTAATTCTCAAACTCCTTTAGGAATTAAATAATAATAATAATAATAATAATAATAAGACTCCTCTTATTAATTTATATTTAATACTAACAAAATATTAAATACTAAATATTAAGCTATTTAATTTATTTTATCACCATAGATTTAATTAAATACACTTAACTTATTAGTATGTATATGCCATTTACTTCTTAAATAAATATTTTTCCTTTTATGGTGTGACTCTTTAGATTCCCCATATTAAACCAGTTGTGAATAAATCAATTAAAAAAATTCTTATTTTATTTAAATATATAAATTAAACTACTTAATTCATTTAAATAAATAACATTTATTGTATAATAAGAATAAGCCTCCTTAGCGATCAACGACTTTCTAGATAATATAGATTTTAACATTAATCATTAAAGAACTCTTGAGTAAATAGTTACCGTACAATTCAATCATTCCACCATACAATGTCTCAATTAAATATAAGACATGGAATTACTGTCAAGTCTTATTTTATTTAATTATATGTATTTCGATTCTTAAATGCACACAATTCTAAATAATGAAAATTATAAACTTCATTCTGCCTTGACCAAGGACTACTGGGTTGTCATTTATCGAATCACATAGGACATTCCCTTCTTTTACTAGAAGCGATAGATTCTTTATTAATCATTTGTAAGACCCCAACTTTTTGAATAAAGATGAATTTTCTATAAATATTATTTTTGAATATTATGGAGTGAAATTGATATAATGTTATAGTTGTGGGTAATATTTATAAATTTTGCAAAGTACGCAAGTTGTTATATAATATTCGATTGGTCCGGGAATATTCGTTTTAAACAGAAAATATTCGTACGACGACACAATCATTGGTGGAACCCACAACAGAATTATTGTCGAATTGAGAAAATGACAAAAAATATTTTATTGAAAATAACGGCGGAAGTTTTACCATTAATACTATTGAACTACTCGGTAGTAAAAGTACAGTTGTGACGACCCCAAAATAGGTCCATTCCAACCCATTCTGAGTCGCCAAATACATGGTACAAAAATAAATACAACTTCAGTAATACAATTGTCATGCAAACTACGATAACACATATACTATGAGTTTGAATACAACTATTGTCTAATAGACAGTATAAAAACTCAAAAGGGGTCCTCATTACAATTATTGATACGCTATTTCACAGAATAGTGAGGACTACTAATGCAACCATCTGGACCGTCAATCCATTCTCCGACTAGTCCCAACTATATTCTCATTTCCTGAAGAGAACAGTGAAAGAAAGGGTGAACTCAACTAGCCCAGTAAGAAATATTATTACTAAGATAATATACAACAAATTATCGTTAGTCTTCAACAGGAAAAAATCTGATATAGCAGACAACAAGTTTTAGATCAACAACTGCAGCGGAAACAACAATCCATTAGAAGAGTCAAGTAGAGAAAGAATTCTACTATCTTCTAAGATTTAAAAGTTTATCATCAATATTTTATCCCTGTAACATCAATTAATATACATCTTTAATCAAATATTCATCTTTGCACTACAGGCCAAAGATATTCATTTGTATCACCAGTTGGTCATGTTCATCTCAACACCTGTTCATCTTTGCACTACGGACCAAAGATATTCATCAGGTAATCATTCATCTTTGCACTACGGGCCAAAGATATTCATCAAGTAATCATTCATCTTTGCACTACGGGCCATTCATCAAGTAATCATTCATCTTTGCACTACGGGCCAAAGATATTCATCAAGTATCATCATTAAGGACTGAGGATGATGAAAAACATTTTAGAGAACGAATCCAATAAGATAAAAGAACAAATATTAGGGATTCGTATTACAGTTTATCCAAGATCAATAATACTCCATAATAACCAATTTCGAAGTAAAATTCAAGAATAAAGATCAAAACATGGATACAATCAAAGATAGTAACCATAATAGACATCTTAGACAAAAAGAAGAAAATTTCATTTTTAAATTGAATATAGTGCAGATATCGTGAATAGTGCCGAGTATCGTGAATAGTAACTTCGACACCAAAAGATAGAAATTCCACAAGAAAAATCATCATGCTTCATGAATAGTACTCGTGAATAGTAACCCCGACATGAAAAGTTCCAAATTTGATAAAAAATTCCAACCAATATTTCGGCATAATGATATTGAAGAAATAATATCACTTACGAAGAAAATAACATCCCTTACGAATATTAAACGAAAATAATATTCTTTTCGAATATTGAACGAATATAATATTCCTTACGAATATTAAATGAAAATAATATTTCTTGCTCATACAAATACGAAAAATAATATCTCTTAAGAATATGAAATAAATAATACCCCTTACTCGAAAAAAGACAAGACTTTCGAATGGAATCTTTGGATATAATCTTGAAGGAACTGCACACAGTATAGCAACACTCAAAGTATCAAAATACTCACAAGAATACGCTCGATAATATAGAGAGAGAAAGCTTATATTTCTGGTGTGATTTTCAATTCTAACTTAGCCCTCTATTTATAGGAAAATGGTAGCTTATTTGAAGCAGACTTGACACCGCTACCGATGGCTTTACTCGCTACTATTGCCACCCACCACATTTGAAATTCAATTTGAGCACATTTTCACCAACCAAAAGTGGGGATCACCAATTCTAGAATTTTCCACCAAAATGATAAATTCGGATACTTCAATAATTTCTGAACCAGTCACCTCTTAAAATTCATAACAAATCATACGTTCATTTTTAAAGGTTCAAAATTTGTGGACATATACTCAACTTATATATGTATAACATATCCAAAAATTACAACGATCCAACGGTAGGATTAAAAATTATAACTCACATGATAGAGCTTTAAGAACAGATTTGATCTTTTAATACCTCAATCCAGATAAAATCTCGATATAATACCTCAACATTTATTCCTTCAATTATAACCACATAAATAAATCCATCATTTATATCCACATAAAATAAATATTTCCTTATCATATGAATCAATAATTAATTATTCACAAATAATATTACAGAATCACAATTATGACAACCACGCCGTTCCCAGGAAAGAGGGGGCTTTCCGATAAGGATTTCTTTTTACTGGCGCGCAATTAGGTGACCAAACCTCTCCTTGACAGAACTTTCTAGACATTGTCAATAATGCTATCTAATAATATTATTCAAATAATATGAATTATTGATCTGATAAAGGAGATACTGTGCAATAACAATTATTGAAACAACAATAATATAAAATATCAACGCAACAATTATTGAACCAATAAAATAAAATATTGAACAGTAATTACTGTAACAATTATTGAGTAGTGCCTTCTTACGTAAGAATCAATAATTCACAATACGGTGCAATATCGTGTGCTACTGTGCATCCACGCTTATTACTGTATTTTAACCACCGGGTATTCCAACAGTGTTAACGGTAACAACTACGCCGTTATTTATAACAACCCAAACTTGTCATTTTCTTCATCCGACAGTTATCCGTTATGGGGCCCACAAATGGCTGCGCCATCGTACGAATATTCCCCGACAGAAAGAATGTTCCCTGACAGAAAGAATAGTCCATAACCAAACGAATATTCCCCGACAACAATGAATATTATATAACAACTTGCATACTTTGCAAAATTTATAAATACTACCCACAACTAGAACATTATCTCAAATCCACACTAATATTCAAAAAAATTATTTCGAGAAAATTAAATATTTATTCATAAAATCTGGGGTCTCACTGTGAGAATCTGGCGTGGTTGTATAGTAGCACGGTATTGATTATTGATCTTATGTGATAAGTCACTCGGGTTTTGTTTTATTGATATTATTAATGTAATAAAGCGAGAAAAGTTTTTTATATAAAAGCAGAATACTTTTTATAAAGTTATTCGTTTCATTAGGCTAATAGTAAAATTTTTTTATATAAAAGCAGAATACTTTTATAAAGTTATCTTTTTATTAGTCAATAATTAGAATATATTATATTTTATTATGCATAGTGGTTGCATAGTGCTGCGTAGTGTTTGCATAGTAAAATCTTTTATAAAGTAATTAGTTTTATTAGATTATAAATAGAATATATTATATTTTATTTAAAAGATTTTGCTTTAAATATGGGATAGTCGATTAAAATAAATCAATCTGGACCGTTCATGAGTTAGTTACTATCTGGTCCCATTTTCTATAAATGAAGCTCATTCTTTCATTATTTCTTACGAATTCTTTGAAACTCTGAGAGATAAACTATAGAGAGAAGAAAGAAAAGTATTCTGCTACTTCACTACTTCATATATCCGAAGACTCTTCTTCTTAAGGTAGGTAATATTATTTGTTGTACTTTCGTAAAGGGTATTATTTCTTTTGTATTCATGAAGAGAACTTACATTATTCCATTATTTATTATTACATTGGAATAACTTAGGGGTATCGTGGGCTACCCTATACTTGGTGAAATTCTTACATTATTCCATTCGTTATTATTTTGTTGGAATATCACATGCATGCTTTTACATGGACACGATTAAAATCTTTATTATTCATTGGAATATCCTGCCTATCGTTTCATGCGGACACAGTTCCGATTAATTATTATTATGTTGGAATAACTTGCTTTGCGTGCGATCTATCACATGCACGGTGATTTCTTTTGTTATTCCATTCCTTATTATACTTAGTTGGTTAAAGTTTTGACTTCTATACTCCATGAAATTAGTGGAATATTCTTGATATTTGCGCTTCATCCGAAGATCTTTTCATGGAAGTATTCTTTTGAGCATTCTTGAATTGAATTTTTGCCAAAGCGGTATCATGTTGACAACTTGGGACGTTATTAGTTCTGAATAAATTAATTCTTGAACTTGTTTTATTAAATTCTTATATCATTGTCATCATCCTCATGTTTATATTTTTTGAAAGTCAATACGTGGCTGTAGTGCATAGATGGACTTGGTATGATTATGACCAGGGATTATTCGGTATAATCATGACCGTAATATTACAAATGATGTGGCGAAAGTCCTCATTGGCCCGTAGTGCATTGATGGACAATTGTTGGCATGATCATGACCATTGATGAATACACGAATGTCCTTGGCCCGTAGTGCATGGATAATTTGTGGTCGTGATACTAAAGAATATCCTTGGCCGTAGTGCAGGGGTGATTCGGTGATGTGAATTATTTATTAAGCTGAGTCCCAGCAATAAAAGTGATGAAAAATCTTTTAAATCATAAAAGATAGTAGATTTTATTCTCTACTTGACTCTTTTAATGGATTGCTTGTTCCGCTGCAGTTAAACTTGATGTTGTTATATTTTATCAGTTTAACACTGTTGAAGGCTAATGATAATTTATTTTGCATTATCTTAGTCATAATATTTTTCTTTTGGGCTAGTTGAGCTCACCCTTTCTTTTCTTGTTCTCTTGAAATGAGAAGCGTATTTGCTGGACGAAGTCGGGGAATGGAGTGATGGTGGGATGATAGTATTAGCTAGTAGTCTTCACTATTACATTAAATAGTGTGACAATAAATGTAATGAGGACTTATTACGAGAGTGGATATTGTGCAAAAGGCGGATTTATATTTAAACTCACATTTCTTTTGTTGTATAATTAAGATTGTATTTATATTACATACCATGTATTTGGCGACTAGAATAGGTGATGTATACCTATTTTGGGGGCGTCACATTATTAGTATCAAAGCTTAGGATATGATCCTGGCTAAGATGTGAGACTAGAACTAGGAGGGGAAAGGCGGGGAATTCCTTCGCTAGTATGACCTACTAAGTTTATTTGGTATTTAATTGGTCATTCGAGTATAGGGATAATATGTTATATGTTAATTAACCTTTCTTTTTGTGGCGATGATCTGAAAATGACATCAGAGAATGTTGAAAATAGTAATGGAGCACAGGGGAGACCGTTGAGTCTCCACATATCAATAATCGAGGAGAATGTGCATCGAAAGGAGACAATCCTCATGCAAACAACAACCTTGACCAAATGATGAATGATGGATTGTTAGGAGGCTTTATGCAATTCATGCAACATCGAGGCAAGAGCGGCTCTGTCCAAAATATAGGTGGAAACATTGGAAACTCTCGGGACAGTCCAACGCTAAGCAGTTCAGGGAGCTGGGACCACCGGAGTTTATTGGAGAGCGAAAACCACTTAAAGCGGAAGCACGGATAAAGCGAGATCACCAAGATATTTGATGTCTTGGGATGCTCCCAGGAGCAAAAAGGCCCCTTCGCCACCTTCACGTATTGCGTGAAGAAGCGGACATCGTGGAAATCAGTAAAATGTACCCGACTGGCCTTTTCAAGATGTATTGGGAGAAGTTCCAAGAGCTATTTAACGACAAGTACTTTCCCGAGAGTATTCGTCACATGAAAGAGGTGGAGTTTATCAAATTGGAACAAAATAATATGACCGTGTTGCTTATCTGAGACTAAATTTGCGGAGTTATCCGGTTTGCATCCCATTTGGTCGATAATGAGGAAGCGAATGGCGCGAATGTTTTAAGAGCTTTGAAACCAGAAGATACGTCAATATCTTATTTCTCATAAAATGTGTTTGTACTCGGATGTTGTAAATAAGACTCGATTATTGGAGTAGCATGTAATGAAGTCAACGCAACCAAGAGAAAGCGGTAAAGATGAAAATACGGTGGTATCGGTCATCAAAGCGGTGACAACAAACGTGGAGAGAATCAACATGCGAAATGGTAACCACCGGTGGTAATCATGGCCAAGACATTAAAATGGACATTTCAAGAAAAGGAGATTCAACAATGATGAAAAGGCGTCAAGACCAAAGAACAAGTGGTTAAGGAAGGAGAAACGACCACCTATCATATGCTTCAAATGCGGAGGGAGGACATATCGGTCAAAGCTGCGCGATGCCATCCAAAAGCATGTTATAATTGTGGAAGAGAAGGTCACCTAGCCCGATTTTGTCGTTCACTAGAGAAGACAAGTTCACTAGGATGGAGGCACCAAAGGCCGTCCCAGAAAATTCAAAGCCGGTAGTGCAAGGGAGAGTGTAAGACCCCAAATAATTAATAAATGAAATTTAATTTCCTCTAATTATTATTTTGAAATAGTAAGGGTTGATGTGATTAATGTAGATAGTTATGGGTAAAATACGTAAATATTTCAAAATAAGCAAGTGGTTATTAAATATTCATTGTTGTCGGGGAATATTAGATTGGTAGTGGAATATTAAATCTTGTCGGGGGGAATATTAAATGCGACAGCCTTGACCGTGTAATGGGCCCCATAACGAAAGCGATTGGAGGAAGAAAAGCGACAAATATAAGTTGTTTAAAAATAACGGCGTAATTATTCTACAGTTTACCTTTGTTGGAATACCCGATGGGTTAAAACACGATGTCTGGCGTTGTTGCCGGTGACAAGAAGACATGGTATTGCACCAATTATTGACTCTTACGTGAAGGCACTACTCAATAATGGTTACTGATAATTCTTTATTAGGTATTTTATTTTATTGGTTCAATAATTGTTGCGTTGATATTTTATCTTCTTTGTTGTTTTGATAATTGTCATTACACAAAGATTTTTCATTATCGAAGCAATAATTCATATTATCTGAATAATATTATTAGATAACATTATTAACAATGTCTAGAAATTTACATACAGGAGAGGTTTGGTCACCTAATTGCGGCGCAGATGAGGAGAAATTCTTATTGGAAAGCCCCCTCTTTTCCAGG
This sequence comes from Panax ginseng, assembly GCA_020205605.1. Lineage (NCBI taxonomy): Eukaryota > Viridiplantae > Streptophyta > Magnoliopsida > Apiales > Araliaceae > Panax > Panax ginseng. Next base: position 121,729,169 of record CM035148.1, on the reverse strand, counting down.
AAGCTGCACGGTTGTCAATATTGTGATTACGTAATATTATTTGTGAATAATTAATTATTGATTCATATGATGAGGAAAATATTGATTTTATGTGGATATAGATGGAGAAAATTTTTAATGTGACAATTGTTGAAAATTGAAATTTTATCTTTTTACGATAAAATAATTCATTTAAATATATATATTATTATATTTTAATAATATAATAATGGTGATATTTTTACAACGAATGTGGGATATATGAGTATACGAGGAGGAAGAGTATTTTGTTGCAATAAATGTTTAAAACATGTTAAACATGTCGGTGGATCCCATTTATTATTTGAAATTTGATTATAGCCTCTAAGATCACCCGTTTGTGGATTTGGTCAATTTACATTTGGAATTTAGAAAAACTTTCTTACGCAAAGTTGTAGAGAATTGAATTTCCTATAAAAACACGCGAGATTGAATTTTATGACAAAAGGATATTTATTATGAATTATTGAAGTTCGAAGCTCAAAATAATTGATTTTGGAAGTTTAAAATATTTTTAATTACTAAAGCGTGATTTTCATTTTGTGGCTCTCATTTAACATGTGATATGAGCTGAATTCAGTTGATAAGAGTGGGCGTTGGAAAATTTTAATATAAATTAATATTTTATTAAATTTTACTGCTTTTGGTGTTCTAAGCATTTTCCTATAAATAGGGGTCTTGGGTTAGAATTGAAAATCACACGTAGCTGAAGTTTTCTCTCTCTATATTATCGGCGTATTCTTGTGAGTATTTTGAGTATACTTTGAGTATTTCTATACGGTGAAAGTTCAAGTTATAGCCTATATCCGAAGATTCCGGTTAAATCTTGTCTTTCCGAGGTAAGGATATTATTCTTGATATCATTATCTTTGAAATATTGATCGAAGTTTTATCAAATTTGGAACTTTTGGTGTCGGAGATTCTTATTCACGATATCAAGACTATTCACGATATCTGATCTTATTCACGAAATCTAAGCCTTTATTCATCAAAAAATGAAATTTTTTCTTTTAGTCCAAAATATCTATTGTGGATACTAGCTTTGATTGTATCCATGTTTTGATCATTATTGAATTTTACACCTTATGATTATTTTTGAGGTATTTTTGGGCGTGGATAAAAGCGAAATCACGAATCCTTAATCCTTAATCCTTGTCATTTTGTTTCCTTTGGATTCGTTTCTTTTAAAAATATATATATATATATATTTTCATCATCCTCGATCTTAAATGATGATATTATTGAATATCTTTGGCACTGTAGCAAAAAGATGAATGATTTCGATGAATATCTTTGGCTGTAGTGCAAAGATGAATGATTTCGATGAATATCTTTGGCCCGTAGTGCAAAAAGATGAGCAGTGTTTAGATGAACATGACCAATTGGTGAATGTCCTTGGCTTTTGTAGTAGTGTAAGGATGAGTATTTGATCCCAGATATATTGATTGATGTTACTGAGGATAAAAAAAAAAATAGACGATGAACTTTAAAATTCATACATAGAAGATAGTAGTTTGCATTCTCTACTTAACTCTTCTAATGAATTATTATTTCCGCTGCAAATATTGATTTAAAACTTGTTGTCTATTGTATTCTATTAGATTTTTTTTCCCTGTTGAAGACTAACGATAATTTGTTGTATATTATCTTAGTCATAATATTCTTTACTGGGCTAGTTGAGCTCACCTTTTTCCTTTTTGTTCCATTTTCTTCTCAGGAGGCGAGAATATAAGCGATGCATGAGTGGGGTATGGAATGAAGGTTCTAGGGAGAGTTGTTTAGTAGTCCTCACCATTGTTGTAAAATAATGTATCAATATTTATGATGAGGATTTATTTGTATGTGGATATTGTCTAGATGGCAATATCTGTATTTAAACTCATAGTTTTACTATTGTAATAATAAAGTTGTAGTTGTTTACATCATGCAGTGTTTTTGACAACTCAGAATGGGTGATGTATACCTATTTTGGGGGTGTCACAGAGAGCGTTTGTTGTGACCTCCCAGAAAGCAAGGAACCCGAACGAGGTCATCACGGGTAAGCTTATAATAAACTCTAGCGAAGTTTATACCTTATTTGATGCAGGTTCTACCCATTCTTTTATTTCTCCTACTTGCGCTCAACGTTTAAATTTGACTCCGGAGAAATTGGACTTTGACTTATCTGTTGAAACTCCATTGGGAGAAACCTTCATTACATTCACGGTTTATAAGTCTTGTTTGGTTCAAATCGGTACCCTCACATTACCTGTCGATCTTATTTCATTGAAAATACTTGCATTTGACGTAATTCTAGGGATTGATTGGTTAAGTACTCATCATGCAAAAATTGATTGTTTTCGTAAGGTTGTTAGCTTTCATATTCCTAACCAACCTGTTATGTGAATTCAAGCCACCAAACCATTAAAATCAATCACTGTCATCTCCAGCCATAAAGCTATTCGTTTATTAAAAAACAGATGTCAAGCTTTCTTAGCTCATGTCACGGATCTAAACAAAAATACGTCAGTTTTGAATGATATTTCTATTGTTAATGAATTTCCTGACGTATTCCCTGAAGAACTTCCTGGCCTACTCCCAGAGCGTGAAATTGAATTTTTTATCGATCTTGAACCTGGTACAAAACCTATTTCCAAAGCCCAATATCGAATGGCTCCTATTGAACTTCAGGAGTTAAAGACCCAACTACGAGAATTGCTAGACATCCGGTTTCATTAAGTCTCTAGTATTTCTCCTTGGGGTGCTCCTGTTCTATTCGTGAAAAAGAAAGATGGGAGTATGTGACTTTGTATTAATTATCCGGAGTTGAATCATGTCACCATCAAAAATAGGTACCCATTGCCACGTATTGATGACCTGTTTGACAAGTTGCAAGGAGCCAAATTCTTTTCAAAGATTGATCTTCGTTCCGGATATCACCAATTGAAGATTAGAGCAGATGACATTCCAAAGACGGCTTTTAGAACTTCCCAGACGGGCATTATGAATTCCTAGTCATGTCTTTTGGATTGACTAATGCTCCTGCTGCCTTCATGGATATGATGAACCGAGTATTCAAGGAATATTTGGATCACTTTGTGGTCGTCTTTATTGATGACATCCTCATATATTCCAAAACCCGTGAAGATCATGAGCAACACTTGAGGCTGATACTCCAAAAGCTTCGTGAATATAAGCTTTATGCCAAGTTGAAGAAATGCGAGTTCTGGCTTGAGGAAGTAGCATTCCTTGGGCACGTGGTATCAAGTCATGGAATATCTGTTGACCCAACAAAGATTGAAGCTATTCAAAGCTGAGAGCAACCTAAATTAGTGACCGAAGTACATAGCTTTCTCGGCTTAGCTGGTTATTATCGGAGATTCATAGAAGGGTTTTCTCGAATCGCTACTTCACTAACTCAGCTGACTCAAAAAGATACAAAGTTCGGTTGGAGCGAGGAATGTGAGAAGAGTTTTCAAGAACTCAAGAGGAGACTCATTTCAACACTTGTTCTGACAATACCATCTGGTTCGGAGGGATTTGTCATCTACAGTGATGCTTCGGGCAAAGGGTTAGGATGTGTTCTCATGCAACATGGGAAAGTCATAGCCTATGCCTCACGAAAACTCAAAGAATATGAGAGGAATTATCCTACTCATGATCTAGAGTTGGTAGCTGTTGTCTTCGCACTAAAGATTTGGAGGCATTATTTGTATAGGGAGAAAATGGAGATCTTTACGGATCATAAAAGCCTCAAATATTTCTTCACCCAAAAGGAACTCAACATGCGACAACGACGTTGGCTTGAACTGTTTAAAGATTATGATCATACCATCCAATACCATCCCGGAAAAGCGAACGTGGTAGTTGATACATTGAGTAGAAGATCATATGCGGTTTCGAGTGCAATATTGACAACGCAAAGGCCTATTTTGTGTGACTTGCAAAGGATGGAAATAGAGTTAAAGACTCCAGGGACCCATGTGATGGCGAACATATGAGTAGAACCGACTTTAATTGATAGGGTTAAAGCTGCTCAAGCTAAAGATCTGGAGCTGATGCGTATGAGGAAGAAAGTGTAAGAAGGTGCTATGCCGGAAGCAAGAATCGATGAAGAAGGAATACTTGAGTCAACTCCGGATTTTTTGTGTTCTAACGACCACGATTTAAAGTATAAAATCATGATGGAGGCGCACAACACACCATTTGAAAATCCATCCTGGGAGTATCAAAATGTATCATGATCTTCGACATACATTTTGGTGGGGCAATATGAAGAGAGAGATAGCGTTGTTTATCTCAAGGTGTCTAATGTGTCAACGAGTCAAGTGGAGACATCAAGTACCAAAAGGTCCATTGCAACCACTTGAAATTCGAGAATGGAAGTGGGAGCACATTACCATGGATTTCACACGGTCTTCCTAAGGTTTCTCAAGGTATAGATGCGATTTGGGTCATTGTTGATAGATTGACCAAGTCTGTTCATTTCTTACCGATACGAGAAAATTATACACTTGAACGTCTTGCTCGTATGTACATAAACGAGGTTGTAAGATTGAATGGTATGTCAGTATCCATAGTTTCTGATCGAGACCCAAGATTCACTTCAAGATTTTGGGTTAGTTTGCAAAAAGCTATGGGCACGGATTTACGATTTAGCTTCGGCATATCATCCTCGGGGCGGACGGGCAAATCGGAGAGGGACGATTCAAACTCTTGAAGATCTGTTAAGACTCTGTGTCCTTGACTTCAAGGGAAGTTGGGACAAGTTCTTACCATTGGTGGAGTTTTCCTACAACAACAATTATCAAGCAAGTATTAGCATGGCTCTATTCGAGGCGTTGTATGGAAGAAAGTGTCGTTCTCCAGTATGTAGGGATGATGTGGGTGAAGCAACGTTGTTGGGACCGGAGTTGGTACGTATGACTACGGAAAAGATTCAAACGATCCGACAACGTATAAAAACCTCACAAGATCGACAAAAGAGTTATGCTGATCTTCATCGAAAGGACGTAGAATTCGATATTGGAGACCATGTGTTGTTACGTGTTGCTCCATGGAAAGGAGTTACGAGATTTGAAAAGAGAGGAAAACTCAATCTTCGATTCATTGGCCCATTTTTAATCCTCGATCGAATAGGAACTGTGGCCTATAGACTCGCTTTACCGCCAATTATGTCTCGTGTTCATAACGTTTTTCACATATCCATGTTACTTAAATATGTGGAAGACCCGAACCACATTATTGAGTTAGAACCAGACGAAATAGCGGAAGATTTAATGTATGAAAAGGTTCTTGTTCAAATCTTGGATAAGATGGAACATATTCTACGCTTCAAGGTTATACCTCAAGTCAAAGTTTTGTGGAGAAACCACGATGTTGAGGAAATGACCTGGGAGTTAGAATCTGAAATGAAGTCAAGGTATCCTTACCTCTTCGATATACCAGGTACGTACCCTAATTTTGAGGGCGAAATTTCATAAGGGGAGGTTGTAAGACCCTAACTTTTTGAATAAAGATGAATTTTTTATAAATATTATTTTTGAATATTATGGAGTGAAATTGATATAATGTTATAGTTGTGGGTAATATTTATAAATTTCGCAAAAAATCGCAAGTTGTTATATAATATTCGATTGGTTGGGGAATATTCGCTTTTAAGCAGAAATATTCAGACGACCAAGGCACAATCATTAGTGGATTATTAACAATATTATTGTCGGATTGAGAAAACGACAAAAATATTTTATTGAAAATAACTACGAAAGTTTTACCATTAATCTTTGTTGAACTACTTCAGGTAGTAAAAAATGCGATGTCTGGCGTGGTTGCATAGTAGAACACGGTATTGATTATCGATGCTTATGTGATAAGTCACTCAGTTTTGTTTTATTGGTATTATTAATGTAATAAAACAGAAAAGCTTTTTATATAAAACAGAATACTTTTATAAAGTTATTCGTTTTATTAGGCTAATAGTAAAATTTTTTTATATAAAACAGAATACTTTTATAATGTTATCTGTTTTATTAGACAATAATTAGAATATATTATATTTTATTATGCATAGTGGTTGCATAGTGCCTGCATAGTAAATCTTTTATAAAGTTATTCATTTTATTAGATTATAAATAGAATATATTATATTTTATTTAAAATATTTTGCTTCAAATATGGACCATCAGATTAAAGTAAATCAATCTGGACCGTTCATGAGTTAGTTATTATGCAGTCCATTTTTTTTATAAATAGAAGCTCATTTCTTCATTATTTCTTACGAATTCACTGAAACTCTAGAGAGAAAGAAGAAAAGTATTCTGCTACTTCACTACTCGTATATCCAGTACTCTTCTTCTTAAGGTAGGGAATATTATTTGTTGTACTCGTAAGGGATATTATTTTTTTTGTATTCATGAAGAGAACTTCTGTTATTCCATTATTTATTATTTTGTTGGAATAACCGGTATACGCGGGCTACCCTATATATACTTGGTGAAATTCTTCTGTTATTTCATTCGTTATTATTCTGTTGGAATATCTTGTTCATCATGCTTTTCTGCTTGGGACACGATTCCGCCTCTTTATTATTTACATTGGAATATCCTCGCATGCATGCGTTTCGCTTGGGACACCGGTTCCGTTAATTATTATTCTGTTGGAATAACCTGAATGTGCGGTCTATCGCATGCCTGGTGATTTCTTTTGTTATTCCATTCCTTATTATACTCAGTTGGTTAAAGTTTTGACTTCTATACTCCATGAAATTAGTGGAATATTCTTGATATTTGCGCTTCATCCAGTATCTTTTCATGGAAATATTCTTCTGAGCATTCTTGAATTTTACTGCATAAAGCAGTATCATGTTGACAACTTGGACGTTATTAGTTCATGAATAAATTAATTCTTGAACTTGTTTTATTAAATTCTTATATCATTGTCATCATCCTCATGTTTATATTTTTTTGAAAGTCATCTGTGGCCTGTAGTGCATAGATGGACTTGGTATGATTATGACCAGGGATTATTCGGTATAATCATGACCGTAAAATTACAAATGATGTGGTAAAAGTCCTCATTGGCCCGTAGTGCATTGATGGACAGTTGTTGGCATGATCATGACCATTAATGAATACATGAATGTCCTTGACCCGTAATGCATGGATAATTTGTGGTCGTGATACTAAAGAATATCCTTGGCCGTAGTGCAGGGGTGATTCGGTGATGTGAATTATTTATTATGCTGAGTCCCAGCGATAAAAGTGATGAAAAACCTTTTAAATCATAAAAGATAGTAGATTTTATTCTCTACTTGACTCTTTTAATGGATTGCTTGTTCAATTGCAGTTAAACTTGATGTTGTTATATTTTATCGGTTTAACCTTTATTTGAAGGCTAATGATAATTTATTTTGCATTATCTTAGTCATAATATTTCTTATTGGGCTAGTTGAGCTCACCCTTTCTTTCACCTGTCTCTCTGTGAAATGAGAACGTGGGCTGGACGAGTCTGGGAAGCGAGTGATGGTGGGATGATAGTATTAGCTAGTAGTCCTCACTATTCTGTTAAATAGTGTGACAATAAATGTAATGAGGACTTATTCTGAGAGTGGATATTGTCTAGAAGACAGTATTTATATTTAAACTCACAGCTCTTTTGTTGTATAATTAAGATTGTATTTATATTCTGTACCATGTATTTGGCGACTCAGAATAGGTGATGTATACCTATTTTGGGGGCGTCACATCACTTATTTTCTTAATATACAATTTATTACACACAATCATACCATTTGATATATCATAATGGTCTTAAGGAACATGTCAAAACATAACTCATCATACACAAGATACTATGATGATCTAAAGTTCAACGATCACTTGTACTACTATCACTACAGGAATTCCTATTGACAGACAAGTAAAGCTCCATAAGGTATTCTTTAGCGAGACACGTTCAATGAACTTATTCTCCAATATGCACTTATATACTTATTTAGTGTCTCCATACAAATGATCATGAGATCAATCATCCTTATCCAATGAACAAGCAACATATGTACCAATCTATCCAGATTTACTAATCCCCTTTTCAGTAATCCAACGATTGAGAACAATTTTAATTTTAAGTTATCTTAGAATTTAGATCTCATTATCATGATCATCATCATGATTATAAAAACATTGCTTAAAACTATGAGTTTATCACATATTATAAAAATAGCACCATGTAGATAATTAAATGTCTTTTAAATAATTTTTTTTATTAATAAATGAATAAGATTGTTACAAAGTATATGTTTTATCATCAAACAAGATTGGCTTGTGTGCATATTACTTTCGCTTCAGATCTTTCCTTTTTTCTTCCATTTTTTTTCCTTCATTCTTGGTCCAATATCATCTCCATCACTTTGAATTACCTCATTCCCTATACTTTCTTTTGCCAGATAACATTCCTCTATCGCATTTGGAAACCTGGTGGTTTCGAACACATTGAACTTAATCTTTTGATTATTAAATCTCATAGCGAGTTCCCCGTTCTGAACATCTATTAAAGTTCTCCCGGTTGCTAAGAAGGGTCCGCCAAGAATGAGTGGGACCTCCTGATCTTCTTCACAATCGAGAATGAATAAGTTAATTGGGAATACAAATATTATCCACCTTTACTAAAACATCTTGATCAACAACACCTCTTGGATATGTGATTGATCAATCTGCTAATTGCAGAGTTATGTTCGTTGGCTTAAACCCTTTTAATATGAGCTTTTCGTAGATAAATAGGGGCATGAGATTGATGTTCTCCCTAATATCACATAGAGCTTTCACAAAAAATTATTTTTCGATGGTACATAGTATCGTGAAACTCTCAGGATCTTGCATCTTTATAGGTAATTTCTTCTAAATCACATCACTGCATTCCTCGATCAATGCAACCATATCATTCTCACATATCCTTCTCTTTTTCAAAAAAATATCTTTCATGAATTTCACGTAACTAGGCATTTGTTCTAGTGTTTCTTCAAAAGGTATATTGATTTGTAGCTTTTGAAAACTTCTAAAAACTTTAAAATTGCTGATCCAATTTATGATTCTTTAGATGTTACGGATATGGCACAAACGGTATTTTTGCATCTTGCTTAACTTCCTTTTTGCTTCAATTTTACTCCTTCATTCTTATTCTCATCATTCTTGCTTAAGTCAATTGCAACATCTTCTTCCTTTTTTGTGTTCATTTAATTTATCTGCGGGCATAATATCATCACCTTGCAAACTCTTGTAGCACCTCAGAGTAATTTCCTTACAATACTCATGATTTTCTTTTCTTGGATTTACTTCAGTATCACTTCAGAGTGTTCCTTGTGGACGGTTATCCACCGCATTTTCCAGCTGACCTATCTGAGTTTCCATGTTCTGAATTGATCCTTCTAAGCTATTGATTTTTGTATCATTTTGAGCAATGTATTTTTTCAATATTTCTTCTATGCTCGATTTCCTTTCTTACTGGTGTTGAGTTTGATTTTGAAAACCTGGTAGCAGGAATTAAGTTGGAGCTGAATTTTGATTTTGATTATTGCTCCATGAGAAATTCGGATGGTTCCTCCACCTCGGATTATACTTATTAGAATACATGCCCTGCTTTTTTGCAATGAAGTTCATTATTTTTGGATTAATTGCACATTGACTTGTTTGGTGATTCCATGCATATAACTCACATACTGTAGCTAACTGTTAAGTTGGTGGTGTACCCCATGTATCAAATTTCTTTCTCAATTACACTACTTGTGCATCTAATGTAGTTAAGGCATCAACATCAAATTTTCCTCCGACTTTTGGTTGGTTCATGCTAGTTGTAGGACACTAATAGTTATTTGCAGCCATAGTTTTCAACAAATCATAAGTTTCATCAACATTTTTATCCATCAAGGCTCCTCCTACAGTTGCGTCAATATTCGTATGTGTGATGTTGAATAACCCATTGTAAAAAGTCTAAAATTGAATCCATTTAGGAAGTCTGTGATGTGAAAATCTCCTTCGCATATCTTTAAACCATTCGCAAGCCTCATACGACGAATCAGAATCTTTTTGATTAAATGATGAAATATCGTTCCTCATTTTTGCCATTTTAAGCAGGCGGAAAGAACTTTGCTAAAATCTTCTGAGCTCGGTCATCCCACGGCGTGATTGAACCTGTCAGTAACGAATGAAAATAACTATTTGCCTTGTCATGAAGTACTTAAGAGTCTCAATCTCACCGCATCATCTGAAACTCCGTTGTACTTAAAAGTATCACATATCTCCAAGAAACTAATAAGATGGTCATTCGGATCACCAAACTGAACTGAATTTTAAATCATTTGTATCGTCCATGGTTTGATCTCAAAATTGTTTGCATGAATTGTCGGCCTTTGAATACTTGAATGAATCTCTATCACTTGTGGCATATCATAATCCTTAATAGATTTTTGTTCCTTTTCGGCTACCATTCTCCTTTATGTCTTTGCAATACTTAAGCAACCGTTGAAATCCTTTTTCAATATCGTCCTCGTACAACAATAATGCTGGTTGTTTTTGACCGCGTTTACATACACAAGTCAAAAGCACCTGCAACAAGAAACAAAATATGTAAAACAAAAATACAATCCACATTAAAACTAACTGATGGAAATTAATATTAGCAAATTATATAAGCTATTAAACAACTCTCTGGCAATGACGCCAAAAACTTGTTTGCCTAAAACACTACTACCAATTACATGCAAGTATACGATCACTTATGCAATATAGTGACAAATAGAGTATCGTTCCCACGAAGAGCGAAGAATAAATTGAAATACTAATTACTAAATATGCACCATTTTAATTGTATTTAGAAAAATAAATTTACTATTGAAATGGATAAATATTGAGATATATAATATTATTTTAATGAATCAATTTCCTCCGTTGAAAAATTTAATTAAAAATATTCTTATTTCACTAAATTTATTATCAAGAATTGCCAGTGAAAAATCACTAATAATTTATATAATCATTTTTCAAATAATTATATAACATACTTATTATTATTAATTTCACTATATTTCTATGAGAAACAATAATAATAAATTCATTAAGATTCATTTTCCACCCTTTACTTGTGGTATTCAGGTATAGTCTTATCCCGTCTACAAATTAGCATTCACTCCTAGGAAGAATTACTAATCACAAGTTATTACGTCTAGATCTTAATTTAGAATCCAATGTCAAATTTCATCTAAATTCAAAGAATAATTGTTGATCATGCAATTATAATAATTATAATAATAAACACAGGACATAATAAACATTTTCATTCCATAATCAATTTAAATAAAAATAAGAATAAATATTAAATTAAATCATCATTAGGTTCCATTGAATCCTTAACTAATAATTTAGTTCATAATAAAAGTTAAAAACATGAATAGTTTATCAAAGCCATCCTAAAATACAAGATATAAGAGTTAAAAGAAGAAAGAATAAAACTCTGAACAATTCGGTCCTCCTTTCCCTGCTCTCTCTTGCTTAAGGAAATACTCTCTGATAACTCTTATTCTCTGCTACATACTGATAATAATGAATTATTCCCTGAAAAGTAATTCCCAATTATTAGTCTTTTAATAACTATTTGATAATAAGACTTCAACCCGTATACAATAAGTGTAAACCAATCACAATGTCAGCCTTAGGAGTTTGAGACCACCTTGACTTCAATTATCAAGCGTCAAATAAAATCTTGAATCAAATAATCAAAATAATTAACCTTCAAAATTTGTCGGGCGCGAGTCCAACAAGGGCTTGCCAACATCCCTCTAGCGATGCCACTTTAACAATAAGCGTCGGGACTATTGGAGTACTAAAGGCGAGCGTCGCGACTCAAACTAAATGGCAACACGACTCTTGAGTTCTTGGTCACTTCCTCTTGACTCATTTACGCGTCAGTTTTGCCCATTTTCTCCCCTTGAAGTCCAGATACTTGTATTTTGTCGCTTAGCTTTCACCAAACAATCTTTCTAACCTGTAGCTTATATTAAGGCTAAACTTTAAAATAATTCACATCATTTACACTATCATAGTCTGCAATCAATTATCAACATAGAACTACTAAATTACAATAAAATAATACTAAAACACTTAAGAAATAAGTAAAATAATTAAGTCAAGACTATCAAATTCATAAATATAAAATCTACTCATCAATCAACCTAACAATTTTGATCTTTCTCTATACCAAGTCCTTGTACAATTGTCATTTTTATTTAAGGACTTTACAAAACTTACTTTTATAAATATAATTTAATCATTAGATCATATGTTAATATTCAACTGGATCAACTTAGTGAGATCAACCTAACATGTCTTTGATCTTTCTCTATTCTAAATCCTTGTACATTCATCATTTTATTAAGTACTTCACAAAACTTAATTTTACAAACATACTTTATTTAAAGAACATTCATTATCAAATCTCATACATTGGTTAGAAGTAATCTCATGTAGATTCTTAAAACTCTCCCCCTTTTTATAGGTATAACAATCTCATACAGATTCCTAACAAAATGTATTTTACATTTTTCTCAGTTTCTCCAATTTGGACATTTTCTTACATTCTTAAATATTCATTTCACATTAAATATTTATTTATTTTACTTTTATTCCTTATTTACAACGCTCAAACTAGGGTTTCTAGTTTTTATTTTCTAGCATTTTTTCCCATTTTCGATAAAATTTTACATTCTTATGCATGATTCTTGCTGCATTAACACATAATATATTACTTTTAGAGTAAAATAAAAAAAGTGACCATTGTACTCTTAGTATATTTGGATATTGTGGCCTTTTTTATTGGTCAATGCAAAACAAACCATCTACTATATAAAAATTTGAATAACAAACTTTTATGTGACAGCTGAGCATTGACTATCATCCGTGGCAATGTTGACATGTAAATAAGCCAAATTAAGGCTAAAAAATTTGTTTCCGTCAAGATTTGAACTCAAAATCTCACCCTCATAATTTTAAGTAACTGTCAAACTAAGCTACATGGTGTAAATATAACTAAACAACATAAATTTTATTTATACAAGCTTCTCTATTTAATCAAAAAAAGAAAAGAAAAGCTAAATAAGTTGGTTAATAATTTTTGTCTGGTATTGATTTATAGGTAGGGGGGGGGGGGGGGGGGTTTAAGTTTATTTTAATATTCATAAGATTTTTAAAAAAAAATTAATTGCATTTATTGATTACTATAATGAACTATATATTTTGGTATTTTGATCTTTCTTAACATACTAAAGTAAGGGACGCATCAACCAAATCTATATTTATCTAATTTATTTATTGATTAGGAATTATACTAATAATATGTATTTCCATTGACACAAAGAATTTCTTAAGACTAAAGGTGATATATAGCTAGAGGCCTATAGGAAAAAAAATTCTCATATTCTTTGTCTTAATTCAAATGCTTCAAAATTTTTTTATATTAAGTTGTAGTTTATTATAATGCAATTTTTAACTTATTTACTAGTTTAGTTCACACATTTTATTCATCAAGGAGAATACTATTTGACACACCTTTATTAAAGCATGTTAATTATTATAGAAAAATGTGCTATTTTTGGCCAAATAAAATTGAAAATGTTTACTTAAAATATCCAATATTAACCTTTTCTTTTTTAATTGCAATAAAAATATTGATTGTATATACTCAATATATAATGGAGAAGCTTGTATAAATAAAATTTATGTTGTCTAATTTACAATTACATCATGTAGCTTAGTTGGACAATTGCTTAAAGCTTTGGGGTTGAGTTTTTGAGTTCAAATCTTGGCGGAAGAAAAAAAAATTAGTCTTAGTTTGGCTACTTTACATGTCATCATTGCCACGTATGATGGCTTTTTACTCTTAGTTTGGCTTACTTTACAAGTCATCATTGTCAGTAGGATATTATTCAAATTTTTATATAGTAGAGAGTTTGTTTTGCATTGACCAACAAAAAAAGACACAATATCCAAATATACTAAAAGTACAATTGTTACTTTTACATTTTACTCATTACTTTACTTTTACTATGTTGTGAGGGATATATAAACTTCATATATAAAAAATACATAACCATACAACATGTACAAAAATTAAATGAATAACTAAAAACATACCTTCTAATTTTTTCTTTTCTTACTTTCTCTTGATTTTCCTAAATTTTTCTCTTCTTTTTTTCTGAGCCGTGACTCCCTTCTTTTCTTTCTCTCTCAAATCTTCTCTTTCTCTATTTCGCGCAGGTAGACTTGGAAAAATTGGCCCAAGCCTGCGGGCTGGGCTGGCCCATAAAAATTGGATTTTGGATTTAACTTTTTTAGCCCTTGAAAATTTGGGTTATTTTGGCCTGGCCCAAATTTAGCCCAGCCCGTTGTGTCCCGCCCCAGCCACTGGGCTATTTTCTTTTTTAATTAAATGATGCTCTCCTTGAAAATCGAACTCTAGACTTCTCCCACTCCTTATATAAATGCTCAAACGAACTGAGCTACAAGAGTTTTTTATTTTAAAGTAACTCTATACCTTATTACATCTATTTTTAATAATTTTTGTTTTATTCAATCATATTTCCATCCATTTTATTTTCTACTACTGTTATACGCACGGGAGGTGTATGTATGCTCATATTAATGTGACGTTTTCTTTCTTCTTTGTCCATCCATAAAATTATGAGTAATTACATTTATGCCACATGTTCCTCCCTTGAAAATTAAAATTACTACTCCATTTTTCTTATTCGATGTAATTTGGACCAGAACTATTATTGGGCTAAAGAAAATTAAAATATCCCGAATCTCATTTAAAAAAATTTGTAAAGAAAATTCGATTGAATAAATAATATAATTTCAAAATGTGTAATAGAAAATATTAAGTCCCGCGTTGAGTTTTTAATTAATCAAGTTCAATTAAAATTTAAATATTAAACTGCAGACGCTGAGTTTATATTTAAACGACGCCTCTTTGCTTTCAATCACCGTACGCAATTTAATATTGCGGACGCCGAGTCTTATTTTAATACAATCAAGTATTGCGTTCTTCATAGTTCATGACTTTTGGATCTCATCTCATTTTGTCACCCATTCTTCATACTATAAGAAAACACTTCATCCCATTGGAATATATCATTCCATTTGTTTAGCCATACATGTTTCTCGTCATCCCATATAACATGAATCTGCAATAATAACATGCAAGAGAAATATAAATTTTTTGGCTTTAAGAACATGAGTCCGTAGTTTAATACTGCGGACGCTGAGTTAATATTTAAACGACACCGTTTTTCATTCAACCATCAGTTCGCATAACTAAACTGTGAACTCTGACTCTGTTAAAACTACTTGCAAACGACTTTTCTAGTCTCTTTTATCGTAAAAGGTTCAATCAACTTGAGAGAATATAGCCTACTAGCAAGCATACATGGAGACAAACATCAGCAAGAATCGGTAATCTTTAATTTAATTTTTACAATTGATTCATTTATTTTTCCATGGCTTTGTTTGCTAAAGAAACATTTTATTCAATTTCAAGTACTGAGGAAAAATTGCATGATAATAATGTTGTAACAATTTTAGTTAATGATATCATTCCTTATGTTGGTCAAATATTTGATACGTTGGAAGATGTTGAAATTTTTTATAGAAACTATGTGAAACGTGTTGGATTTGAAGTAAGAATAAAAACTAGCAGAAAATATGTGAATTCTGAAGATTTTTGTTCTAGACTGTATCAGTGTCGTAAAGTTGGATATATGGTTGTTAAGAAAAATGAGGTCGTCACTCATGATGAAGATAACAATGTGATTAAAAGAAAGAGGAGGAGAGACTCTATTGATAGAACATAATATTGAGCAAAATTCTATGTTGTGCATTATAGGAGTAAATATAATTGGTTTGTGTCTAATCTTGAACTAAATCGCAATCATGAATTTGTGTCCCCAAGTAAAGTAATTAAAAGTAATTATTATTTTTAGGAAAAATATAACAAATGTTTATTTTCTTTCAAAAATGAGTAAAGTTTCATAAAATATAGATTAAAAAAATTAAAGTTTAATTTTAAATTTTAACTATTTTAATGAAAATTTACACCTTTAAAAATAAATTTAATTTGTTTTATGAAAATAATTTTTTATTTACTTTTTTTGAATCTATATTTTAAGAAACTTTACTCATTTTAAAAATAATAATTAAATTTCAATTTTTTACGAAAATAAAGTTTTATTTTTTTAATCTATATTTTATAAAACTTTACTCATTTTTTTAAAATTCTCGAATATAATAATATTTAATTTTTTATAATTATAATTTATTCTTTTTTATAAAAATTGAATCAATTTTTTTAAAATTTATCTTTTATCATTTTTTTAATTTTAATTTCTATTTGTAGTTTTGTTTTTAGAATTTCTAATATTAAAAATACATTATAATAATGGTAAAGACATAAAAAAATTTACGAAAATAAAGTTTTTCATAAAATTGAAAAATCTACTTTTTTTAAAAAATAAAATTTTATTTTCTAATTTATTTGTTTGAATCTATATTTTATGAAACTTTACTAATTTTATAAAAAATTAAAATTATCTAATATTTTTTCTTGAAAATAATAATTATTTTTAAAATATTTAAAATAATACTCCCTCCGTCCCATAGTTATAGGCTGATTTTCTATTTTGAGATGTCCCAATATATAGGCTACTTACTATTTATAAAATTTTGTTGGTTCATTGTTTTACTTTTATGCCCTTGTAATAAATATTCAACCATTACTCTTATTTTGAAGAAACAACATTCAATATCATTATTTTTATCACCACATTTAATGTTGTTGTATTCTATTTGGTTAAAGTTTATGGATTTTAATGGTCAATACACGTTAATCAATGAAGTTGAGAGTTCCAGTGTGATAAGTAAGGAGTAATTAACTTATTCATTAATTCCATATTAAGGGGTATATGTGAAAAATTTATGTTAAAAATTGTCACTTAACTAATTTTCTTAAACTATGTGCCAAAAGAAATCAGCCTATAACTATGGGACGGAGGGAGTCATGATTTTTAATTTTTAAAAGAAAATATTATTTTTAAAATAATAATAATTTTAAAAATTTTAGTTTTTCTTTAAAAAAAATAATTGGTGAAATTGTGGTCGGGTCAAAATGGATCGGGTTGGGGTCAAATAGGGTAAAAGGAATAGAATTGACAAATAAAGTTACTTTAAGGACTTAATTGACGAAAAATAAACTTTAGGGATGACTGTAAAAGTGGACGACAACTTTGAGGGTTAAAAGTGTCATTCAACCTTTTTTGAGTTTCACCAAAAGGAGCAAAAAGTAAAATAATTTGCCATCTATCCCTATGAAGAATCCATGTGACTACCAACAGGCACAAGTTTAATGGAGTTTGTCAATATATTTTCAGCGCTCAAACCCCACCAGCACTCAACAAATAATTTTCGGATTTGTCACTTGCAGTTTGTCGATATATTTTTCAATGTTCTTTGCTGTACTACCCTTGGATTTGAGTTACCAAGAATATAGAAAAAGTCTTTGTTTTTTTTTGCCCTTTACTTCAGTTTGATCTCAGGTAGGGTTCAAATACCATGGTGTGAAGAAGCCTTGATGTTTCTCAGGTAGGTATAGAGAGAGAACTATACATATATAGCTCTCTCTCTCTCTATATATATATCTAGGGTAAAACTGTTCTTGGAGTAAAACTGAGCAGAGATCTACTTTCTATTTGCCCCTATTTGAGATTATTTTCTGATCCATTCATAAGAATGGGATAAAGATCTCTTATGGATTCACCCCCAAATAAATGTCTCTCTAGGAAGAAACTTTAAAGTTGGTATTTTTTTTGGTGTGTGCGCGCGCATCAAGTCAGATAAGTAGTTTTTATATTAAAATTTGAAGAAATAATATATTACCATCTAGGTTTTAGTTAATATGTAGATCTTATGAAATTTGTGCCTGTTACACACTTTTGCATTTATGTCTGGATTAAACATTAATTCTTCCTTGTAGAAGGTGAAGAGTAGCCCAAAAAGTGTTCAAATTAGAACATATGAAAGGGCAGATTTTGTTGTGTGAGAAAGAGAGGAGCGAGAAAGTCCTAGATGTCTAAACTCTAAAGTAAAAAACCCTAGCTAGGGCTAGGTAGATCTCCACTCATTGTATAATGTAACCCTAGCCATCTTAAATTGAGGGATTGATTATTATTGGTATCTGAATGACCACGCAGGTTATCTAGCTACAGCACTAAAATCCCATTAGCTGCCCATTTCTTTTTCATTACATATATAGATCTGATGGCAAGATTGGTATTTTCTACTTATTTAAATACATACATATATTCATTACTATTACTATTACTGGTTGAACATATATATACAAATTTGAGATAGAAGTTGTTGGTAAAAAAAGGTAAGAATTAGTTGTACCATTTATGTTCATGAGGTTTGCTAAAATTACTATTTATTGGTTGAACATACATACTATATTTATGTATGTATCTGTGTGCGTGTGTGCACTACAATATAAAGTCCATATGAGACCTGTTGAATGCACTGATTTAGGGTATCAATGGAAACTTGGCTAAACTTGGTCTCTTCTATATCAAATATATGCTTGTAAACTACACACAGGAACTGATCAAAATGTTGGGATTTCACATGAATCCCACATCGGTTAAATTCAAGAGTGTAGATGGCTTAATAAGTATGGTAGAACATCAACCTAATAGGTTAACTTTTTAGGTAAGGAGGTGGTCCAACATACTTATTGGGCTCGTCTACAGTGTCTTATGCTTAAGGTGATGAATAGATGTGGGATGGATCGTTCAATTCGCTTCAAGTGGTATCGAGCCCATGGTTTGAGTGGGAGTCAAGTATCAACTTCAAGGTCTTGAGGGGGGCTAAGAGGTACAATTCCTTGCAGCCTCGTGGGTGGAGTAAATAGAGTTGAATCGGGTGGACCGACCTCGTGTGTCAGTGGAGACCACGGGAGCCTCGTGTCGGTGGAGCACGGGATGATTTGAGTCGGGTGGAGCGGGCTTAAGAGGCTCTTCTCAGGAAATTCTTTGAGACACCTGGGGACGTGGTGGAGTAATATTAGAGTCAAGCAAGGCTCTTGAAGGACTCAAAAAGTATTTGAATCGGGTGGAGCATGGCTCGGGGATGGCTCTAGAAAAAAGCTGCTTTGGGAGTAGTATTAGAGTTCGAGCATAGAAGCTCTTCAAGGATTCAAAAAGAAGGTGTCTTAATGATAAGATACTTCTAGTATGATACTTGTGATGGGTATTCAAGTGAAAGGTGGAGATTGTTGGGATTTCACATGAATCCCACATCAGTTAAATTCAAGAGTGTAGATAAATTTTAATAAGTATGGTAGAACATCAACCCAATAGGTTAACCTTTTAGGTAAGGAGGTGGTCCAACATACTTATTTATTTCGTCTACACACAGTGTCTTGCGTTCTATAAGGTGATGAATAGATGTGGGATGGATCGTTCAATTCGCTACACAAAATATCATGGTGGTATGGTTTTGACCTAACAGCTCTCCTAGCAGAACCATAAATGATCTCATTTTAACAACACATATGGGCAGGTTTAACCGAACCGAGTCAATTGGGAATTTTTGGGAGGATTCCCTTGGGCAACAGGGAGCCCTAAAAATATAAAGAAAAAATAAAACATTTGTGGGCTACTATACAATCATTAATAAATTTTACTATGTCCCATTTTCTTTTTGACACCAAGCAGTTGTAAAATTAATTATCTGCAGCATCAGCCACAAGCAGCAAAAGCATTAGTTCCTAAGAGTAATTAATTAAAATAAATAGTTGTTCTAGCTAGTAAAGATTCAAAGCGCAACCTGCATGCCATCAAGCTAAAATCTAGCCACTAGGTTTTTGTGAGTTTAGGTTAAAATTATCTTTCAAAACTGAAGTTTTATGTGCGTATAAATTAAAGCTCCTAAAAACCTTTGTTCAGCCATTGGCATGTCCACCGGAAAATGAAGCTGCCAAGTATTTTCAATATTCCTTTAACGTCTCATCCGCGAAAAGCAAGTGTACTGCTTTTACGAGACAGCCTCATCAGTCGGTACATTTCTAACCTCACCAAAATGGCCTGGCAAGGCTTAATACATGTTCGTTTGTCTGTCGTTGCATAACACATGATCAAAAAGCATGAAGTGAAATACTCCATTTCGAAAAATTCCATTTTTTTTGTTTATTACCATATTTGTTATATAACACAACATATATTATGAAAACATATCTAAAATACGAGAAAGAGGACTTGACAGGTGACCTACTTTTGCCTCACTAAGGATCCAATTGAGGGATTTCTGAGAAGCAACCTAGACATTGGACTAGAGTTTATAATTCTAATACAGATCAAGGAGAGTCATTATTAGAAAAATAAAATGCAATATCAAACTGGTTTTATATATATATATATATATATATATATATATATATATATATATATATATATATATATATGTCAAACTGTTTGTTTGGTTTGACATAGACAACATAACATACTTAATAGTTACCAACTACATTAGATTTATATGCACCAGAAATCTAATTCATTGCAAAAATTAGACTGTTGCTGTTGGCTTTGTGTTGTTTGAAGATCATGAGAACCTTGTTTTGTTATTTATCCTATAATCTTCCCTTAACACAAGTAGAATCAGTTACCTTTTGGCTTAAACTTGCATTTAGAATATCACAATTAATCTTCCAGCTAGACCATAAATATAAATATAAATTTAACAGAATTCCTAAAATTGATCTATAGGAAACAAAGGGAATTGATATTTTCACATCAATTTTTTTTTGATATTTCTATATTATCCCTCTCACATGAATAGTGAATGGGTATCACCTCAACGTGAGAGACTCATGTGAAAATATTATTTTAAAATGTGAAAATAACAATTTCCACAACAAAACATAAAATAAATTCCAAAACAAAAGAGCCGGCACTACTTTAATTTTAACTTTTATAAGTTTATGCCAAGTTTGCTGTATTAAATTGAAAGTTGATTTTCATTTGTTTTCATTAATTATCTTCTCCACTTCTGTATGAACTGGTATTTGAAAAAAATGCTAAATACACTTCTGATACATAAAATTCCACTCTCCTCATAATTTATTCTCCAAACTAATTCGGCTCATAATTTAGCTCCTAAACTACCTATAATTTCATATATACAATGTCCTCACAATTCCGAATTCTGACTTAAATTGGCAGGAATTGTGCATGTCACTGTGATGCTGGAATACGACCGTACTAAAATGCGATCTAACCGTATGTTTGTGATAAAATAAAAACAACTCACTGTACTACATTTTGTCCGTATTAAAACATAAAAAAAATAAATTCTGTAACATTGAAAAATGTGCAACGCCCAGACTAAAAAAATGTGGAAAGAATATGTTACACAATCTTTAACGCAATCTTTAACGTTGACAATAAAATACATATACTTTGGGTGAACAGTAGTCCTGGACCTATTAAGAAACAATATTGCCCCCACACAGCCAAAGAATGTAGGTCTTTGTGTATCGACCTACCATATCCTTACTCGCTCTAGGAGGTCAATTATTAAAACGTTTTTACAGCCACACCAATGAAATAGAACCCCATTTTTTCAATTGTTGATATTCAGCCGCTAGTTCAGCACCAAAACATTCACTAAAATGAGTCACTAGGGTGTCAAATACGGGACAAGTGAAAGGTTTGTCCATCACCGACAACTCAAAAATGAAGTGGATATCCACTAAGGTTATTGCTATTTTTTCACAGTTTAGATGAAAATTATTGGTTTCCGGTCGTCATCTCTCCACCAATGCAACACGAGACCAATGTCAGTTTTGTGTATAACTACTGTATGTTTAAAAACTCCAAACCCACATTTATCAAAAACAATTTTTTGAACTTTTGTTAAGTTCCATTGATTGTATTTTGTTCATTTTGTTGACTTAAGGATACTTTTCCCTTATCTTTACCATGATATAAGTTATCTGACATGATTTTGTTGGTCATAAAGAACACTTTGGTCAATGGGTTCATAATTCCAATTGTCCATCTTTTACCTAAAAACTAATATAAAAATATTTTGTACTATTTTAACAACTATGTAAAAAAATTATATATGAATCAGAGAAAAACAACCATTTAACAATAATTTTTAAAAAAATACAATTTACATTATATTTATACTCATTATTAGTCCCAATGAATCATCACATGCATATAACATCCCCAAAAAAAATTAACAACAATAACACCAAAAACTATCCCAATAATTATCCACAACCATTTAAAAAGTAAAAATTTACAACTCGTATATAAGTATTATTTCATCCCATAATAACATCCATATATTTAGCCAAGCTAATAACTCACTAATTTTCACCAGAAATCACATTATATATGTATACATAGACATAAATACTAATTTTCTCTAAAAGTTTACATGAAAATAATTGCCTGAAATAAATTTATTAATATAAATCACATTATTTATTTATTTTTTAAAACAAAATCAAAAAAACAGTAATCTTACAACTATGGAGTGGAGACTTAGTTGATGAAATCCAGTAGAAATTGGTTGTGGTGAGTCCTTCTCTTCTTGATTCTCTCTTAATTTGGTTTTATTTTGATTGCTGCGAACTTTTAAGAGGCTTTGGTTGCTACGAACTGTTAGATATAACGGCTAGGGTTTGAAGTGGATTAAATTGAGGGGCATCATCAGCTTGTTGCGTCAAGGCCGAAATCAACGACATGAATCATGGTTGTTGGAATAATGTCCATAACAATCGAGAAATTGTATGCCTTTTATTTCTACAAAGTTAACTGCTCATGACTGCATGCTCATAAAATAACTCATAGAATTACATCTTAGGAAATTATTTTCTTTCTTATTCTGGCATATTACAGTTAATTACATCCCTCTTTTTTGCTATTCAGTCCTATTGGCCTGCCTATTTCCTGCTGCCTAAATCTGTTATTAAAAGAATTGATCAACTTCTATTTAGATTTCTTTGGAAAAGCTCTTCTCTTGATAAATATGAACTAAAGTTATTTGGGCTCGAGTTGCTCTTCCTTTGTCTGAGGGTGGTTTGGACCTAAAGAAAGTTGAAGATTGGAACAAAGCTCAAATCCTCCTACATCTATGGCAGGTTGTCTGTTTTAACTCAACATCTTTCTGGGTTGAATGGATTCACAAGAAAATTCTCCATAAGCATAATTTTTGAACTACTCTGTCCGTTCTGATACTTCTTGGATTTGGAAGAAAGTCCTCAACTTTAGGAACCTTGTTGCTAATTTTATTGAGTATGTAATGGTCAGCATATCAATTTGTGGCAATACCCTTGGCAATATCCTTTTTCTACCAAACTAAGTGAGATCATTAGAAATAATTCTTGGAATCCTCCTACTTCTAGACACCCGAGTCTTCTGCAATTGAAAACAATATCCCCCCCCCTTGCCATCTAATGTCCAGGATCAGATTTTGTGGACAGGACACACACAGGTTAGGGCTTCGACCATTTGGAATGTCATAAACAATACACATATATGCAACATGTTGTTTCTTGGACTAATTAACCTGACATGTTGTAGCATGCATGTTCCATTTCCGCTTATTGTTTCCTCAGTTTTATCGATATGTCTCTCCTGAATGAATTGGCTTAATGCCTTATTTCCTTCCTCGGCTATCATCAGGGATGGAGCTACCTTAGGATGGAGGGGGCCATGGCCCCCCCAAGATTTTTTGGGTCATGCAATAGAATATCAAGTGGGCTAATGACTATGGTGAAGATAAACATTAGCTAATGACTATTGGGCTAAATTCATTAGAATACCAAGTGGGTCTTACAAAAAATAGAATAGTCCAAAAAATAGTATAACTAATGACTATTGTGAAGATAATTTCAAGAGTAGATATTTTCCCATTTTCCTATTTAGTATAATAGATGGATTTCGTGATTTGAAAGAACGTTAGGTGTAATTCTGACGAAGCTTTGACATGTTCTAAAAGACTTTTTTTTTGCTATGTTTTTGTTGTCTTTGTCAAAGAAAATTACATTACTACATTATTTTTGTTTTAGTAAAAATATATTTTGTAATTGTGGAACTTTACTTTTTAGTGATGAATATATATTATGTTGTTAAAAAATATTTTGGCCCCCCCAATATCGAATCCTGGCTCCGTCCCTGGCTATCATAGCCTTCTCTTAGATAATCCCGAACGAGTCAATATGAAACACCGATAACTTCTCGTAGAGCGAAGGCTTCAAACCTTGCTCAAATCTTTGCGCCTTTCTCTCATCAGTGTCCACTTGATGTGAAGCAAATCTCGTTAGTTCGTTGAACTTGACAGCATACTAGAGTACCAACATGTCCCCTTGTTTCAACTCTAAAAATTTCATTTCCATCCCACTCCGCATATTCTTGGGAAAGTAGTTCTCGAAGAACAACTCCTTAAACCGTTCCAATGCTACTACACCCTCTCCAGCCCTGTTCTGGTTGGTCTCCCACCAGAAGTTAGCCGCACCCTTTAACATATAGGTAGCAAAAGTCGTCTTTTGCTCCTCTTCTACTTTTACCATAACGAATGTCTTTTCAATCTCTTTAATCCATGATTGAGCATCTATAGGCTCAGTGTTCCCCTTAAACTCAGGCGGTCCCACGCTCCTAGCTAAAAACCTTAAAACTTGTCACTGACACATCTTAAAGGATTAATATTTACTCCTGCAGTTATAGCCCCTAGTAGAAGATCTAAAAATTGCTGCATAGTGTTTTCTTGATCTCTATTCTCATTCTCTGTCTCTTCTTGATCTTTTCTCAGAGGCATATTTCTATTTAATAAAATATAATATTTTCTCATCATTCATTTTAAAGCATTATTATTAATGCTAAAAAATTATTTATCACAAAGCACATATTAATACACATTTATATTAACATGTATCTCATAGTACACCTTATATACTTTTCATTTTTTAGCTTTTTGCTATTTCATACGTAATCCTTTATTACTTCGTAAGGTCCTATAATTCTCAGACTTAATTTTTCATTCTTACACCTTTTGACCCTCTCATGAGTCTTCTCTAGTTCGACACTATCTGTGTCTATTCTTCTTTGACATCACTTATGTTTATTCTATTTTGACATCTCCTATGTCTTTTTTGTTATGAAACCACCTGTGTCTGTTTTATGGTAACACCACCAGTGTTTGTTCTTATTATATATGACACCACTAGTGTCTAGTTTAACACCACCTATATATGTTTATCTTATTTTGACACCACCAGTGCCAATTTTATTATAACACTACCAATGTCTATTTTGTTTTTCTTATGATAGCACCAATGTTTGTTCTTACTTTAACATCCCCTATGTCTGCTTAATACCCTTAATATTAGATCTGGTTCACCTTTAAATCACTTCAGAGTTTGTTATCTTCATTTCTCTTATTCATCCTTAGTTAATACCACATCTATTTGCTTAGGTACAACTACTAACTTCTCCTTAACAACGTACAATTTACCTTCTTCTTCTTACAATCAATTTTAATATCTTGTAATTTTAGAAATAACACTTCATTCATAGGACTTACCATACATTATGAGTTCAGAAACTTACCAAAATAATATGAGTTCAAGAACTTGTCATATAAATGTGTAGTTCAAGGATTGTCCATATGCTTATGGGCTTAAAAACATACCATAAAATTATGAACCGGCCATGAACCTACCATAATAATATGAGTCCACGAACTAACGTATATCCCCAAAAATTATAACCTAACTCATAATAGCATATATTTATTATTATCACATAACAATATATAATTTTACTTTTATTTCTTTTGATGAATTTCTTTTATTCATCTTTTAAAACTCTTTTTGAGTTTATCTCGTAACTATCTTCAATAGTTTCTCTCATGTTATAGCCTAAGGTTCCCCAACTAAGGTTTATAACCTACAACTTTGGTACCAACTAAAACGCTCCCAAATCTGGGTCTACCTTCAAACCCGAGTTCAGTGCATTACGGTGCTAAACACCCAACACATGCATCCATATATTCTTAAGACATAAATGTAACTTCAATATATTACGATATGTCACCTTTTAATCCCAAGTTCTAATACCTTTAGAGCTTCAAACCTTATAAATAATGAATATTACATCATTTATTTACTTCCTTAATACGTCTGTGACTTTTATTCGCCACAATAGATACATATAAATTTAACATGTAATCTTCTAATCAAATACTTGATCATTTCCCTTGATTTTCATCGGATTCCTCAGTTTGATCTAGCTTCGCTGAAAATATTTTTATTTAAAGCAAGAGTGAGCATTCAATTACCCAACAAGTTATAGCAGTTGAATAACAACAAATTCAAGAATCATATATTCTTTCATTAGAAAACTCAATAACTAAATAATAGTTATGAAACAGCTCGAAAAAACCTGAATAATTCAGATTCCTATTATTTTAAAACATCAATAATATTTTCATTAAATGGTCTTTTAGACCTTTGCTATGAAGCCCCCAAATTCGGGTACTTGAAACACGTATTCAGTGCTTCACGATATGTCACGTCCCCAAATCCGGGTCTCTTGAACCTCGAACCTTGTACGCCACGGTACTACCTTCATTCTAATATATTTAACCTTTGTTCATAAAGTAATGAGCACAACCTAACTTTTATACCAATTAATACATTATTCTCTTCTATTCCAGAATCTGTAACCTTTACAATTGGTTATTACATTAGTAGATCGTTTATGATCTATCTATACATCTTAAAATATAAACAATATGTTTCATAATGAGATATTAACTTGCGAGTATTCGTTAACTCTCAATTCAAATTTAAAATATTCTTTTGTGTAGAGTATCTCAACTCAACATTTACAATATATAACATTAACGTTCATCTAGCTTAGTTGGAAACTTCGCAATCAAGTGTTTTGGCATAAAACCTTACTATGTATAATTACTCTAAAGAAATTACACCAATGTGTTAGTGTATTATTAAAACACCAACTATCTTCAATCACTATTTCTTCTCGTGATCCTTCGTCTATTCTGAAGTCTTTGACGCTATGTTCATCTGTTTATATCGACTTTTATCTGCAAAATTTGTTTGCAAGGTTGAGCACGACGGCTATGCAAAACCAACAGTCTACACATTTCATGCTTCACATAACATACAAATTTCATATCTTCATGCATCAAAAATTTTAGTCAATGCATCTACATATGCTTCATGCATCTATATGTGCATCATACATTTCATGATATGCATCTTTATATGCATCATACTAATCATACAATACAATATTATCTTCATATTGTATATTTAACCCATACTTCACAAATTTCATGTTTTGTATTTAGTCACACAACATTCATGTAATCAACGATTTCACATAAAACAAACTATATCATTAACTACCATAAACATGGTTTAAAACATATTATCACATAAGAGCAAGTTACTGTAGAACTTGCCTCAAAGCGTTCCTTGCGCTGTTAGAAGAATTCTTCATTCCATTGTCCTACACGATTAAGGGTTATTTATGTTAATTCCACTTTACTTTTCACCATTCTTCTTTTTAAATCTTGATACAAAATGCTTTAATCATGTGTTTAAGACTTACTAGAACACTTTATTGTCCATTTGATTTATTTACATAAAATTTTCTTCGAATGATAACCTACATCCTCCATGAGAATTTAATTGCATGATTAAGTTAATCATCACCTCATAATTAAATCTGATAATAATTCTTGAACTCTCGTCTAATATTATTAATCACTCTACAAATATTATTAATCATTTAATAATATTTCAATCAGTTACTAATATTATTAATTATTTAATAATATTTTATTCACTTTCTAATATTATTAATCACTTAATAATATCTTAATAACTTACAAATATTATTAATCATTTAATAATATTTTATTCACTTTCTAATACTATTAAACATTTAATAATATTTTATTTACTTACTAATATTATTAATCCTTTAATAATATTTTAATCACTTACTAATATTATTAATTATTGAATTAAAAATATTTTTTCATTCATTTAATAATATTATTAATCATTTAATAATATTATTAATCATTTATAAACAATTTAATTTAATTATTTATTAATTTAATTATTTAATTTATTTAACACACACATCGTGCAAATTCTTATATCATTTTATTAAAATGACCATATTACACCTCATAAAGTTTTAATACATCATATTAATGATTATTAGTCAATAAAATCACCTTATAGAATTTTATGACTTAATATAACTTAATTTTCTTATTTATTCTTAACGCAATCATAGGTATTAAAAATGCCTAATCAAATTATTATTTTCCTATCTCCTGAAAAACTTCAATATATAATATTTTAGTCACAAAATATTTTTTCTGAAATTTTCCAACTTTATTTCCTATTTTTAAATAGGTCATTTCTGTCCATAACTACCACATTTATTAAAAATTATCTTTTTGACTTGTACCAACGTACACATTCCCTCATATCATTTTTATAACATTCATATAAAATTATGTGATTAACCTTTTCATAGTCTCATATGTCACATGTCGACATGATCATCTAGTCGATAGAAATTATCTCGACGATTCCCGACTCGTTGGTAATTATTAGTTTTTAATCCATTGGAAGCCTATTTCCCCCATTAAGCCTCATTAATCATTTTATTATTTTATTATTTTCTGTCCATACATATATACATATATATTCCATACATAAAAATAGTTTTTCTGGAATTTTTCCTTTTTATTAAATATTTTTCAAAAGCCAATTTTAGTTCGTAACTTAGCAAAATTAGCTATATCATGATCAACTCCGAATATTCCCAAATGTTTACATAATCTTACATATATTAACGCGAACTTCCAGTTTAAATTTCGTGGTCATCAGAATTATAGAACTCTAGTTATAGCCGTTTCCGTAGGAAAAATCCTAAAATTGAAATGGTCATACCTCACTTGATTTAAGTTGGAATAAGCTCAACTTTGGACATGAGCTTCTTTATATCATATATTTTCATTTCCCAAAAGGCCTGAATTTATTTCAAAATTTAAATTGCCGAAAATGCCCCTGGAAGTATTTAGACAGATTGCATTTTGGTATTTCCAGATTTTGCCTACTTTACTAAAAACTGTCCATACGGAAATCTACAAGGAATTTTTCAGTGATTCCACTTGGAGATATTAGATATCACATGGATCTAACACATTTTTTTTTGACGGATCTCAAAAATAAGTTGTAGATTTCAAATGGTGAAGGTCCAAAGTGGACTAAAATTTAGGGCTTTCGAGTATAAAAACTATTTCGGTTCTTCTTCTTTGTTCAAGCTCATCAACCCTAAAAATGGCAAGATATAAGCATTAAACATCAAATATTATGTAGATATACCCTCATATGGTTCAAGATCATAAGTTCAAAATTGGATCTAAAACAACCATAACAAAACACATTAAACTAACTAGAGTTTTGAGTTTAGGAGATTTTATACCTTTAGTGTTCAATCTTCCTCTTGATTTCTTCTTCCTCTCTTCTCTTCTTCCTCTCTCAAGCTCTCAAGCTCTCAAGCTTTCAATAAGGTTTTTGGGTGAGAGTTATGGAGAAATCTATGGTTTTTTCTTTCCCTTCTTCCTTTTTCCTTTTTCCTCTCTTTTCTTTTCCTTCTCTCTCTTTCTTCCATCCATGGCAGTCCTCTCTCTCTCTTCTTTTCCCTATTTGGTCAGGTGTGTGAGAGAAAAATGAGAGAATAATGCTTCTTATTTGCCTTTACCTTTTGTTAAATGAATTAGAGGTTTAATATAAAATAAAGGGAAACTAGATCCACTTTTTAGGTGAAGTTATTGCGGAAGTTGGTGAGGTTAGGTTGGCTGCCCATGTGCTGGAATTTGCAATAGATTTTGATCAAGTGGATCCCGCTTTTATTGTCTCATTTTGCGTGCTTAATCTTGTCTTTGACTTTCGGACAAAAAAGTCAAATTTTCAAGTTTATAGTCGATTCCTTCTAAAATCGACGTTCCCGACGTCATGGACACATCCGTTTCTCCAAATTCATCTCTGAATTTTAAGTTTGACTTTTCTCCAAAAAAGTCAATTGTTGACTTTGACTAAAAAGTCAACCCCGACACATTTTGTCTTTACAGCCTATTCTTTATAATTTTGACATTTCGGATTCAAATATCCAATTCGTGTTTCCAAATTCCACTCCTAACTCCGATTTTGACTTTTTCTCCATAAAAGTCAATTGTTGAGTTTGACCAAAAAGGCAACCCTGACACATTTCGTGTTTACAATCTTTTCTGACTAAACTTGACGTTCCAGACGCAACCGAGCAATTTGTGCTTCAAAATTCTGCCTCTAACTCCAATTTCCTCCGAAGTTTGGGCTATCCAATAAATCGTTTTGGGACATGTCTCATAAATTTTACATTTCCCTAATATTCTATTAGGGTTTCTAGTCCACTTACTTTGGACTTTAAATAATTACTCATTCAATCATGCACATTCTCTACATTAGTCACAAGTATTCACTTCACTGATAAATAATTAATATTCTCCTATATTAGGCTTGACATTTAATTCAACGTCTATTAAAACATCTTTATTTAGTTTGCTACATTCAATAAGCCATTTCAAATGACTTGATATAATGAATTTTATTAATCCAACTTTTCAATATCTTTTGGTCATATTATTAACTTTAGATTATCATATTGATAACTTCTGTCATCCTTACAAGTCCTCTTAATAATTAAATATTTAGGCTTGTTTACTATGATCATATGGTTTGTCATATATATTATTTTGACTTGCCATATTCTTAATCCCTTAGTAATATCTTACTCTTCAACCTTTCTATTGTTCACATTTAATTTCTTTACCTTCTTTCTGATATTAAACCATATATGTTTTTTTTAAAATCTGTAATCATTCCTCTATTTTCAAATCTAGGTTTTATTCTTTAAACCTTTATTTAATTATTTGAAATCTTATTTACAAGTCTCATAATTTTTTTGGGTTATCACACGATAACCATTATTCAACATAATAAAATATCAAACTTATATAAATTTTATTATATCAGAGTCTTTTTACCCAGGTACGATGACCTTTAAATTCTTATTACATAATAGTTAAATATTTACAACATATAAACTATCTATTACATAACATCCCAGCAAATCTACAACTTTTTCTTTCCCTTTATCTTTACCAGATGCCTCTACTCGATACTGAGTAATTGAAAACATTTATAACAAAGTAAGAATGAGCATTCAATTGCTTAGCAAGTAATAACATTTTTAAATATCTCATCAATAAATAAATGTTCTCTTTGAAACATGTTTTGACAGTGAAATGAAACTGTAAAGTAAATAAATCTTGAGTCATTCATACTTCTAAAATAACATGTCAACATTTGATTAGCTGAGAGGTCATATAACCATGATCATTCTTTTTCTTTTCTTGAAAATGTTCTATCAGAAATTCATCTATGAATTGTCTTGTCTTACGGGCACGATAGGTGATCAACTCTTTATGCCCTGTATTGATCAATACTATTTTATCCAGAACACTTTTTATGTTCAACGTCACCGCTCCCAGAATGCAATATAAAATATCCCAATTCAGGGATTGTTCATTCTCAGACTGGAATCCAAATTATATCAATACAGCTGGAAAACTCAAATCATATCACAATAATATTTCAAGACTTAATATAAAAGAATTGAAATACTTTAATCTATGTCTAGCCAGAAAAAATGACTTAGACTATATCTTTAAACTGTTCATGCATATTGAATTTCATCTGATATACATAATATCATCTTAACCATTCTCTTGAAGCTGATTGGAATAAAAAGATTTACTATACCTTGTATTATTCATAAGTAATTACGAAACAGTTCAGAATTTAGAGAAATTGCCTACATATGAATTAATAAATCTAACATACTTGCTCAATAAAGAGTAAGATTTTAGATATTTTCCTTGATTGCGAGCTATTGATAAAAATTCAGCTTAACTTGTTCTCACAGATCCTACACAATTATATTTGTATTTACAAACACATTAGCCAAGTATCTAAGTCATATAACTTGTATGCTTACATAACACATAACCACATAGATCATATCTTTGGTTTGTGATGTTACTTATGAGATACTTGTATACATTTTTCAAAAACCTCATCCATGTTCTTAAAATAATCATTTTTTCTCTTTAATAGAGTTTTGATATGCTTGTATTATGCAAATACCTTATAGTTATAATTTATACCACATTAGGAACTTAATACATGAGCATTTCATGCTTCCTTTACATAACTTCTAGCATACAAGGTGTTTTCATAGCTTATTATATGCTTTGAAGGTATTTTCAACTTTTATGGTTAGCTTTTAGTCTTCCCATGATTTATAGTTTCATTTTAATACATCAATGTATTAAATATCTTTTTTTTCTTCATTATGTCAAAACAACCTTCTAAAGCTTTAACAGTTTTAACAACCCACTAATATGGCATTGCTTGGATTTATTGCTTTGATTTTAGAAACTTACTTATGCTAACCATTCCATTGCAAATCCGTTTATGTTGAGTTATGAATCTAATACAAATCCTATAAATTTATTTATTTGAGAAGTTTTAAGTCCACTATATGGTTAAGTCTTCAAACTAGATTCTAGAGCTAAAATGATATACCCAAACTATTATAGCAGTCCCTTACTGCCCATTGCTACTGCATATAGGCAGGAACTGCTTTTCATGTGCCTCACTTTGAGTAGCTTTGATTCCCCACACCTGTGTTTCCTTTGTCTTATGTTTTGGATATCATTCAGATGGTGCATTCATCTAGTACTAAAACACATTAGATGAGCAATTCTAGAAGTTTAGAAGTACTAATTAAGAGCTCAAAAGAAACTTCTATACATAGCCACTACTGTAGCAGCCTCTTGGCTGTTAATTTTGCCAGCTGTTGCTGCCTAAAAGCAGCAGCCCTTACCTCTCAATCCTAGATTTGGTAATTTTTCTTTTGTTTTCCCCTATTTGACTAAATATAAGGGTAAAGTTCAGATCAGCACATGAGATTTGGGCGCTTTCCCACTTAACCACCTGTAGTTAGTAAAGCTACATTTAAACTCCCGACTTTTTGAGTGAAGTGAATAAATTCTTTTCGTCTTAACTCCGTTACTTGAGTTGGCTAAAGACTTAATTACCCTCCATATATATATATTGAAAACGACGGATGATCCTACCAAAGAAACAAATCGTGTATATATAGAAAAGACAGGGCTACTCAATTTAACATGTATGTAATCTGCTTCTGCTGCTGATGATGATTCTTAGAGGAATTTGACTTTGCCCAACAACATAATTGCAACTGAATTAGTGAAAAAAAATTCTTTTTTTTATGGTTTAACTGGAATGAGAGATTTCACAAACACAGCTGCTAACTTCTCACTATGCCAAGCCACTGCTTACTGCAATCCGAACTATACCACTCCAAGAATTCTCCTTTAGTTCACCATTACCCATTGCTACATTCTCAATTTCATCCTCAACCTCTTATCCACTGGCTTCCGGTCCTTCAAAAACTGATTAAACGAATCTGAATCGCTCACTTTCTTCTCTCCCAATGATTTAGCTGTCTTTATGACACTCTCTACCCCATGTTTACCATTTAACGTACGTGTCCGAAATCGCTTCCCACCGCCCCGGCTTCCCCACCGGATTCTTCACCATCTGCTTCTTCAATAATTCCAAATCCCCCTCACTCCATTCTCTCTCTTCAAAAGATTTTACCCCATTTATCCCCCCTCACTGGGTTTCTTTTCATTCTCGTTGACAACAAAAGGGGCAGAATTAAAACTGAATTCCTCTTTTTTTTTGGGTTTTGATCGGCGATTGGAGGCTTTCTTATTCAGATCGGCGACGGTGAGGTTTCTTCATTTTGGGGCGGCAGCGGGGGTTGGAGGATACGACCGCGGCCGACGCGGATGTCTCCAGCGGTGATGGAGGCGGGGGCGAAGGGGCCGAGAAGGAGGGAGAAGGTGAACCAGAAGAAGATGGATTTTAGATATTTACCAAATTTTTTTGACTGTTATAGACCTTTCTCACGCGCTTTTGGCGTCTGACATACACACACAGTTAAGTTGGATGAAAAATGTGACGTTTTCACTTCAGCTCAAAAAGTCGGGAGTTTAAATGTAGCTTTATTGACTGCAGGTGGTTAAGTGGGAAAGCGCCCAAATCCCAGGTGGTTATCTGAACTTTACCCTAAATATAATTATTAACCCTTTTTGTTGCATTAGTAGCCTCATAGCATGGCCTGGTTTGGCTTAGCAGCCCTCACCATCCCACTAATTAGCAGCCAAATGCAACACTTTTCAATTTGTTAATTAGCCTTATCTTATAGATTGCTAACCCATTATAAATTTTATATACATGTTTATCTAGGAGGTTTTAAATCCAACTCTATGATTCAATCCTTAAATTGCATTCTAGAGTTAACATAACACTCCCAAAACTTCATGTCATTACATGATTTACAACGACTATTTAGCAATACAAAGCTGATACATTCATTTATAACAGAGTATCATCAGCTGAGCAATATGTAGCAACACCAGTGCACTAACTGAAAGCCCATAAAGAGCCCCCAACCATTGCTCTTCAAGCCCATTGTGGCTCTCTGCTGCTCTCAGTTATAGCCCTTAGGCAACAGCCTTGTGCCCAACATGGCTACTTCTCTAATTTTTTGCTTCTAATCCAAATTTTCGTTTCTAACCATTGTTAGAGATATTTCACATAATATATGGTAGTATTTTTAGAAATTGTACAACCTCCATTTCAGCTTCAATAGGCTGCCCAAAACAGTGTGTAAAAGTAGCTTAACACACTAAATTTTAACTTCTTGTTTTGGGGTTGAAATTGAATTTCGTTTTAATCTAACAAGCTTAAACTCTAGTTATTATCCTATGTAAGATATCTATCCATTCCAAGCTTTAGTTTTGCCTAATATTTGATTTTCAGCTAAAACAGTCTTTTAAGGACTTTGTCAAGCACTTAGAGTGCATTGATATACACCCATTTTATCCTCCTAATGTCTCCGAACAAACATCATATCTCCTTTACGCTATTTCGGCCTCATAACAATCAAATTAATACACAGTTAAATGCATAAATAACCAACCATTTGCAAACTAGTTAGTTTACTTCCTTTTTAATTCAATTCCATTGATAAACACATAAATCTACCATATAGCCATCTCCATTATTAAGCATACTAATCATCAAATGAAGAATGTCAGCTCCTAGATAAAAAACATCTTGTACAAATATAACACATTTGCACATAGATAAAAAACTTGCATTCAATGTAAAGATTGAATGGAGTTAAGAAACTTGCATTATGCGTTGTTTACAACTTTAAGTTAATTCGCCCTTCGAACGTCCTACACATTTTAATGTATGACGACTGTGGACTCAAGTGCAAAATTAGGGTTCACTTACACGATTTCAATGAATTCTTGATTTAGTTCATTACTTTCATTTCATTTTCTCTTTTCATACATATTAGCGGTAATTTCAGTTCACTAATTTCATCTTTTTTCTCCAGATCTTTAATGATTCGCATGAGTCAACCACCAACCACCAACAAAGCACTTCAAAACTATATGAAAAGCTATAAAAGAGTTGGTTTTAGAGTTTTACCTTTGAAGATCTTTCTCGTTCTTGTTAATGTAGGGATTAATTTTGTTTTTCCGCTTCCTTTTGCATATAATTTTCGAGCTCTCTCTTCCTCTCTCAAAAATATGTAGAGTTTCTTCTCTTGATTTTGTGAATTGGTAAGGAATAAATAAGAAATTGCCTCCTATTTATAGGCTAGCAAGGCTTAGGGTAGAATGATCATTTAGACTAATTTAACCATCATCTATCCATGGTTAAATAGTGGGTGATGGGATGGTTCCATTGGTCCATATATACAAGTTCACTTAGATTAAGTTAGACCATAGTTAGCCTAACTTGGTCTTCTTTGCTTAGTTTGGCCACTTTAACCATTTAGCTAGCCGCAATATTTGACTTTGACATGTGTATTTCTACCGTATATTTTTTGTATTATACTCGTATTATTCTTCGCTAACTTTCGTAATTCGTTCCACAAGCTGAAAAACCACATTTTTCGTTTTCAAATTTTATTAGATATTTCGTCTTTCCTCTTCATATAAACGCTAGCATGTTATTCGAAAAATCAAAAAAACGTAAAAAATATTTTTAGCGTGAATAGTGTTTTTAAGTTTTTTTCCCGAAATTTTTTTACTTTCTTATACGAAACCCTACTTCGTATATTCTAACACGTAAACACATTATAGTTTATAATACGACCTTTAAACACATAACACGAAATATTATAATTAAAAACTAATTTTATTCAATAATTATTTTTAAGTCTAATTACAAGACTATTCAATTTCTCGGGTCGTCACAAGAATCAACTGCTCATCCATACCCAATTTACCAGGA
Source organism: Panax ginseng (assembly GCA_020205605.1). NCBI lineage: Eukaryota > Viridiplantae > Streptophyta > Magnoliopsida > Apiales > Araliaceae > Panax > Panax ginseng. The sequence goes on along the minus strand of CM035148.1, from coordinate 121,692,506 downwards.
TGGATCAAGTAACATCTTGAATTCTAAAACTTTGTTTGGCAGTACTATGATTTAAAAATTTGGACTGAACGTAATAGAAGAGTTCATGGTAAACATCCTTCCACTGCTGCTTCCCGATCTTGCTCAAGACTACATTAGGATAGTCAAATGTAGAGTGTGTTCTGATAAAAAAATTAGTAAATATGTAGACAAACTTCCTCATCTTAGGGTTTGGCAAACATACTCTTTTTTGCTATAGCAATGGCATCATTGGCATGTTTCGTCTTTCCTCTTCATATAAACGCTAGCATGTTATTCGAAAAATCAAAAAAACGTAAAAAATATTTTTAGCGTGAATAGTGTTTTTTAAGTCTTTTTCCCGATTTTTTTTTACTTTCTTATACGAAACCCTACTTCGTATATTCTAACACGTAAACACATTATAGTTTATAATACGACCTTTAAACACATAACACGAAATATTATAATTAAAAACTAATTTTATTCAATAATTATTTTTAAGTCTAATTACAAGACTATTCAATTTCTCGGGTCGTCACAAGAATCAACTGCTCATCCATACCCAATTTACCAGGATGGATCAAGTAACATCTTGAATTCTAAAACTTTGTTCGGCAGTACTATGATTTAAAAATTTGGACTGAACGTAATAGAAGAGTTCATGGTAAACATCCTTCCACTGCTGCTTCCCGATCTTGCTCAAGACTACATTAGGATAGTCAAATGTAGAGTGTGTTCTGATAAAAAAAAAATTAGTAAATATGTAGACAAACTTCCTCATCTTAGGGTTTGGCAAACATACTCTTTTTTGCTATAGCAATGGCATCTTTGGCATGTTTCGTCTTTCCTCTTCATATAAACGCTAGCATGTTATTCGAAAAATCAAAAAAACGTAAAAAATATTTTTAGCGTGAATAGTGTTTTTAAGTCTTTTTCCCGATTTTTTTTTACTTTCTTATACGAAACCCTACTTCGTATATTCTAACACGTAAACACATTATAGTTTATAATACGACCTTCAAACACATAACACGAAATATTATAATTAAAAACTAATTTTATTCAATAATTATTTTTAAGTCTAATTACAAGACTATTCAATTTCTCGGGTCGTCACAAGAATCAACTGCTCATCCCTACCCAATTTACCAGGATGGATCAAGTAACATCTTGAATTCTAAAACTTTGTTTGGCAGTACTATGATTTAAAAATTTGGACTGAACGTAATAGAAGAGTTCATGGTAAACATCCTTCCACTGCTGCTTCCCGATCTTGCTCAAGACTACATTAGGATAGTCAAATGTAGAGTGTGTTCTGATAAAAAAAATTAGTAAATATGTAGACAAACTTCCTCATCTTAGGGTTTGGCAAACATACTTTTTTGCTATAGCAATGGCATCATTGGCATGTTTCGTCTTTCCTCTTCATATAAACGCTAGCATGTTATTGAAAAATCAAAAAACGTAAAAATATTTTTAGCGTGAATAGTGTTTTTTAAGTCTTTTCCCGAATTTTTTACTTTCTTATACTGAAACCCTACTTACGTATATTCTAACACGTAAACACATTATAGTTTATAATCGACCTTTAAACACATAACACGAAATATTATAATTAAAAAACTAATTTTATTCAATAATTATTTTTAAGTCTAATTACAAGACTATTCAATTTCTCGGGTCGTCACAAGAATCAACTGCTCATCCCTACCCAATTTACCAGGATGGATCAAGTAACATCTTGAATTCTAAAACTTTGTTTGGCAGTACTATGATTTAAAAATTTGGACTGAACGTAATAGAAGAGTTCATGGTAAACATCCTTCCACTGCTGCTTCCCGATCTTGCTCAAGACTACATTAGGATAGTCAAATGTAGAGTGTGTTCTGATAAAAAAAAATTAGTAAATATGTAGACAAACTTCCTCATCTTAGGGTTTGGCAAACATACTCTTTTTTGCTATAGCAATGGCATCATTGGCATGTTTCGTCTTTCCTCTTCATATAAACGCTAGCATGTTATTCGAAAAATCAAAAAAACGTAAAAAATATTTTTAGCGTGAATAGTGTTTTTTAAGTCTTTTTCCCGAAATTTTTTTACTTTCTTATCTGAAACCCTACTTCATTATATTCTAACACGTAAACACATTATAGTTTATAATCGACCTTTAAACACATAACACGAAATATTATAATTAAAAACTAATTTTATTCAATAATTATTTTTTAAGTCTAATTACAAGACTATTCAATTTCTCGGTCGTCACAAGAATCAACTGCTCATCCATACCCAATTTACCAGGATGGATCAAGTAACATCTCGAATTCTAAAACTTTGTTTGGCAGTACTATGATTTAAAAATTTGGACTGAACGTAATAGAAGAGTTCATGGTAAACATCCTTCCACTGCTGCTTCCCGATCTTGCTCAAGACTACATTAGGATAGTCAAATGTAGAGTGTGTTCTGATAAAAAAATTAGTAAATATGTAGACAAACTTCCTCATCTTAGGGTTTGGCAAACATACTCTTTTTTGCTATAGCAATGGCATCATTGGCATGTTTTGATGTGGCTGCTATAGTACGGGGTATGCCCCAAAAATATTTTATCTTCACTTATTTTAATATACATCACAAATTAACAAAAAAATTGATTGGAGGATTTGGGGCATGGAGTTCATCAAATTCTTCATGGGACCGTTTAAGAAGTTTTCATGACCAGGCTTGATGAGAATTGAGATGGAGATGATAAAGGAGTTACAAACTCATCAATATCCACATGATTTCAAATCTGGAGAATCGATTTTGCTTTTGATAGGGTAATCTCATAACAAATGTGCAAGATAGAGAAGAAAAAAGAAAGTAAAAGAGAATATATAAACCCTGTTTTTGAGTATATATATATATATATATATATATATATATATATATATATATATATATATACACACACACGGTGTTAAGTAAGTTTTTTTTTTTAAATAATTTAGTCATAATTGACTACGGTTAAACCGTGTAAACCGATTAGGGTCCTACCGGGTTGCCGACCGGGTCGGGTATTTGGATCATTTTCAGTCAAAATTCGAATTTAGGAGGTACATTGCATGAAATTAAGTAATTTATGGGCTAAATTATGAGCCCAATAAGTTTGGGGACTAAATTATGAAAATAATGAAACTTAGTACAATATAAATGTATTTAGCCCTTGAAAAAAATAAGCTACTTATGGTACCGTCGACTCAATATGCCAATGAAGCTAATTAATTAGCCATTATAGAGATAATTGTTGACACAATAATTTATTTTCATTAAAACTTCTTTTTCCTTGTTCAGTTCTTTTCCGTTCTTTTCCATTTTTTGTCTGTTACGAGCATGATCTTCACAGTATGTGCAGGTTTTACAGTGTCCTTATTTCACATTATTGCATATGCTTTTACTTTGTCTTTAAGAAGCTAGCTAGTACTTATAATTATTATGAAGTTAGCTACTTTTTTAAAAAGAACTAATCACTACATTTTCAAAAGCTATATATGAAAATCCCTCTCTCTCTTTCCTTACTAACCAAGAAGTCCAGACAGATTATGTAAGCATCCTATTGGAGATCAAAATCTCATGTTCTTAATTATTATTTTTCCAACATAATTAGCTTGGGCTTTCACCTGTCATTCTGGTATCAAACATTTTTCTTGGATCTAAAATTTGAAGCCTTTTAATTACAATTTGGGGATATTCAATATGAAAATCATAACATATAATATAATATATATATATATATATATATATATATATATATATATATTGGTGAAAATCACAACTATAAAGAGAATCATCAGATATTCGAAAGCTATATATAACTAAATTCCTTTCACCTATACTATTCAATCTTCAAACATTTTTCTTTGATCTGAAATTTGAAAAGACTTTTAGAATTTGAAGTATTCAAAAGCAAAATCATAACAATTACTTCAAAAAAATGTTTGGTCAAGCATTAAGCTCTAATAGACTGACTTTCAATATATTCAAGTTCAAGTGCATGAATGTGTCCTCTCATTCATAAGCTACCTCTCTTTAGCAAAAGGCAGAAAGCATAAAATCATGTCCAAACAATAATTTGTCTTGCCTTTATTGCCAATATGTCATTGACCTTGGCAGAAAATGCCTGTATATTCAGATAAGAGGGAAATGCGCGCGACACAAAGGCCTTTAATTTAACAAGAAAATGCCAATAACATGGGCATATCGTGCATAGTGAGCGTCAATTCTTAGCCAAGAAAGTTTTATCCAACACCAACAGAGAATAGGATAAAGGCTCTCCACTACCCTGAACTTATCAGAAACTCATTTGATCGACTTGAGTGATGAAAAATCTTTATGTTTTAATGATGTTAAGTAATAGTATTAGGGCATATCGCATCATTTTTAATGACGACTAGGACAAACTCCACTTCTTTTTGTGGATAAGAAATAATTTTTATATGTCGACTAATTTTATATATATATATATATATGGAATATATCTTAAGTTCACCCTTATTCATTTTGAGCTCACCTCTTTAGCAGCGACGGACGGATTCGATCATCAACCGTAAATCTATACTTATATATGACGCTATATGTTGTTAAATCGTTAAAAGTATATAATGACAGTATGTGTTGATCGTCGTTAAAAGTATAGAGCGACGGGTTGTATAAACTGTCGCTAAATGAGGGGTGAGTTGATGAGGTGAGTTAGATAAAGGGGTGATTTTAAGATCAGGAAAGTATATATATATATATATATATATATATATATATATATATATATATATATATATATAGATTGCAAAAATCGTAAGCAATAAAATAGAACAGTAATATGTTGATCCGTTCTTTATTCTTTCATATCCCATGTATTCATATTCGTAGGTATTAATAATTTATCATCGTATATAGCAACATTATTGGGGATATATATGCTCACGCAACACAAACAGACAAATGGATTTTCTCAAATGGAGGCACTGGCAGCAGAAACTTCACAATGTTATCATGTCAGTCACGTTGTGGCACATGCCAAGCAAACCCTAAAGATAGTGGGCGATGTCTTTCTCACAATCTTTTCTTTGTCATCATTTCCAAGTATGGAATTTAAGCCATTATTTTCAACAGCCCTTGATGCCATTGAAAAGTTGCCGTACTTTTTTGTTTTATTATAAGAAGGTTTCAGTTAACTTCAACAAAATGATCTAAAGCCTCAACTAGCTAGGCTTAAAGAAAATTGTTTAAGTTAATAAGGAAATATTAACAGAAATTTAATTACCTAGTAGGATTTTGGCTTAGTGTTTGAATTTTTACAGTCTTTTTTCTTATTTTCATTGGCAATATATATTAGGCCTTCAAATTCCTTTTATCTTAACCAATATTTATTTATCCCTTAATAGTATTCCAGGCATAATTTTAATAACAAATACAACATATTAATCATTCAGTTTTATCCTCTTCTCTTCTATTTTATTTTTTATTTTTTGTAGAGTATCGAAATTACTTCCTACATGATCTTTTATATTTTTGTCAAGCGTATGTGTTGCTGATTAAAGAAGATAATTTCCTTGACCGTATAACATAGCTATGTGAACCAAGGAAATTTAGTCTCCACTCACCAGGAGTGTTGTGTATCAGTAAAATTAGTTTATACAGTAAACATATGAATATAAAGATTTAATGCACAGCATTATATAGGAACTATCTATTATTAATTTCCCCTCCTCACTAATCCTACTTGATTCTTTCCACATACTACACCTTTTTCTTTTTCTCATTACAATTCACAATTTTTTTCTATTTATTTTGCATCTAAAAACTCATGTTTGATGTAATATTCTTCATCTAGCGCTTGAAAAAACACAAAGAAAGCGGCATCAGGCTTCAGCATTGATAACTTGAAATTATACAGGAGTCAGTGAGATCGAATGGTTCAGCACTAGAATTAATAAGACGAACACCCTTTGGAAAACCTACAAACAAATCATATGTTATATGGGCTCGGATCAAGTAATCGGTTGGACACGATATTTTGAAGAATCCGACACAGGAATTCTTCAATTTTGTCAACTTTTTACACTAAAATGAAGTGTCATGTATTTATACCCTTGTCGGAGTGTCGAGTGTCGAATACAAGTACTTTAAGCTAAAATGAAGAGTCTGTATAATATAGAATAAATCGTTTCAACAATGATGATCCTAATTAAACTGACCACTGCTCTTAATCCTTGCAAGTAAACTTCTCCATTGAGGCAACCTGGTTCTATAAATAATTCAATTTGTAGCAAAGATGAAGAGTACAAAGTTTGATGTAACTTGCCCCTGAGAAAGTAAGTCTACATGTAGGAGAAATTTCCATTAAAAATTTAATCATTTTCTTGATACTTCATAATGACAAGACATTACATGCTTCATAAAGATTTAAAAGAGAAATTTAATCTGCAAAGTAAATTAGACAATTTGCATAGCAAGGGAAAGATCAGAAAGATCTCAAATACTTGTCATTCCTACATATTAATTTAAATATTAAAATGACAATCAAAATTTCCCCAACAACCATTGAGAAGATCAAGTGTTTAGAGTCAACATTGTGCCATGGTACTAATTACAAGTACATTGAACTCTTGAATGGTTTGTCTAAAGAAACATCTCTATGTTCATATGAATAATACAGTTTTTTCCACTAATTAAAGTTTCAAGAAGTTGAAAGCTCCAAGTATATATTCTTAATTAAGCTGACATTCCATTCTATTATTCATGATCAGATTGCACCGTGAACAAGCTTAATTCCCTGACTGCATGCTAAGCGCCGAATCAAGTTCCTAATTTATGAGAAAAACACATTTCTACAGGATTGATTTGTGCAATTACCTGATCCGAGATTCTTAAGAGGTATGATATTTCATTTCGTGTCAACTTTTATTGAATCACAAACATTTTACATGCAATGTATTAACACTTATAATAAAAGAATTTTTTGAAAAAATCATTGTTGAATCTTTGATCACATTATACTACAATCATCATAATCTATTAACTCTAACTTTGAGTTTCATTGAAAAGAATACATTTGCTTGCACCACTTCTCCTTTACCTTTCTGATACGCTTCTAAACACCATAGGGAGAAACTAAGGTCATAATAACTTACACAAGTTATTTCAACAAAGAACTTAATAATGTAAGATCAAATTGAAAGCACAAAATCAAATTATAGAAATATTTTTCTTCTTCAAAGCCTAATCAGCTCTAAATCTTAATGCATGAAATTCACTAACGTGCATTATATGCTTTGATAAATTCAAAGAATCCATCTCAAAATTATGTAATGTTGTTGCAATGTGGATTCTTTCACAGTATAATCAGTCACCAGTGATCAATCGAGGTTTCAAAGCTAAAATCAGTTATTTCTCTATAAGTTTCTGAATGAGGATCCAACTAATATAATTTCCAATATATATTAAGTAAAACGTTTAATCATTCGTGGACTTAGGTGTCAGTTGTCACTTCACTCCAGACAACGTACATGTACAATTGAACCCATTATAATGTCAAAGACTCCTATAAAGTAATTCCCAAAAGTCCACAAAAAAGGCTAAGATTTTCGTCCATCTAAATAATTATAGTTAAGTGCATTACCTAATCATTTGAACAAGAGAATTACTAAGAATGAATGTTATAAGTACAAACAAAATTTTGCATGTTATATCCAAAAGGGTACTAAGAAGATATTTAGCAAGAAACCGGAGTCTATGCTCATGACCATTGCACTCCTAAGAAAGTTATCATTCGAACAAACATTTGACAAATTTATGCCATGCAAAATGCTTACCAATTTACCATCATCGCAGTACAACTTTCCTATCCAAATGGCAAATTAATTCATTTCATCATGAATTAATTGTATCAGTATATATAGGTGTAGAACAATTTAACACACAAAAATGTTGTATACTAAATGATCAAACACAATATATACATCTTCGTCATCAATAAAAGCATTGGAGCGGATTTACAATGACATGAGATGTTCCAAAAAAAGAGGATCAAGATAGAGGTTTTGATCAACGAAACATAATTATTCATGGACAAACTGGCATGAGAATTAATATAAACGTTTACACAAAGGAACTTACATAATGCATATATCAAACATAAAGAAAATACCCTCCTCTTTCGGTGAGCCAACTTCTCGAGTTCATATACGATGCACCAAGGAAGAGGGACTTAATGATCCATGTCTCATAGCTAGATATTTAATTGTTATATCCCTCCCATGGTTTGCCATAAAACTGATGAAAGTCAGTGTACTGATGCTGCAAATAATTTAAGCTCTAGTCAGAATAATCCTAAATTATATTAATTGCATAAAAAAATCTCAAAAATATTTCTAGACTCGAGAAATATTAATTTCTTTAGAACTTACTTCATGGGAAATTGAGGAATTGTGCTGATAATTGAAGATGGTAGATGGGCTCCAGTTGCCAGTTACAAACAAAGAATCACCAATAACTTCCTCTCTATTGGGTACGTCGTCGACCTGAAATGAAGGTGGATTATAGTTGATGTTGCTATGATTTGTACTCTTGGTACGGACCGACGATTCTTGGCCAGTTTCAAAGGCACTCCAAGGCCCTAAATTAACTGCTTCTGTACGATAATGTTTTGTTTGATGATCACCAAGCTGCATCTGTATTTTCTTTTCTTTAGTTCTCTCCCTCGCTCTCGCCCTCGCCTTTTCCCTTGATTCCTTTGCAAGAGGGTTAAATGTCGCTTTGCGAATCCCTCTAATTTTTTTCTCTTTAGTGCAAGAAGAATTAGGCATTAGTACCTTACAAGTTGCATTAATCTCCGGTCCAGACTCTTCGATTCCGGACAAAACCTCACAATCTGAAGTAGAAGATGCACTATTTGTAACAATACTAGAGCTATGCTTCATATTAGGGAACCCTCTAGTAAGTTCTTTGATGGCAATTTTTGATTGTGTGAGCAGCCATTCAACAGTCTTACTAGCCTTATCAAACCCCAACATGTCTTGTAATCCGAAAAATTTCCGGGCAACATCAAGGGACAACCTCATTCTTCTGTCCCTAGGGCCATGAGCGGTGTTGATCTTGCTGTGTCGATCTTTTTTAGACGTTCTCTTTCGAGGGATCTGCTGATTGATGACATCATTAATTGTGCCGGAATCTGTCATATTTTTGGTGACATGATGAGTAGTACTAGTGTTACAAGCAGACGCTAACATATTATTATGATCTTGATCATTTTGATGTAAAATATCATGCAGCTGCTGAAGAAAAAAGGCCTCCTCTTCATAGTGGATAAGAGGAGAAGGGAAGTGGAACAAGCAAGAAGATGAGGAAAGATCTTGTATTGATCTTGAATTTATGTCATTATCTGAAAAAAGAGTAATAGTAGTATTTGCATTGTTGCTTGAGGGATGCATTTTTTACAAGCCTAATCCCTTGTTATTACAGTACTAGTACTAGAGCTGAGAAAGACATATTGAAGGAGTTGTTATATATATATGGGGTACTATTGTCCTCTCCTTGCAAGAGCTTGATCATCCTTTCTTTTGAATTGAGGTCTCTGCAAAAAACCAAAAGTTGGATGTGAAAAAGACTTATCATTCACTATATAAATGAGCTATTAATTCTTCTAATGAGATAGAGAGAAAGAAAGAAAAAGATAAACTTACAGCTTTACATGTGCTAATAAGTTACTAGTAGTAGTAGTAGTAGTACAAGACTGAGAAGGACAGCCAAATACACTGAATATGAATAGTTTTTCTTTGTGTTTCTGTGTTCGAGTGTGTTTGTGTGAGAGAGAAAGAGAGGGAGAAGGGCATTAATCATCTCATTGTACCAAGAAATAGAGAATGAGAAAGATACGGAGATAGAGCGAATATGGAATGCTAGGTAGGAAGGGAAATAGAATGAATTTATGGGAGAGAGAGTGAAGGCATATTTTTTAAATTTTATGCCTTGTATATCTTTTACTTTTAGAACAAAAGTTGGGTCTTATCTATGTCTGTGATTTGTGTTTCTAGTTGGAGACTTGGGTTGGGTTAGATTGAGTTGAGTTGGGTTGGGTTGCGTTGCGTTGGATTCATTGGTTAGAACCTTGAATCACCGATATTGTGGGAAGTGAGTGGATAGGAAGCACTTGTTATTGTGCCACTTCACGTGATAGCAGGTTTCTTTGAAAATAATCTCTCTCTCTCCCATTGTACTTTTATTTAGAAAGCAACCCTTGCACTTAACCACCATCATCATCAAATAAACTTGCTTGGATTCCATTTTCTTTTCTTCCTTGTTTCCACCATTTTGGGGAGAGAGAGAGAGAGATATATCAAGATAGGGGTATGGTATAAGGTTTGTTATTGTATTAATTAGATGCGTACGTGTGGGGTCGGGTTATTTTTAGGCAAATTACTCTATTATCCTTTCAAGTATGTATAAAATTGCACTTTAGTCCATCCTAAAGTGTCAATTTCGCATTTCTTTGTCAATGTGCATTGGGGTTTTACCATTTCTCTCTCCTATGGTTTTTTCTTCCAAAACGTTCTCCATAAACTACAATTAATCATCCATGATCGTCTCAATGCAAAACGTTCTCTATAAATGTGCTATAGGACCTGAAGTATTTGTCTTTATGAGATTAGGCCAAAACGTTGTCGCTTTCTAGGAGTAGGATACATCAATAAACAAAACGGCATCTAATAAATTAAAGTTATAAGAGAAATTTTTAGAAGAATATCGTTGTTTGGACAAGCGACTTCATTTAGCTGCCATATTGCTATTCATAAAAGACTTATACCTTGGATTAAATCTCTACTAATTAATTAGTTATAGTATGTCATTAATCTTTCAACATTTTATCACTATTCGAAACACCAAATTTAAGATAGCAGTAATGTTGTTCCAAGTAGCGATATTATCTAGGGATAATTTGAACCCTAAATCCTAGCTTTAATTATGGGTTTGCCAACTGAGAAAGTGAGAAGTGGGAGTTGTTGGATGGTAGAAATCGCAATTATGCCTGCTAGATTAAGCGATAACAAAGAGAAATTGTGGGTGATGGAGAGAGTAAATCTTGAGAGGGAGAAAAAATAGGACAGAAAAAATTAGTTCAAGTCTTCAAGACGATTCAAAATTATTACAAGAATGTATATCACTCTTCAAAAGATTGATAGGTTTTTGAAGTGGACTTTATTATTGATGTTTCATATAATGATTATAGGAACAACATTAAGGATAGGAAATTATAAGACCAGTGGGGATAGCTTAGTGTTAAATGTCTTTCCCTTTTCTATGCAAGGTCATATGTGCTCAGTAAAAAATCACAAGTTTTCGCTAGGGTACTCCTAGTTCTCCTCTTGACCCTTTCTCTAGGCTCCCCTAGGCCTATGCTAAGTATGAAATATATTTTTAGAATTGAATTGTAATATCATAGGTGATCTTCAAAAAGAAAAAAAGTCAAACTGATCGCATTTTTAATTAACAATGTTAGCAATATAGCCTAATCATGAATGTTTAACATTATCTAAAGAAAGTCCAAAAAAAGTTCATAGTTCAACTCTCACCACTTATAAATGCTGCCGCCATTCTCATTCCCTTCCCCCAGGGATGAAGGAGAGTGGGGACAATTGATCATACTGAAAAAAAAATTATTTTATAATAATGATAAAAAAAAAAATTAATATATAAATTGACCCCACTAAAATTTTATAAATTTTCTAACGTGCGGGGTTAAATTAAAATTTTTATAATGTTTTCAATCTCATATCACTCCTAATCCTTTTTATATGCATCCCCCTCTAACCTTCTTAAATAAATTATAATCTAATTTATCTTATTTTTTGAAATAATTAAAAAATTAAATATTTATAAACAACTTTGTGATTAAAAAACGCATATTATGGATCAATAAGATATATATGTATATGTACGTACATAGTGTAATTTAGTGGGAAAAGATATAGTGTTACTATTTATTATATTAACACATTAACCAAATATGTGTTTTATATATATATATACAATCGAAAAGTAAAATTGTTCAAAATTTTGGCTCGGGGGCAACGCAAGCACCCCAAACCCTACCAAATTATTTATAACTTTGCAATATTTTGACCCCACTAAATAATAATCATGACTTCATCACTGTCTTCCCCTAAACTACTAGAGAAGATTAAACGGCTTGATTTAATTGCAGTGAATTACTTGACTAATGAAATATGAAGGGAGTGATTAGCAAATGGCAATTATAGCAAAAAGATAAATTTCAAAAATTAAAATACAAGGAATTAAAGTACGATGATGGTTATATTTGCAGGGACCAAAACATAATTTTTGGGTTGTTTCTTATGTTGTCACCTAGTGTGACTTAATTGCTAGCGGAAGATAGCTACAATACATGCATAACTCCTCGTGGCCATGTCTAACCCTAGAGACAAAGGACAATTATTTCAGTCGAGGAGATTAGATACTAGATATATTAGATAGATTGGTAATACAGTGAGAGGCCTGCTCTCTGTAGCTATGAGGTAATGCACCTTTTGACTAAGGTTACTCACTTCGAATTCATGTCCCTTTCACTAAAAAGCGACTCTCTCTCTCTCCTCTTTCTCTATCTAGAAATATGTTGGAATATTGTTGTTGAGTTCTCTCCTATGAATATCACTTCATTTCTCTCTCCTCTCTCTCTGGTGCAACTCTCCTCTCTCTTTATTTCTTCTTTATCTTTCTCTCCTCTTTCTCTCTCTAAAAAGATTAGCTTAGGGTGCTTTTTACTTGTTATTTATATTCACAAGACTTTCCTTGAAACCCTAGCCTTTTACTATTCATTTGGGTGTATTTCAAAAATGGTAACAGTCCCCTATATATAATAAATCTTTTTCCACGAACCCAACTATTCATTTCCTTATATACATGCCGCTCTTCTTCTCTCTCTACAAATATAATCTCTCTCTCTTTATCTGATACATGCATGCCTAGCGCTGTCATTTTAGACTGTCAAATATGCATTATTATTATAAATGAAGGACCACAAGATAATATATATGTATATATAATGGTCTCATGAGGTAGTTATGGGGTTGCTTTCAATTCAAAGGGATGATCACTAATAGAAAAACAAAATACTGATGAAACTTTATGACAGTTTTTTAAAATAATCCCAAAAGAGGCAATTAAAAAATTATCAGTGTATTATAATTATGATGGTCAGTCAATAACGAAAATTTTCACACAAAATAAATTTACTTTTTGTGTTGCACTAAATCATCACTTATAGATATACCTTTTCATGATTGAATCTAATCTATCACCAATATTTTGTGCTGAAATTTTTCAAATCATCACAAAATAATAATATATATGACTAAGTTTAGTATTATTATAGAGTATTTGTGACTGTCATTAGGATCACCAAATTTTATGTGAACTAATTTTGTTTAGTAAGTCAACTCAAGTGTGTTTTCCTTTATAGTTTTAAAAAAATTATAATCATTATACAACCTTTGGTGTAGCCGTAATACTTATTTAGTTTGCAAATATGGAGAGAGTTCGAATCCTACAAGTTTCATTTAATACATTTAATATAGTGGTACGTATAACTAGTCCGTAAAAAGATATTCATGTTCTTACCTTTAATCTCAAAAGTTTTATATTTTTTGTGATGGCTTTGACAATCTCAAGAGATTATGTGCTAATATAATTTCTTTAACTATCACAAAAGAGTTGCATTCTAATATAATTGTATTAATCATCACAAAAGCACTCCATATTATTTGTGTGATTATCAAAACCATCAAGAAAGACTTATGATCGTTGCATATATACAAGACGATTTTCATGTTTACTGAAGACATCACAAATCTTTCGTAATAATTTTTTAAATTTATGTGATGAATTTGAATCATCACAAAAGGTCACTTTTTTTTTATAGTGAATGAGATAACTATGAAACAAAGATATATATTCTAGCTAAGTAGTGGTGAAAATGTACTATGCCCATATAAGGGTGGGTGACAATGAGAGCATAAAAACCCTAAATAGTGCTTTCATTTCACTACTTGCTTACTTTAGCTACCTAGCCAGCGTGCTCTTTGATTGTACCAAATTAATTGTCATTTCAAGTCATTATCTCTTCAAGATATTCCATTTCATATTATAAGATTATTAATTATTTTTCAAAGTTAATTTGAGATATTTTTAAATTTAAAATTAATAAAAAAAATAAAAATTATGGAGCAATAAATTTTATAATTAATAGTAGTTTTTAAATAATTTATAATATTTATCATTATATTAACAAAAATTAAAAGAATATATATTAATTTAGATATATATATATATATACTAACTTTAAAAAGTTAATAAAAATCTTATATTTTGGATAATAAAAATTTTATGTACTGTCAGTGTGTAACACATGTGATATTAATCATGACACCTCATTAGTGAAATATATATATCAAATATTATTATCTTTAGTTTAATTACTATACATGATTTTAACACCATTAGTATACACATGATCTTAACACCAGTCGTATATATACGAGCAATATATCAAACTTAACTATGTTTTGAAATGGAGGGAGTATATAAATATATAATGGCTACAATTAGAAGTTATGCCTACTAGTAGTAGTATATAATTGTAGTAGTTATCTAATGTACGTTGAGTAACTTTTGACAGCTGCAGGTTTCGTTTGGACTTGACTAATTGGACTTGGCCAATTGGACTTGGCCATGCTTTGTTAATTAGGGGGATGAACCATTTTCCATAAGTAGCAACTGTTTGGGTAACTCTGTACCGCAGTACTTTCTTTAACAGTAGCCTTCTTTTGTTATGAAATTTTAACTCAATTCAAACTTTGAAGTCTCCTTTTTACAAAGTCATTTCATATTTAAATTAATTTGCCTTTTATTTAATTAGAAGCACTTTCGTATGATATTTCCTCCTTGTTATTTGGTTGGCTGAAATATATATATATATATATATATATATATATATATATATATATATATATATATATATACGGTGGGATCTTAAGGCTCACTTATTTTATCCAACTTGAAGCTCACCCTTTAACGTCGGACCGGATGGTTTTGGTCATACAAATGTAAATCATACTTTTAGCGGCGCTATATGTTGTCCGTCGTTAAAAGTATGAGCGACGGTTATATAAGAGAACCGTGGTGAAGTCCATCGTTAAGAGGGTGGCTGAAGTGAGTTGATAAAAGTGAGTTTAAGATCAGGATTATATATATATATATATATATATATATATATATATATATATATATATATATATATATATATATATTAACCCACTCAAATTTTATATTTTTTAATATACAAAGATTAAATTAAAAATTTATAACTTTCTCAATCAAATTTCAATCTATATCACTTTTACCCCCTCTAGATATGTATGTCTCTCTAATTTTCTTAAATTAAATAATAATCTAACTTAATCTATATATTTTCAAAACAATTAATGAATTAATAATTATTTATGAACCGTTGTGATTAGAAAAGTCTATTAAGGGTCAACATGATATATATATATATATATATATATATATATATATATATATATATATATATATATATATACTATGTGTTATTAGTTATTATATTGTCATTGTAATATAATATATATTTTATATAATATAATATATATTATTTATAACTTAGTAATAATTTTGACCCAACTAAGAAATAAGTATGACTAAATCATATGTTTTCACACCTTAGTTTCTTAACTATTTTTCTAGCGTATTTCATCTTCAAACTTTTATATATATATATATATATATATATATATATATATATATATATATATATATATATATTGTAATCATTGTCAAACTTACAAAAATCACTCTGAGAAAATAGGTTAATTAAGACGGAATTATTTAAAGCAATTGAATTTAGTCGATATTACTCTATTTACGATGAAATATTGATGGAAATAATTCTCTAGGAATTAGCCTCTTTTAGCGCAATTCTAAAATAAAATAGTGTAATAAAAGGCATGAAAATTCTCGCACAATACGAAAGCTTTCCTCGATGAAAAAGTATTATTTTCAACAGATATTCCGTCGAAACTAAAGTTTTATCGACGGACTGAATACCGACAAAATATTCCGTCAGAATATATTAATTAAAACTTATTTCACTTACAGATATGATCTGAAGAATCATTTCCCACAAACCTCTTTCTCTCTCTCTCTCTCTTCGCCAAACTTTCTCTCTCTCGACGTACGGTTCGCCTCCCCACCGCTCCACCTACTTTCCCCACCTCCCCACTTCCCGCCGTTCCTCACCTCCATTCGACCAATCTTTCCCCGACCTTTCTCTCGATCAGTGGTCAAAACTCGGGTGCTATATAATTGTTGGAATTTTTTTTCTACACTGCATATTGTTAAAGTATATATATGATGAACTAATTTTAGGCTTCATTTAGGGTTTAATATGCTGGAATTTGTGTTTCATTTAGGGTCTAATATGTTTTGTTATGAAAATGATGAATCTTGGCTGAATTAGTGTTCAATTTGGGTTTTGATATTTAATTTAGGGTTTAATTTTTTATTAATTGAGATTGAATAATGTTCAATTTGGGTTTGATATGATGGAAATTTGGGTTTCATATTTACTGTATTGTATGCTGCAATTAGTGCTTGATTTATGCAAATTATACATATTCTGCAATTAGGGTTTAATTTGTGCAAATTTGGGTTTGATATGTAATGTATGAACTTACTAAATG
Source organism: Panax ginseng (assembly GCA_020205605.1). Classification (NCBI taxonomy): domain Eukaryota; kingdom Viridiplantae; phylum Streptophyta; class Magnoliopsida; order Apiales; family Araliaceae; genus Panax; species Panax ginseng. The sequence goes on along the minus strand of CM035148.1, from coordinate 121,675,700 downwards.
TATCAATTTGGTTATACTTATGTTTAACATGTGTATATTTGTTATTTCTAACGGAATTCTCGACGAAATATTTATCAGAATTATTCAATTGCAAAATTTATTGCATGTATTTATATATTATTTAATTAATTTTCTAATATTAAAATAAAATAAGTAGCATTTACTTAGTTTCTTACTACTAAAATAAATTCTTTTATTTTAGTTGAATATTTAAAAAGTATTAAAAACTACTAGATTTTTGTTTTGAAAAAAAAAGAAGAAAGCATAATGAAAAATTAATGGTGGAAGTGATTAAATACTTATCGGATGAATCATCTAGGACTTAATGACTAATGAGAGGTGCAAGCTGAAAGCATGACATTGGTTACCCTACTCACATAAATTTTTGGTCCATTTCTGAGTCAGTCCTCGACTACTGATCGTATAATTATTCAGGTATACTCTGCATGACTTGTATTTATAGTATATAGATTCTCATTCCATATTCGTGAAACACTTTGAGATTTCAGCACGTCATTAGAAGGTTGAGGACATCTATTATATAACATGACTTCCATCATCATCAACTATAGTTGTCTGCATTTCAAAGTTTTACAAATCATATAAATCAACCCATTTTTCTTCATATTTGTATCCAACATCTCTATTAATCATATAGTATTGCTCTATATCGTATATGATTAATACACTACAAGAAAAAAGTTTAAGTCCGACGAATTATTCCGTCGGACATACGCCTATTCGGTCGAAATTACATTATTCCCGACGGAAATATCCGTCAGAGTTTCGGTTGTAAATATTCGTGTCAAAAATAAGATCCGTCAAAAGTTCTGTCGAAAATTCATTATCCTCGACGAACGTATCTCCGACGGATGTGCGTCGAACATTAACTATCTTCGATCGAATATATAGGACAAAACTTTTCGTCGAATATAAAAATACCTATTTTCTACGGATGTATTCCCTCGGAAGTATCTTATGTCCGACTGAAAAATAAAATAACCCATTATTCATTAAAATTGACTAATTATTAACTTCGACAGAATTTGCGTCGGAAGTAGAGTTTTTACGACAGATACGTTGCGTCGAAGATAACGTATGTTCGACTGAAATTAGGATATTTCGGCATTTATTAAAACTTGCTTATTTGTTACTTCCAAGGGAAGTTCCGTCGCAACTACCCTATTCCGTCGGAATTAACTATCCTTTTTTTTAAAATGCAAATTTTAAAAGTTCGATTTCAGTGTTTAAACCCATTAATGTACACCATACTTTTATCACAACCCAATACTGCGATAATATAAACATGTATCTCACATTCAAATATGCAACGTAGCCACTAAAACTTAATCTTGACTCATTATCATTCACATTCACATTCAAATATCCACCAAAATGTATTATAAGCTAAACGATTACAAATATAAGCTAATGTTCCATAAATGTTAAACAATATAATTTAAAATAGTTGTATAAGACTTGATTAGACAATACAATATATACAAAAGTTCTCTGATAACATGAATATATACAAATAAACTATAAACTAGTAAAAGTATTGTAAACCCCAAATAATTAATAAATGAAATTTAATTTCCTCTAATTATTATTTTGAAATAGTAAGGGTTGATGTGATTAATGTGGATAGTTATGGGTAAAATCATAAATATTTCAAAATAAGCAAGTGGTTATAAAATATTCATTGTTGTCGGGGAATATTCGTTTGGTCGTGGAATATTAAATCTTTGTCGGGGAATATTAAATGCGACAGTAGCGACCGTATATGAGCCCCATGTGGAAAGCGATTGGATGAAGAAAGCGACAAATATAAGTTGTTTAAAAATAACGGCGTAGTTATTCTGAATTATCTTGTTAAAATACTAAATTGGTTAAAACACGATAGCTTTGCGGTATTGCAATTATTGATTCTTACGTGAAGGCCTTTACTCGATAATGGTTACGATAATTCTTATTCGATATTTTATTTTATTGATTGATAATTCTTTGCGTTGATATTTTATATTCTTTGTTGTTTGATAATTGTCATTTACGCAGTATTTTTCATTATCGAAGCAATAATTCATATTATCTGAATAATATTATTAGATAACATTATTGGCGATGTCTAGAAAGTTACATCTAAGGAGAGGTTTGGTCACTAATTGCTTGGCGCGATAAGGAGAAATTCTTATTGGAAAGCCCCCTCTTTCACAGAAGCTGCTGGTTGTCAATCTTTGTGATTACGTAATATTATTTGTGAATAATTAATTATTGATTCATATGATGAGAAAATATTGATTTTATGTGGATATAGATGGAAAATTTTTAATGTGACAATTGTTGAAAAATTGAAATTTTATCTTTTTACGATAAAATAATTCATTTAAATATATTATTATATTTTAATAATATAATAATGGTGATATTTTTTACAATGAATGTGGGATATATGAGTATCTGAGGAGGAAGAGTATTTTTGTTGCAATAAATGTTTAAAACATATTAAACATGTCGGTGGACCCCATTTCTTATTTGAAATTTGATTATAGCTTTGTAAAATCGCGTGGTTTATGGATTTGGTCAATTTACATTTGGAATTTGGAAAAACTTTCTTTTGCAAAGTTGTAGAGAATTGAATTTCCTATAAAAACTTCATGAGATTGAATTTTTTACGACAAAAGAGCTATTTATCATGAATTATTGAAGTTTGAGTTAGAAATAATTGATTTTGGAGTTTAAAATGTTTTTGTAAGAAAAACGTTTTTTATTGCAATTAAGTGGCGTACATGTGTTAGAAATGATCTGAATCAGTTGGTAAAAGTGGGCTTGACAATTATATATATATATATATATTATTAATTTATTAATTTTTTACGCTTTGGTGTTAAGCATTTTCTATAAATAGAGAGCTTAGGTTAGAATTGAAAATTACACGAAGCTGAAGTTTTCTCTCTATATTATCGGCGTATTCTTGTGAGTATTTTGAGTATACTTTGAGTATTGCTATATCGGTGCAAGTTCAAGTCATGCTTTATATCAGGTGTTTAAATTTAGAAGTATAAATCTTTCGAGGTAAGGGATATTATTTCTTTCGTAATGATATTATTTCTTGATATCATTATCTTTGAAATATTGATCTGAAGTTTTGGAACTTTTAGTGTCGAGATTCTTATTCACGTATATCGGCCTTTATTCACGTATCTGATCTTATTCACGAATCGACCTTTATTCATCAAAAAATAAAATTTTTCTTTTCGTCAAAATATCTATTACGGATACTAGCTTTGATTGTATCCATGTTTTGATCATTCTTGAATTTTACACCACTATGATTATTTTTTGAGGTATTTTTGGGCGTGGATAAAACAAAATACGAATCCTTAATCCTTAATCCTTGTCATTTTGTTTCCTTTGGATTCGTTTTTTTAAAAATATTTTCATCATCCTCGGTCTTAAATGATGATATTATGAAATATCTTTGGCTTTGTAGTGCAAAGATGAATGATTTTCGATGAATATCTTTTGGCGTAGTGCAAAGATGAGCAGTGTTTAGATGAACATGACCAGTGATGAATATCTTTGGCTTTTGTAGTGCAAAGATGAATATTTGATTCGGATATATATTGATTGATGTTACGAGGGATAAAAGATGAGGCGATGAACTTAAAAAATTCATACATAGAAGATAGTAGTTTGCATTCTCTCTAACTCTTCTTACAATGAATTATTATTTCATTGCGAATATTGATTTAAAACTTGTTGTCTATTGTATTACTATTAGATTTTTTCCTGTTGAAGACTAACGATAATTTTGTTGTATATTATCTTAGTCGTAAATATTCTTTCTCTTGGGCTAGTTGAGCTCACCCTTTTCCTTTTTGTTCCATTTTTCTTCTCGGGAGGCGAGAAATAGCGAGATGCAGTCGAGAGTATGGAATGATGGTTATAGAGAGAGTTGTTTAGTAGTCCTCACCATTTTTGTAAAATAATGTATCGATAAATGTGATGAGGATTTATTTGGGTATAGATATTATCAGAAGATAATATTTGTATTCAAACTCATTTCTTGTTGTAATAATAAAGTTGTAGTTGTTTTACGTACCATGTATTGACAACTTTCGAGAATGGGTGATGTATACCTATTTTGGGGGCGTCGCGGTTGGTATCGAGCTTAGGGATATGATCTTTGGCGGAGATCGGGGAATAGAACTAGGAGGGAGGCGAGTAAATCCTTGTTAGTGTGTCTACTAAGCTTATTTGTTAGTTAGTCGATTATATAAGGATATTATGTGATATATTGATTTGCTTAATTAACCCTTGTTTTATGGCGGTATTTGAGAATGTCATTGAGAATATTAGCTTGTGGAAATGAGGTAGTGGAGGCGCTTTGTACTCACCTGGCAGGAGGAGAGCGTGACTGACAGTGGTAATGTTCTCTCTGTGAACAACACACTTGGCGAGATGATGAGCGAGGGGATGTTTAGAAGCTTTTTGCGATTCATGCAAAAAATCAGACGAGGAGACTTCGTATTCAAAATCTGAGGGAGAAATGATAGCAATTCACGGGTTATCACGACCAAGCGAGTTCGAAAAGTTGGGACCACGAATTTAAGGGAAAGCGGATCCGATCATGGCGGAAACATGGGTCAAACAAATTACCAAGATATTCGATGTCTTGGGATGCGGCGGAGAACGAAGGTTCCATTCGCCACCTTTATGTTAAAGTGGCGGGGGACTCTTGGTGGGAATGCGTGAAGCGTACCCATCGGCCGCTTTTCGGCGTGTCTTGGGAGACATTTGAAACTATTTAATGACAAATACTTTCACGAAAGTGTTTCGTCATATGAAGGAAGTGGAGTTTATTAGGCTGGGCGAGAATAACATGGCGGTGTGTCGATGCGAGCAAAAGTTTGCGAGTTATCGAGGTTTGCACCTCATTTGGTGGAGAATGAGAGCATATGTATATGCGGATGTTTCTTAGAGGTTTGAAAACGGCGTCGTCGATATCTCATTCTCATAAATTTTTCTCTCTTCGGATGTTGTAAATGAGGGCTCAATTATTAGGCGAGATAACTTGATGCGGTCATTGAGGGACCCTGACGAGGATCATCTGGGAGATGGCGATCAACAAAACAACGATAACCCGTGGAGAAAGAAAAAAGCGGACAAAAATGGTAACCACTCTGGTGGTAATCATAGCCGTGAAAATAGAAGAAGCGAGTCGGGGAGGAGATTTTAAAAGGAGATTTAACAACGACCATGTGAAGGCAGCGGTCTTGCGTGACAAGCTGGTTCTAAGGGAGAGAAGCGACCACCGGTCGTATATATCTACAAATCACGGAAAAAGAGGACATATCGGTCAAGCGCCCCTATGAGTTCAAGGTATGCTATAATTGTGGAAAGGAAGGGACATATATAGCTTTCGGGATTATGCGGTAGCGAAACCTAGTTCGTGAGGACGGTGACTAAAAAAATTATCCCGGAAAAGTCAAAGTCAGCGGTTCTGGAAGGCGTTTGTTGTGGTGGTCAAAATCGAGGAACCAAGCGAGGTAATCACGGGTAAGCTATTTATAAATTCTTGCGAAGTTTATACCTTACTTAATCTGGGTCTTTACCCATTCATTTATCTCTCTGCTTGTGCTCAGCGTTTAAACTTGACTCAGGAGAAATTAGACTTTGACTATCTGTGGAAACTCAGTTGGGAGAAACTTTCATCACATCCTTTGTTTATAAATCTTGTTTGATTCAAGTTGGCACCATCACCTTACACATTAACCTTATCTCTTTAAAGATACTTGCTTTTGATGTAATTTTAGGGATTGATTGGTTAAGCTACTCATCATTACCAAAATTGATTGTTTTTCGTAAGGTTGTTAGCTTTCATATTCTAAACAACTTTGTTATGCAATTCAACAACTAAACCATTAAAATCGATCTTTATCATATCTAATCATAAAAGTTATTCGTTTATTGAAAAGCGGATGTCAAGCTTTCTTAGCCCATGTTATGGATTTGAATAAAGACCGTCAAATTTGAATAATATTCTGTTGTTATTGACTTTCTGGCGTATTTCTGAAGAACTTCCGGTCTACCCCGAGCGTGAAGTTGAATTCTTTATTGATCTTGAACACAGTACAAAGCCCATTTCTAAAACCCATATCGAATGGCTCTATTGAACTTGGGGAGTTAAAGGTCCAACTACGAGGAGTTGTTGGACGCCGGTTTCATTTCGTCTAGTACATCTCCTTGGGGTGCTCTGTTTTATTTTAAAAAGAAAAAGGCGGGGAGTATGCGACTTTGTATTATTTATCGGGAATTGAACCATATCTTTATCGAGAATAGGTATCCTCTACCTCGTATTGATGACTTGTTTGACCCGATTCTGAGGAGCACAATTCTTTTCAAAAATCGATCTTAGTTACGGATATCATCAATTTGAAGATTAGGCGAGGATATTCAAAGGCGCCTTGAGAACTCGATGCGGGCATTATGAATTCTTAGTCATGTCTTTCGGATTGACTAATGCTCCTGCTGACTTTCATGGATATGATGAGCCCAAGTATTGAGGAATATTTGGATCGATTCGTTGTTGTCTTTATTGATGACATCCTCATATATTCAAAAGTCGTGAAGATCATGAGCACCGTTTGAAATTTGGTACTCGAAGGCCCGTGAAAACAAGCTTTATGCCAAGTTGAAGAAATGCGAGTTACGGCTTGAGGAAGTAGCATTCCTTGGGCGCGTGGTGTCGAAACATGGAGTATCTGTTGATCCGTGAAGATTGAAGCAATCAAAGTTAGAACAGCGAAGTCGGTGGTGAAATCGTAGTTTTTGGGCTTATTTGGTTATTATCGGAGATTCGTGGAAGGTTTTCTCGAATCGCTACTCCATTAACTTGATTAACTTCGGAAGGATACAAAATTCGTTTGGGGCGAAGAATCGAGAAGAGTTTCAAGAGCTTAAGAGGAGACTTATTTGGCATTTTGTTCTAACAATACCATAAAATGCGGATGGATTTGTTATCTCTGATGATCTTGGGCAAAGGGTTAGGATGTGTTCTCATCATGCAGCGTGGGAAAGTCATAGCCTATGCCTCGCGACGACTTAAAGAATATGAGAGGAATTATCCTACTCATGATCTAGAGTTAGCGGCCCGATCGTTTTCGTATTTAAAGATGGAGAGCCTTATATATATATGGGAGAAAGTGGAGATATATTAGGACCATAAAAGCCTTAAATATTTCTTCACTCAAAAAAAGAACTCGACATCTGGCGGTGACGTTGGCTCGAGCTATTGAAGACTCGACCCACTATTGATACCATCTGGAAAAGCGAGCGTGGTGGTGGCGTTGAGTAGAAGATCATATCACGAGGAGCGAGTGCGATAATGTCAAGTATCGCGTAGAGCCGACTTTAATAGAAAAAGTTAAGGTTGCTCGAGCCCCAGGCAGGGGTGATCGTATGAAGAAGAAAGTACAAGAAGGTTTATTAGGGGCGAGAATTGATGAAGAAGGAATACTTGAGTCCACTCTAGACTTTGTGTTCTAACGACTACGATTTGAAGTACAAGATTATGATGGAGCACACTGATACACCATTTGCAATCCATCTGGAAGTACCAAAATGTATCGTGATCTTGACATACATTTTGGTGGAACAATATGAAGAGGAGATTGCAAAGTTTATCTCAGCGTGTTTAACTTGTCAGCGTGTAAAGCGAGAGCATCTAGTACCTAAGGGTCCATTGCAACCACTTGAGATTCGAAATGGAAGTGGGAACACATTACCATGGATTTCGTTCTGGGTCTTCTACGGTTTCTCAAGGCATCAATCTTTATTTGGGTTATTGTTGATAGATTAACCAAGTCTGCTCATTTCTTGCCGTCTGGAGACTTATTCCTTGAACATCTTCTTTAGTATATATGTAAATGAGATTGTGAGGTTGCATGGCATGCCGGTATCCATAGTTTGGATCGTGACCCAAGATTCACTTCAAGATTTTGGGTTAGCTTGCAAAAAGCTATGAGCGCAGTTCTGATTGATTCGGCATACCATCCTCAAGCAGACGGACAATCGAGAGGACTATTCAAACTCTTGAAGATTTATTAAGACTACTGTGTCCTAGATTTCAAAAGGCGGTTAGGATAAGTATTTACCATTGGTGGAATTTCTCTACTGACAACGAGTTATCGAGCAAGTATAGGTGTGGCTCCATTTGAAGCATTATATGGGCCGAAAGTGTCGCTCTCGATATGTTGGGATGAGGTGGGTGAAGCAACATTATTTGGGACGAGTTAATGCGATATGACTACGAAAAGATCGAATGATTCGACAGCGTATACAAGCGGCACAAGATCGACAAAAGAGTTATGCGGATCTTCATCGAAAGGGCGTGGAATTTAGTATAGGGGATCATGTATTGTTGCGAGTTGCTCCATGGAAGGAGTTACAAGATTTGGGAAGAGAAAGCTCGATCCACGATTTATTGGTCCATTTCAAATTCTTGGCCAAGAGTAGGAAATGTAGCCTATAGACTCGCGTTACCTCAAGTATGTCTCGTGTTCATAATGTGTTTCACATATCGTAGCCGTAAATATGTGAAAGACCGAACCACGTTATTGAGTTAGAACAGACGAGATAATAGAAGACTTAGCGTATGAGGAGGTACTGTCGAGATCTTGGATAGGAAGGAGCATATCCTACGCATACGAAGGTCATACCACAAGTTAAAGTTTTGTGGAGGAACCATCTTTATAGAGAAATGACACAGGAATTGGAAGCGGAAATGAAAGCGAGGTATCCTCACCTTTTTGAAACACCGGTGCGTATGTCGATTCGAGGGCGAAATTTCATAAGGAGGGAGGTTGTAAGACCCCAAATAATTAATAAATGAAATTTAATTTCTCTCTAATTATTATTTTGAAATAGTAAGGGTTGATGTGATTAATGTGGATAGTTATGGGTAAAATCATAAATATTTCAAAATAAGCAAGTGGTTATAAAATATTCATTGTTGTGGGGAATATTCGTTTGGTCGTGGAATATTACGTCTTTGTCGGGGAATATTAAATGCTGACGAAGTATGACGATATGTGTGGGCCCCATGCGGAAGCGATTGGATGAAAAGCGACAAATATAAGTTGTTTAAAAATAGCAGGCGTAGTTATTTACTGATTAATCTTTGTTAAAATACTAAATTGGTTAAAACACGATAGCTGCGGTATTGCACCGATTATTGATTCTTACGTAAGAAGGCCACTTTTCGATAATGGTTACGATAATTCTTTATTCGATTATTTTATTTTATTGATTGATAATTCTTTGCGTTGATATTTTATATTCTTTGTTGTTTGATAATTGTCATTACACGATTATTTTTCATTATCGAAGCAATAATTCATATTATCTGAATAATATTATTAGATAACATTATTGGCAATGTCTAGAAAGTTACATCTAAGGAGAGGTTTGGTCACTAATTAATTGCGCTTGATGAGGAGAAATTCTTATTGGAAAGCCCCCTCTTTCACAGGAGGCGCACTGGTTGTCAATCTTGTGATTACGTAATATTATTTGTGAATAATTAATTATTGATTCATATGATGAGAAAATATTGATTTTATGTGGATATAGATGGAGAAAATTTTTAATGTGACAATTGTTGAAAAATTGAAATTTTATCTTTTTACGATAAAATAATTCATTTAAATATATTATTATATTTTAATAATATAATAATGGTGATATTTTTAACGAATGTGGGATATATGAGTATCTGAGGAGGAAGAGTATTTTTGTTGCAATAAATGTTTAAAACATGTTAAACATGTCGGTGGACCCCATTTCTTGGTTGAAATTTGATTATAGCTTTGTAAAATCGCTTGGTTTATGGATTTTGGTCAATTTTTTTGTTTGGAATTTGGAAAAACTTTCTTACGAAAAGTTGTGAAATTGAATTTCCTATAAAAACTCATGAGATTGAATTTTACGACAAAAGAGCTATTTATCATGAATTATTGAAGTTTGAGTTAGAAATAATTGATTTTGGAGTTTAAAATGTTTTTTTGTAAGAAAAAGTTTTTTTTTATTGCAATTAAGTAGGCGTACATGTGTTAGAAATGATCTGAATCGGTTGGTAAAAAGTGGGCTTGACAATATATATATATATATATTATTAATTTATTAAATTTTAAATTTTTGGTGTTACAAGCATTTTTCTATAAATAGAGAGCTTAGGTTAGAATTGAAAATTACACGAAGCTGAAGTTTTTCTCTCTCTATATTATCGGCGTATTCTTGTGAGTATTTTGAGTATACTTTGAGTATTGCTTATATCGGTCTGAGTTCAAGTCATGCTTTATGTCAGGTGTTTAATTTAGAAGTATAAATCTTTCGAGGTAAGGGATATTATTTCTTTTCGTAATGATATTATTTCTTGATATCATTATCTTTGAAATATTGATCTGAAGTTTTGGAAATTTGGAACTTTTGGTGGAGTTCTTATTCACGTATCGACCTTTATTCACGTATCTGATCTTATTCACGAATCGACCTTTATTCATCAAAAAATAAAAAAATTTTTCTTTTAAGTCCAAAATATCTATTACGGATACTAGCTTTGATTGTATCCATGTTTTGATCATTCTTGAATTTTACACCACTATGATTATTTTTGAGGTATTTTTGGGCGTGGATAAAACAAAGTACGAATCCTTAATCCTTAATCCTTGTCATTTTGTTTCCTTTGGATTCGTTTCTTTAAAAATATTTTTCATCATCCTCGGTCTTAAATGATGATATTATGGAATATCTTTGGCTTTGTAGTGCAAAGATGAATGATTTTCGATGAATATCTTTGGCGCGTAGTGCAAAGATGAGCAGTGTTTAGATGAACATGACCGGTGATGAATATCTTTGGCTTTTTGTAGTGCAAAGATGAATATTTGATTCGAGATATATATTGATTGATATTTACGGGGATAAAAGATGAGCGATGAACTTTAAAATTCATACATAGAAGATAGTAGTTTGCATTCTCTCTTAACTCTTCTAATGAATTATTATTTCATTGCGAATATTGATTTAAAACTTGTTGTCTATTGTATTACTATTAGATTTTTCCTGTTGAAGACTAACGATAATTTTGTTGTATATTATCTTAGTCATAATATTCTTCTTTGGGCTAGTTGAGCTCACCCTTTTCCTTTTTGTTCCATTTTTTTCTTCTCGGGGAGGCGAGAATGTAGCGAGTGCGAGTCGAGGTATGGAATGATGGTTATAGAGAGAGTTGTTTAGTAGTCCTCACCATTTTTGTAAAATAATGTATCAATAAATGTGATGAGGATTTATTTGGGTATAGATATTGTCAGAAGATAATATTTGTATTCAAACTCACGATTTCTTGTTGTAATAATAAAGTTGTAGTTGTTTACATACCATGTATTGACAATTTCGGAATGGGTGATGTATACCTATTTTGATGAGTTTTACCCATTATAGAGAAAAATTTGCTCGAGACAAAGCACGCCGTCCTCTCAGGCGTGTGGGCTCGATCGAAAACTCTAGAATGGTAGGATCTCGGCCCAAGGTCCTCCCCAATGCCTAATACAAACAACCATAAAACATGTCTTAAGTATTTGTGTGAGAACTTGACACATAAATAACTAAATACAATGCACTTATCGTCTTCGCCTCCTCGAACGATCGAGAACCCAGTGGTGTGTACTATCCGGGTGACTACGGTTCTTCTTCACTATTCGAGACTTTTTTCTTGAAGTCATCACCTCCCGGCTAATACACATAGCCTCACAGGCTAAATCGGAGACTATGCGGGGCTGATGATCTCTGATGGTGGTCCCGAGCTGGTCCACAACTGCCCGGGCTGCCTTCTGTCGCATCTCATATAGCCATCCAGAGTAATTTGCAGCGACGTGATGCTCAATCACATCATCGCCAGCTGACTGAGAGATGCTCGGGTCAAATAGATAATAAACCTATAACAAAAGATTATTTAAAATTAAGAACAATTGATTTAGTCATCCCAATACAACTATGTAGTGATAATATGCTTAACTTACGTGGAACTCCCGCAAGATGGAAAATAAGTCAAATTTAATCTCGTCGACTTTCTTCCAGATCATATTTTTACACTTGACACACGGGCATCGCATCTTCCCATTCGGATCATCCGTATGTTCTAGTGCTTTGTTCAAGAAATCTAAAACCCCAACATGATAAGTTGAGACTAATCCCCTCCCATCACTGGGTATCCTACGGTACATCCAACTCCGGTTGGCTGGCATTTTTAACTACACAGAAGTACGCATTAAGTTAATTTGGATATTCATGCGTGAATTAGTATTTGGAATCTATAGAGACTACTTGAGTCGAAAATCCGGCAAAAAAAAAGGGTCGTAGTTCATGTTTGTGTCCTATACTCGAATAATAAAGTTAATTGAATTACTGCAGACATTCTTCACTGTTCCATCATAACAGATGACAACATCCCGAAGGAGTTCCATTAAGCTATTGAACAAAGTTTCAGGTTAAGCAACCCTCTAAATGAACGAGCGATCACTACCACTAGGAATGAATCATCTCGCATACTGAGTCCAATTCATTTCCAAGAAAAAGTGATCGTCATTCATCATCTAGAGGTTCTTCGACCTAGAACTTTGTTCAACAACTTAATGACACTCCTTTCGGATGTTGCCATCTCATGTTATGATGGAAACGATGAGGAATGTTTGTAGAATTCAATTAACTTTACAATTCGAGTATAGGATACAAACAGAACTACGACCCCTTTTTTTAATTGTCGAGAACCAGATTGGAGTACTATTAGATGCAAATCGCTATGTCTTAAACTCAAGATACAAGAAAGAGTACATATATATATACGGATCAGTATTATTAAGTTTATTGAAAATTGTGGCAAACTAAGCAAATGCTACTTAGTTTATTTTTGCCAATGAAAACTAAAGCAAGTGTTACTTAGTTTCCGAGAATCATTACTTGGAATATATATGAAGACTACTATTAAATCATTTTATTTTATAAAATGTAATTGTATTTATTATTATAATTTATTGTATTTTATTTTATTTTAAATTTAATTTAATTTAATTTATTTTATTTTATTTTATTTTATTAATTTTTAAATATTTTTATTAAATTTAATTTATTTATTAAATTAAATCAAATTTGTTTTATTCTATTCAATTTAATTTAATTAAGTATTTTATTTTATTTTTATTTTGTTTTGTTTAATTTTTAATTAATAAATATTATATTTTCTAATTTTTAAAATTTATATTATAGTATATTATATTATCTTATTTTAAATTTTATTTTTTAATTTTTTATAATTTTATAATTTTATTTAATTAAATTAAATTTAATATACATTAATTAAATTTAATTAAATTTGATTTATTTTATTCAATTTATTTTATTATTATTTTTAATTTATATTATATTATATTAAATAATTTTTTAACATTTATTTTGTCTAATAAAATAAGTTAAATTAAATTTATTTCATTTTATATTGAATTAATTAAATAGTACATAAATATATTTGTAGGGCCCTAAATTTTTCAATTGCAGATTTTGATGAGATATTCCGTTAGAATTAGGTTGGGAAATATCAAATATCACATTCTTGACATACATATATGTTATGATCCAAACTTTCAGAATTGTTATGACCCAAACACCTTTGTAATTGCACAAATAAATCAGATATACTAACATAAATTTTAATTGCATAAAATAAATCACAATTTAAAGAATATGCAACAATTTGCGAGAATTGAAGTCAAATAATCCCAATTTAAAAGCAACATTTACAACATGAACAACTTTCGCAAAATCAACAACTTTAGCAAAATAAATTTCATAACAGAAATGAACCCAATTTAAGCAAATTAAAATATAAAACCCAATTTCTGATACAACCTATAACTCCAAAATTATTCTCAGTAACACATAATTAGCAAAATCAACAACACAAATCTGCAAACTATATATCTCAAATCATCATTTTAGGATTTCTTACCTTGAATTAAAGGAGGAGAAACAAGGAAGAGAAAGGAAGAGCTAGGGTTGGAGCCGGGTGGGGAGGCCCCGGTGGCGTAGTGGTGGCCGGGCGAGCTGGCAAAGGGCTTTGAGACTAGGGAGATAAGAGGAGTGGGGTACTGGGGTGGGTGGGGGTGGGGTATCGGGACAGGGATGGGGTGGGGGGAGAGGCGGAGGGGTGGGGTGGGGTAGGGGTGCAGGGGACCGGGGAGGGAGGTGCTGGGGCAGTGGGGAGACACAGGGAGAGGCAGGGGGGGGAGACGTCGGTGGCAGAGAGGGAGGGGGAGGGGGGACCGGTGACCGGATGGGTGTGGGTGGGGGATGAGAGAGGGAAGGAGAGTGAGAGAGAGGGAAGGACAATGAGAGAGAATGAGAGATAATATCGAGCGTCTGAAATGAAAAGGCAGAAGTTGAAAAGTTATATTTTTTATCTTCGACGAAACGTCGCTCGTAATTAACGTTTGTTCGTCAAAATTACTTTTCGCGGTGGCGCGAAATTTGGCGCCAACTGGAGAGGTCTACATTCGACGGAATTTCGTCAGAATTGTGTTATATTTTCGAGGGACTTATATTCGACGCATTATGTGACGCCCCCAAAATAGGTATACAACACCCATTCTGAGTCGCCAAAATACATGATATAGAAAGCAAATTACAACTTTGACAATACAGATGTCGTGGTAGAATACGACAATACAATCATGAGTTTGAATACAAATATTATCTTCTAGACAATATACACACCCAAATAAGTCCTCATTAATTATTCATACACTATTTTACAGAAATAGTGAGGACAGCTAAAACATCTTCCTAGAACCATCACTCCATACCCAGACTCGATCCTGCTATGTTCTCACCTCCTGAGAAGAAAAATGGAACAAAAAGGAAAAGGGTGAGCTCAACTAGCCCAGTAAAGAATATTATGACTAAGATAATATACAACAAATTATCGTTAGTCTTCAACAGGGAAAAATCTAATAGAATACAATTGACAACAAGTTTTAGATCAACAAATGCGTAAAGCAAAGAATCCATTATAAGAGTCACATAGAGAAAGAATTCTATTGTCTTCTAAGGTTTAAAAGTCCATCATCAATAGTTTATCCCTGTAATAACAATCAATATACATCTTTAATCATCTTTTACTTTCAAGGTGCCAAAGATATTCATTTTATATCACCAGTTGGTCATGTTCATCTCAACTCTTTGTTCATCTTTGCACTCTGAGCCAAAGATATTCATCGATTAATCGTTCATCTTTGTACAAGGTGCCAAAGATATTCATTTATATCACCATTTAGGACTGAGGATGATGAAAAACATTTTTAAAGAAACGAATCCAGTGAAACAAAATGACAAGGATTAAGGATTAAGGATTCGTACTTTGTTTTACCCATGTCCAAAAATACTTCGAAAATAATCATATTGGTGTAAAATTCAAGAATGATCAAAACATGGATACAATCAAAGCTAGTATCCGAGAATAGATATTTTGGACAAAAGAAAATTTTTATTTTTAGGTGAATAATGTAGATATCGTGAATAGTGGCGAGTATCGTGAATAGTAAACCTTACACAACAAGTTCCAAATTTGATAAAAAAAAGTTCACCAATACTTTCATAATGATAATGATATTGAAAAAAAATATCATTTAAGAAGAAAATAATACCCCTTACCTCAAAATAACCGTACTTACATTTGAATTTCAGATATAGTCTTGTGAAACTCGCACCGTGATAAGCAACACTCAAAGTATAGTCACAAGAATAAACTCGATAATTTTAGAGAGAAGAGAGAAAACTTTGTTTCGGTGTGATTTTCAATTCTAACTTAGCCTCTATATTTATAGAAAATGTTAGACGCATGAAAGGAGACTAAATAATAAAATATTATTATTCTTATTCTTATTTCACGACAACAAGCTAGCCACCAATTTACGAAAATTTTTGACCCATGTGCATTCAACACCTACCAAAAAGTGGGTCTCACCCATTAATTTAATAAAAATCATTTTATTTTCTGAAACTTCAACAATTCGTAGAAAATAGTTCGGTTATCAGAAAAATTCAAAACTCGCGACTTTCCATGGGAAATTCCATCTCTACAACTTTACAGTAAAAAGTTTTTCTAAATTCCAAACAAAATTGACCGAAATCCACAAACCAAGGCGATTTTACTGATCTATAATCAATTTTCGGTCAAGAATTGTGTCCACCGACACACACAAAACATATGTTAAACATTTAATGCCACAAAATACTCTACCTCCTCATATACTCATATATCCCACATTCATTATAAAAATATCACCAATTAATATATTGTTAAAATAATATATTTAAATGAATTATTTTATCGTAAAAGATAAAATATTAATTTTCAACAATTGTCACATTAAAATTTTCTCCATCTATATCCACATAAAATAAATATTTTTTTATCATAATAATCAATAATTACTTCTTTAAAAATAATATTACTGAATCACAAGATCGACAACCCAGCCGTTCCCGAGGAAAGAAAGGGTTTTCAATAAGGATTTTTCTTCTTGCGCAAGTAAATTAGGTGACCAAACCTCTCCTTGACGTAACTTTCTAGACATTGCCAATAATGTTATCGATAATATTATTCAAATAATATGAATTATTGATCCGATAATGGAAAATACTCGTGCGTTGACAATTATTGAAACATAATAATATCAACGCAACAATTATTGAATCAATAAAATAAAATAATGAGCGATGAATTTCTGTAACAATTATTGAGTAGTGCGCTTCTACGCATTGAATCAATAATTCAACAATATTTAGTAACATCTGGTGCTAACGTGCTAAACCACGCGTATTATCGTATTTTAACCACGGTGTAACCCAATGAAGGTTAATCTGTAACAATTTATGCCGTTATTTATAAAACTCAATCTTTGTCGTTTTCTTTCATCCAACCGTTTTCCGTTATGGGGCCCACCAATGACTGCGCCGTCGTACGGAGATTCCTAACAAAAAGAATATTCCACGACCAAACGAATATTCCCCGACAATAATGAATATTTTATAACCACTTGCTTATTTTGTAAACTTTGCACATTTCACCCATAACCCAAGAATTATATCAAATTAACCCTTATTAATTTAGAATAATGAATAAAGTAAAATTCAATTTTATTTATAATAAGTTGGGGTCTTACAACCTCCCCTCCTTATGAAATTTAAATCCTTAAAATTGACGTCATTACACGGTATATCGAAAAGGTGAAAGGTACCTCGCTTTCATCTCCGATTCAACTCCCATGTCATTTCCTTAATTGCATGGTTTCTCCACAAAACCTTAACTTGTGGTATAACCTTCGTCGTAAGACATGCTCTTTCATATCCAAAATCTCATTGGTATCTCCTCGTAGGTTAAATCTTCACTATCTCTCGTCGGTTCTAATGCAATTATGTGGTTTGGGTCTTTCACATATTTCTGAAGCATAGATATATGGAATACATTGTGAACACGAGACATACTTGGAGGTAACGCGAGTCTATAGGCTAAGTTTCCTATTCGGTCAAGAATCTCAAATGGACCAACAAACCTTGGATTGAGCTTTCCTCTTTTCCTAAATCTTGTAACTCCTTTCCATGGAGCAATACGTAATAATACATGATCTCCAATATTAAACTCCACGTCCTTTCTACGAAGACCAAAGATAACTCTTTTGTCGATCTTGTGAAGTTTGAATCGTTGTCGAATCATTTGGATCTTTTACGTAGTCATGCGATTTAATTCGGTCCCAACAATGTTGCTTCTCCCACCTCGTCAAAGATATCTTGGAGAACGACATTTTAAATCCATACAACGCCTCAAATGGAGCCATGCCTATACTTGCTTGATAAGCTGTTGTTGTAGGAGAATTCCACCAGTGGTAGGTACTTATCCCAACTTCCTTTGAAATCTAGGACACGAGTCTTAATAGATCTTGAGGGTTTGAATAGTCCTCTCGATTGTCCAGTCCATTTGAGGATGGTATCTTCGAATCGAATCAGAATCTGTGCCCATAGCTTTCGCATGCTAACCCAAAATCTTGAAGTGAATCTCGGGTCACGATCCGAAACTATGGATCTTTGGCATGCCATGCAATCGTATAATCTCATTCACGTACATACGAGCAAGGCGTTCAAGGGATAAGTCTCAGCGTATCGGTAAGAAATGGGCGGACTTGGTTAATCTATCAACAATAACCCAAATTGCATCTACACCTTGAGAAACTTTGGGAAGACGTAATAAAATCCATAGTAATGTGTTCCCATTTCCATTCCAGGAATCTCAAGTGGTTCTGAATGGACCTTTTGGCACTTGATGCTCCGCCTTTACACGTTGACAGGTTAAACATCTTGAGATAAACTCCATAATCTGTCTCTTCATATTGTTCCACCAAAATGTATGTCGAATATCATGATACATTTTGGTACTCGAGATGGATTGCAAGCGGGGGTGTTGTGTGCCTCCATCATGATTTTATGCTTTGGTCGTAATCGTAAGAACGAAAGTCTAGAATTGACTCAAGTATTCCTTCCTCATCAATTCTTACTTCCGGAATAGCTCCTTCTTGCACTTTCTTCTTCATACGCATCCCCTGCAGTCCAGTAACTTGAGCGACTTTAACTTTATCGATTAAAGTGGTGCCTCTACTTGTATATTCGCCATCATTATGTGGGTCCCGAAGTCTTTAATTCTACCTCCATCCTTTGCAAGTCATACAAAATGGGCCTCATGCGTTGACAATATCGCTTTTCAGATTGCATATGATCTTCTACTTAATCGTCAAAACTACTACGTTCGCTTTTCGAGGATGATATTGAATAGTGTGATCGTAATCTTTTAATGACTCCGACCAACGTCGTTGCCGCATGTTGAGTTCTTTTGGGTGAAGAAATATTTGAGGCTTTTATGATCCGTGATAAATCTCTACTTTCTCCCCGCATACAAGTAGTGTTCCATATTTTCAACGCGAACACGATCATTGCGCTAACTCCGGATCATGAGTAGGATAATTCCTCTCATATTTTTTGAGTTATCGTGAGGCATAAAGGCTATGACTTTCCCATGTTGCATGAGAACACATCCTAACCCCTTGCCGGAAGCATCGTTGTAGATAACAAATCCATCCGAACCGGATGGTATTGTCGTAACAGTCTTAGAAATGAGTCTCCTCTTGAGCTCTTGGAAGCTCTTCTCACATTCCTCGCCCATAAGAATTTTGCATCCTTCCGAGTCATTTGAGTTAAGCGAGTAGCGATTCGAGAAAATCCTTCCACAAATCTCCGATAATAACCACTTAAGCCCGGAGAAAGTTGCGACTTGGTCCACCGACTTTGTTGTTCCAACTTTGTATTGCTTCAATCTTCACGGGTCAACAGATACTCCTTGTTTTGACACCACGTGCCCAAGGAATGCTACTTCTCAAGCAGAACTCACATTTCTTGACTTGGCATAAAGCTTGTGTTCACGAAGTCTTTGTAGTACCAACTTCAAATGGTGCTCATGATCTTCACGGTTTTGGAATAGATGAGGATGTCATCAATAAAGACAACCACGAATCTGATCCAAATATTCCTTAAATACACGGTTCATCATATCCATGAAAGCGGCGGAGCATTGGTCAATCCAAAAGACATGACTAAGAATTCATAATGCCCGTCAGAGTCCGAAAAGGCGTCTTTGGAATATCCTCGGTTTTAATCTTCAAATTTGATGATATCCGTAAGCGAAGATCGATCTTTGAAAAGAATTGCGCTTACTTGTAATCGGTCGAGCAGGTCATCAATGCGAGGTGGCGGATACCTATTCTTGATGGTGACATGGTTCAATTCTCGATAGTCAATACAAAGTCGCATACTCCCGTCTTTCTTTTTTACGAATAAAGCAGGAGCACCCCAAGGAGGCGTCTTAGGGGCCAGACCTAATGAAACCGATGTCTAATAACTCTTGTAGTTGGACTTTTAACTCCTCGAAGTTCAATAGGAGCCATTCGATATGGGGTTTTAGAAATGGGCTTTGTACTGGTTCAAGGTCGATAAAGAATTCAACATCACGTTACGGGGGTAGACAAGGAAGCTCTTCAGAAATACATCAGGAATTCTCTAACCACGTAAATATTATTCAAATCGACTTGTCTTTATTCAAATCCATAACATGGGCTAAGAAAGCTTGACATCCATTTTTCAATAAGCGAATAGCTTTGTGGCTTGATATGACGTTGATCGATTTTAGTGGTTTAGTGGTTTGAATTAAGTATGACAAAGTTGGTTAGGAATATGAAAACTAACAACCTTACGAAAACAATCAATTTTGGCATGATGAGTGGTTAACCAATCAATTCCTAAAATCACATCAAAAGCAAGTATCTTTAAAGAGATAAGATCAGCAGGTAATGTGATAGTGCTAACTTGGATCATGCAAGATTTATAAAGCGTAGATGTAACGAAGGTTTCACCCAACGGAGTTTCAACAGATAAATCAAAATCTAATTTCTCCGAGTCAAGTTTAAACGTTGAGCACAAGCGGGAGAGATAAAAGAATGGGTAGAACCCAGATATCAGTAAGGTATAAAACGGTAAGAATTCAAGATTAGTTTACCCGTGATCACCTCGTTTGGGTTCTCACGTTTTGTCCGAACACGACAAACGCTTCTAGGAACGGCATTGATTTCGACTTATCCGGATACTTGGAATCACCACTCCTCTTGAACTTGGTTTCGCGATAGTACAATCTCGAGCGATGTGGCCTTCCTTTCCAGGTTGTAACATACCTTGGATTGTTGTGGACGGTTTAGGTGATATGTCCCTCCTTCCCGTGATTTGTAACATCTAAGCGGCGGTCGTTCTCCTCCCCTAGCATTTGTTGTTGGTCTTTGGTCTTCTTTGTTGATATCTTCCGTCATTATTGAATCTTCTCTTTCGAAATTTCCACTTGAGTCACCTCTCCTATTATCATGTCCACGATTACCACACGAGTGGTTACCGCATTTGTAAGTATTCTTTCCTCCTCATTTGGTTATCTGCGTTCGATGACTACCCCGATTGTTGTCCCTCGGTTGAGTATACTCACTATCTCGCTCTAATAATCGAGCCTCATTGACAACATCCGAATCTGAGAGAAAATTTATGAGAGATAAGGTATTGGCGAATCTCCGTTTTAGACCTCTCTCGAAACATACGCGCGTCATTCGTTCTCATTCTCCACCAAATGAGGTAAAACTCAGATAATTCTGCGAACCTTGCCTCGTCTTTGAGACACCGTCATGTTATTTCGCTTCGAGTCTAATAAACTCTACCTCCTTCATATAGCGAATACTTTACGGAAAGTACTTATCATTGAACAGTTTTCAAATCTTTCCCAAGACATGTTAAGTGCATCCGGTTGGTACGCTTCATGATTCCCACCCGTGAATCTGCTTCACCACGAAACATAAAGGTGGCGAATGGAACCTTTTGTTCTCTCTCTGCACCCCAAGACATCGAATATCTTGGTAATTTGCTTGACCCACGTTTACGCCTTGATCGGATCCGGTTTTCATGGAAATTTGGTGGTCCCAACTCTTTGAATTGTTTGGCCGTGACAAACCGAATGTTCTTATCATTTCTCCCGTATTTTGTACACGAGTCTCCTTATGCGATTTTGCATGAACTCGCAAAAAGCTTCTAAACATCCCGTCGTTCATCATTTGCTCGATTAGGGCGTTGTTCACGGGAGGAACATTGCCCCACTGCTGTATCGCGTTCTCCTCACGTTGGTGAGTCTGGCTGTCTCCACGGCCCTCATAAACTCCATTGTTAACGCTTCTCGTGACCATTCTTAAATACTAATATAAAACAAAGGTTAATTAAACAAATTAACATATCACATAAAATCCTATATTATGGACCACCAACAAATAAGCTTAGGTAGACACACTAGCGAAGGATTTACTCGTCTCTCCCTCCTAGTTCTATTCCCCGATCTCCGCGGAGATCATATCCCTAAGCTCGATACCAATCATGGCGCCCCCAAAATAGGTATACAACACCCATTACGAGTCGCCAAAATACATGATATAGAAAGCAAATTACAACTTTGACAATACTGAGGATGTCGGTAGAATACGACAATACAAGTTGTGAGTTTGAATACAAATATTGTCTTCTAGACAATATACACACCCAAATAAGTCCTCATTAATTATTCATACACTATTTTACAGAAATAGTGAGAACAGCTAAAACATCTTCCTAGAACCATCACTCCATACCCCGACTCGATCCTGCTATGTTCTCACCTCCTGAGAAGAAAATGGAACAAAAAGGAAAAGGGTGAGCTCAACTAGCCAAGTAAAGAATATTATGACTAAGATAATATACAACAAATTATCGTTAGTCTTCAAACAGGAAAAATCTAATAGAATACAATTGACAACAAGTTTTAAATCAACAAATGCAATGGAAACAAAGAATCCATTAAAAGAGTCACATAGAGAAAGAATTCTCTTGTCTTCTAAGGTTTAAAAGTCCATCATCAATAGTTTATCCTCGTAATAACAATCAATATACATCTTTAATCATCTTTGCACTACTGGGCCAAAGATATTCATTCAGTATCACCGATTGGTCATGTTCATCTCAACATTGCTCATCTTTGCACCACTGGCCAAAGATATTCATCGGATTAATCGCTCATCTTTGCACTACGGGCCAAAGATATTCATTTATATCACCATTTAGGGACCTGAGGATGATGAAAAACATTTTAAAAAAGCGAATCCGATTGAAACAAAATAACAAGGATTAAGGATTAAGGATTCGTGACTTTGTTTTACCCATGTCCAAAAATACTTGAAAATAATCATATTGGTGTAAAATTCAAGAATGATCAAAACATGGATACAATCAAAGCTAGTATCCGAATAGATATTTTGGACAAAAAGAAAAATTTTATTTTTAAATTGAATAAAGGCCGTATTCGTGAATAAAGTGTCGATATCGTGAATAGTGCCGTGATATCGTGAATAAGTAACCCCGACACAACAAGTTCCAAATTTGATAAAAAGTTCACCAATACTTGACATAATGATATTGAAGAAAAAAATATCATTAAAGAAGAAAATAATACCCTTTACCTCAAAATAACCGCATTTCTTGGTGAATTTTCGGTATAGTCTTGTGAAACTTGCACCGTATAGCAACACTCAAAGTATAGTCACAAGAATATGCTCGATAATTTAGAGAGAGAAAGAGAGAAAACTTTGTTTCTGGTGTGATTTTCAATTCTAACTTAGCCCTCTATTTATAGGAAAATGTTAGAGCCAGCAAAGGAGACTAAATAATAAATATTATTATTCTTATTCTTACTTCTACGCAACAAGCTAGCCACCAATTTTTGAAAATTTTTAGCAGTATATGCATTCAACACCTACCAAAAAAGTGGGTCCCACCCATTAATTTAATAAAATTATTTTATTTTTCCAAACTTCAACAATTCGTAGAAAATAGCTCGGTTATCGAAAAAATTCAAAACTCATGAATTTCCATGGGAAATTCCATTCTCTAACTTTGCGAGGAAGAAAGTTTTCCAAATTCCAAACAAAAATTGATCAAATCCACAAACCAGGCGATTTTACAAATCTATAATCAATTTTGGTCAAGAATTGTGTCCCACACACACAAAAACATATGTTAAACATTTAATGCCACAAAATACTCTACCTCCTCATATACTCATATATCCCACATTCATTATAAAAATATCACCGTTAATATATTGTTAAAATAATATATTTAAATGAATTATTTTATCGAAAAAGAGAAAATATTAATTTTCAACAATTGTCACATTAAAAATTTTCTCCATCTATATCCACATAAAATAAATATTTTTTTATCATAATAATCAATAATTACTTATTTAAAAATAATATTATAGAATCACAAGATCTTGATAAACTGTGTCGTTCCTGTGAAAGAGGGCTTTCCAATAAGGATTTTTCCTTACTTTGGGCCGCAATTAGGTGACCAAACTCTCCTTATGCAGAACTTTCTAGACATTGCCAATAATGTTATCTCGATAATATTATTCAAATAATATGAATTATTGATCGATAATGGAAAATAAATGCGTTGACAATTATTGAAACATAATAATAATAACGCAACAATTATTGAATCAATAAAATAAAATAATGAACAAATAATTACTGTGTAACAATTATTTAGTAGTGCCATCTTACGTCACGAATCAATAATTCAACAATCTTTGTAATGTCAAGTGTCTATCTTGTGCAAGAACCACGATATTATCAGTATTTTAACCACCAGGTAACCCAATGGTGTTAGCGGTAACAATTTATGCCAATTATTTATAAAACTCAATCTTTGTCATTTTCTTTCATCCAACCGTTTTTCCGTTATGGGCCCACCAATGACTCGCTAGGCCAAATGACGGAGATTCCCGAAACAAAAAAGAATATTCCACGACCAAACGAATATTCCCCGACAATAATGAATATTTTATAACCACTTGCTTATTTTGTAAACTTTGCACATTTCACCCATAACCCAAGAATTATATCAAATTAACCCTTATTAATTTAGAATAATGAATAAAGGAAAATTCAATTTTATTTATAATAAGTTGGGGTCTTACACATTAGTCCCTCGAAATTAAAGTTATTTCGACCGAATTTAATCCGTCGCGGATACGTCCATCGAAAATAGCCGATTTTCTTGTAGTGATAGAGATGTTGGATACAAACATGAGGTTATATGGTTTGTCAAAATTTTAAATGTAGACAATTAGGGTTGATGTTGACGAAAGTCATGATAATAGACATCCTCATCCTTCTAATGTACTATGTTGAAATTTCAGAGTGCTAAAATTTTATTTATATATTATCTACAAAGGTAGCAAGATGGGGAGCGGGAGCGGGAGCTGGGGGGGGTGGAGAACCAGTTCAGAGACACCACAGCAGTAACGTCGACCCTCGTCCGATGATTTATATTTTATTTTATAAAATATTGTAAATATATATGTACATCATTAATTGTAGTTAGCTTTATTCTTTGTAAGTCAATGAATTTTAGTTAGTTTTATAAATATTCTAACTTAATTTGATTCTTTGTAGTTTATAAGTTATATCAGTGTAGTTTAATGTTATATATATGTTGCTAGAAAATGTGTATATATATTGTTCTTCATAGTAGTTACGTTGTGTTATGTGTTGATTATAATATATGTTGTTGGATGTAGTTATTGGTTAATTATTGTATGTATTGTTGGGGTAAAACATGTTACATGTACAAAAATGGGATTTAAAAACTTAAAAACTACAAAAACAAAAATATTATTTAAAAAAGATATTTTAGACCGAATAAGGTAAACCCGATGGAAATCCCGTCAAAAATAAGACATTTAATTTATTTTAAAAATCATATGTCCGGCGGATTATTACTTATTTCTGACTGATATTCCGTCGGAATTAGTACTTACATAAACTGACAAAGAATTAGACGTGTCCCCATTTAGTATCGATGAAACCCATCTGTCGAAGATAATCTGTCGAAAATAACCTAACTCCAACGAACAATCCGTCAACACTAAGTCCATCGATCATATTTAGTTCTGAAGGAAGAGTCGACGGAATAAAGCCTGATGCCCTTTATTACGACGGAATGGCCGACAAAATTATCCGTCGAAAATAAGGGTAATTCGACGGAATAAGCTTATATTCGACGGAATATTACGTCGTAATTAGGCCTTTTTATTATAGTGAATAGAGTAATTAAATGTTACAAAATATGAAAAACAATTATAGGTCTAGTATTAAACACGAACAAGAACCACAATCTAGGGACTAAACGTAAAAAAGATGTTATATTTTGGGAACTAACATGAAAAAACATAGTTTGAGGACGAAATATGCAAAAAAAAATAGTTAGAAAATTAAACGTAAAAAATAGTTATTAGACCAAACATGATAGTCTAGTGGCAAAATATTTTATTTTTACTGTGCAAAGTCACATATTCGAGTTTACTCTCAATAGGAAATCAAAATTTAGCTAATAGTACAGAAGATTATAGGTAAGTTTCCCCCAATGTTCCACCCTAGTCCTTTTTTCAGGCTCACCTATAGATTCTCCAAAAACTATTTATAATTTTAGACTAAAATTGACATATAAATTCTAGTACGATATTATTTTTATTTTTGATTAATGAGTGTTATCATGCTGCCACATTTTTTGTGACTCCCCCAAAATAGGTATACATCACCCATTCTGAGTCGCCAAATACATGGTACAGAAATAAATACAACTTCAGTAATACAATTATCGTGCAAAATACGACAACACATATACTGTGAGTTTGAATACAACTATTGTCTAATAGAGAGTATACAAACTCAAAAGGAGTCCTCATTACAATTATTGATACACTATTTTACAAAATAGTTAGGACTACTAAAATAACTATCTTGAATCATCACTCCATACCCCGGCTAGTTCCTGCTAAATTCTCTCATCCTGAGAAAAATAATGGAACAAAAAAAGGAAAATGGTGAGCTCAACTAACCCAGTAAAGAATATTATGACTAAGATAATATACAACAAATTATCATTAGTCTTCAACAGGAAAAAATCTGATAAAATATAATAGACAACAAGTTTTAGATCAACAACTGCAACGAAAACATCAATCCATTAGAAGAGTCAAGTAAAGAAAGAATTCTACTATCTTCTATGATTTAAAAGTCCATCATCAATATTTTATCCCTGTAACATCAATCAATATACATCTTGAATCAAATATTCATCTTTGCACTACAGGCCAAAGATATTCATTTGTATCACCAGTTAGTCATGTTCATCTCGACACCTATTCATCTTTGCACTACGGGCCAAAGATATTCATTAGGTAATCATTCATCTTTGCACTACAGGCCAAAGATATTCATTAATATCATCATTTAGGACTGAGGATGATAAAAAATATCTTAAAGAAAATGAATCCATTGAAACAAAAGGACAAATATTAGGAATTCGTATTATAGTTTATCCAAGTTCAATAATACTCCATAATAATTAAATTTGAAGCAGAATTCAAAAATAAAGATCAAAACATTGATACAATCAAAAATAGTAACCATAATAGACATCTTGGACAAAAATAAGAAAATTATATTTTTTCGGTGAATAGTCTTTATATTAAGTGAATAGTCTCAGATATCGTGAATAAGTCAGAGTATCGTGAATAGTAACCTCGACACAAAAAGGTAGAAATTCCACAATAAAATCCATACCAATATTTCGGTATAATGATATTGAAAGAATAACATCATTAGGAAGAAAATAGCATCCCTTATCTCAAAGAAACCGTATTTCGGAATGGAATATCGGATATGATGCTGAATGAAACTTGTACTGAATAACAACTCTCAAAGTATCTAAATACTCATAAAATACGCTCAATAATATGGAGAGAAAGAAAACTTGTTTCTGGTGTGATTTTCAATTCTAACTTAGCCCTCTATTTATAGAAAAATATTAACACGTCGAAGCAGACTTGACCTGCTACCTGATGGCTTTACCTGCTACTATTTCCACCCACCACATTTGAAATTTAATTTGAGCAAATTTCTCACAAACCAAAAGTGGGGCCCACCAATTCTATAATTTTCCACCAAAATGATAAATTCTGAAACTTCAACAATTTCTGAACCAGTCACCTCTTAAAATTCATAACAAATCATACGTTCATTTTTAACGGTTCAAAATTTGTGGACATACTCAACTTATATATGTATAACATATCCAAAAATCACAACGATCCAACGGTCGAATTAAAAATTATAACTCACGCAATATATCTCAAGAACACTGGTTTGATTTTTAATACCTCTATTACGACAAAATACTGACAAAACACCTAAACATTAATTCATTCATTTATAACCACATAAATAAATCCATCATTTAAATCCGCATCAAATAAATATTTCCTTATCATATAAATCAATAATTAATTATTCACAAATAATATTACAGAATCACATTTATGACAAACGAGCGGTTCCGGAAAGAAAGGGCTTCCAGATAAGGATTTTTCTCTTCTTGCAAAGTATTGATTAGGTGACCAAACCTCTCATTGATGAACTTTCTAGACATTGCCAATAATGCTATCTCATAATATTATTCAAATAATATTAATCATTGATCCGATAATGGGAAATAATGTGCAGTGACAATTATTGAAACAACAATAATATAAAATATCAACGCATCCATTATTGAACCAATAAAATAAAATATTGAGCGAAGAATTATCGTAACAATTATTGAATAAGTGTCTTCTTACGTAAGAATCAATAATTCAAAATATCATGCAAAAGCCGTGTCTCTTTGTAAGCATGCATGCAGCGTATTAACGTATTTTAATCACCGGTATTCCAACAATTGTTAAGCTTGAATAACAACTTCCAGATTATTTATAAAAACTCAAATTTGTCGTTTTCTTCATCCGACCGTTATCCGTTATGGGGCGCACAAATGGTTGCGTCGTCGTACGAATATTTCCCGACAGAAAGAATATTCTACGACCAAACAAATATTTTATAATCACTTGCTTATTTTGCAAAATTCGTACATTTCACCCATAACCAAAGCATTATATCAAATTAACACCTTATTATTCACAATAATAATTAGAGGAAATTCGATTTTATTTATAATAAGTTGGGGTCTTACATTTTTAGCCAGTACTAAGGATAAGTTTGAAAAAATAAAGGTGACCTAAAATCTTAATTTTATAAATATATCTCTAATGTTAGATTGATAAATGCCTGTAATATCATGTATTCTTTTTTGTCAAATACCCTTCTCAGTTTTATCCTATTTCTCTCTTTTCAAGTTGGAAGGAATAATATTTGGAGCTTTCTCTCACTGTGTAAGGAAACAAAAGCTGCAGTTTAAAAGGGTTGATTTAACCCTCCCGTTCCTTAACTTTTTACGTGTGTGAAATAAATCCAATCATATACTACTATATAAGAATTCCTCTCCACCATTCCTATTCCTTTCCTTTCCACCTTATATATTCATGTATCCAAACATTTTGTGTTAAGAACTTTCATGGCTGAAAATTCCTTCCAACCCCAAAACACTGTTATTAAAGGGTTGATATATACAATGATAAATGTATTTAAAATTAAATATAAACACATGTGGATACACATGATAGGAAGGATATTTTATTGCTTATAGGTAGTGACAATCCACATTTGACATATGAATTATTTTCTCTATCTATTCTATGGTACTATTGGAAATTAAGGAGGGAAATTAATAAAAAAAATTATATATTTTATCTTTAATTTTTTTTAGGGGTTTTTGCGATCAATATCTTATTTTATAGTAAGCGTGTAAGATTGGTGTTAAATTTTAAAGTTACTTTAATTGTAATTCGATGTGGTCCAATTCCATTCTTTTAAATTTGCCATTGTAATATGTTTTTTTGGGTTTTAATGAAGTTAATTTTTTCCGATCAAAAAAAGGCGGGCGGGCGGGCGGGCGGGCGGACGGGGCGGGGGGGTTAAAGCACCTAGGGTTTTTGTGTGTGTGTGTGTTAATTCAGTAGTCTAGGTTTTGTTTCTTCTTTTTTTCAATTGAAAATTAATATCTTATAAATTTTCTGTGTGCTGAAATTTGAAACTGAGCAAGTGGTGTGGATTTAAACAGAACCTAGCTATTGATAAAGGACCATCAGAACATCAATATTGCCTAGATTCCTGCTGAAATGAGTTTGTCATTAAGATCAGCTATGACAAGAAATATACATAGGGTGTTTTCTAGGTTATGTGCAGCCATGGCCATGCCTCTTTGGATATTTGCAGAAGCAAAAAAAAATTCACTATTCCTCTTGTTTCTACCATAAATTATAGATCCATGTATTTATATATACGTACTAAACAAAAATGTCCGAATTTAGTGCTTAATTTTTGTTATTAGGTTCCATTCTTTTCAGCTGAAATGATAGT
This sequence comes from Panax ginseng, assembly GCA_020205605.1. Taxonomy (NCBI): domain Eukaryota; kingdom Viridiplantae; phylum Streptophyta; class Magnoliopsida; order Apiales; family Araliaceae; genus Panax; species Panax ginseng. Next base: position 121,645,575 of record CM035148.1, on the reverse strand, counting down.
TAAAGAGCTAGATTAGTTGCAGAGTTCTAATATTTCTTGTTATTATTTGATTAGATTGCCCCCACTTTATTTCAAATGTCTCAACCGATATGTATACACATATGGCAGACCTATTGATTTTATGTTAATTATTAAAGTGACAGTTTATAATTTAGGTAATGCATGTTGAATGCTATAATTAGGTTTCATCAGTGAAACGATTAATACAAATTATTTACGGTTTGATTTGAAAATTGAATATTTTTTGTAAACAGGAAATATTCTGCACATAACATAATCTGATAATTTTATCGTTTTACCATTTCTTCAAAAAAAAACTTTTAGGATTTAGGTTTGATTGTTATTTTCGATCATTGCAAGAATGATACACATAAATTAATCTTTGTTGGCTGAGAAAATAAAATTTACAATGATTTGTTCTAATTTATCTTAATATTTAAACAAAATTAGTAGGTGGTTCTAAATACATATATATATATATATATATATATATATATATATATATATATATATATATATATATATATATATATACGGAGAGAAGTTTAAAGCGAATCTTAAAAGCGAATCAAAAGCATTTAACCGCGTCTTTTGGTGTCTATGGCGACAGTTCGACCCGTCGCTAAAGACTACATGACTATGGCGACGGATCGAACTGTTGCCATAGACACAAAAACGACGGTTAAATTGCTTTGGGCCGCTTCTTTAAGGTTGCTTTTTAGAATTTTGACCAGTCATATATATATATATATATATATATATATATATATATATATATATATATCAATTCTTCAATACCACTATATTATACAATTTGAATAAGATTCCATTTATGCATATATTCAAATTATATGTAGCAATGGCTTATCATTGGATTGATTCCTTAACACACATTATATATTAAATCATCAACTCAAAACTAATTCGCTATGAATGGAGTATTCTATCGAAAATAAAAATTCTTCAAGTCTTATTTGACTGATATATATTTTGATTATAATAATCTGTAACTCGATCGGTTCTAAAAAAATTAACATGAAAAATAAAAATTATGTTATGAAAATGGTCAAAGGTCCATTTAATAAGTATGTCCTTTGGTTTGTATTTATTCCCTCACATAAAAGACCTACTTGGAAGAAGAAAAATAAAGAGATTTTTTTTGTTACCTTTTATCTTTTATAGCATCCTCACTACAAATTACCATCCTTTGCCACAACCATGAAGCTAGTAGTTATCAAACCCACCCCACTCCAGCCCACCCCACCTCACAGCATATATAATCTTGTCCAAATCTATTAGGTTGCCTCTCTTCTTCCTTAGGTGTCATGTATGGCGTCTTCTGCTAACTCCAATTGGCACATCAGCTAAATTCCTATGTTAGAATAGGGAATAGGCCAGGTTCTGTCACTTTTTTTATTATTTTCTTTCTATTGATGGAACCATATCAAAAATATCATTATATATGACATCAGTCTAGAAGTATAAAATTTCAATAATTTCATTTTATTTAATTCATTTGTTTGTAACCAATATTATTCTAAACGCAGCACAGTCTAATTCTTATACACAGAAATCTTCTTTATTAGGAAGATATCACAAAAATTGTTAAAATATAACTTATACGTCCAAGAGGAAGAAGATTTCTTGTTCACTTCATTATGACTTCTCTTTCTGTACAATTTAATTCATTTAAGATCAATTATAACACACAAAAAGAAAAGTGAAAGATGAGCTAGTTAATCGCCATGTGCGTCCAAGAGAAAGAAAGTCTAAAGGTTGAAAAACCTAATGTTGCACATTTGACTACCACTAGATCCCATAAGAATTAGACTTACAAAAATGGCAAAGGTTTTAAGAATAAGTATAAACCAATTTCTACCAAAATAAATATGGCAAATTATTCAGGAAACAACTCTGAGGCAGGTCCTAATTGTCACTTTTGTAAGAAGTAATGACATATTCAGAAAGAATGCCTTAAGTTCAGAGAATGACTTGAAAAGAAAGAAATTCCTTTCAAAGAAGACACTCCAAAAAGGGGAAAATAACCATTAAAGTTGGTAATGGAGAGTCTATACAAGTTGAAGATGTAGGAACTCTTCCTTTAATATTGAAGAGTTGTTTCACTTTGTATCTATATGATACTGATCTTTATGTTCCTAGTATGACACAAAATTTAATTTATGTATCTAAACTTGACATTGACGATTTTTCGTTTAAGTTTGGGAATAATAAAATAATTATTTATCATTACTTTCATGTTATTGGTTCTGGTACTTTAGAGGGAAACCTCTATAAGATAAATTTGAATAATGTCTTTGTTGAATTCTTGTTAACAATGAATGTGATAGAAAGTACCTCTAAAAGTAGAAATAAAAGAAAACTAGATAATGAGAATTCTTCAAAATTATGACATCAACGCTTAGGCCATATTTTAAAAGACAGAATGCAACGTTTTATAAAGGATGAAATTCTTCATTTATTAGATTTTTCTGATCTTGACCGAAAAATTAAAGTAGTGAGACCAGATATATAAAGGCGAAGAGTATTCTGGTAAACACTCCTATACATGTTATAATCCTGGTCCATTTGCCTTATTTTGTTAATAAAATAGCATCGTCACTCAATATACAATGTCTGGAACACCGCAGCAGAATGGTGTAGCTGAGAGGCGAAATCGTACCCTTATGGATATGTTACGTAATATGTTATGCAATTTCAGCTTACCTATATTTTTGTGGACTGAGCCATTAAAGACAATTATTCATATTTTAAATTAACTGGGTTCCTAGCAAATCTGTTCTTAGCACTCCTTATAGTTGTCATTTCATTAGATATCCTGAAAGATTTAAGAGTTTTTGATTTTACTGTTGCTCGCATACCACTTGAATTGTTGAGACTAGGCATGAAATTTTTTTAGAGAATGGTGATTTAAGTGGGAGTGGTGAGACTAAAAAAAATTAATCTTGAAGAAAACAAGATTTATGTTTTTAACCCTGTAATTCAAGAGGGTGTTGAGGCGAATGATGCCCTTGAGATAGCTGAGCCACCACCTAATGTTGAACCCCACATTATTGAAAATAATATTCTTGAAATTGTGCAACCTTTACGTAGGTCCAAAAGACCTAGGAAGCCTATTAATTTTGATGATTTTATTACTTATCTTAATGAGATTGACTATGATTCAAATAAAACTAAAGAAATTGTTAAATCCACTTTTGTTGTGGAAATAACAAAAAGTGTTGTGGATTTAATAATTCCCTAAAACTAATGATCTTATCTTTTATAAAGAGGTCATTACGAGTGCTCAATCAACACAATGGCTTGAAGCCATGAATGATGAGTTAAAATTAATAGAGCTTAATAACGTGTGGGATCTTGAAGAATTACCAAAAGGTGTTAAACTTGTTGGTTGTATGTGGGTCTATAAGACCAAATTAGATCCTAAAGGGAACGTTGAAAGGTATAAAGCTTGATTGGTTGCTAAGGGTTTCACTCAAAAGGAATGTGTGGATTATAATGAAACTTTCTCTCCAATATCCAGAAAAGATTCATTTAGAATAGTCATGGCTCTAATAGCTCATTATGATTTAGAGTTACATCAGATGAATGTTAAAACTGTATTCATTAATGGTAACTTGCATGAGAATGTCTATATGGCACAACCAGAAGGTTTTCTGGTTAAAGGTAAGGACTTAACATATGGCATATAGATTTAAGAAATCAATCTATGGGTTAAAACAGGCTTCACGACAATGGTATCTTAAGTTTCACGAGGTGATGTGTAATTATGATTTTAAAAAAAATATAGTGGATCAATGCATATACTTGAAGGTCTGTGGGAGTAAATTTGTTATTCTTGTTTTGTATGTTGATAATATACTACTTGTAAGTAATAACTTAAACATATTGTATGAGACCAAACGTTTCCTTTCTGGAAATTTTGATATAAAGGATCTCGATGAAGCATCTTATGTTATATATGTATTGAAATTCATCGAGATAGGTCTCACATGATATTAGGATTGTCCCAAAGAGCTTATATATATTGACAATGTTTTTAACAAATACAACATGCAAAATTGCTCCCCTACTGTCGCCCCTGTTGTTAAGGGTGACAAATTTGACTCATATCAATGTCCTAAGAATCAACTTGAATGTGATCAAATGAATCTTATGTATGCTCAAGTTTGTACACGTCCAGATATATAGCGTATATAACTTGCATGCTTGGACGTTACCAGTCAAATCCAAATTTGGATCATTGAAAAGTAGCCAAAAAAGTTTTACGCTACTTACAAGGTACTAAGGATTTTATGCTTACATTTAGAAAAACAGATAATCTTGAAGTTGTTGGTTATTCTGATTCTGGTTTTGCTAAGTGTAAAGACGAAAAGAAATATACATCAGGATACATCTTTATACTTTTAGGAGGCCCTATTTCGTGGAAAAGTTATGAGCATGAGTTAACTACCACTTCCACGATGATGGCATAATATGTGGTTTATTATCATGTTACTTGTCATGCCGTATTATTGAGGAATCTTATTTCAAGACTTAAAGTTGTAGATTTAATTTTAAGGTCATTGAAATTATTTTGTGATAATGATTCTGTTGTTAGTTATTCCAACAGCACCAGTTCGAGTGGTGCTGGACGGTATCTCGACACTAAATACTTATTTGTCAGGAAAAGAGTTGAAGATCAAAGTGTTGTCATTAAGCATATTAGTATGCATGACATGTTAGTGGATCCGCTTACGGAAGGCTTACCACCCAAGCTCTTTTTAGAGCATATTGCCGACATGAATTTAACTGGTAGTCTTACTTAGCGAGTTATTTTGATGTAAAACAATAATTTTTAGCTTGTTGTCACTACTACAAAATAATAAATAGACAATTTTAAAGCTTGTTTAACAATTTTTTATTAAAGCGTTGTAGATACATATGAAAAAATGTTATGTATTTTATAAGGGTAATTTTTAATTTTAAATAGATAACGTTTTTAAAAATAAAATGTTATCTATCTACAAAAACACGAAGCAAAAATAAAAATACGGAGCTTAAATTTTGAAATTAGAAGAAGGACGATAGTTTAGATCTACTTTCTTCTCTCCCTCGCCAGCGACCTCCTCCTCTTCCCTCTCCTTTATCTCTCTCTTGCTCTCTTACAGTAGATCGATAGTCACCTCGGATTACGAGACTTCACCTCGTCCGCCGGATCGGTAGCGATGACAACGGAAAAGTGTACCTCTGCTTGAGTCTCACGGAGCGACGAGGAGGCTGCTATTACGCCATGAAAGTGGTGAACAAGGAAGTTTTAGCTCTGTGGTTTCTATGGAGAATCGAGATTCGATGGATCTTTGGGTGTGAGGAAGGTGACGACAAGTTGGGTTAGAGCTTTCCTTTGTTGGGTTAGGGCTTCCTTATAAAGTACGATTACGATTTTCTACCTTTGTATGATCGAAAACTTCATTAATTTATGGTATTTTACGCCTTTGTATAATTTACGTATTATATTGGAAGAAGGATTTTGGGCTTTCTGGACACTTATCTATGAAATTGTCATAATTTAATGTCAAATTATGATTTATGTGACTATAAAATGATGAACAGTGTTTCTTGTTGGCTTCATGAAATGACAGAATCTACATTGTTCAATAAATTCAAACTCCGCTAGTTTGAGTAATTAATCTTCGATGATCATATACGTCTTTATCAGACTTGGTCACAAATAATAGGACATGCATTTCTGATTATATTTATAAAGTTGAAGGACATAATAGGAGATGCATATATAGGTTTATATTAAATGTATTAGACTTGGTTGCAAATAATAAGGACATGTGTTCAATTATGCTAGAAATAGTAAATGCATTTTCACTAAATTAGATGATTAACATTGAACAACATGGTCATACTGATGACATTATGAATAGTTGGTCTTTTACATTGGTGTCTATATATACAACTAAGCTCTTATGGACAAATATGATAGTGAATATCACAAGACATTATTACCAAGCAGTTTCTTAATTTGTCTTGGGTAAGCAATTATCTTTAATCTCTTGTAAAAAAGACCTCTTTTGCAGCTATTATCCATCATATTTGTAAAGAGAAAGTTGTAGGATTTATGGAATGTCTATGCAAGCTTCTTGTTGCAGAATGCTGGTTGTTTGGACAGTGAGATAATTTATGACTGAGACTTTGACTATGATTACTTTGGTTTTAAAACCCTTGAAAGATCCTATCTTTTGAAGGTCCAAGGGAAGGTCGTTGAAAGGCCACAACACATGAGGGTTTCTGTTGGAATTCTTAAGGGTGATATTGAATCTGTTCTCAAGACTTACCATTTGGGGTCAAGAGTTTGAAAACCTGTGTAATTCTATAATAAGCATACCTAGAGGGGGGGTGAATAGGTGTAAATACTCACAAGTGATCTACAGTGGCCAATTTCGAAGTTTACTATAGCAAGCTATAATCGGACGGTCTAACCATGTCTGTATTAGTTATGTTCTTCTTCTGTTATAAACGGACAGCTAATACCTGTCCGTATTAGTGTAAAAAAAAATTCGACGTAAACAAAATCTGCAGAATATTGAAGCTTAAAACAGAAGCAAAAGAACAGTAAATCACACCAAGATTTTTACGTGGTTCAGCCACTATCCTCTACTCTAGTGGCCTAATACACGTCCAATCCCAACTAGGATTGGAGACTCACTTTATTAAAATAATATTCAGCAATTACAAAGTAAATAAAACTCCCTGTTATAACGACGATCGATTGGACACCTCTGCCCCCTTTGCACCTCTGCAACACCTCTCATCTCTGAGACTTTGAAAGCTTTGTTGTACAGACTGAATGTTACTAAAATAAAAACTTCAAGCCAACCTAGACTTGTACTATGTTTACAATAGATATAAATAAGGAATACAAGAATACTATAAACCAAGACTAAAAGAATGATATGATAATTTGTATCTTGGATAGCTTGAAGAATTTCTGTTCAGTAGTCATTCCCCTTTTTCCAATGCCGAGCAAAGTAGTATATATATAGAGAAGATAACAACGGCTATGTAACATTCCAATTTCTCCTGCAACGGCTAGTACTTTTTGATTGAAATAGGATATCAATGTTACCAATGACAACCTCAGTATATAAGGAAATACAGCTATGAAGAAGTCAATTAAAAATCAAATACTAGTTGAAAGAGTCCTATTAGCAATTAGCAAGATCCCTTAAAAATAGCAATTACTGTTTAGCATGTGACAAATAACAGCTCCATCAACTTTAAATAAGAGTCCTGAATAAAGCCAATTCCTAAAAGATCTCCCAATTACGTATAAATTGGTAGCTCAATATATATAACATATATATATATATATATACATTGGAAGGATATAATCCCACAATTAAATATGAGAAGTTTAAGGAATATTAAATAGATTTTCAATCTCCTTAAAATACTCCAATTTGAATTAGTCTTCAAAGCAAATCAGGATTGGATATATATTCTATATAAAAACTTAAAGTATGTGACAAAAATAACCAACTTGATTTACTTTCCAATCTGCGGTAACTTTTCGTGAGCTAGGAAACAAAGTGATTAATCCATGCAATAACCCATGAAAACTATTATATATTATATAATTAATATGCATGACCCAATGTGATTAATCCATGCAATAACCCATACAAACTATTATATATAATATAATTAATATGCATAAACATATTTGAATAACATGACCCAATTATAAGTCAATATAAAATCAATTAAGCCCATATAAATATTGTCATCATTAAAACCACAAAGTATATAAAACCAACAACTCGTATACACCCAATATGAAAGAGAGGTAGATATAGACCTATTGTCATGTTTTCTACGCTTGTACTCAAATGAGTTTTTCAAACAAGTATTCAAATGTGTTTTAAAGGATATGGTTTGGATATTGATTGCTAAAAATACCATAAACTCGAGGCAAAGCCAAGAAGGTTGTCGGTAGCAGACTCTTTGGTTTGAAGTTACGAAGTCCCAGATAAGCTGGGACCCTTATATCTTTGTTCAAGGTGATTTTAAATGTAACTATCTAACAATTATGGTCTCTTATTATTTGTTTGTATTGTGATTTTGTCCTCTCTTATCCTCATATTTTATTTCCTTCCAAGATACTGCAATAGAAAAGCAACCAACAAAATTTGGGAACCATCAAGTCTTCTAACTTGTGTACTAAGATTATTGAGTATACAAGTCCAACGAAACCACTTGTATGTGTCGGCATCAAATGCTCTACCACAATATGTTGAGAGAAGGTGTGTTATGATGTTATGCATTTTTGTTGAGAGATTTCTCTTTTTGTATTTTTTTTGGTTTCTCATTGGGTATTTTACTTTTGTATGAAGTTATAAACTTGATGATGCCTACATAGTTTTTCTTGTGTTTCTTGGATTCTTGTCCTTAAGAGTGGTTATGTTGAAGCTGTCTTAGGGAGAGCCGGTAGATGAAAATGGGCAATGAGGTTGAGAGTGGCTTTGTATTTAGCTCAAGCTTTGGAGTATTCTTGTGATGAGGCGGGTTTTGTAGCATGATCTAAATGCTTCTTGAGTCTTATTTGATCAAGTATTGGTTTTTTACATAAGTTTCCTAGATGCCTTTCTATTTGTCATTGTCTTAGGTCTAATTCTCGCATTACACATCCATAGGATGCCAATCCTAGGCTCTCTTGCTTTGGCTTAATAAAGAATAGCGAGAGATGGAAAGAGTTCTGATCTGAACTTGGCATTCACTCCTCCGAATACTTGAGAGCAGGTAACTAGCAGAGTATCTCTTGTAATTATACTCTATAAAGATCTCCCCAAACTCCAAATTCCTGCATCATTTTGATCTCAACCCTTTAGAATATAGTTATGATGTAAAGTTATAAGGCCACAAAATGTGTTCCTACACTTTCAGGTGGAATAAAATATGCTTTATTTTGTTGACTTGTTTCATTCGTGTTTGAAGTTTTTTCTTTTTTATATTTACTATGTGATTAGTTTATTCTGCCTATGATGAAAGGCATTATTGAGTTGATTAGTGTATTCAGTGATATATATATATATGTGTGTGTGTGTGTGTGTATATATATATATATATATATATATATATATATATATATATATATATATATATATGAATATATATATGCATTATAAGCTAAAATTAACATGAATGTATTATGAGAAATTTAAGGAATATTAAACAGATTTTCAATCTCCTTAAATACTCCAATTTGAATTAGTCTTCAAAGCAAATCAGGATTGGATATATATTCTATATAAAAACTTAAAGCATGTGACAAAAATAACCAACTTGATTTACTCTCCAATACTGCAGTAACTTTCGTGAGCTAGGAAACAAAGTGATTAATCCATGCAATAACCCATGAAAACTATTATATATTATATAATTAATATGCATGACCCAATGTGATTAATCCATGCAATAACCCATGCAAACTATTATATATAATATAATTAATATGCATAAACATATTTGAATAACATGACCCAATTATAAGTCAATATAAAATCAATTAAGCCCATATAAATATTGTCATCATTAAAACCACAAAGTATATAAACCAACAACCTGTACACCCAATATGAAAGAGAGGTAGATATAGACCTATTGTCTTGTTTTTTGCTTGTACTCAAATGAGTTTTTCAAACAAGTATTCAAATGTGTTTTTAAAGGATATGGTTTGGATATTGATTGCTAAAAAATACCATAAACTCAGGGCAAAGCCAAGAAGGTTGTCCAGGCGCAGACTCTTTGGTTTGAAGTTCTGAAGTCCCAGATAGAAACTGGGACCCTTATATGCTGTTCAAGGTGATTTTAAATGTAACTATCTAACAATTATGGTCTACTATTATTTGTTTGTATTGTGATTTTGTCCCTCTCTTATCCTCATATTTTATTTCCTTCCAAGATACCTGCAATAGAAAGAGCAACCAACAAAATCTGGGAACCATCAAGTCTTTTAACTTGTGTACTGAGATTATTGAGTATACAAGTCCAACAGAAACTACTGTATGTAATCTGGCATCAAATGCTCTACCACAATATGTTAGAGAGAAGGTGTGTTATGATGGTATGCATTTTTTTGAGAGATTTCTCTTTTTTGTATTTTTTTGGGTTTCTCATTGGGTATTTTACTTTTGTATGAAGTAAGGAGAAATCCTTATTGGAAAGCCCTCTTTCACAGGAGGAAGCACTTTGGTTGTCGATCTTGTGATTACAGTAATATTATTTTTAAAATAATTAATTATTGATTATTATGATAAAAAAAAATATTTATTTTATATGGATATAGATGGAGAAATTTTTTAATGTGACAATTGTTGAAAATTAATATTTTATCTTTTTACGATAAAATAATTCATTTAAATATATTATTTTAATAATATATTAGCGGTGATATTTTATAATGAATGTGGGATATATGAGTATATGAGGAGGTAGAGTATTTTGTGGCATTAAATGTTTAACACATGTTTTGTGTGTCGGTGGACACAATTCTTGACCGAAAATTGATTATAGACTGTAAATCGTCCGTTTATGGATTTTGGTCAATTTCTGTTTGGAATTTAGAAAAACTTTCTTCTGTAAAGTTGTAGATAATGGAATTTCCTATAAAAAGTCGCGAGATTCGAATTTTCTGACAAAAGGGCTATTTATCATGAATTATTGAAGTTCCGTAGTTCCGAAATAATTGATTTTTGGAAGTTTTAATTATTTTATATAAGAAAAACGTTTTTGTGGTTGTTGGCACATGGGTGGCTGATGTTTTTGACCAAAGAAGGCATGCTAGAGTTTTCAAAACATGTTGGTAGGAATTTGGAATAAATAATAATATATTTTATTAATTTAGTCTCCTTTGGCATTCTAACATTTTCCTATAAATAGAGGGTTAAGTTAGAATTGAAAATCACACCAAAAACAAAGTTTTCTCTCTTTCTCTCTCTATATTATCGAGCGTATTCTTGTGAGTATACTTTGAGTGTTGCTATACGGTGCGAGTTTACAAGACTTATATCTAGAAAATTCGATCGGAAATGCGGTTATTTTGAGGTAAGGGATGTTATTTCTTTCATAAATGATATTATTTTCTTCAATATCATTATGCCAAAATCTTTGTTGAACTTTTTATCAAATTTGGAACTTGTTGTGTCTGGGGGTTCTTATTCACGTATATGGCTTTATTCACGAATATGGCTTTATTCAATAGAAAAAAAAAAAAAAAAAATTGCCCAAAATATCTATCTTTGGAGACTAGCTTTGATTGTATCCATGTTTTGATCATTCTTGAATTTTACACCAATATGATTATTTTCAAGTATTTTTGGACATGGGTAAAACAAAGTACGAATCCTTAATCCTTAATCCTTGTCATTTTGTTTCACTGGATTCGTTTCTTTAAAAATGTTTTTCATCATTCTCAGTCCTAAATGGTGATATAAATGAATATCTTTGGCATGTAGTGCAAAGATGAGCGATTAATCGATGAATATCTTTGGCTCAGAAGTGCAAAGATGAGCAGTGTTGAGATGAACATGACCATTTGGTGATCTGAATGAATATCTTTGGCCTAGATGATTAAAGATGTATATTGATTGTTATTACGAGGATAAACTATTGATGATGGACCCCTACAATGAAAGTATTGTCGTAGTTAGAAAGCGATAAAATTATCTTTCTATAAAAATACTTGGCGGAGGTATTCTGAATTAAAGCTGTTGAACTACCCATTAGTAGTAAAATGCGATGTCTGGCGTGGTTGCATAGTAGCACGGTATTGATTATTGATGCTCACGTGAGAAGTCACTCGGCTATACTCAATTATTACTTCGATAATTCTTTGCATCATATCTCTTATATTATTGATTCAATTATTGTCACATTATCATCACATATAATATGTTATATTATTAAATCAATAATTGATACGACAAGTTATAAATGATTAATAATTGTTGAAAGATTAAATATGTGTTAATTAAAATAAAATGATTTGTGGTAATATTTATTCAATCCTTGATGTATATAAAGAGTCTACATTATGAGGCGTTTATGGTAAGTTTGGTTATTTTATGGGGGGCCCATATGTCATCATCTAAGAGTCTCTTCGTCGATAGTAATTACCTTAAATCAATAGTAATTACCTTTACCGATCAATCAAACCACTTTAGTTTCATATTACAAGCGTCGAACCACTTGTCATTTCACATTACAGCGTCAAACCACTTTTCTTTTCACATCACGATTCGTCGAGCCACTTGCCTTTTCACATGGCAAGTCTTTAAGCTAGAAATCTTCTATAAATAGAGGCCTAGTGCTTCATTATTTTTACTTAATTCATTCAAGCTATAGAGAGAAATTATAGAGAGAAAGAAGAAGAGAATTTCATTTACTACACTACTGCAATTATTCAATCTCCTACTAATGTATGGGGTGTTATTCTTTCTTATTCATGAAGAGAAGCTGTTGTTATTCCATTGCTTATTATTACATTGGAATAACTTTTGTATCTGCAGTTTACCCTATACTTGGTGTCATTCTTCTATTATTACATTGGAACATCATGTATACGTGTGTTTTACAGGACTGGTTAAAATCTTTATTATTATTACATTGGAACATCACATGCATGTGTTTTACAGGACCTAGTTAAAATCTTTATTATTATTCTATTGGAACATCCCATACGTGTGTTTTGTGGGACTGGTTCCATTCTTTATTATTACATTGGAATATCACATGCATGCGTTTCTGTGGGACTGGTTCCGTTATTTATTATTACATTGGAATAACTTTTTGTGCGATCTATCGCATGCATGGTGATTTCTTTTGTTATTCCATTCTTTATTATACTCGGTTGGTTAAAACTTTGACTTCTATACTCCATGAAATTAGTGGAATATCCTTGATATTTGCGCTTCATCGATATCCTTTCATGGAAATATTCTTCAAGTATTCTTGAATTTTACTCTACAAAGCGATATCATGTTGTGAGTTTGGATGTTATTGGTTCTGGATAAATTAATTCTTGAACTTGTTTTATTGAATTCTTATATCATTGTCATCATCCTCATGTTTATATTATGTTGAAAGTCATCGGTGGCTTTGTGGTGCATAGATGGACTTGGTATGATTATGACCGAGGATTATTCGATTGTAATCATGATTAGTAATGTTACAAATGATGTGGTAAAAAATCCTCATTGGCCCGTAGTGCATTGATGGGATGATTGTTGGCATGATCATGACCATTAATGAATACACAAATATTCTTGGGCGTAGTGCATGGATAATTGTGGTCGTGATACTTAAAGAATATCCTTAGCCTAGTAGTGCGGGGTGATTCGATGATATGGAATATTTATTAGTGAGTCTCAACTATAATGATGATGAAAAACCTTTTAAATCATAAAAGATAGTAGATTTTATTTTCTCTTGACTCTTTTAATGGATTCTTTGGTTCCATTATGATTAAACTTGATGTTTATTATATTTTATCGGTTTAACACTTTATTTGAAGGCTAATGATAATTTATTACGCATTATCTTAGTCATAATATTTCTTCTTGAGCTAGTTGAGCTCACCCATTCTTTTTTTATTCTCTTGAAATGAGAATATAGTTGGGACGAGTCGAGGAGCGGAGTAATGGTCGGAGGATAGCATTAGTAGTCCTCACTATTACGTGAAATAGTGTGATAATAATTGTAATGAGGACTCCTTTTGAGTTTGTATAATCTCTAGTAGACAATAATTGTATTCAAACTCATAGTTTATGTTTTGTCGTATTATACCAGCGGTTGTATTAATAAGTTGTATTTGAATTACGTACCATGTATCTGGCGACCCAAGATGGGTGATGTATACCTAATTTTGGGGGCGTCACGGTTAGTATCAAAGCTTAGGATATGATCCTGGCTAAGATGTGAGAATAGTACTAGGAGGGAGAGGCGGGAATTCCTTCAGTTAGTATGACCTACCTAAGTTTATGTGCTATTTTATTGGTCGTTCGAGAATATAGGGATAATATGTTACATGTCAATTAAACTTTTGTTTTGTGGCGATGTCGAAAATGACATCCGAGAATGTTGAGAATAGCAATGGAGCACGGCAGCGACCGTTGATTCACCACATATCAATAATCGAGGATAATAATGCATCATCGGAAGGCGATAATCCTCATGCAAACAACAACACCGACCAAATGATGAATGATCAAATGTTCGGAGAGGCTTTATGCAATTCATGCAACAATGATGAGAGCGACTCTGTCCAAAGCGTGGGGTGGAAACCTTTGGAAACTCTCGGGAGGTCACCGCTAAGCAGTTCGAGGAGTTGGGACCCCGAAGTTTAAGGGAGAGCCAAAACCACTTATGGCGGAAGCATGGATAAAGCAGATCACCAATATATTTGATGTCTTGGGATGCTCAGGAGCACAAGGTTCCTTTACTACGCTTTTATGTTGCGGAGGCGATTCTTGGTGGGAATCGGTAAAAGCGTACTCAACTTTCTTTGTCTTGAAGATATCTTGGGAGAAGTTCAGGGAGGCGTTCAGCGACAAATACTTTTCCGAAAGTATTAGCCACATGAAGGAGGTGGAGTTTATCAAGTTGGAATAAAACAATATGGCCAGTGTAATCGCATTACGAGGCAAAATTTGCGAGTTATCCGGTTCGTCCCACTTGGTGGATAATGAACAGAAAATAGCGCGAATGTTTTTAAGAGGTTTGAAGCCGGAGATACATCAACATCTTATTTCTCATAAACTGTATTTGTATTTAGATGTTGTAAATAGGGCTCAGTTAGTGGAAGCGCGATAACGAGTCAACATAACTAAAAGAAGCGGTAAACAAAATTATAATACCGGTGAGTAGTCATCGAGCGGTGACAACAAGCGTGGAGGAATCAACAGGGCGAGAAATGGTAACCACCGGTGGTAATCGAGGCCAAAATAATAAGAATGGACATTTCAAGAAGAGGAGATTCAACAATGATAGAAAAGGCGTCGGTACAAAGACCCGTTGTTAAGGAAGGAGAAAGACCACCTATCATATGCTTCAAATGCGGAGGGAGGGACACATCGGTACAAATTGCGCGATGTCGTCCAAGCATGTTATAATTATGGAAGAGAAGGTCACTTAGCCCGATTTTTTCGTTTCTGAAGACAAATTCACTAGGATGGAGGCACCAAAGGTAGTCGAAATGTCAGCCAGGTAGTGCAAGGGAGGCGTTTGTTGTGACCTCCGGAAAGAAAGGAACCGAATAAGGTCATCACGGGTAATCTTATCATAAACTCTATGAAGTCTATACTTTATTTGATCTGGGTTCTACCCATTCTTTTATTTCTCCTTCTTGCGCTCATCGATTAAATTTGACTCCGGAGAAATTAGACTTTAACTTATCTGTGGAAACTCCGTTGGGAGAAACCTTCATTACATCCACTATTTATAAGTCTTGTTTGGTTCAAATCGGTACCCTCACATTACCTGTCGATCTTATTTCATTGAAAATACTTGCATTTGACGTGATTCTAGGGATTGATTGGTTAACTACTCAACATGCAAAAATTGATTGTTTTCGTAAGATTGTTAGCTTTCATATTCTCAATCAACCTATTATGCGAATTCAAGCGACCAAACCATTAAAATCAATCACGGTCATCTCAAGCCATAAAGTTATTCGTTTATTGAAAAGCGGATGTCAAGCTTTCTTAGCTCATATCATGAGATCTAAACAAAATACGTCGACTTTGAATGATATTTACATTGTTAATAAATTTCCGACGTATTCCCAGAAGAACTTCACGGCCTACCCCAGGAGTGAAATTGAATTTTGTATCGACCTTGAACCCGTACAAAACCCATTTCAAAGCCCCATATCGAATGGCTCTATTGAACTTGAGGAGTTAAAGACCCAATCGCGAGGAATTGTTAGACATTGGCTTTATTCATCCTAGTACTTCTCCTTGGGGTGCTCTGTTATTATAGTGAAGAAGAAAGATGGGAGTATGCGACTTTGTATTGATTATCGGGAGTTGAATCATGTCACCATCAAAATAGGTATCCATTGCCACGTATTGATGACTATTTGACCCGATTCCGTAAGGAGCCAAATTCTTTTCAAAGATTGATCTTCGTTAGGATATCACCAATTGAAGATTAGAACCGATGACATTCCAAAGGCGGCTTTCGAGAACTCGATGCGGGCATTATGAATTCATAGTCATGTCCTTTGGATTGACTAATGCTCCTAACGCCTTCATGGATATGATGAGCCAGAGTATTCAAGGAATATTTGGATCACTTTGTGGTCGTCTTTATTGATGACATCCTTATTTATTCCAAAAGCCGTGAAGATCATGAAAGCAACACTTGAGGTCGACACTCCAAAAGCCGTGAATACAAGCTTTATGCCAAGATTGAAGAAATGCGAATTACGGCTTGAGGAAGTAGCATTCCTTGGGCACATAGTATCAAGTCATGGAATATCTGTTGACCCAAGAAAAGATTGAAGCAATTCAAAGTTGGGAGCAACCTAAATCGTGACCGAAGTACCGTAGCTTTCTCGGTTTAGTGGTTATTATCGGAGATTCGTGGAAGGATTTTCTCGAATCACTACTCCATTGACTCAGCTGACTCGGAAAGATACAAAGTTTGGTTGGAGCGAAGAATGTGACAAGAGTTTTCAAGAACTCAAGAGGAGACTCATTTCAGCACCTGTTCTGATAATATTATCTGGCTCGGAGGGATTTGTCATCTAAAGTGATGCTTCGGGCAAAGGGTTGGGATGTGTTCTCATGCAACATGGAAAAGTCATAGCCTATGCCCTCATCAAAGACTTGGATAGTACGTCACATTGATACCTATCAACTTGTCATCGTCATTCACGATGTCGCCTACAGAAAGTCCGGCTTCGGTGCATTCCACACAAGGAAGTCAACAAAGAAAGGACCGGGGCTCTTTACTTATGGCTTGATATGACAATGATTGACTTTAGTGGTTTGGTTGCTTGAATTCGCATAACAGGTTGGTTAAGAATATGAAAGCTAAAAACCTTACAAAAAACATGATGAGTAGTTAACCAATCGTTTCAAAAAAAAAAACCACATCAAAGGCAAGTATTTTCAAAGAGATAAGATCGACAGGTAACGTGAAAGTGTCGATTTGAATCAAATAAGATTTATAAACAGTGGATGTAACGAAGGTTTCTCCCAATGGAGTTTCAATAGATAAATCAAAGTTTAACTTCTCCGGAGTTAAGTACAAACATTGAACATAACTAGGTGAAATAAAAGAGTGAGTAGAACCGGTATCTAACACGGTATAGACTTCGTAAGAACTTATGATTAACTTACCCGTGTTAATTTGATATAATACTTTCGTTATAGGTGAAATTTGAAAATTTTACAAAATAAGCAAGTGGTAATAAAATATTCATTGTGTCGGGGAATATTCGTTTGGTCGTAGAATATTCTTTACGTAGGGGAATATTAAATGCGGACAGTGCCTTGACCATTTGTGGGCCCCATAACGGATAACTATCGGATGAAGAAAACAAAAAAGTTTGGGTTGTTATAAATAATGGCGTAGTTGTTACCGTTAACACTTTTGGAATACCCGGTGGTTAAAATACGATGTCTGGCGTCGTGGTTGCGATAGCAGCGGTATTATAAGTATTGTTGAATTATTGATCCTTACGTGAAGGCCTTTACTCAATAATTATTATTGTTCAATATTTTATTTTATTGGTTCAATAATTGTTGCGTTAATATTTTATATTATTGTTGTTTCAATAATTATCCTTTGCATGATATTTCCATTATCGGATCAATAATTCATATTATTTGAATAATATTATTAGATAGCATTATTGGAAATGTCTAGAAAGTTACTGTCGAGGAGAGGTTTGGTCACTAATTTGCGGCATGATAAGAAAAATTCTTATTGAAAGCCCCTCTTTCAGGAGGAGCGGCTTTGGTTGTCATAAATGTGATTACGTAATATTATTTGTGAATAATTAATTATTGATTCATATGATAAGGAAATATTTATTTTATGTGGATATAAATGATGAATTTATTTATGTGGTTATTAATGAAGGAATTAATCTTTGAGATATTTTATCGAGTATTTTATCGGATTGGAAGTATTTAAAATCATCCGTTTGTGGATTTGGGGTATTTTACATTTGGAATTTGGAAAAACTCAAAGCTACAAAGTTGTAGAGAATTCGATTTAAGTGTGGAATGGACATAAAATTCGTATTTTTTACGATAAGCGGGCTATTTTCTATGAATTATTAAAGTTTCGATTATTGTTTAAATGATAAAACATTTTGGAAAATTCTAGAATTGGTTGGTGAGAAATGTGCTCAATTGAATTTCAAATGTGTGGGTGGCAATAGTAATGTAAAAAGCCATCGGTAGCGAGTTAGTCTTCTATGGCGTTCTAAGCATTTTCCTATAAATAGGGTGCTTGGTTAGAATTGAAAATCACACGAATTCATAAGTTTTCTCTATTTCTCTCTCTATATTATCGGCGTATTCTTATGAGTATTTTGATACTTTGAGTGTTCTTTATCTGGTGCAAGTTCCTTGAGTTTTATATCCGATATTCGACCCGAAGTATTATCTTTTTGAGGTAAGGGATGTTATTTTCTTCATAAGTGATATTATTTCTTGATATCATTATCTTAGAAATATTGGTTGGAACTTTTATCAAATTTGGAACTTTTCATATCGGGGTTACTTATTCATGAGTTCTTATTCACGGAGTTCTTATTCACGAGTCTTATTCACAAAGCATGATGATTTTTCTTGTGGAATTTCTATCTTTTGGTGTGAGATTCTTATTCACGTATATGGCTTTATTCACGTATCTGACCTTATTCACCAAAAATAAAATTTTCTTCTTTTGTCCAAGATGTCTATTATGGTTACTATCTTTGATTGTATCCATGTTTTGATCTTTATTCTTGAATTTTACTTGAAATTGGTTATTATGGAGTATTATTGATCTTGGATAAAGTAATGTCTGATCCCTAATATTTGATCTTTTATTTCCTTTGGATTCATTTTTTTAATATATTTTCATCATCCTCGGTCCTAAATGATGATATTCTTGAATATCTTTGGCACCTGTAGTGCAAAGATGAATGATTAACTGATGAATATCTTTGGCCTGTAGTGCAAATATGAATGATTACCTAATGAATATCTTTGGCCCGTAGTGCAAAGATGAATAGGTATTGAGATGAACATGACCAACTGGTGATACAAATGAATATCTTTGGCCTGTAGTGCAAAGATGAATATTTGATTCAAGATGTATATTGATTGATGTTCTTGGGGATAAAATATTGATGATGGACTTTTAAATCTTAGAAGATAGTAGAATTCTTTCTCTCTTGACTCTTACAATGGATTGCTTATATTCATTGCGAGTTGTTGATCTAAAACTTGTTGTCTCATTATATTTTATCGATTTTTTTCTGTTGAAGACTAATGATAATTTGTTGTATATTATCTTAGTCATAATATTTTCTTACTGGGCTAGTTAAGCTCACCCTTTCTTTCACTATTCTCTTCAGGAAATGAGAATATAGATGGGACTAGTCGGGGAATGGATTGACGATCCAGATGGTTGCATTAGTAGTCCTCACAATACGTGAAATAAGCGTATCAATAATTATAATGAGGACCCTTTTGAGTTTTTATCTTTGTCATTAGACAATAGTTCTATTTAAACTCACGATATATGTGTTGTCGTATTTTACACGACAATTGTATTACTGAAGTTGTATTTGTTTTTGTACCATGTATTTGGCGACTCAGAATGGGTTGGATGGAATGGACCTATTTTGGGGTTGTCACAGCTATAACATGGATTCAAACTCATAAAGTCCAATACATTAGTAAAATTCAAAACTGGACTATTAATAAATCTCAGGTCCAATTGCACCTTGCACTTGACTTCCAGGGGACGTTGTTTGTGATGCCCCCAAAATAGGTATACATAACTCATACTGAGTCAGCAAATACATGGTAAAGAATACAAATACAAACTTAATTATACAACATGAACTGAGAGTTTTAACACAAATATTATCTTCTAGACAATATCCAAACTCAAATGGAGTCCTCATTACAATTATTATCACATTATTTTATAAAATAGTGAGGACTACTACAGCCACCATCTCGGACCGTCACTCCATTCCCCGACTAGTCCCAGCTACGTTCTCATTTCCTAAAGAAAACAATGAAAGCAAAAGGGTGAGCTCAACTAGCCCAATAAAAAATATTATGACTAAGATAATGCAGAATAAATTATTGATAGCCTTCAACAGTGTTAAACTGATAGAATACAATAAACAACAAGTTTAACTGCAGCGGAACAAGTAATCCATTAAATGAGTCAAGTAGAGAATGATATCTACTATCTTCTATGATTTAAAAAGTTTATCATCAATTTTATCGTTGAGACTCAACTCAATAAATAATCAACATCACTGAATTATCCATGCACTACGTGTGACGCCCCCAAAATACGTATACATCACCCATTACGAAGTTAGCAAAATCTTGCATAGATGCGAAACAAATATAACCCGGTAATACAATTGTGGTGCAAAATACGACAACACATATACTGTGAGTTTGAATACAACTATTGTCTAATAGAGAGTATACAAACTCAAAAGGAGTCCTCATTATAATTATTGATACACTATTTTACAAAATTATGAGGACTACTAAAACAACTATCTTAAATCATCACTCCATACCCCGGCTAGTTCCTGCTAAATTCTCTCCTCCTGAGAAGAACAATGGAATAAAAAGGAAAAGGGTGAGCTCCACTAGGAAACAAGTTTTAGATCAACAAGTTTTAGATCAATAACTGCAGCGGAAACAACAATCCAATAGAAGAGTAGAGAAAGAATTCTACTATCTTCTAAGATTTAAAAGTTCATCATCAATATTTTATCCCTATAACATCAATCAATATACATCTTGAATCAAATATTCATCTTTGCACTACAGGCCAAAGATATTCATTTGTATCACCAGTTGGTCATTTTTTTCATCTCAACACCTGTTCATCTTTGCACTACGGGCCAAAGATATTCATTAGGTAATCATTCATCTTTGCACTACAGGCCAAAGATATTCAGTAATATCATCATTTAGGACTGAGGATGATGAATCATATCTTAAAGAAAATGAATCCGGTGAAACAAAAGGATAAATATTAGGGATTTGTATTACAGTTTATCCAAGTTCAATAATACTCCATAATAACTAAATTTGAAGCAGAATTCAAAAATAAAGATCAAAACATGGATATAATCAAAGATAATAACCATAATAGACATCTTGGACAAAAAGAAGAAAATTTTATTTTTCGGTGAATAGTGTCGTATTCGTGAATAGTGACGTATACGTGAATAGTGTTGTATACGTGAATAGTAACCCCGACATAAAAAGGTAGAAATTCTACAATAAAATCCATACCAATATTTCGGTGTAATTATATTGAAAGAATAACATCATTATGAAGAAAATAACATCCCTTACCTCAAAGAAACCGTACTTCGGAATGGAATATTGGATATGATGCTAAATGAAACTTGTACTGAATAGCCACTCTCAAAGTATCTAAATACTTCCAAAATACGCTCGATAATATAGAGAGAAAGAAAACTTGTTTCTGGTGTGATTTTCAATTCTAACTTAGCCCTCTATTTATAGGAAAATATTAGCACGCTGAAGCAGACTTGACTTGATACCTGATGGCTTTACCTGCTACTATTTCCACCCACTACATTTGATATTCAATTTGAGCACATTTCTCACCAACCAAAAGTGGGGCCCACCAATTCGAGAATTTTCCACCAAAATGATAAATTTTGAAACTTCAACAAATTCTGAACCAGTCACCTCTTAAAATTCATAACAAATCATACATTCATTTTTAACGGTTCAAAATTTGTGGACATATACTCAACTTATATATGTATAACATATTCAAAAATCACAACGATCCAACGGTCGGATTAAAAATTATAACTCACTTAATATATCTCAAGAACCTTTAGTTTGATTTTTAATACCTCCATTCAGACAAAATCTTGATAAAACACCTCAACATTAATTCCTTCATTTATAACCACATAAATAAATCCATCATTTAAATGCATCAAATAAATATTTCCTTATCATATAAATCAATAATTAATTATTCACAAATAATATTACGAGAATCACATTTATGACAAACGGTAGTTCGGGAAAGAGGGGCTTTACGATAAGGATTTCTCTCACTTGGGCGAAATTAAGTGACCAAACTTCTCCTTGATGAGAACTTTTTAGACATTGCCAATAATGCTATCTCATAATATTATTCAAATAATATGAATTATTAATCGATAATGGGAAATCTTTGTGCGATGACAATTATTGAAACAACAATAATATAAAATATCAACGCGATAATTATTGAACCAATAAAATAAAATATTGAGCAATAATTAATGTAACAATTATTGAGTAGTGCCTTCTTACGTAAGAATCAATAATTCAAAAAATTGTGCAAAACCGGTAATCTTCTTTGTGATAACCACGCGTATTCTTGTATTTTAACCACCGGGTATTCAACGGTGTTGATTTGTAATAACTACGTAGATTATTTGTAAAACTCAAATTTATCGTTTTCTTCATCCCACCGATTATCCGTTATGGGGCCCCTAAACAATTTGCTATTGAGTAAATGCGAATATTCCCAAACAGAAAAGAATATTCCACGATCAAACGAATATTCCCCGACAACAATGAATATTTTATAACCACTTGCTTATTTTATAAAATTTGCACATTTCACCCATAACCAAAGCATTATATCAATTTAACACCTTATTATTAACAATAATAATTTTAGGAAAATCGATTTTATTTATAATAAGTTGGGGTCTTACACTACGGGCCAAGGATATTCATTAGTATCACATCCACCATTAGTATTTGGGAATAGTACCACATGAATAGTACCCAACACAAAAATACCCCAAATACTCAAGTGAATAATATTCGGGTGAATAGTAACCCGTGAATAGTAACTCGTAAATAGTACTCTGACACAAAAAGTGCCCCAAATACTCGAGTGAACAATACTAGAGTGAATAGTAACCGGGTTTTTTATGACAACTTGTCTACTTTGAAAAAATTTCACATATTACCCTTAACTTTAAACTTTTATCAATTTAACTATTTACCAAAATAGAAAAAAAAAATTGAATACTTTTATTTCATAAAATTCGGGGTCTCACAATCACCCCTCCTTATGAAATTTCACCCTCGAAATTTACGTACGTGCCTGATATTCGAAGAGATGAGAATACATAGCTTTAAAACAAAGGTTAATTGACATATCATAATTTATCAACTTATCAAGTAAACAATTTCGACTTAGGTAAGTCACACACTAGAGAAGTGTATAACCTCGTCTCTCTCCTCTGATTTCTAGACTCTTATTTCCGCCAGCGAACATATCCCTAAACTCTGATACGAACTGTGACGCCCCCAAAATTAGGTATACATCACCCATTCTGAGTCGCCAGATACATGGTACAGAATTCAAATACAACTTAATAATACAACTGTTGAGTTGTCGTATAGAATACGACCACAGTTAACTGTGAGTTTTAATAGAAATGTATGTAACTCTCATGGTACCTCGACCACAACCTTACAATGGTACTTTACATAAAAGCATAGTCAAAAACTATTTTAGAAATTAAAATCTTTGGGAAGTGCTCAAGGAAACCTTCGTGCATGGGAGGCCATGCGTACAGGTTATAATAGATATCATATGGCCTGAAATTATCCTTGGTTGACCCAATAGACACCAAAGAAAAATGAGAAGATTACTATCATCTTTTTCCAATAGTGAGTCTTCTCTTGACATATAATAACTATCTCCTTTGTTTCCAAATGAATATTATATTTTAAATCAACTCAAGATCATATAGGTAGTGCTAGTAGATATACTCGAAAGAAGTGGATGCGCACAAACCCTACATTTTATAATAACACGAGGTTGTATGTCATTAGACATCTTGTATGATAGATATGGCAAAACACCCTTCCAAAGTTGGGTTCACCTCACCCTATTTGATTCACCAAATATAACTACTAAATGTTGTATAGAATACAACACACTTTTCTATACTATTTAGGGAGAACCTCACATTTAGAGACCACATTACATTCCTGTTATCCCATTTCGACCCGTGACACTCTTACGGAAACACTCTTATTACCTGTAAGGAATTGTGAAACAGAAAGGGTGAGCACAACTAGCCCAGTAAAGAATATCATGACTAAAGATAATTAAATTATCAATAGCTTTCATCAATGATAAAACTTTTCAACCATAGTTGCAGCGGAACGAGCAATCCATTAGAAGAGTCAAATAGACCATGAGGTCTATTATCTTCTCCATTTTAAAAGTCCACCAATAATGTTTTATCCCTGTAACATCAATCAACAATTCCTGTCCACAATCATATGAATAACTCATAATCATAATTGTGATTCTGAATTCCCTTTTCGCACCCAGGACGAAGATGATTCTCATCACCTATCTTCACCTAAAATATCACAAATCATGGTTATACCAAATCACAATTCCTGCTCATAATCATACTAATAAATTCATCTTTGCACTACAGGCCAAAGATATACAACTATAAAACCAATAATGTCGAGACTCAGTAATTATTGAACCAATAAAATAAAATATTGAACAGTAATTACTGTAACAATTATTGAGTAGTGCCTTCTTACGTAAGAATCAATAATTCAAAAAATCTTGTGCAAAACCCAATGCTTCTTTGTACAACCACGCAGCGTATTCTTGTATTTTAACCACCGGGTATTCAACGAGTGTTATTTATAACAACTACTGTAGAGTTATTTGTAAAAACTCAAATTTATCGTTTTCTTCATCCCACAGTTATCCGTTATGGGCCCCCAAACAATTGCTTGTTGGTAAATGCGAATATTCCCCAAGCGGAAAGAATATTCCACGATCAAACGAATATTCCCCGACAACAATGAATATTTTATAACCACTTGCTTATTTTATAAAATTTGCACATTTCACCCATAACCAAAGCATTATATCAATTTAACACCTTATTATTAACAATAATAATTTTAGGAAAATCGATTTTATTTATAATAAGTTGGGGTCTTACACTACTGGGCCAAGGATATTCATTAGTATCACATCCACCATTAGTATTTCGGGAATAGTACCACGTGAATAGTACCCCAACACAAAAATACCCCAAATACTCAAGTGAATAATATTGGGTGAATAGTAACTTAGTGAATAGTAACTAAGTAAATAGTACTACGACACAAAAAAGTGCCCCAAATACTCGAGTGAACAATACTAGAGTGAATAATGTAGTTTTTTATGACAACTTGTCTACTTTGAAAAAATTTCACATATTACCCTTAACTTTAAACTTTTATCAATTTAACTATTTACCAAAATAGAAAAAAAAAATTGAATACTTTTATTTCATAAAATTCGGGGTCTCACAATCACCCCTCCTTATGAAATTTCACCCTCGAAATTTACGTACGTGCCTGATATTCGAAGAGATGAGAATACATAGCTTTAAAACAAAGGTTAATTGACATATCATAATTTATCAACTTATCAAGTAAACAATTTCAGCTTAGGTAAGTCACACACTAGAGAAGTGTATAACTCGTCTCTCCCCTCCTAGTTCTAGACTCTTATTTCCGCCAGCGAACATATCCCTAAACTCTGATACGAACTGTGACGCCCCCAAAATTAGGTATACATCACCCATTCTGAGTCGCCAGATACATGGTACAGAATTCAAATACAACTTAATAATACAACTGTTGAGTTGTCGTATAGAATACGACCACAGTTAACTGTGAGTTTTAATAGAAATGTATGTAACTCTCATGGTACCTCGACCACAACCTTACAATGGTACTTTACATAAAAGCATAGTCAAAAACTATTTTAGAAATTAAAATCTTTGGGAAGTGCTCAAGGAAACCTTCGTACATGGGAGGCCATGCGTCTAGGTTATAATAGATATCATATGGCCACAGAATTATCCTTGGTTGACCCAATAGACACCAAAGAAAAATGAGAAGATTACTATCATCTTTTTTCCAATAGTGAGTCTTCTCTTGACATATAATAACTATCTCCACTGTTTCCAAATGAATATTATATTTTAAATCAACTCCAAGATCATATAGGTAGTGCCCGTAGATATACTCAGCAAGTGGATGCGCACAACCCTGTTTTATAATAACACGAGGTTGTATGTCATTAGACATCTTGTATGATAGTGGCAAAACACCCTTCCAAAGTTGGGTTCACCTCACCCTATTTGATTCACCAAATATAACTACTAAATGTTGTATAGAATACAACACACTTTTCTATACTATTTAGGGAGAACCTCACAGCTAGAGACCACTGTTCTATTCCCCTGTTATCCCCGCTCGACCCGGCAACACTCTTACGGAAACACTCTTATTACCTGTAAGGAATTGTGAAACAGAAAGGGTGAGCACAACTAGCCCAGTAAAGAATATCATGACTAAAGATAATTAAATTATCAATAGCTTTCATCAATGATAAAACTTTTCAACCATAGTTGCAGCGGAACGAGCAATCCATTAGAAGAGTCAAATAGACCATGAGGTCTATTATCTTCTCCATTTTAAAAGTCCACCAATAATGTTTTATCCTGTAACATCAATCAACAATTCACGCCCACAATCATATGAATAACTCATAATCATAATTG
Source organism: Panax ginseng (assembly GCA_020205605.1). NCBI lineage: Eukaryota > Viridiplantae > Streptophyta > Magnoliopsida > Apiales > Araliaceae > Panax > Panax ginseng. The sequence continues at coordinate 121,618,649 of CM035148.1, read as the reverse complement.
TGATTACGAATTCCTTTTTCGCACCTGTGACGAAGATGATTCTCATCACCTATCTTCACCTAAAATATCACAAATCATGGTTATACCAAATCACAATTCCTGCTCATAATCATACTAATAAATTCATCTTTGCACTACAGGCCAAAGATATACAACTATAAAACCAATAATGTCGAGACTCAGTAATTATTGAACCAATAAAATAAAATATTGAGCGATAAATTATTGTAACAATTATTGAGTAGTGTGCCTTCTTACGTAAGAATCAATAATTCAAAATACATGTGCAAAAACCAGGTATGTTTCTTTCTGACAACCACGCAGCGTATCGTATTTTAACCCAGGGTATTCCAACGGTGTTGGATTTGTAATAACTTCTGTAGTTATTTGTAAAAACTCAAATTTATCGTTTTCTTCATCCCACCGTTATCCGTTATGGGGCCCACAAACAGCTGCGCCGTCGTACGAATATTCCCCGACAGAAAGAATATTCCACGATCAAACGAATATTCCCCGACAACAATGAATATTTTATAACCACTTGCTTATTTTATAAAATTTGCACATTTCACCCATAACCAAAGCATTATATCAATTTAACACCTTATTATTAACAATAATAATTTTAGGAAAATCGATTTTATTTATAATAAGTTGGGGTCTTACACTACGGGCCAAGGATATTCATTAGTATCACATCCACCATTAGTATTTCGGGAATAGTACCCTGTGAATAGTACCCCAACACAAAAATACCCCAAATACTCAAGTGAATAATATTCGGGTGAATAGTAACCCGTGAATAGTAACTCGTAAATAGTACTCTGACACAAAAAGTGCCCCAAATACTCGAGTGAACAATACTAGAGTGAATAGTAACCGGGTTTTTTATGACAACTTGTCTACTTTGAAAAAATTTCACATATTACCCTTAACTTTAAACTTTTATCAATTTAACTATTTACCAAAATAGAAAAAAAAAATTGAATACTTTTATTTCATAAAATTCGGGGTCTCACAATCACCCCTCCTTATGAAATTTCACCCTCGAAATTTACGTGACGTGCACGATATTGAAGAGATGAGAATACATAGCTTTAAAACAAAGGTTAATTGACATATCATAATTTATCAACTTATCAAGTAAACAATTTCAGCTTAGGTAAGTCACACACTAGAGAAGTGTATAACTCGTCTCTCCCTCCTAGTTCTAGACTCTTATTTCGCCAAGTGAACATATCCCTAAACTCGATATCTAACCTGTGGACGCCCCAAAATTAGGTATACATCACCCATTCCGAAAGTGCCATGAGGATACATGGTATGTAATTCAAATACAACTTAATAATATAATGTTGAGTTGTCGATAGAATATCGACCACGATTAATCGTGAGTTTTAATAGAAATGTATGTAACTCTCATGGTACCTCGACCACAACCTTACAATGGTACTTTTACATAAAAGCATAGTCAAAAACTATTTTAGAAATTAAAATCTTTGGGAAGTGCTCAAGGAAACCTTCGTACATGGGAGGCCATGCGTCTAGGTTATAATAGATATCATATGGCCACAGAATTATCCTTGGTTGACCCAATAGACACCAAAGAAAAATGAGAAGATTACTATCATCTTTTTTCCAATAGTGAGTCTTCTCTTGACATATAATAACTATCTCCACTGTTTCCAAATGAATATTATATTTTAAATCAACTCCAAGATCATATAGGTAGTGCGGTAGATATACTCAAAGAAGTGGATGCGCACAACCCTGTTTTATAATAACACGAGGTTGTATGTCATTAGACATCTTGTATGATAGTGGCAAAACACCCTTCCAAAGTTGGGTTCACCTCACCCTATTTGATTCACCAAATATAACTACTAAATGTTGTATAGAATACAACACACTTTTCTATACTATTTAGGGAGAACCTCACAAACTAGAGACCACGCTCTATTCCCTGTTATCCCCCTTCAATTCGAGCCGTGACACTCTTACGGAAACACTCTTATTACCTGTAAGGAATTGTGAAGCAGAAAGGGTGAGCACAACTAGCCCAGTAAAGAATATCATGACTAAAGATAATTAAATTATCAATAGCTTTCATCAATGATAAAACTTTTCAACCATAGTTATAATTGAACGAAGCAATCCATTAGAAGAGTCAAATAGACCATGAGGTCTATTATCTTCTCCATTTTAAAAGTCCACCAATAATGTTTTATCCTCGTAACATCAATCAACAATTTCACATCCACAATCATATGAATAACTCATAATCATAATTGTGATTCTGAATTCCCTTTTCGCACCCAGGACGAAGATGATTCTCATCACCTATCTTCACCTAAAATATCACAAATCATGGTTATACCAAATCACAATTCCTGCTCATAATCATACTAATAAATTCATCTTTGCACTACAGGCCAAAGATATACAACTATAAAACCAATAATGTCGAGACTCAGCTTAACAAATAATCCACATCATCGAGTCACCCCTGCACTACGGCCAAGGATATTCGTTAATATCACATCCATGAATTATCCATGCACTACGGCCAAGGATATTCATTATTATCACATCCATGAATTAATATTTCATTGCTGAGACTCAACTCAATAATTAATCCACATCATCAAATCACCCCTGCACAACAGGCCAATGATATTCTTTAGTATCACGACCACGAATTATCCATGCACTACGGGCCAAAGATAATCGTGTTTTCATCAACGGTCCTGATCATGCCATAAAACAATTCATCTTTGCACCCTTGGCCGAAGAGAATCCATAGCCATAATCATACCAAGCTCGTCCATCAATGCACTCACGGGCCAATGAGGACTTTTTATTAATATCACAACCACAAATTATCCATGCACTACGGGCCAAAGATAATCGTGTTTTTATCAATGATCCTGATCATGCTATAAAACAATTCATCTTTGCACCCTTGGCCGAAGAGAATCCATAGCCATAATCATACCAAAAACTGTCCATCAATGCACTACGAGCCAATGAGGACTTTTACCACGTCATTTGTAACATTACGGTCATGATTATACCGAATAATCCCTGGTCATAATCATACCAAGTCCATCTATGCACTACAGGCCACAGATGACTTTCAACAAAATATAAATATGAGGATGATGACAATGATATAAGAATTCAATAAAACAAGTTCAAGAATTAATTTAACCAAGAACTAATAACGTCTCATTTACTCGTAACTAGATTATTTTTATAAAAAATACCAAATCAGTCCCAAAAATTATTCTTTTCTGGGATTAAGCATAATATAGTTCCATATTGAACATATATTTTTCTCAGAATTTTTAAAATTTATTTACTATTTTTCAAAAATCAATTTCTAATTAATTCCTTAAGAAATTAGCTACCTTAAGTTTAACTACAGAAATTCCCAAATCTTAGCAGGATCTTTACACATGTTAACGTGAGCTTCAGTTTAAATTTCATGGTCATCGGAGTTATAGAACTCCGGTTATAGCATTTTTTGTCGGAAAAACCTAAATATTGAAATGGTCATAACTTGCTCATTTTAAGTCAGAATGAGCTCAATTTTAGACAGGAGGTACTTTATACCATATACTTTCATGTCCCAAAAGGCCAAAATTTTTCTCACAAATTAAGTGGCCGAAACAGCCCTTTTAAATTTCTGGGCAGTAGCATTTTTCTCTTTTGCAGCTTTTGACTCCTTTGCTAAAGTCAGTCCACACGAAAATTTACAACACCTTTTACCGTGATTCCACTTGGATAAGTTACAAAACTCATAGATCTAACTCTAGAACTTGACCTCACTCAAAAATTCAAAATATAATAGGAGATATGGTCAATTGAATTTTATGTTCCATTTTCACCAAAATCTAATTTTCAACTCTTTGTGATTTCTAAGAAACTTTTATGTTTTCACATAATAACCAACATAACTCATCATAACACTTACTAATACTCAAAACATATGAGGACATCGTGTCTACAGATCATTTCCACAATTTAATAAGGAATGAATACCTCATTCACCATGCATGTGGTAATCCACGTAGGCACAAAGTTATTCAGCGAGAATAATAAAGAATGGAATAACAGGAGGATTCACCATGCGTGCGATAGACTGCACAGACAGGTTATTCTTAACAGAATAATAAATAATGGAACCGGTCCCAGTAAACGTTATGCAGACAGGATATTCCGAATAGTAATAGTAAAGAGCGGAACCGTGTCCCGGCGTAAACGCATGCATGACAGGATATTCCAACAGAATAATAAAAAATAGAATAACAGAAGAATTTCACCAAGTATAGGGTAGCCCGCGTATACAGGTTATTCCAACAGAATAATAAAGAATGGAATAACAGAAGTTCTATTCATGGATAAGAAAGAAATAATACTCCCTACTATAATAATAATAATAATAATAATAATATCTTTTACGAGTAAGACAAATAATATCCCCAACCATAAGAAGAAGAGTACTGGATATATGAGTAGTGAAGTAGCAGAATACTTTTCTTCTTTCTCTCTCTAGAGTTTCAGTGAATTCGTAAGAAATAATGAAGGAATGAGCTTCTATTTATAGAAAAACTGAAAGTGGCTCTTGGTCTTAACGAAAGGTCAAAATGACTCTTGGTAATATTGAAGAGACAACTACTATTTGCGAAGGGGCAATTAACTCTTGAAACACCGAAGGGGCAAATAACTCTTGGAAAACTAAAGGGACAAATAACTGTAAAACCCCAACTTTTTAATGAATAAAATCAAATTTCCTCTATTTATTATTGTGAATAATAAGGTACTAATTTGATATAATACTTTGGTTATGGGTGAAATGTGCAAATTTTTGCAAAATAAGCAAGTGGTAATAAAATATTTATTGTGTCGGGGAATATTTGTTTGGTCGTGGAATATTCTTTACGTGGGGGAATATTAAATGACACAAGGTTGACCATTTGTGGGCCCCATAACGGATAACTATCGGATGAAGAAAACAAAAAAGTTTGGGTTGTTATAAATAACAGGCGTAGTTATTACTGAATTAACATTTGTTGAAATAAATTGGTTAAAATACGATGTCTGGCGTGGTCGCATAAAGAAGAGCACCAGATTGCATGGTATTATTGAATTATTGATCCTTACGTAAGAAGGCCTTTACTCAATAATTATTACGATAATTCTTATTCAATATTTTATTTTATTGGTTGAATAATTCTGCGTTGATATTTTATATTATTGTTGTTTTAATAATTATCCACCGCACAAGATTTCCCATTATCGGATCAATAATTCATATTATTTGAATAATATTATTAGATAGCATTATTGGCAATGTCTAGAAAGTTACATCGAGGAAAAGTTTGGTCACCTAATCAAGGCGCCAAGAAGAGAGAAATTCTTATTGGAAAGCCCCCTCTTTCACAGGAGCGGCACTGGTTGTCATAAATGTGATTACGTAATATTATTTGTGAATAATTAATTATTGATTCATATGATAAGGAAATATTTATTTTATGTGGATATAAATATTGGATATGTTTTTTGTGGTTAAAAATGAAGGAGTTAATGTTGAGGTGTTTTATCAGTATTTTTATCGGAATGGAGGTATTAAAAATTAAACCCGGTGTTTTTGAGATATATTGAGTGAGTTATAATTTTTAATCAAATAGTTGGATCGTTGTGATTTTTGGATATGTTATACATATATAAGTTGAGTATATGTCCACATTTGAGCCGTTAAAATGAGCGTATGATTTGTTATGAATTTTAAGAGGTGTTGATTAGAAATTAGGTTATAAATCATTTTGGTGAAAAATTCTAGAATTGAGTGGGCCCCACTTGTGGTTGGTGAAAAAATGTCTTTGAATTTTATTTCAAATGTGGTGGGTGGCAATAGTAGCGAGTAAAGCCATCGAGTTGCAAGTAAGTCAAAATGCTTGACTCTTAACATTTTCCTATAAATAGAGGGCTAAGTTAGAATTGAAAATCACACCAAAAACATAAGCTTTCTCTTTTTCTCTCTATATATTATCGAGCACATTCTTGTGAGTATTTTGATACTTTGAGTGTTGATATACGATGCAAGTTCCTTGAGACTATATCCGATTATTCCAAATGGAAATCTTTGTCTTTTTTGAGGTAAGGGATATTATCTTCTTCTTAAATGATATTTTCTTCAATATCATTATTAGAAATATTGGTATGAACTTTTTATCAAATTTGGAACATTTTACGTCGAGGTTCTTATTCACGTATCTGACCTTTATTCACGATATATGACCTTATTCACGTATCTGGCACTATTTATAGAAAATGAAATTTTCTTCTTTTTGTCCAAGATGTCTATTATGGTTCTTATCTTTGATTGTATCCATGTTTTGATCTTTATTCTTGAATTTTACTTCAAAATTGGTTATTATGGAGTATTATTGATCTTGGATAAATTTGTTATATCTGAATCCTTACTATTTGTCCTTACATGTCCTTTGGATTCGTTTTCTTTTAAAATATATTTCATCATCCTGGGTCCTAAATGATGATATTACTGAATATCTTTGGCCTGTAGTCTAAAGATGAATCATTAACTGATGAATATCTTTGGCCCGTAGTGCGAAGATGAACAGGTGTTGAGATGAACATGACCAACTGGTGATACAAATGAATATCTTTGGCATGTAGTGCAAAGATGAATATTGATTAAAGATGTATATTGATTTTTGTTACAGGGATAAAATATTGATTATGGACTTTTAAATCTTAGAAGATAGTAGAATTCTTTCTCTACTCGACTCTTCTAATGGATTGTTGTTTTCGCTGCAGTTGTTGATCTAAAACTTGTTGTCTATTATATTTTATCAGATTTTTTCCTGTTGAAGACTAACGATAATTTGTTGTATATTATCTTAGTCATAATATTCTTTATTGGGCTAGTTGAGCTCACCCTTTTTCTTTTTGTTCCATTTTTCTCAGGAGGTGAGAACACAGCAGGAACTAGTCGGGGTACGGAGTGATGGTTCTAGAAAGATATTTTAGCAGTCCTCACTATTTCTGTAAAATAGTGTTTGAATAATTGTAATGAGGACTTATTTGAGTGTGGATATTGTCTAGAAAATAATATTTGTATTTAAACTCATAGTATGTGTTATCGTATTTTGCACGACAATTGTATTATTGAAGTTGTAGTTTGATTTCTGTACCATGTATTTGGCGACTCAGAATGGGTGTTGTATACCTATTTTGGGGGCGTCACAGTTGGTATCAGAGCTTAGGGATATGATCCCTGGCTAAGGTGTGAGACAAGAACTAGGAGGGGAGAGACGGGGAATTCCTTCACTAATATGACCTACCTAAGTTTGTTTGGTATTTATTTGGTCGGTCGAAGTATTGGGATAATATGTGACATGTTAATTAACCCTTGTTTTGTTGCAGTGTTTAAAAATAGCATCTAAAAATGTTGGGATAAGCAATGAAGCATATGAGACCGTTGAGTCACCAACGATCAATACCCTGGATAATGTGCATCAGGATGGCAATAATCCTTAGGTGAACAACGGCACCGACCAAATGACAAACGACGGTACGTTTAGGAGCTTTTTAGAATTCATGCAACACCAAACAAGAGAGACTCTTGTTCATAATGTAGGTGGAAACAATGGCAACCAACGGTTGGTCACCGCTAAGTAGTTCAAGGAGCTGGGACCACCAGAGTTTTTGGGAAAGCCAGAACCACTTACAGCAGAGACGTGGATAAAGTAGATCACCAAGATATTTGATGTCTTGGGATGTTCCGAGGAGCAAAAGGTTCCCTTTGCCACCTTTATGTTGCGAGGAGAGGCAGATTACTGGTGGAAATCGGTAAAGCGTACTCAATCTGCCGCACTGAAGATGTCTTGGGAGAAGTTCCAAGAATTGTTCAACGACAAGTACTTTCCCGAAAGTATTCGTCACATTAAGGAGGTTGAGTTCATCAAGCTGGAGCAAAACAATATGAACGTGTCGCAATATGAAGCTAAGTTTGCGGAGTTATCCCGATTTGCATCCCATTTGGTTGATAATGAGGAACGAATGACACTAATGTTTCTGCGAGGTTTGAAACCGAAATATGTCAATACCTCATTTCTTACAAACTTTGTTTATATTAGGATGTTGTGAATAGGGCTCGATTAGTGGAGCGCGATAATGAGCCAAAATGACCCAGAAGGATAACGAGCAACAACATGATAATAATCGTCATGCGGTGTAGCGATCATCGAACAATGATAACCATCGTGGAGGAAATTAGCATGCGAAATGGTAACCACTTGGTGGCAATCATGGCAAGATAATAGAAGAAATGATTCAAGTGGAAATTTCAAGAAGAGGAGATTTCTGGACGGAAGGCGGGAAGGCGTCGAATAAATGACACCAACACCGACAAAAAATTCTAGGGGAGGAGAGCAATAGTCGGTTAGATGATCTGAGATCACGGAGAGGAGGGACATATAAGTCCAAAGCTGTTCAAAGCTTTCCAAGATATGTTTTAGTTGTGGAAAAAAGCGGTCACATAGCTCGATTTTGTCTGTGGCGAAATCAAGTCCAGTTGGGGACGGTGGCACCAAAAGGTGGATACTGGACAAAACAAAGTAGGTGGTTTTAGGAAGAAGCGTTTTTCGTGACTTCTCGAAAAGCGAGTAACGACGAAGTTAGCACGCAGGTTAGTTAATTATAAATTCTTGTGAAGTCTATACCTTATTAGATACCGGTTCTACCCATTATTCTATCTCTCTTGCTTATGCTCAATATTTAAATTTAACTCTAGAGAAGTTAGACTTGGACTTCTCGATTGAAACCTCGTTAGTAGAAACCTTCATTTCATGTGCTATCCAAGTCTTAGATGAGAGTCACAGTTTTTAAATGATATTTCTATTGTTAATAAATCTCTGGCGTATTCTCGAAGGACTTAGCCTACCCCTAGAGTGTGAAATCGAATTTTGTATTGACCCCAGTACAAAACCCATTTCTAAAACCCTTAAATATTTCTTCAACCAAAATGAACATATAATGCGCCAAAGACGTTGGCTCGAGCTGTTGAAGATTACGATCGTACCATTCAATACCATCGTGGGAAAACGAAAGTGGTAGCTGACGCGTTAAGTAAAAGATCGTATGCGTTTACAAGTGCGATGTTGTTAACACAAAAATGTATTTTATATGACTTACAAATGATGAAGATAGAGTTAAAGACTCTAGGGACCCACGTGAAGATAACGAATATACGAGTAGAATCAACTTTAATCGATAAAGTTAAAATCGCTCAAGCTACACACTAGAGCTGATTAATATAAATAAAAAGGTGCAAGAATGCGTTATTCTAGAAATAAGAGTCGATGAAGTGAAGAAAGCTCAAGCCTTCGATTTATTTGAAATCCTTGATCAAGTAGGAACTGTGGCCTATAGACTCGCCTTAACGCTAAGTATGCCGCGTGTTCATAACATTTTTCACGTATTGATGTTACGTAAATATGTGGATGACCTAAACCACATTATTGCGTTAGAACCAGACGAGATAGCCGAAGATTTAACGTATGAGGAGGTACCTGTTAAGATCTTGGATAGGAAAGAACATGTCCTATGCACGAAGGTTATACCACAAGTTAAGGTTTTGTGGAGAAACCATGCTATTGAAGAAATGACCTGGGAGTTGGAATCAAAAATGAAAACGAGGTATCCTCACCTTTTCGATACACCAGGTACGTACGTCAATTTCGAGGACGAAATTTCATAAGGAGTGGAGGTTGTAAGACGCCAACTTTTTAAAGAATAAAATAGAATTTCCTCTATTTATTATTGTGAATAATAAGGTACTAATTTGATATAATACTTTGGTTATGGGTGAAATGTGCAAATTTTTGCAAAATAAGCAAGTGGTAATAAAATATTTATTGTGTCGGGTAATATTCGTTTGGCCATGGAATATTAAATGCTGACGGGAGTATTGATCATTATGGGCCCCATAATGGATAAGATGTCGGATGAAGAAAAGCGACAAAGTTTGGGTTATTATAAATATTGTTTATTCTGAATTAACCTTTGTTGGAATACTCGGTGGTTAAAATACAAAGAATGTCTGGCGTGGGTTGCGATAGCACACGGTATTTATGATATTGTTGAATTATTGATCCTTACGTAAAAGGCACTACTCAATAATTATTACAAATAATTCTTATTCAATATTTTATTTTATTGGTTGAATAATTCTTTGCGTTGATATTTTATATTATTATCGTTTCAAAAATTGTCTTTGCATAGTATTTCCCATTATCGGATCAATAATTCATATTATTTGAATAATATTATTAGATAGCATTATTGGCAATGTCTAGAAAGTTACATCAATGAGAGGTTTGGTCACCTAATTGCGGCCCAAGAAGGAGAAATTCTTATTGGAAAGCCCCTCTTTCACAGGAGCTACTGGTTGTCATAAATGTGATTCTGTAATATTATTTGTGAATAATTAATTATTGATTCATATGATAAGGAAATATTTATTTTATGTGGATATAAATGTTGGATATATTTTTTGTGGTTAAAAATGAAGGAGTTAATGTTGAGGTGTTTTATCAGTATTTTTGTCGGAATGGAGGTATTAAAAATTAAACTAGTGTTTTTGAGATATATTGAGTGAGTTATAATTTTTAATCCGACTATTGGATCGTTGTGCTTTTTGGATATGTTATACATATATAAGTTGAGTATATGTCCGCAAATTTTGAACCGTTAAAAATGAACGTATGATTTGTTATGAATTTTAAGAGGTGGCTGATTCGGAAATTAGGTTATAAATTATTTTGGTGGAAAATTCTAGAATTGAGTGGGACCCGCTTGTGGTTGGTGAAGAAATATGCTGAATTTTATTTCAAATGTGGTGGGTGGCAATAATAGCAGGTAAAGCCATCAGATTGCAAGTCAAGTCTGCTTCGGCGTGCTAACATTTTCCTATAAATAGAGGGCTAAGTTAGAATTGAAAATCACACCAGAAACATAAGCTTTCTCTTTTTCTCTCTATATATTATCGAGCACATTCTTGTGAGTATTTTGATACTTTGAGTGTTCTTTATATCGATGCAAGTTCCTTTAGCACTATATCCGATTATTCCGATCGGAAATCTTGTCTTTTTGAGGTAAGGGATATTATCTTCTTCTTAAATGATATTTTCTTGATATCATTATCTTAGAAATATTGGTATGAACTTTTATCAAATTTGGAACATTTTTTACGTTGGGGTTCTTATTCACGATATCCAAGACTTATTCACGTATCTGGCCTTTATTCACGAATCTGGCTTTATTCAATTGAAAAATAAAATTTTCTTCTTTTTGTCCAAGATGTCTATTATGGTTATTATTTTGATTATATCCATGTTTTGATCTTTATTCTTGAATTTTATTTCAAAATTGGTTATTATGGAGTATTATTGATCTTGGATAAAACTGTTATCTGAATCCTTACTATTTGTCCTTACATCTCCCATTTGAATTCGTTTTCTTTAAAATATTTTCATCATCCTCGGTCCTAAATGATGATATTCTTGAATATCTTTGGCTGTAGTGCAAAGATGAATGATTAAGCGATGAATATCTTTTGGCGTAGTGCGAAGATGAGCAGTGTTGAGATGAACATGACCAACTGGTGATATAAATGAATATCTTTGGCACGTAGTGCAAAGATGAATATTGATTAAAGATGTATATTGATTGTTGTTCTGGGGATAAAATATTGATGATGGACTTTTAAATCTTAGAAGATAGTAGAATTCTTTCTCTACTCGACTCTTCTAATGGATTGTTGTTTCATTGCAGATTGTTGATCTAAAACTTGTTGTCTATTATATTTTATCGATTTTTTCTCTGTTGAAGACTAACGATAATTTGTTGTATATTATCTTAGTCATAATATTCTTCTTTGGGCTAGTTGAGCTCACCCTTTTCTTTTTGTTCCATTTTTCTCGGGAGGTGAGAACATAGCGAGAACTAGTCGAGAGTATGGAGTGATGGTTCTTGAAAGATATTTTAGCAGTCCTCACTATTTCTGTAAAATAGTGTTTGAATAATTGTAATGAGAACTTATTTGAGTGTGGATATTGTCTAGAAAATAATATTTGTATTTAAACTCACAGTATGTGTTATCGTATTTTGCACGACAATTGTATTATTGAAGTTGTAGTTTGATTTCTGTACCATGTATTTGGCGACTCAGAATGGGTGTTGTATACCTATTTTGGGGGCGTCACAATAACTCTTAGAAAACTGAAGGGACAAGTTACTATTAAAACTTTAAATCAACGATCCATATTGATTTACTATTATAATTTTAACCAACGGTCTGAAAAATTAGCACATCTCCTCATGGAATAATATTGTACCCAAAAATAATTTAGACCGATAAGAAATATATTTTTCAGGTGAATAGTACCCCGTGAATAGTACTTCAGTAATAGTACCCTATGAATTGTACCCTGACACAAAAATACCCCAAATACCCGAGTGAATAATATTCGGGTGAATAGTAACCCGTGAATAGTAACTCATGAATAGTACTCTGACACAAAAAGTGCCCCGAATACTCGAGTGAACAATACTAGAGTGAATAGTAACCGGGTATTTTATGACAACTTGTCTACTTTGAAAAATTTTCACATATTACCCTTAACTTTAAACTTTTATCAATTTAACTATTTACCAAAATAGAAAAAAACCGAATACTTTTATTTCATAAAATTCGGGATCTCACAAATAATATAACTTGCAATATTAACAGCCAGATCATTCTCAGAAAAGAGGGGGCTTTTCGATATGGATTTCTCCTTATTGGCGCGCAATTAGGTGACTAAACCCCTTTCCTCGACAGAATTTTCTAGACATTGTCAATAATGCAAATAATAATATGAATAACTTTGTCGTCTCAATTATTAATTTAATAATATAAAATATTGTGCAGATGATATTATGACAATAATAGAATCAATAATGTGAGATACTATGCAGTAATTACTGTATCAATAATTGAGTATAACTGAGTGACTTCTCACGTAAGCATCAATAATCAATATCGTGTGCTACTATGCAACCACGCGTATTATTGTACTTTTATCATCGGGTATTTCAACAGTTAACGGTAAAACTTTCGCATTTATTTTTATAAAAAGATATTTCAGTCGTTTTCTAACTCCAACGGTAATTCTGTTGTGGGGTCCACCAATGATTGTGTCGTTGTACGAATATTCCCTGATTAAACGAATATTCCCCGACCAATCGAATATTTTATAACAACTTGCTTACTTTGCAAAAAAATTAAATATTACCCACAACTATAACATTATAACAAATTCACACCATAATATTCAAAATTATATTTAGAGAAAAAATCATCTTTATTCATAAAAGTTGGGTTCTTATATTGTTCTCTTGCAACCCCCCAACCATGGACGGAACCAAGGGGCCGGGGCGAGGGGGGGCATATGACCCTCCACCAAAATTCTGCACAGGCTATATATTAATACATATATTAATAATCAATATATATATATATATTTATATTTATATATATACACACACACACACATATATATATATATATATATGTATAATAATAGTAGTTTATAATAGCAGTTCAAAATTTTCTACATGCGCTCCATAAATTAAAAAATAGAATAAATTTTATATTACAATGAAATTCAAATGAAAGAACTTAAAACACAATCAATCAAATCTAGGTCGCTATTTGAGGTTGAAGAATGGTCACAAAAACCATGTTCATTAGTTATCAAATTAATTTTTACAAACATTTTATATTTTTAAACATCATGAATTTACTTCAGAGACTCTCCCCTTTGTTAATTTCTTTCTGAATTAAATTTCTTTGTTCTATATAAAAAATTGATATTTTCATATAAAAAATAATAATTCTACTTGAATCCCTCTCACATATTTCTATATGAAATAAAAAAAAAATATTTCTACATAAATTTTGATATTGATCAAAATTTTGAGACGCTTTCAAACTATGCAAAATCGCATAATACAGTTGTCTCCTTTCAGTCGTACCGTCGAAAGAAGCACTCCAAATGTTAATAAATAATTTTTTTACTGATATATTTTGACTCCCCTCTAAAAATGTTATGGTTCTGCCACTGCCCCCGACTACTCTGTTGTAATGGACATTAGAAAAATATGAGTCAATCCAAACACAATTTGTTTATCTCTTACCTTTCTTTTCCCTCTTTAATTAATTTGCTTTACTTATGTTGTAAATCATTTTTCTATTTTCGTTTGCAACACAATTGGTTTTGACATCACCCTTCTCTACCTTCACGGGCTTCATGAATCAACTGCTAAGTGGTGTTTCGAACGAGTTGAACCTTGAAATAAGAATGGACATGTAGAGATGGCAACCCAACTATGGAGTTCATAATAATTGTGAATTTGTTCCTTAATTTTATACCTACGCCGTTTCAAGTTGTGTACTGAGATGGCGTTACCTAGCTATTTAGTCCACTTGGTTTGTTTGAGCTATGAGTCCTTCTAGGTATAGGTATCCTCTTGTTTGATGTGGGGCATATGAACACAATCACGAAATGACTGTTGTTATGGATTGTGTTGACGCATTGCTAGTCTTAGGACCAATGCATGTCCAATCACATACGTAAACACTGGTGTTAAGCTCATAGGGTTATACTCTGGCTTTGAGTCTTAATTAGGGTAGGGATTCCTATGCCCGTCTCGTCTTGTCCATGGTAGGCCTTGGCACGGCTAGTGTGGGCTCATTGACGACTAGGTCTTTGACCTGGGCTAAACCCGGCCGGGTTTAGTAGTATCACGTCTCAACAAAAATAAAAAATATTAATATTTTCACGTCACTTTATAATATTTTTACATATAAGGCTCACATATTAATTAATAAAAATTCGATACATCAGCTAATATATGAGCCATATATGTGAAAATATAGGTTTCCAAAATAAACAATTTGAATAATATTTCAAGTACAATATTAAGAAACTTTAATGAGAATACAAGTCTCATAATAAAGTAAAAAATAAATTTTACAATAGAAGAAAAAAGAAAATTCAAAACAATTAATAAAATGTTCAATTTCAACGTCTCAAGTACTAATCTCACAAAAAAAAAAAGATGACATAAAATTGCACAATATAATGTAAAGAAAGTCCCACATTAATTAGTGATGACATAAAATTGCACAATATAATGGAAAGAAAACCTCACACTCTATGAGTGATGAAACAAGTCTACGATAAATAGGAAATAAAATCTCGCAATAAAGAAAAAAAAACAATCTAACAATAAGTTGAAAGCACCTAACAAAAATCGAACTTGAAACTTAATGATTACTAATCACCCTCAATCTTCACGATACTGACACGTTAAATTTTGAGTAGATAGTTGGACCTAATTATACATATTTTATATTAACACACTAATTTATACTCCCTCCCGGACTCCGTTCCAGGATAAAAATTTTGATTGATTTTTTGCGCATATTAAGAAAGAAGATAAAATAATAAAATTATTCATATTTAAATTTTTATTTAATTGCATAGTGATACTAGTGATACTCCATAAATATGCATAAAGAATAAAAATATAACGATTAATAATAAGGGTATTATATGTAAATTATTGTAAAAAATAGATCATTTAAAATAAGTAGATATTTAACTTAGGACTACCTAAAATAGTAATAAAGACTTTTATCCTTGAACGAAAAGAGGATAATTTTTTAAAATTTCAATAATTGGAATGATCAAGCATGACAAAAAAATAGTAATAAATTTGACATAAAGACTTCCTGATTGATATGGAAGTTGATAAGTAATAATTAAACTTAAACATAGAGAGTTCCTGATTGATGTGGAAGTTGATAAGTAATAATTTGACACTCCTCCTAGTTTTTTGAGATGACCTTGAGGTCCTTAACCATTTGGGGGTAACTGGAACAATGTGCTAAAATATTGGAATCTTGAGGACAAATTCCGCACAATTAGCGCTTTAAAATACAGTTTACCTTAATAATTACTCTTGGCTTAGATACATTTTTCTCCATTTTACTAAATTTCGGTTTATAAATACATCACTGAATTAAATTTTTATACTGTCAACTGATTAAACTATATATTATTTATAAAAAGTAATTTTTTCATCTATGTCTGTTAACCATTTAACAAAAAAGAGACGTGGCAATACTGACAAGAAGAGAGAAACAGAGTTGGATAACTAATTAAATTAAATTATACTCAATTCTATAACCAATAGTTAAACAAAATATAAACCAAATTAATATACATAACAAATAATTAAATTAAATAAATAAATTAATAATAAAATAAATTAATGAATAATTTTTATAAATGTATTTATATAAATTAATAAATTAATATTTTTTTAAATTTTTAAATATTTTAATTTCACTTTAAAAATATAAAATTATCTAATTTGAAATGGATGGATTAATAATAATAATCACCACCGAAATATACAATTGAGTTCTTAGAACCACCCCTTCTAAGAAATCACTACCGACCAACCGAATCACCAAAAATCGATGCTCAACACCGGAAATCACATATGCAAAGCTACCGCCTCACCACCACCACCACAACTCCACCTTCTTCTATCTCACCCATCTCTCCCTAAATCAAATCAGGAAGAATGGAAATAAAAGATCTTTGAGAAGGAATGACCTAAATCGAGTAAACTCAAAAAATAAAAATCGAGTCATCTCAATGGCCTAAATCAGATCTGTGAAAAGGAAAATAATAGAATTTTTGAACTCTGGCCTTGAGAACTATTGTTTTTCGATCTCCAATTTCATGGCGTCAGGAAGAATGGAAATGAAAGAAGATGTGGAGTGTGTAAGATCCCAACTTTTATGAATAAAGATTTAATTTCTCGAAATATATTTTTGAATATTATGGTGTGGATTTGATATAATGTTATAGATGTGAGTAATATTTATAAATTTTGCAAAGTAAGCAAGTTGTTATAAAATATTCGATTGGTCGGGAAATATTCGTACGACGACATAATCATTGGTGGACCCCACAATGAAATAATTTATCGAGTTAGAAAACGACATAAATGTCTTTTTATAAAAATAACGGCGAAAGTTTTACCGTTAACTGTTGAAATACCCGGTGATAAAAGTACAGTAATATGTGTGGTTTCATAGTAGCACACGGTATTGATTATTGAAGCTTACGTGAGAAGTTACTCAGTTATACTCAATTATTGCTACAATAATTGATGCATAGTATCTCACATTATTGATTCAATTATTGTCACCGTTTTATCTGCATAATATTTTATATTATTAAATCAATAATTGAGACAAAAAATTTATTCATATTATTATAATTTGCATTATTGACAATGTCTAGAAAGTTATGTCGATGAAAGGGGTTTGGTCACCTAATTGCGCGCCAATAGGGAGAAATTCTTATTGGAAAGCTCTCTCTTTCTTGGGAATGATCTGGTTGTTAATATTGCAAGTTATATTATTGATGAATAAATATTGTTAAAATATTTCAATTGTGTTGGGATTATTAGTGTTAGTGGAAATCGATATTTATTTCAATAATAGTTGATTTCTGGATGTTAAATTGACCAAACGGGTAATTAATCGGATAAATGAGCAATTAATTGTTATTAGTTCACATGCAAATAACTATTTGTTCACATGCATGAAACTATTGGTTCACATGCATGTACTATTAGGGGAGATTGTGCAAGATTGATAATACTTGAAGGACTAACTTAAAAATGGAGGTAAAGATGAAGGTACTAAACTGTAATAATTCGAGCCCCTAAACGTGCAATTATCGAAACTATATTTTCCTATAAATAGAAGCTCATTTCTTCTTTCATTCTCACCAATTCACTAAGACTCACAAGAGCAACTATAGAGAGAGAAACTATAGAGAGGAAGAAGAAGAGTACTCTGCTATTTCACTATTGCAGTATCCGGTCTTCTACTAAGGTAAGGGATATTATTTTTGTTCAATATTCATATGAAATTATATTTTCTTCCATACGATGTAGTTTATAAGTAATATTATTTCGTTTCGTATTCCTAATTCTACACTCATTTTGTTAAAGTATTGCTTCTATACTCCGTGAAATTAGTAAAATGCCCTTGAAATTTGCGTTTCATCCAGTATCGTTTTACAAGGATATTTTTCTGAACATTCTTGTTAAATTTTAAGATTTTCATGTCGGAGTACTATTCATGGGTAATATTCATTCATACGGCACCATTCATACGTACGACACTATTCATATGTACAGCACTATTCACGGGGTACTATTCATGAAGTACTATTCATAACAAAAATTAATTTCTTTCGGTCCAAATTATTTTTAAAAAAATATTATTCTTGAATTTTACTCCACAAAATAGTATCATGTTGATAATTTGGACGTAATTGAATTATTGATAAATTGAATTATAAATCGTTAAAATTTATCCTTTGCTTTCATTTAATTGAATTCTTATATCATTGTCATCATCCTCATGCTTATATTGTGATAAAAGTCATCTTTAGCCCGTAGTACATAGATGGACTGTTGATTGGTATGATTATGACAAGGGATTATTTGGTATAATCATGACTTGTAATGTTACAAATGATGTTATACAAGTCCTCATTAGCCCGTAGTGCTTTGATGGACAGTTGTTGGCATGATCATGACCATTGGTGATAACACGAATATCCTTGGCCCGTAGTGCATGGATAATTTGTGGACATGATACTAATGAATATCCTTGGCCCATAGTGCATGGATAATTCAGTGATGTGGTTTATTTATTGAGCTGACTCTCAGCGATAAAATTGATGATAAACTTTTTAAATCATAGAAGATAGTATATATCATGCTCTACTTGACTCTTATAATGGATTGCTTGTTCCACTACAGTTAAACTTGTTGTATTCTACCAGTTTAACACTGTTGAAGGCTAACGCTAATTTATTCTGCATTATCTTAGTCATAATATTTCTTACTGGGCTAGTTGAGCTCACCCTTTTGCTTTCATTGTTCTCTTCAGAAAATGAGAACGTAGCCGGGACTAGTCGGGGAATGGAGTGACGGTCCGAGATGGTGACTGTAGTAGTCCTTACTATTTTATAAAATAGTGTGATAATAACTGTGACGCCCCCAAAATAGGTATACATCACCCATTTTGAGTCGCCAAATACATGGTATAGAAAACAACTACAACTTTAATATTACAATTGTCGTGCAAAATACGATAACACATATACTGTGAGTTTAAATACAAATATTGTCTTCTAGACATTATTCAAACTCAAATAAGTCCTCATTACAATTATTGATACACTAATTTACAAAATAGGGAGGACTGCTAAACAACTATCTTGATCCATCATTCCATACTCCGACTAGTTCCCGCTATATTCTCTCCTCCTGAGAAGAAAAATGGAACAAAAAGGAAAAGGGTGAGCTCAACTAGCCCAGTAAAGAATATTATGACTAAGATAATGAACAAAAAATTATCATTAGCCTTCTAAAAATAAGATAAAATATAATGGACAACCAGTTTTAGATCAATATTCGCAGCGAAAATAATAATGCATTAGAATAGTTAAGTAGAGAATGAAATCTACTATCATCTATGAATTTAAAAGTCCATCATTAATATTTTATCCCTGTAACATCAATCAATATACATTTTGAATCAAATATTCATCTTTGCACTACGGGCTAAAGATATTTATTTGTATCACCAGTTGGTCATGTTCATCTCAACACATGTTCATCTTTGCACTACGGGCCAAAGATATTCATCAGGTAATCATTCATCTTTGCATTACATGCCAAAGATATTCATCAAATATCACCTTTTAAGACTGAGGATGATGAAAAATATTTTAAAAAACGAATCCAGTGAGATAAAGGACACGATTAGGGATTCATAATTTAGTTTATCCAAGTTCAAGAATACTCCATAATAATCAATTGTGGAGCAAAATTCAAGAATAAAGTTCAAAACATAGATCCAATCAAAGATAGGAACCATAACAGACAACTTGGATACATAAAAGAAAACTCAAGGAATTTTTGATCATTTCAGGAATTATAGAAGCAATACTTATCATAGTAAGTTTAGAGTTAGGAATCAGAAATGAATAATATACGAAACTGTAAATGAATTTTCAACTGTCATGCGGTATTCCGCGTAGACAGATCATTTCTATAATTTAATAACAATTGAATACGATGGGCTATTCACCAGGCATGCGGTAGTCCGCGTAGACAGGTTATTCCCACAGAATAATAAAGAATGGAATAACAAAAGGATTTTACCATGCATACGGTAGTCCGCGTAGACAGGTTATTCCAACAGATAATAAGGAATGGAATAACGAAAAGATTTCACCATGCATGTGGTAGTCCGCGTAGACAGGTTATTCCAACAGAATAATTAAGAATGGAATAAAAACCCTTACGAGTATTGAAAGAAAATAACTCTCTTCATGAATACGAAAAAAATAATACCCCTTACGAATACAACAACTAATATACCTTACCTTAGTAGAAGATTGAATACTCTTCTTCTTGCTCTCTATGGTTTCTCTCTCTAGAGTTTCAGTGAATTCGTAAGAAATAATGAAGGAATGAGCTTCTATTTATAAGAAAAAGGACTGAATAGTAACTAACTCATGAACGACCCAGATTAATTTACTTTTAAACGGACGGTCCATATTGATTTACTATTAAAACTTAAAGCAATGGTCCATATTGATTTACTATTAAAACTTTAAACCAACGATCCATATTGATTTACTATTATAACTTTCCACCAGCGGTCCATATTGATTTACAATAATATCTTCAACCAACGGTCTGATAAATTAGGACATCCCCTCATAGAATAATAAGCCAAACTTATAAAAAAAAAATATTTCATAACAAACCCCTCTATTTATATCAAAAATTGAATAAATAATTACCACAAATCACTTATGTTTAATAAATACTTTTTTAATCTATTAACAGTTATTCATCATTAATATTATAACTCACAATATTTAACAAGCACATCATTCCCAGGAAATAGAGGGCTTTTCGATAAGGATTTCTCCCTATTGGCGTGCAATTAGGTGACCAAACCTCTCCTCGACAGAACTTTCTAGACATCGTCAATATTGCAAATAATAATATGAATAACTTTGTCGTCTCAATTATTGATTAAATAATATAAAATATTATGTAGATGATACTGTGACAATAATTGAATTAAATAATGTGAGATACTATGCATCAATTATTGTAGCAATAATTGAGAATAACTGAGTGACTTCTCACGTAAGCATCAATAATCAATATCAGATGCTCTTATGCAAACCACGCGTATTCTTCGTACTTTTATCCTTAGGGCATTTCAACAGTTTAACGGTATCAATTACGCAGTTATTTATAAAAACTCAAACTTGTCATTTTCTTCATCCGATCGTTTTCTGTTATGGGGTCCACAAATGGTTGCGCCATTGTACGAATATTCTCCGACAGCAAAAATATTCCACGACCAAATGAATATTTCCCGACAATAATGAATATTTTATAACTACTTGCTTATTTTACAAAATTTGCAAATTTTACCCATAACCAAATCATTATATCAAATTAACACCTTATTATTCACAATAATAATTAGAGAAAATTTGATTTTATTTATAAAAAATTGGGGTCTTACAATAACTGTAATGAGGACTCCATTTGAGTTTAAATATTATTTAGAAGACAATATTCGTGTTAAAACTCTCAGCTATATTTTGTCGTATTTTACACGACAGTTGTATAATTAAGTTTGTATTTGAATTCTGTACCATGTATTTGACAACTCAGAATGGGTGATGTATACCTATTTTGGGGGCATCAAAGTTGGTATCAAAGCTTAGGGATATAATCTTTGGCTAGGATGTGAGACTAGAACTAGGAGGGGAGAGACGAGTAATTCTTTCGCTAGTATGACCTACCTAAGCTTATTTGTTATTTAATTGGTTGGTCAGAGTATAGGGATAATATGTGGCATGTCAATTAACCCTTGTTTTGTGGCAGTGTTTGAAAATGACATCTGAAAATGTTGAGATAAGCAATGGAGCACAAGAGACCGTTGAGTCACCACAGATCAATAACCAGGATAATGCGCATCAGGAAGGCAACAATCCTCATATAAATAATAACTCCGACCAAATGATGAACGATGGGATGTTTAGAGGCTTTCTGCAATTCATGCAACATCAGGCGAGAGAGACTCCTGTGCAAAATACAGGTGGAACCACTGGCAACTCACGGATGGTCACCGCTAAGCAGTTTAAGGAGCTGGGACCATCGGAGTTTTTGGGAAAGCCAGAACCACTTAAGGCAGCGACGTGGATAAAGAAAATCCCCAAGATATTTGATGTCTTGGGATGCTCCGAGGAGAAAAAGGTTCCCTTTGCCACCTTCATGTTGAGAGGAGAGGCAGATTACTGGTGAGAATCTGTAAAACGTACTCAACCTGCCACACTAAAGATGTCTTTGGAGAAGTTCCAAGAACTGTTCAACGACAAGTACTTTCCCGAAAGTATTTGTCACGTGAAGGAGGTGGAGTTCATCAAGCTGAAGCAAAAAAATATGACTGTATCGTAGTACGGGGTTAAATTTGCGGAGTTATCCCAGTTTGCATCCCATTTGGTAGATAATGAGGAAAGAATGACGCGAATATTTCTACGAGGTTTGAAACCCAAAATATGTCAATACCTTATTTATCACAAACTTTGCTTGTATTCAGATGTTGTGAATAAGGCTCAGTTATTGGAGCGTGATAATGAGTCAACCCAACCAAGAGAGAGCAGCCGACAAATCGATAATGCCAGTGGTAGCAATCATCGAAGTGGTGACAACAAACGTGGAGGGAATCAACATGCCAGAAATGGTAACCACTTCGGTAGTAATCATAGCCAAGAAAATAGAAATAGAAATTTCAAAAAGAGAAGATTCAACAATGATAGAAAGAAAGCATCATCAGCACCAATTTTCAAGGAAGGAGAACGACCACCGATCGTATACTTCAAATGCGGAGGGGAGGGACACATCAGTCCAAACTGCACGATACAGTCCAAAGAATGTTATAATTGCAAAAGAGAAGGTCAGCTAGCCCAATTTTATCGTATAATAAAGTCAAGTCCAGTTGGCATGGAGACACCAAAGGTCGTCCCAGACAAGTTAAAGCCGGTAGTTTAAGGGAGAGCATTTGTCGTGACCTCCCAAAAAGCGAGAAACCCGAACGAAGTTATCACGGGTAAGCTAATCATAAACACTTGCAAAGTTTATACCTTATTTGATACCAATTCTACCCATTCTTTTATTTCTCCTACTTGCGCTCAACGTTTAAATTTAACTCCGGGGAAATTAGACTTTGAACTATCTGTTAAAAATCCGTTGGGAGAAACCTTCATTACATCCACTGTTTATAAATCTTATTTGATTAAAATCGGTAACCTCGCGTTACCTGTCGATCTTATCTCTTTGAAAATACTTTCATTTGATATGATTTTAGGGATTGATTGGTTAACTACTCATCATACTAAAATTGATTATTTTCGTAAGGTTGTTAGCTTTCATATTCCTAACCAACCTATTATGCGAATTCAAGCAACCAAACCACTAAAGTCAATCACTGTCATATCAAGCCATAAAGTTATTCATTTATTGCAAAATGGATGTCAAGCTTTCTTAGCCCATGTCACGGATTTAAACAAAAATAAATCAGATTTGAATGATATTTCTATTGTTAATAAATTTTCTGACGTATTCCTTGAAGAACTTCATGGCCTACCCCCAGAGCGTGAAATCGAATTTTGTATCGACCTTGAACCCGGTACAAAATCCATTTTCAAAACCCCATATCGAATGGCTCCTATTGAACTTCAGGAGTTAAAAACTCAACTGTTGAAATTGTTAGACATCGGTTTCATTCGTCCTAGTACGTCTCCTTGGGGTGCTCCTGTTATATTCGTAAAGAAGAAAGATGGAAGTATGCGACTTTGTATTGATTATCGGGAGTTGAATCATGTCACCATCAAAAATAGGTACCCGTTGCCTCGCATTGATGACATATTTGACCAGTTGCAAGGCGCTAAATTCTTTTCAAAGATCGATCTTCATTCCGAATATCATCAATTAAAGATTAAAACTGATGACATTCCAAAGACTGCTTTCAGAACTCGGTACGGGCATTAAGAATTCCTAGTCATGTCTTTTGGATTGACTAATTCTCCTGCTGCCTTCATGGATATGATGAACTGAGTATTCAAAAAATATTTGGATCATTTCGTGGTTGTCCTTATTGATAACATTCTCATTTACTCCAAAAGCCGTGAAGATCATGAGCAACACTTGAGGCTAATACTCCAAAAGCTTCATAAGAACAAGTTATATGTCAAGTTAAAGAAATGCGAGTTCTGGCTTGAGGAAGTAGCATTCCTTGGGCACGTGATATCAAATCACAAAATATTTGTTCTTTGTCAACAAATCGCCGCCCGATTTGGGGGACGAAGTGGATGGGCACGGTGGAGGAGAGAGGAGTAATTAAAGGGTGGTGGTAGTGGTGGAGATTGTCGTGCCGGAGGATGATTTTCAGACGTGACTTGCCGGATTTGACCATGTTACGGTGGTGGCTACGTACCATGTTTGAAAGTAGTTAATTAGGGAGGTTTTGGAGAGAAATTAAATGAGACGAAGTTTAATTAAGGGATTGGGATTTGGCTTTGGCTTGGAGTATCACTGTCTCAGAGTCTCAAGAGTTTGCACTAGGATGGTTTTTATTTCCTAGAGATAGGCTGTAAGACTGTTTGGTTGGTGCCCCTGCTTTAGGGGTTTCACTGTTTTGGTTTGTGTTTCTGCTTTTTTGGTATACTGTGATTGGCCTTGTCTGGTATTTTATTTTAATCCAAATATATATATTCAATTCGGTTATTAACCGAATAACCAAATAACCTATTCGGTTAGTACAAAATTCGGTTATTTGTTCAGATAACTAAAACATGGTTTTTTCGGGTTTCGGTTATAACCGAAATTCTGATTCGGTTCGGTTATTAACCGAATGCTCACCCCTAATTGCAGTATCCAGTCTTCTACTAAGGTAAGAGATATTATTTTTGTTTAATATTCGTATGAAATAATCTTTTCTTATTTACTCTATAGTATGTAAGTAATATTATTTCATTTCGTATTCCTAATTCTACACTCATTTTTTAAAGTATTGCTTCTATACTTCGTGAAATTAGTAGAATATCCTTGAAATTTATGCTTCATCTAGTATCATTTCACAAGGATATTTTTCTGAACATTCTTGTTAAATTTTAAGCTTTTCATGCCGGAGTACTATTCATGGGTACAATTCATTTATATGGAAAGATTCATATGTACGTCACTATTCATATGTACGATACTATTCATAAAGTACTATTCACAGGGTACTATTCACAAAATATTATTCACTCGGGTACTATTCACCCGGGGTACTATTCTTGATAAAAATTGGTTTCTTTCGGTCCAAATTATTGTTGATACAATATTATTCTTGAATTTTACTCCACAAAGCAGTATCATGTTGACAATTTGGACATTATTGAATTCTGGATAAATGGAATTATAAATCTTTAAAATTTATTATTTACTTTCATTTAATTGAATTCTTATATCATTGTCATCATCCTCATGCTTATATTGTGATAAAAGTCATCTTTGGCCCGTAGTGCATATATGTACTGTTGATTGGTATGATTATGACCAGGGATTATTCGGTATAATCATGACCTGTAATGTTACAAATGATGTGATACAAGTCCTCATTGGCCCGTAGTGCATTGATGGACAGTTGTTGGCATGATCATGACCATATATGGACTATTGATTGGTATGATTATGACCATGGATTATTCGGTATAATCATGACCTGTAATGTTACAAATGATGTGATACAAGTCCTTATTGGCCCGTAGTGCATTGATGGACAGTTGTTGGCATGATTATGACCATATATGGACTATTGATTGGTATGATTATGACCATGGATTATTCGGTATAATCATGTCCTGTAATGTTACAAATGATGTGATACAAGTCCTCATTGGCCCGTAGTGCATTGATGGACAGTTGTTGGCATGATCATGACCATTGGTGATAACACGAATATCCTTGGCCCGTAGTGCATGGATAATTCGTGGATGTGATACTAATGAATATCCTTGGCCCATAGTGCATGGATAATTCAGTGATGTGGATTATTTATTGAGCTGACTCCTAGCGATAAAATTGATGATAAACTTTTTAAATAATAGAAGATAGTAGATATCATGCTCTACTTGACTCCTCTAATAGATTGCTTGTTCCGCTGCAGTTAAACTTGTTATTTATTGTATTCTACCAGTTTAACACTGTTGAAGGCTAACGATAATTTATTCTGCATTATCTTAGTCATAATATTTCTTACTGGGATAGTTGAGCTCACCCTTTTACTTTCATTGTTCTCTTCAGAAAATGAGAACGTAACCGGAACTAGTCGGGGAATGGAGTGACGGTCCAAGATGCTGGCTGTAGTAGTCCTCACTATTTTATAAAATAGTATGATAATAACTGTAATGGGGACTCCATTTGAGTTTGGATATTGTCTAGAAAATAATATTCGTGTTAAAACTCTCAGATATGTTTTGTCTTATTTTATACGACAGTTATATAATTAAGTTTGTATTTGAATTTTGTACCATTTATTTGACAACTTAGAATGGGTGATGTATACCTATTTTGGGGGCGTCAAAGCGATTCATCTGTATTCTCTGCCTCCTTCAATGGAGGAATCTGAATTAGGAATATAAAATCCTCCACCCCTTGTTAATCAATTTTCTCTTTTTTCAAAACCATATCTCCTTTCACAAATCTAGAGAGAGAAATGAAATGGGGTTTGAATTTGGAGAGAGAAATTTAGGGATTGATCTGATTTGGTTTTCTTAATCTTTTGGTTTGTTTTAATTTCTTTTTTAACTTTTTTTTTAATTTGTAATTTAATTTCCAATGTGCAATGACTAGGATGATAAAGACATGCAAGGCGACTTTGCGTGGATGTTAATTTAAAAGCTGACGTGGATGTTCTTTTAAAAGTCAACTCATTTAACGGATTGAAAATAATTTGTAGTTCAATTACTCGATTGTAAAAAAATTCACTTCAGTGATGCATTTGTAAACCGAATTTTAGGAGAGTGATTAAAGTGTACTTAACCCAATTACTATTTAAGGGACTATATTGCAAATTACAATTAAACCCCTTCACTCAAAAGGAAAAGCAAAGAAGGAATACATGCGTGAAGTAAACGCGTCCTTGCCCCATGCCCCCTACCCCTTTCCCCTTGCCCCCTGCTTGCCCCCTAATCCTCTCCATCACCCATTTCCCCAAACTTGCCCAATATCTTTCCCGCCAATTTCCATCACTGACCCTTCTTTTATCTCTCAGCAAAATGGATGAAGATTTATAACATAAGCTTCCTGAGCTCAAACTTGGTTATATATATATATATATATATATATATATATATATATATATTCATGCATGTATTCTTCGTTTATTGGAAATTTGATAAATTTTTGATTGGCAAATGCTAAGCAATCTCAAGGGTTTCTTTCATTTTTCAAAACCCTACATAATGTAAGTGTATCACTTTCTGATTCTACTCAGTACGTAACATAATTTATTATTATTATTATTTTTTGTTGAGAAATTCTATTCAATCCCTATTTTTTTTTTTGCAGGACCCAGTAACATTCGATTTTTGATGATCTGTCACCCCCTATCTGCGCATACATATATATGAGTTCATGTATGTGATCGTTTTAATGCTTACTTTTATTGTTTTTTTTTCTTGTCAAAATAATAAAGTAAGGAAATTTATTAGAAGGGGAATAAAAACATTATGACTGGCCAATTATTTTGCCCATAGATAAAAATAGAAAATACCAAGTCCATACCATAAAAGTTTATAATTTGTGTGAAAATGAACTACATCCCTATTAAAAATGTTAGATATTTTTAAATTTGAAAAGTATATAATAAATATATATATTATATGTTGCAATTAAAATTAATAGATGTATTGGTCCAATTAGTTTGATTTATAAGACTATAACTATTTAAACAAGAGTGATCTATATATTCGAACAAATGATGTATTGATTCTGCCTAAGAAGAACCAATGCAATGGTTTTAGATGAAACAATTGAATCGATGCAATGATTCAAATTGATAAGACCATTGGATCATGAATCATTACAATAGTTCAACATATCCTTTCAAATAAATATATCTCTAATATTTAAAATATTTTTTCGAAGGGATATCGATGTCTCTTCAAAAGGATACTTAGAAACCTATAAATCGATTCTAAATCCACTCAAGTTTGGCACTTCAAATCTTTCCAAATCCTTCTCAAGTTCTTAGAAAAATTATCATTCTATGTGATTTTTCTTGTTATAATTTTCTCCTCTCTTTTATAGTTTTGTATTAGATTTGTTTCTACACAACAAATTCAAGAACAATGTAAAATTTGGGTCTATCGTCTTATCTTGGGAGACTAATTTGTAGTAACCATGTGTAGAAAAAGTTAGGGACGAATATAGTCTTAAAGAAAGAGTGGTCAACCATTCGATTCAAACGGTAATATTATTGTTCTACATCAAACTACGAAGCGGGTTACAACAATTTTAAGATTATATTAACAATGGAGGACAACAATGCAAAAAATAGCTTGAATCAAAATAATAAACTAGATAAATTTGATGGATTATTCTTCAGACATTGGAAGAGAAAAATATATTTTTGTTTAACGACAAAACTCTCTCATGTGTTGAATGAAGAAAAAATAGAAGAAAAAGAAAATGAGAGACAATGGCAAAAATGAAGAGTCGAATAAAATGGGAACAAGATGACTTCATGTGTAAAGGATACATTCTAAATGCGTTATTATAGCGACCCCGAAACCCGAGTCAATCTTTACAATTGGATTTCAGCACTCCACAATGCTAACCTTTCATCATAAACTTAAGACATAAATGTAATTAATACATTATTACAACATACCATATCTAATCCCATGTTCTATTACCTAATTAACATCTTCAAATCATAATATCAATGAATATTACATCATTTAAATATTACAATTATAAGTTGATATTACATTACAACCTATAATACTACACATTTAAAAATGATAAATAACGAATTCCTTTTGTTGCACACCATCTGGTTACTCAAGTCCGTCTGCTAAAGCTGCAAAAAATTTAGAGTTTTGTAAGGGTGAACATTTAATTTCCCAAAAAGTTAAAACAGCTGAATAAACAACAAAATCAATAATCAAATCAATATTCTTTGAAAACTTCATCAACAAAACAATAGTTGAGAAGTAGCTCGAATAAATAGGAATGAATAAAATCCCTATTACTCTCAATCATCACTTATGTTCATGTTTTATAACTTATAACAACATCTTCTATCGTCGGAAGCATCCACGTTGTTAACGCGCATGCCCGACACCCTCCAATTGCCTCTGAATGCACATTAGTCCCAAATATGGCCAATTTAGCCCCTTCACAAGACCTCGAATCTCCAAACTTAAAGAATGAAAGTTTTAGGTCTATATCTTATCTTTACGAATCATCCTGAATCACCTCAATCAGAGTTCATATGAAAACATTATGCCCATTTTACTAAAGGACTTTAAAGCTGTCAAACTAAATTCCAGACCAGCGCGCCCCGTACTACCCGAACACGATTTTTAGTGCTCGTTTTGTCAAATTTTTAGATTTTGCCGATTTCGGCGTCTTTTCGTTCCTTCATAACTTGTTCATCCAAAGTCGGATTGAACTCGTTCTTGAGGCATTAGAAATCTTGCAACACCTTCTACAAATGCCTCTGGACAAAATAATTTTTCAAATTCATTAACTAGCATAAAATTTTGCTCAAAAGTCCCCCGGGACTAAGATTTTCATCGTTTTACGTCTTTTACGAAAAATTTCGCAATGACTTCGATTTAGCATATTTTTACTCAGTTCTAATTTAAATTTCTTCATAACTTCCTTATCTAAAACTCATTCTTCTCGAATTTCACAAACAAATTCACCAACAATACTTTAATAAGTCCGATTTAAGTCCTCTACATAGTTTTCCATCCTTTACGCATAGGCTTACGTTTTTTATCTTAAATTCATTTATGGTATGGATTAAACATATAATCTACATCATATAACTCCTTATTACTTCAGATCCATCATGATCCCCAATCAAACCACTATAACTACCAACAAGCTAATTTACAAACCTTTTAAAGAAAATGATGAATAGCTAGGGTTCTTAGGCGTACCTCTTGTGTTCTTTTTCTTCTTCTTGCTTATGATGATCAAAGCTTTCAAGCTTGATTCTTATTCCTCCTTTTTTTTCTCTCTCATCTGTGACCTTCTATCTATCTCTCTCTCTTTTTCTTGCTCTCTCTCAATTTACTTATTGAAATAAAGGAATAATGAAAGAGATAATGACTTTGAGAAGATTTAATGGCTAAGGAAAAATAAAGGGGTGGACAAGAGACTAGAACTTACTTGGTCCCCTCCTTTTTCCCACTGGTTCCTCCCCCTTTCCACTTGTTTTTTGCTTTTCATTTATCCCATGTACCAAATAACCAACACATGACACATGGTCCTTCCAAAGCTTTGCATCCAAGTTTGTAATAGTGGTGGCTTAAGTCTTCAAACCATGGCTTCAAGGCTTAAGCCTCCCTAACCTAGTCATTTAAAATTCCTAGCCAAGCCATCTTATACCCTAGCCAAGCCATTCAAATCCTAGGCTTGGCTAGACAAAAAATAATTTAATTTTCTCTTTTTCCTTTTAGTTAAATTTCATAATTCATATAGTTAGCAAAAATTCCTTTTTGCCCTTTCGTACAATTGATTAGGGTTTACTTCCCGAACTAAGTTTGTTACCCGATTTCTTTCTAGTTAGAATTTTCCTAACTTTTTCGGTGATGGGTGTGGTGGGTGATGGGTGGTGGTGGTAGGTGGAGTAATGAGAGAATTAAAGTAAAGAATTAAAATAAAATAAAATTAGGATATTTGGGAGTTATCGTTAAGCACTCCAAAATTAAACCTCATTGTTAATCTACGAAATTAAACAATAAACATAGTAGCAAGTAAGGATCTATTTATTCTAATGTTTCCAACTATAAACAAAAAGTAAAGATTTGGGGGGTTTTGAATCAATTATAATTAACTAAAGAAAACAAATTTAATTAAAATTTCAGTTCTTCGGTTCAATATCACCTTTTTTCACAATAATAAATTAATCAAGTGTAACATTATTTACCCTTCAATAATACTAATAGCACTACGTAACAACAAGCTCTGTTACCCGAAACTCCCCTTAGATTATCACTTAATGAAACAAGCTCTTCACAAGATTCTAACGATTATACAACCTAGAATAAGCTCTCTAGATTTAATATAACAATAACATTAAGAACTAGGGAATTAGAGTACTATTCCAAGCAACAAACACATAAACTCGATTTCTTTAACTTTTTTACTGATAATCATAGCAATACTCAAATGCTTTTCCATAATTAGGTATTACTAATTACTATTTGTGATTAGGAACAATATCAATTACACGTAATACTATTCCTTAATCTAGCATATGATATTAGTTAATCAATTCAATTTTGCAGAAACCAAATCAATTAAGCCAAATAAGATTCAACAATTAAATCAGATTATCACAAATGAATTTCATATAAGAAGGAATAAATAATGCATACTCAATTAACCATTAATTATAAATAAGGTTTCACGTCCCTTTAGAACGGAAAAATAAAGAACATAACTCATGTCTTCAATCGTCAATCTCCAAGACTAGGATTTACAATGGTGTAGCCCAACTTTCCTAACTACTGACTAATAAAATGTATTTATAGTGCTAGAATAAATTCCTAAACCTATGAGAAATAGAAATCTAAATCCTAATGGGAGTTACAAATCAAAACCCTAGTTTCCATAAGGAAATAGAATCAATTTGGAAAGCAAATCTCAGTCAAAAAGAAATCCTAAGTCTAATAGAAATATCAATCCAAATCAAATTAGAAGTCCGCCAAAATCTGCATCAAAAACTTTCCAAATTCTCTCTGAATTCGCTGGGGCGAAATCCCATTTCCTACTATGACGTCCTTTGGTAAAATGGTCATAACTCTCGCATCCGAATTTCGATTGAGACGATTCAAGATGTTTTAGAAAGCTAAGGAATAGCTCTACAACTTTCATTCTTTAAGAATTGAGATATTCTGTGACGCCCCCCAAAATAGGTATACATCACCCATTTTGAGTCGCTAGATACACGGTACAGAATCAAATGCAAACTTCTTTTATACAATACGACAAAAGCGTGACTGAGAGTTTTTACACGAATATTATCTTCTAGATAATATTCAAACTCAAATGGAGTCCTCATTACAATTATTGATACACTATTTCATAGAATAGTGAGGACTACTATAGCCACCATCTCAGACCATCACTCCGTTCCCCGACTACAAACTTTCTCATACAACTGTAGTGCAAAATACGACAACACATATGATGTAGATACCAACTTCAACTCTCATCCCTTTACTTGGATAACACTTCACAGTGATACCTTACAATGGTACCTTACATAAAGGTACAGTCAATAATTGTTTTAGAAATTAAAATCTTTGAAAAATGCTCAAGGAAACCTTCGTACATGGGAAGCCATGCATCTAAGTTATAATAGATATCATATGACTCGAGAATTATCCTTGGTTGACCCAATAGACCCCAAAGAAAAACGAGAAGATTACTATCATGTTCTTTCCAATGGTGAGTTTTCTCTTGCCATATAAATATCTCCATAGTCTTTAATTGAGAATTATATTTCAACCAAATTCCAAGATTATATAGGTAGTGTAATCAGCAAGTGGATGTGCACAACCCTGTCTTATGATAACACGAAGTCGTAGGTCATTAGACATCTTGTATGGTAGTGGCAAAACACCCTTCCAAAGTTGGGTTCACCTCACACTTATCTAAAATTCTTAATAAAATTATTTTCATACTGTTTTAGGGAAACCTCAGCAGCTATCGACCACCGTTCTATTCCCCTGTTACCCCCACTTGACCTAGCTAAACTCTTATTACCTGATGAAAGGAATTGTAAAATAAAAGGGTGAGCAAAACTAGCCCAATAAAGAATATCACGACTAAAAATAATTAAATTATCAATAGCCTTCATCAGAGATTTAGAACATGTGGTAGATGATAAAACTTTTCAACCATAGTTGCGACTAGACACAGCAAGCGAATTGGTAAGCCAGCCATGGTTTGGTTAAGACCATGACGATGGTCGGCCAAAATGGTCTTGATTTTATGAGCAAAAAAAGCAAGCCTAAAGCCCGGGTTTTATGGGCGGTAGAACCGACCATTGGTAGAAATCCTTTTATGCTGTTTTTGGGCTTTTTGAAGCTTAGCCCAAGCGAGTAAGCTTCATTGAAAGGAGCCAAAAGGCCAGGGTTCTGAAGTTTTAAAAATGCGGCCCAAAGCCCAGGTTTTTGGTGGTCAAGGTCGGCCCATGGCCTTGGGCCCGATTTTCCAAGTCTAGTCATGATGAACGAAGCAATCCATTAGAAGAGTCAAATAGACCATAAAGTCTATTAACTTCTTCATGTTAAAAGTCCATCAACAATGTTTGAACCCTGTAACATCAATCAACAGTTCATGTCCACAATCATGTGAATAACTCATAATCATAATTGTAGTTCTAAATTTCTTTTTTCATCAAGGACGAACATAATTTTCATCACATGTCTTTACCTGAAACATCAAAGATCATGGTTATACCAAATCATAGTTCCTGTTCGTAATCATACTAATAAATTCATCTTTGCACTACGGGCCAAAGATATTCATTATGATTCATCTTTTGCACTACACCCAAAGATATTTAACAATAAAGTCATCTTTGCACCTACGTACAAAGATATTTAATAACAGGTCATCTTTGCACTACGGGCCAAAGATATTCAACAACAGGTCATCTTTGAACTACATGCCAAAGATATTCATCAACAATTCATCTTTGCACTACATGCCAAAGATATTTAACAACAGGTCATCTTTGCACTACTCGCCAAAGATATTAATATCTCAAAGAAATATATAATCATTTCAGGATTTATATAAACAATAATTATAACCATGTTAATCAATTCACCTTTGCACTTAAGCTAAAGATATGCAATTATAAATTCAATGGTCATGATCATACCAGTCAACAATTCATCTTTGCACTACTGGCCAAAGAGAACCCATAGTCACGATCATACTAATAATCTACTTATCTTTACACTCAAGTGAAAGAGAAATTTCAATACCAGGGTTATAAAAATGTTATATATGATAACAAAAACAATATAGTCAAAATATGGATTTAATTTCAAGAGTAAGATTCATAAATCAACGATAATTTGGTCAGAAAAAGAAACCAATTTTGTTGTGAGTACCATGTGAATAGTAACTAATGAATAGTAACTCATGAATAGTAACCCGTAAATAGTAACATGTGAATAGTACTCTGTATTCATAAATAGTACCGTATACTTGAATAGTAACCCATGAATAGTAACTCGTGAATAGTACTCATAAAAGGAAAATACAAAATAAAACGATATTTCATGACGAGTACAAAAAAATGATATCTCATACGAGTATAAAAGAATACACGAACGCAAAATGATTTTTCACCCGCCACGCAAGAATCCACATAGCGGATCATTTCCACAATTTAATAAAGAATGAATCTGAAGGGTCATTCACCACGCAATGCAGAGTCGCGTAGGCGAGTTACTCATGCAGATTAATAAAAATGAATATGAATGGTCATTCACCATGCATGCGGTAGTCCGCGTAGATAGGTTATTCCAACAGAATAATAAAGAATGGAATAACAAAAGGATTGCACCATGCATGCGGTAGTCCGTGTAGACAGGTTATTCCAACAGAATAATAAAGAATGGAATAACAACCCTTACGAGTATTGAAAGAAAATAACTCTCTTGATGAATACGAAAAAAAATAATACCCCTTACGAATACAACAAATAATATCCCTTACCAATACAACAAATAATATCACTTACCAATACAACAAATAATATCATTTACCTTAATAAAAATTTGGAGACTACACTAGTGTAATAGCAGAATACTCTTCTTCTTTCTCTCTATAGTTTCTCTCTCTAGAGTTTCTGTGAATTCGTAAGAAATAATGAAGGAATGAGCTTCTATTTATAGGAAAAAAGACTTAATTAGTAACTAATTCATGAACGGCCCAGATTAATTTACTTTTAAACGGACGGTCCATATTGATTTACTATTAAAACTTAAAGCAACGGTCCATACTGATTTACTATTAAAACTTTAAACCAACGATTCATATTGATTTACTATTATAACTTTCCACCAGCAGTCTATATTGATTTACTATTATATCTTCAACCAACGATCCATATTAATTTACTATTATAACTTCAACCAACGGTCTAAAAAATTAGCACATCTACTCATGGAATAATAAGTCAAACTTATAACAAACACCTCATAACAAACCCCTCTATTTATATCAAAAATTGAATAAATAATTACCACAAATCACTTATCTTTAATAAACACGTTTTTAATCTATTAACAATTATTCATCATTAATATTATAACTCACAATATTTAACAACCAGATCATTCTCAGGAAAGAGGGGGCTTTTCAATAAGGATTTCTCCCTATTGGCGCGCAATTAGGTGACCAAATCTCTCCTCGACGGAACTTTCTAGATATCTTCAATATTATAAATAATAATATGAATAACTTTGTCATCTAAATTATTGATTAAATAATATAAAATATTATGCAGATGATACTGTGACAATAATTGAATTAAATAACGTGAGATACTATGCAGCAATTACTGTAGCAATAATTGAGTATAACTGAGTGACTTCTCACGTAAGCATCAATAATCAATACCATGTGCTACTATCCAACCACGCGTATTACTGTACTTTTACCACCGGGTATTTCAACAGTTTAACGGTAAAAACTTTCGCCGTTATTTTTTATAAGAAGTTATTTCTGTCGTTTTCTAATTCCGACAATTATTCCGTTGTGGAGTCCACCAATGATGATGTCGTCATACAAATATTCTCCGACAAAAAGAATATTCCGCGACCAAACGAATATTTCCCGACACAACGAATATTTTATAACAACTTGCTTACTTTGCAACATTTTCAAATATCATCCTTAACTTTAAACTTTTATCAATTTAACTATTTACCAAAATAGAAAATTGAATACTTTTATTTCATAAAATTCGGGGTCTTACATATTCTAGTTGGATCAAGGTAGAAATTAGGCTCCAAGTGACTGCTATGTAAATGATAACTCCAAACTTTGAAGTTCAACGCCCGTTTGGTAAAAAGGTCATAACTTTTGATTCAAAAAGAGTTACGAGACGTGACACCTATCAAATCGAAGCTCATATATAAATGAAACATGCAATAAAATTAAACAAAAAGGAATCAAAATCAATTACTATTATGTACTCATCAATAGTGAATGTAAAATAGTAATGAAGAGCCTTTTTAAAAAGAGTTGGTTTAATGTCTTTTTGTAAAGTTTTTATCAAACAATTTAATCTGAGACAAAGTCAAAAAGAGACAACAAGAAGTTGTCAAACACTATCCAAGGTCTTCCCTTAATATTGAGGAAATATTAGGTTTTAAGTTTAATTTTGCAATTACATGGATTTTGTTTTTTATTATAATTTTTTTTTCTTTTTAAAATGAGGCTTGTATTATCATCAATATAATGTCAGATTTATTGATACTGCAATCGAAAGACTCATGATAATGTAATTGAAAGATTATTGATATTGATTATGTAATTTATTTATATATTTATACTAATATCCTTCAAAAGTGGGTCC
Source organism: Panax ginseng (assembly GCA_020205605.1). NCBI lineage: Eukaryota > Viridiplantae > Streptophyta > Magnoliopsida > Apiales > Araliaceae > Panax > Panax ginseng. The sequence continues at coordinate 121,581,481 of CM035148.1, read as the reverse complement.
CGTTCAAAGTGGTGGATATAAAACCTTCTTGATCTTCTCTCCTTCCTCATGCCTCTTTTACACCGTGTTTGTGAGTTTTAAAAGAAGGGAAAGAAGTTAAAATATTTTATTTGTAAGTTTTTTAGGATAAAAAAGAAAAACTCTAATAAGAGAATTTTATAATATTGAAAAAAATAGGGAAAATGTGATAAAAAAAAAACTTGTATAACATTTAAATATACAAAAATATCCTTGTAGTTATTTATTAAAAGTAATTTTGTAATGTTAAATAGAAACTAGAGTTAAAATTTCATACATTGTGCTGCTGCGTACACAGAGGGATGATAGAATTATAACACATAATAGAAAAATACTTTATAGTGGATAAAATTACTCTTTATTTTAATTACGAGTTTTGATTCTAACATCTTTCACATATATATTGTCTAACATATTAAATTTAAATTCAAAATAATAATTTACTATTTTAAGTTGAATTTTTCTTTCAAAACAATTTAAAATTTAAATGAATCCTACTGTATATATCACAATTTACGACGAATTACAATTGTAAAATTTTTTAATATATGATATTGGTAAAAAAATACAAAAAAGGTCACACATATTACACATCTCTCCAAAAAAATCATCTCTAATATTTATTTATATAATTGATAATCAAAAAAATAATATAAATATTCGCAATATATATTATTTTTCTTTTTATTAAGGGAAATTTTTATCCCCCAACCCACCAAGTGGAGGGATCAATTAGGGTTGTGTGAAATTGACCACCCCACATCAATTTCGTATGATTTGGTCAACATCTTTATATAACAACATATAATAGGTGTAACAAGTAAAGATGGTTGGACTAAAAATAATTTGCGCACACACAAAAAAATGGCATCAATAACGTGGGTATACGAGTAATATCATTCATCAGTTTTGTTTCAGTTATAGGTGTGTATTTATCAAGTTGTATATGTAAATTATAGTGGATAAAATTAAAATTTTATAAATTAAATAAAATAATAAAAAAATTAAATTAAAAATAATAAAATATATAAAGTTATAGGGGTAAGAAAAAGAGTTGACAAACTTGACTCAGAATCACCAAAAGTGTCATAGAAGCTTTATAATATAGATTTTTTAATAATTTCAATCTCTTTCAAAGTAAATTTTTTAATTTTTAGTTGTTGACATTTTTAATTTTTCAATTTTGTATAAAATTGATAACCTGCTGGTTTTTTGAAAGCAAGAAAATTCTATGCTATTATTAAATAAAATTCTCTGACAATAAGGAAATCCAGTGATATTATTTATACTCCTAGGAAAATTCTATGCTATTATTAAATAAAATTCTGCTGGTCCAGTGATATTATTTATACTCCTAGGAAAATTCTATGCTATCATTAAATAAAATTCTGCTGGTCCAGTGATATTATTTATACTCCTAGGAAAATCCAGCACTGCACATGTTGAGGAGTTGTTTTTATGGAAATTCTTGGTGGGTTTAGTTTTATCCCTATCACCCTATGCATGGTCCTTGATTATGATTGTTTATTAAGCTGTCACTGATGGATAATGACAGAATAAAGGGGACAATTTATTATATATATGTGAATTTCAAAATTAAAATAAGATGGATAGTGTTTGGATTGACTCATACTTTTGCGGATTTGACTAATGATTATTATAACAGGGCAGTCGGAGGTCTCGCTGGGAGCGGCTACCCAGCTTGTCGGTGAGTTAGCGGGGGTTGTAAGGGGGCAGAGCCCCTGGAAGCCAAACGTAAAGTGCAATTGGGCTTGAGGAATTATTAGTAGACCGGTCTTAGATTTTACTAATGTATTGAGTCTCATGTGTTTAAACTCATATTATAGCAAGTAAGGTTTTTTTAGTTACTATAAAAATATTGTTTAGTGTGTGGATTATTGTAGAGTGTGTGATGCATCTTTTGAATACATACATGCATGACTAACTAAATTAGTGAACCTGAGTATATCGTGTATTCTTACTTTTCTTTCTTTCATATAATATATGTATGATTGCAATATCTTAAAATCATTGATGATGAGGTAATTAAACACCACCTTAATTTCACATATTATTACTACATTAGATATTACTTTATTAATTCTCCACAAAATCACCCTAAACAAAAGACAAAGCATAATATCCCCATTTTTTTTAAATTTGTCAATAAAAAATTACACAAGCTCAATATTAAGAAAATTAAGAAGAAAAAAAAGAACTTAGAACAAGATAAGAAAAAACTAGCACAATATTCTGTCTCTCTCAGTATATTCAAATGGACCCCATGAATGTGTCATGCATGAATTAGAGTACTTGCATATTATTACTATTATTATTTCAGTTTGTTTTGTATCCAGTCCCATCCCATGTATTTATTTGCTGGCTCGCCAACTACATTAATTGTGCATGGAAATTGTTAACGCTTAAGTTTATTTGGTAGCCCAATCACTTGAGTAATCCACGCGTATAACCCGCATAGCGAACGGATCATTATTGTAAGTTTGACGAACTTATGCCGCCAGGGATAAACTCCGGTGTGAGAATGAGTGCTGATAATTCTGAGGTTTAACAATGGAGGATAAGTATTTAGTGCTCAAAATAGGTATTACCTCATAATGATAACCTAGGCCTCATATTTATAATACTCACCACCTTAGAATCCTTCTCCCAGTCGGATTAGGACTCCTAGTATATGGTAATTACCATAACTTGGGTCCAACGCCATCTCCTTAAAAGGTGCAAGTAGAGTCCAATCTCATCACCATCTTTGGAGTTTACCTTATATACATATGAATGCATACCCTGGGATTACAGACGTGAGAGAGGCTCATCGCTTGCCCAAATGGTCCTATAATCTAACCTGGGCTTCGGCCCAAAGAACTCGAAGACCCAACCCCGAACCTTATAAGACCAAGTTCGGCCATGGTCCCGAGGGGCTCGAATGCTTCGGCCCATCGGTCTCTCCAGCCCTTCTGGTATTGAATATTCGGCCCAATGGAAGGTCGATAAAACGCTCCCGAACAGAAACTTAAATATTATTTTGAATATGAGAGTATTATTTTGTTGTTGAATATATTTTCTGTCTCTCAGAACAATATTGCCCCTTCCAGAATTGAAGAGCCCAGCAAAGTTTCAAGCTTAAAAGGGGCAAAACAGTCTTTTTACAGCACAATCATCGTATTATCCCTCCTATATTCCCATGTACATTAACAAATCAAATGAAAACGATTTTTACAAAATTAATTACGCATAAATAATTAAAGAAAGTGTCAAATAAAACAGACTGATTTTATGTACATATATTATACACAAAAAAATTACACAAAGAATATCAAAAAGAATAATTTTATGTGCATAAATTATAAACATGAGAGAGAAATAAGAGTTCGGTTCAATCATTTACTTATATATATTTGTATTAGTATGCATTATATTAGTGTTATTATTTATGTACAATTTTTTATGTATAATTTAAGTGGTTGATAATGTCAAAAAATTAATTATGTTGTCATAGTAAATATGTATTTTACGCACCTTTATATTTATTTTAATAAAATTAAATTTTTAACGACACTTATTATTTTGACAATATAAATATTGCTCTTAAATTATCAATGCACATAAAATTATTCATAAACAAATAAAAGAAGAGAAAATAGAAAATAAGATTTATATCTAGATTTTTTGCATAAGGCTTAGGGTATGTTAATTGGTTAGCGACATTTAGAGCGTTTGCAACGGTAGTGTTTAGTGTATTTAGTATAATTTTTGAAGTGTTATTAAGTTTGAATTCAAACGTAGCGTTTGTAAGTTATTAAATAAGATGTGTTTAAATAAATACTCATAAACGAATAAAATTCTCAACCACTCTAAACAAATGTAGACAAACACTTATTATTTTGGATAAAATACACTTTTGTTACCCCAAGTTCTATCCTCCTCACAATTCGACCCCTAAACTAATTGGACTTACACATTTGTTACATCAACTATCTAATTTCACATAATGTTGTCCCAAATTCAATTTTCAACTGAAATTGGCCAGAATACATAAATATTCGGCAAGACAAATAGTTTTATACGATTTGATCGTATTAAAATATGGGTTGACTGTATTAAAATATGGTTTGACTTCATTAAAAAAATTAATTAATTATAAAAAATTCGCAAAACCCTAAATTTAATTTTTTTTAAAAAAATATTTATTTTGTATTTGAAAATAAATTTATTTTAATTTTGCATTTGAAAATAAATTTATTTCAATTTTGATTATGAGTTAATTGTTTGTTATTTTAAAGTTTTATTTTTTTCTTTGTTTTTAAAATTAAAATTTAAATGTGATAATTTATTTTGATACATATACGGTATTAATTAGCATTTTTATTTATTATTATTTTTTGAACATTATTCGGTATAATTTTTATTTTTTTAATTTGTTTTTTTTGTTAAACATTATGAGATATTAAGTTAGTTTTTTTTAAAAGAAGTCAACTGTATTTAAATTCGATCAAAACGTATAAACCCATTAGACTCTAATCGGATTGTAGTTCGGGTCGGATTTCGGGCCAATTTATGCTGAAAGTTGAATTTAGGAGGACAATGTGTAAATTCAATTAGTTTAGAGGTCATATTGCAAGAAAAGTATATTTTGCCCTATTATTTATATACATTATTTATGTATAATTTGTTGACATGAAATTACTCAATGAAGCGTTACGTTGGCGTGGAGGTAAAGCTGAGAGAGAAAGAAAGAGGGCCGATATTTTCCATAAACAAAACAAAGAAAAAGCCATGGATAGAGTGATTAAGTTTTGTTTGTATATAAACAATAACTTTAATGGCGCCCACTGACTGAAATAAAACCTCTTTCTTTTTCCCCTTAACTTTAACTTACCTTTCTTCTCCTTCTTCAGCAAAATTGAGATCAATCAGCTCACTGTAGACCGTTGATTTTGTTGAATTTTGAAAGGAGAGAGATGATGAACTGGCGAGCTGTTGCAGACTCGTTACAGGTCCTGGGTGCCCATTTTTTCCTTTTTGATTTCACTTTACTCCTCCTTGGCAAGCTCGATCACTATGTCAACTACTCTTGGTGGTCAGTATTTTTTTAAAATTTAAATTTCTCCCCCTTTTTGGTTTACCCAATTCAATTTTAACATGTTTATAATTTAATTGTGCTCTCAGTAATCATCTGGGTTTGTTATATATATATATATATATTTTAAATTAGTAGTAATAAATTTGATCAATTTGGGTATGAATCATGGGTTTTGTTTCAATTTTGTTTGGGGACTGTTGAATTGTGTTTTTTGAGTTAATGGATTATGCCCTGTGTTCTTCAATTACAGTTCCCTCGTGCTTAATTTATGGTCTTTTTTAGGCTTATTGTTTATTGTTTCGTATTGGAAACAAATGAAAGCAATAGTATGGTGTTCTCTGGAGTGGGATGCTTTAAAAGCAATTCTGATGCAGGAGATGAAAAAAAAAGCTGCTATCAAACACATTTGTTGAGTTTCGGATGAAAACAGAATATGGTTTTGAAAATTTTGTCCAAACAACAGGCACTCGGTCATCCTAAGCACAAAAAGATGATTACTTTCTTACTTTTATGGCCTCATACGAGTTAAATAATATCAGGACGACTACATTGAACTTTAGATTTTAGGGAATTTGAAACGGCTTACTATAAAGTGAAACTTGAAATTCAAATGAAAAAGGACTGCATTTGATATGTTGAGACTCACCTCAGCTTCAACTTGTTCGAGGATATGTATTTAGAATTATTTGGTGTGAACTTAAATAACTTCAATTTCTTTCAAGACTTTATATGAGTTGATAGATTACTATTCCTAGCAATTCGTATGAAAATCTATACAACTATACAAGTAGGATTGACAGTAGTTTATCCCTTTTCAGTGTAGGCTTGGAAAGCTTGTTGGCATTCTTTTGAAGAATTAAGAAAAAGAAGTGGGAAGAGTTGTAGAGAGAAATATAGTACTGAATCTACTGCCTTCACCTATCCCACTAGTCTTGAAAGAATAATTTGTTGTGAACTTATATGATTTCACTGAGCATTGAGTTCCTGTATTGTTTTAAGATTGTATGCTAGTTTTTGAGTCACAATTCCAACCACTTTATATGAAAATCTATTCAACTATACAAAGTTGGATTGACTGTAGTATATCCCTTCAGCCGAAGCTCGGAAAGCTTGTATACATACTTTTTGATGGAGCATGCAATAAAAGAGGAGACGAGAGAAATGCACCTAATTCATTTCTTCACCTATTTCCTAATTAAACTGAAGGCATACATAAAATGAGGTCCTATGTCACTGAACTCTTAAACGAAGGAAACTTCTTTAGTTTTTCTGATAAGTTGAAAAATAATGAATTCACCTGCACAAGTATATCTGAAAGGAGTGATGTCATGGAGATGGATATCTTTGACAGTAGGAAGTGGCACTGGTTAAATGTAATTAAATATTGTCAAGATTTTCTAGGATAATCCAAATATAGAAGGAAGACGATCAATAATTTAAATAACATATTTTGAGATGCTTTTGTTCATAAGGGCTTCTTTTACTCAATTTCAGGTTTGACCCAATAACGTATAAATAGATCCAACTTGAGACTCACTACAACATTAATAAAAACACATCCATGAAATTTAGAAATATATATAAATGCTTTACTTGCCATTATAGAAGAACGGGAGAACAAAATAGAACTATTCTAGAAATTAAACTATAGGACTTAATTAGATGTCTAAGACTCTTTCTGATGGACCAAAAGATCTCTTTGTGAGACCTGTACCCATAGTGTTAATTCTGTCTTTTGGGTTTCAGGCAGGATACATCTTCTTGTTTAACTGATTGATGCTGGATCGTCTAGCTATGAATACAAATTGTTGAATACTTGTTAGCTTGCTTTGAGAATGAATACGTACCTTTATTGTCTTCATATACTTTGCTTACTGGCGCTATTTAATTGAAGGATTTCTGGTAATTATTCCTTCAGTTATATGTTGAAATAAGAACGACTAATATCTGTTGTATACAATATGTTTGACCTTTTGTGTAAATGCTAGTGATTTCAGTGCATTAACTTTTTGGGCTAAGAATTTTTACTCCATTATGCAACACTAACTGATAATTAACCGAACTTGTAGCATATACTGGATTTGATGTATTTGTGATTCAATATTTGCTTGCTGATTATTTTATAACGATGAGCATATTCCAAGTACTCTGTTAAACATGACACAGTAGTTCCCTTGTAAGATTCTGAACTATTATTGTAAGGACCCGGGTCAAATCCTGAATCCGAGTCCAAGTCCAAATCAAATTATAGCATAATAAGGCCCAAATCCCAATGCACTTGTCTCAAGAATATATTCTTTGGTCATCTTAGCCTACCACAGACTTACCCAAAAAGTCATATGATTGAAGGTATTAGTGATAGCAGTCTGAGTCTTTATATACACATCCAAATATCCTACATTAACCGATGTGAGACTGAGATGTTACAAACTTCTTACTTAAATACCCGGTGTCCTCGTCAGGCCGAACATTGTGGGATAATACTAGCGGTCTACTAGGCCCGCCTTTGTGTCCAAACCCGATTCGAGTTTTTGAGAGTCGGCTCTGATATGTAACAACTCGGGTTAAATCCCGAGTCAGAATCAAATCATAGCATAAGGCCTAATGTGTTTGTCTCAATAATAAATATTTGTTTGGGTCATTTTAGCTCACCACATACTCACACAAAAGGTCATGAGTAAAGGTATTAGTGATAGCAGCCCGAGTCTTTATATACACATCCAAATATTCCACATTAACTAATGTGAGACTGGGGTGTTACAATTATATTTTTGTGTGGAGAATAATCGAACATTATGCTTAGCATCGGTTTATTTAAAACTTAAAAACTCTTGGAGTCGTGATGCTAAGCATTGCCATGAATGTAAAAGTAATACTCCCTCCATCCCATTTAACCTGTCCACTTGAAAACCATGCAATTAGCTCGGATTTCATGACAACACATTTAAATATATATACTTTTTTCTTAAGATTGTTTAGCATCTAAAGTGTAATGTTTGAGAAAGATATCATCCTAAGTATAATATTTATATATACAATTAGCATTGTTGAGTCTTAAAAAGGACAGAGTTCTTCAATGAAAGTTGTCCCTCAGCAGTTTCTTAAAAATAACAAGTTGACAACTATTCTACTTACCAAAAAGAAAAAAGAATGGAAAAGTTCACGAATCCACGATATGTAAATTCCTGACCCAATGTTAATACAACCTTGCATATATAGAACTTTCCATAAATAGTCGATGTAATTTTTGTATATTTATTTAGTTTTCATTTGTCATATTTGTTGTCTTTGATATGCAGGATCATTTTCCTTCCACTTTGGCTATTCCATGCAGTTGTTGCCCGTGGAAGATTCTCATTACCTGCTCCGTCAGTCCCCCATGATCGCTATGTACATTATTTTGCTTCTTGACTATTTTTGTGTGTGGATATTTTGATAGAATAAATATTACAATTTCCCACAGCACATCTGACATGCAACATGGATGTTCCTTTTCTTTTTTCCTACAGTGGGCACCGTGCCATGCCATTGTTGCAACGCCATTGCTTGTTGCGTTTGAACTGCTTCTTTGTATATATCTTGAGAGCTTATATGGTATGGAGGCAACACTTATAATCATGGTCTTACTACTGGAATTGACAATACCTGGTTCATATTATTCCTTTTATTGCCTGTATGATATTCCTCTATAAAGTTGGAATTTTGTTGGACTCGGTAGTTTTGAAATTATTCATCGGAAAATAAATAAATTATTATGTAGTATTCTCCCTCCCACCCTCTTTATTCAAACTTGTTTAATTAATACCATATTTGCATAAGAGTTTGCCATTCTTTTCAGGTGGTGACCTTTATGTTTCCCTTACTAAACTATTTGGATTTTTGCAGTCAACAACTCTGCAGCTGTAAACTTGAAGATCGTCTTTCTTCCGCTGTTAACATTTGAAATAATTGTCCTTATTGATAATTTCAGGTATTTCCACTCACATTAATTTATTTCATCTTCAGTTTGGCTGAGACATTATATACGAGATGATATTTGACTTATTTGAATCATGCCTTATTTCGCTTTTCTACTTTTTTTCTTAAAAAATTTAATTTTTTATATATTTTATTTTAAACATTTTCTGTAGTAAGTTATTACATTTTGTTTGGAAGTCACTCGCTGTTGTCTCTCTCTCCCCCTCCCCCCCCCCCCCCCTTCTTCCTCCTCCTGGGAATCAAATAAAGTGCACTACATTGACGCAAGCAACTAAACTGCCACGGCTTAATCATATCATTATTAATCTAGTCTGGGTATGGATGATTGTTACTCGAGGATTAAGAAAGCATCCTTGTGGACCGTCCTTTTTCTTTTCTTTCTTGGGCCTTTTAACTTTTAGTACACTTATTGACACATTCTTAAAAGCAAACTGCATCCTGTTGTTTTGACATAATTTGTTTTGTTGATCTGATCCTTGCAGTCAGGCTTTTGCAAATAGATCATCCTAAAATAAAGATTCCATATAATTTTATTGGGAAAGGCAGAGCAACCATCAGATTTGAGAACTGAAATATGATAACACTAATTTGTGCCATGATGAGAGCTGACGATGAAGAACAAAGAAGGACGTTGTGCTCCTCAACTTAATTGAACAATGCCTTTTATCCAAAACTGATTGGATAGGTTGAAAATGAAGAAGTTAGAAGAATTCAAAATTTCTCTTTTAGAGCAACTCAAATGTTTCAAAATTCTCTCTTTTAGAGCAACACAAATGTGTCTCATAATTAATCACCATCAAAAATTTTGTTCATTAAAAGTGGTTAATTGGATAGAATCATACGAGTAAAAATCTTTGTTTGCTTGGCTTTGGGACATCGCAAGAGTAAAGTGTGACAACTTTGAAAAGAAAGAAAATATAATTTTATGAAATGAAGAAGTTGCAAAGCTGCATTTCATGTCGATGCTGATCATGAAATAACAATGAGGATGATGAAGTTGTGGAGTATTCATTATGAATATATTATCTTTTAGCCCGTTTCTGTTAATCAGGAAACTTTTAAAGCTTTGACATTTATTACGTGTAGAATGTGCAAGGCTTTATTACCGGGAGATGATGATAGCATAAGTGATGAAGCAATATGGGAGACACTTCCTGTAAGCTTTTCTCAACTATTAGAGTGAACAACACATTTACATACGGATGCCATTCTTATCATGTCTCATCAGTAATCTGATAGTTCTTTACTTGTAACTGCTACTTTCTTTCTGCTTCTCTGAGCTAGCTGAAATAAATGATTTACCAATATATGTAAATGATGCATCTTTGTGGGTTAGAATCATCTGCTATTGTTGAATCTTGATTACCTTTTTCCCTTTGCTATTTATTTCTTCTCATATTTTACACATAACAGTTATAGAGGAATTTCATGTTAGGAAATTAAGGGCTATGGGGTCTTCAAGTGTTTGAAGGAGGTAAATTGAGTAATTGTTGTTCTAACTTCTAATTATAGTGCTGTCAGAGGGAGATCTTCAAGGAGATGGATAAATACTTGTCTGCATCTTGACTTAAATATTTGTCTGCATTCTGACTTCTCCATGTTTAAACCGTTTAGCAATTTCAGCTCTTCATATTCTTAGAAGTGCAAAAAGTTTGTAGGTTCTCTGTCTCTCTCTCTCTCTGTGTGTGTGTGTATCTGTGTGTGTGTGTGTAGGAAAAGCTTGTAGGTTCTCTTAGTGCTTTAATCAGTAGTCCAATAGCATCATTGGTGCTTTAGTTCTAGCAATCCACCAATTGATTCATTAGTTTTTTGTAAATAGTATTAATTGTCTACTATATTTCGCGTTTTGTATTGCATTGAGCTACTATGTTAAAGGAGTATTTAATATTAAGAGTGTATTTGGATTGGCCAGATTTGGATAAAGAATGGATTTGACAGTGAATATATATTTTTATATAAAAAAAAATCCATTTCTTTGCCTTTACATTATTTGAATACTTTCCTTTCTATTCTGATTGCCAAGCTCACTTTTATTGATTTTTGAGGTTCTATAATATCAACTACTACCGTCTTGAATATATTAACATCATGGGTGGAAAGATAAAAATGGCATATATGCAATTTATTGCGTTTAGTAATTTCAATGTTAATCTTTAGTTATAAATATGACCTGTACTGAATGACAATTTTTATGTTTTTAGCACTTCTGGGTGGCTATCTCAATGGTTTTCTTTGTTGCGGCTACAGTATTCACTCTCCTAAAGCTGAGTGGTAAATTTCCCTTCTCATCCATTTTTCCACTGCTGGGGGATGTGTACACATTAGTGTAGGGGTAATGTCATAATGATCTTAGGTCACTTCTTCCAGTTTGATATTTGTTTTGTTTTAATTTTAGAGTGAGCCTAACTGCTTTGTTATTATTTCAAATATTCTAGTTTGATTCATTTGTTGCAACTTTAAACTTCTGATAGCAAAAGATAAAAGAAAGTTAAATTGAGTACCAATTTTGTAACTTGGAATGGTATACACAAGCCATGACTTGGAGTATTAAACCACAGACTATGAACATGTTGACATGGATAGGTTTAGGAATAGTTTGCAGAAACAGTGGCGAAGCCAGGATTTTGATCCAATGGGGTCAAAATATTGCGATCCTATAAATAATTTGGCAGAGGTTCGGGGGCTGCGGCCCCGAGCCAATTTTTTTAGATAATTTTGTATTTTATGCTCGGTTGCATATGTAAAACATGTATTTGGTTACAATATGGTTAATATAACAAGTAATAACATTATACATATATACACACCCCTTATTGACCCCTAATACTCATTTCTAATCACAAATTTGTTAATAAATATTTAAATTCCTTATGTTATGAAAATAATCTAAATTAGATTATTATTTATTTTAAAAATATTAGAGGAAGATCCTTTATGGAGTAGAAGTAATATGGAATTGAGAAAGTTATAAAAATTTCAATTTGACCCCGTATATTAAATTTTTTATAAAATTTCAGTGGGGTCAATTTGTTCATTACACTTAAATTTCTTATAAATTTATCATACATCATAAAATAATTTTTTTTTCAGTGGGGTCAATTGACCCCACAAGTTCCAGCGTGGCTTCGCCACTGTTCATAAATACATATTTAATAGTTTATATAAAGAATAAATTATGATCAACATGTTATATATTATATGTAAGATTGCACTATTCTGATTATTATATACAAATTTCTGTACTTACTATTTTGCTGCTATAAATATGCAAATGTCACATGCATTACTTGGTTTCACTTAACATGCTCTGGTCCAAGGGACTTGAGATATGACTTCATACCCCTTTGTGGTGGTGGATAGAGGGTAAAATTGTCACAGGACTAGTGTTCAGAAAATTTCTCGCATACCAAATAAATTTTTTCAGCTCTATATGCTTTAGTACAATTGAGTCAACTTAGTCACTTCACATTTCAAGTTCTATCAATCCTCTCGGCCAATTATAATAGTATTAAGACCGAGTGAACTTAGTCCTTCGCACACCCATCAAGCTTCCATCACTTCATTACCTTTACCATGTGCAAGGCACCCTCCTTTCCTCTTATTTTTTTCTGTAATCTATTCATAAGCTCTCTGTCATCATATCTCTTCTGCCCTCAAATCCCTCCTTTCCTCTCCTCTCCATTTATGGGTTTTGAAGTGCCTTCTTTTTCCTAGCTTATCCCACATGATTTTCCCTCTGTGGACAGCAGCAAAGTTGTCTCGGTGTGAGGAAAATTAAAAGACAAGCTAATATTAAATTGGTGGTTGTTTGTGAATGTGTAATACCTCTGGTGTATGATAGATAATCTTACTTTTTTTTAGATTGCGCAGCAAATTGCTTCACTTTGCCTCCCACCTCCACGGTTCGAAAGTTCAACCTAGGAAATGAAAACCACACCTTATCGAAGGGACATTAAATGTGGTTTACCATTATTATGATAGTATAGACCTATTTCCTTCCTTTTCCTACATCTATTTTGTTTTTTTACGAGTTTTGTTTCGTTATTGCTTTTGTAAATTTTAATTTATTTTTATTGTATTTTAGTTTTTGCAAAAATTTATTTGATTGAAAAATTACATATGTACCCAAGCTTATAAGCTTACTATTGTCTTATTACTTTTTTTTTTACCATTGGACTGATTGCTGATAGCTTTTCTTAAATATTGCAGGTGATGTGGGTGCTCTAGGCTGGTGGGACTTGTTTATAAATTATGGGTACTCTGCATGTTCTTTGAATGTCATATTGCTTTAAATTTTTAGTTATATAATTTTTCTCAATGTTTTGCTGGACAGAATCAAGGAATATAAGGTTTTCTATTTTTACTTTTAATGCGTGTGCAGTATTGCGGAGTGTTTTGCGTTTCTTGTTTGTACAAAGTGGTCTAATCCTATGATTCATAGAACTTCTCGCACCAGAGAAGCCAGCTCATCTTCTTCAGCAATTAGATATCTTGATTGGAACAGTGGCTTGGTGGTTTCTTCAGAGGAACAGTTACAGGATAGAATGTGTTCTCTGCAAGACATTGGTGGACATATTATGAAGATTCCTATCATTGGTTTTCAAGTCCTTCTCTGTATGCGTTTGGAGGTAATTAATATATTTTTGGTCATAATGGCTATTGGATAAGACATTATCAACTCCCTAGGATGTCTTGACAATTACATTAGTTGTTTTGAGTTTCAGGGAACACCTGCTGGTGCTAGAAATATTCCTCTCCCTGTTCTCTTCTCTCCTCTTTTTGTATTGCAAGGAGCTGGGGTCCTTTTTGCTGCATCTAGATTGGTGGAGAAACTAGTAATTTTGCTACGTGGTGGAACTTGCACAGGGAGATATTTTGCATTTTCTTCAAGAGTTCGAGACTGCTTTGGGTTCTTGCATCATGGCTCCAGGTAATGTCTTAATCAAGCTGTCTGTGGAAAAATTCTGTCACTAATTCGATGTAATCTGTGATCGTATTACATAGTTACTCAATGTGCTAACTAAAAAGTTATACAAGCAGGTTACTGGGTTGGTGGTCAATTGATGAAGGAAGTCGAGAAGAGCGGGCAAGGCTTTTCCAGAATGGGGCCTCTGGGTAATTATTATGATTTACTGATTTTCAATCAAGATGTCTTCACTGTAGTTATTGTGAGTCCATGATTTAAATGCCAAATTTCTATGTGTGTATCAGTCTAAGTGTTGTGTGGGGTCATGCATCTAGTAGAAAGAATTAAAGTTAGAAAAACTTTTTTGGGGCTGAAAGACGGCTTTAAAGTGAAACTACTTGTTTATATCTTGAACAGAGGGCTCAATCCTTGATGTGAATTCTTTTACGGGAAGATGAAAAAGTTAGTGAAATGAATTATGCCTAAATGGAGATGAAAACTGACCATCTTTTCCGTCTCACTAACTTCTTACAATTTGTTAACCTCTCATTTTCAAATTTATTTCCTTGAGTTTCTACGGAGGTGGGTTCAGCATACAGGAGTGTAGAGCTAACAAAAATATTTCGAAGGATTTTACTTGTGGGTCTTCTCATTGATGGCCCTGTAATTTTACTTATCTGTGCAGGTATAACACTTTCTGTGGTTATCCACCCGAAATAGTAAAAAAAATGCCGAAAAAGGATCTTGCTGAGGAGGTAATGATTGCATGTTCTTTCTTTCTTTCTTTCTTTTCTTTTTTTTGTGTGTATTTGTCTTTTTGGTATATCACCTTGTCATTAAAATATAATTTTCAAATTTTATATTTCTTTAACAACTATCCAGTTCTTTCTTATCATCACAAATATAAGATGTCCATGACATTTTCTTCATTCATTAATAAATATGCGTTGCTTTCTATTTCAGGTTTGGAGACTTCAAGCTGCCCTTGGTGAGCAAACAGAAATTACAAAATTCAGCCAGCAAGAGTATGAAAGACTTCAAAATGTAAAATTCTTACTCTTGATTCATGGTGTCACAAATTGTAATATCTGATGCAATATTTTAATGCACCACTTCTGATAAATTATCCTCCATCATTGCAACAAATAACAATCAATGCCGACAAAGAAAAGATAAATTAAACAATTAATTGAATTATAATTGATGTTATACTGCCATTTTCATTTTTCACAAGTTAACATAAATATTTCCTTACTAGAAAGAGAGAAGTACAGGACAGAATTTGTTAAGTGTAACCCTACGAGTAGATTTGAGTTATTTTCTTGAAATGACATTGTTGTAATTTCATAATCATTAGGATAAGAATGATAGTAGCATCTAGGATGTTCTGTTGAGTAGTATAAATAGGTGTAACGGATGTAATCATCATTTGAAGTTTGATTTGAATGAAATATTGAGTTGAGAGATAATTTCTCCCCCTTGTCCACTTCCTCAATTTAAATTCTTCTTTTCTGCCTGCCCATTCTTTCTGTGAGAGAAAGGAGTAGACAGGAAGATACATATGGAAGAGGTGGCTGGAAACTGATTATGAGGAAAGAGGAAGACTTGTGTTATATATATTGATGTAATCTTGCCTTTTCGTTAGAGCTGAATTAATTAATATTAAGGGAAGCTGTACTTAGTAGTCTAAAGGCCACTACCTTGCTAGGAAGAATCAAGATTGATTATAGGCTGGTTAAATCGTTTATGAGGGTGTGACAAAGCATCTATTGTTCTATACGACTTAGTTTCTGCATGGTTTCTGTTTGTCCAACTTAAGTTGATGTAGCAATAGTTGGATGTTTAACTGCAAGATAGTTGGGTGTGTTCGCTGGAGTCCAATACTGGAGGAGACATTGAAGGTTTGAGGAGAAGATATAGAGAGAGAATAATAGCATAGGCCGACATATTAGAAATTAAAAAGAGATGGTAGGGTGTTGTGTAACAGCATTTTTGCTTGAGTTAAAAAAAAAGCCGCTAGTTTAATATGGCATCTACAAATATTACCCTGCAAAAGTTCTTGCAATGCTTTGCTAAGTTCAGTTGATTTATCTTAAGACTCTGTATCAGCTCCAAATCTTTTATACTCAATGTGAGCATTCTTAAATGTATGACATCTTTAACCTCGCGTCATGTCCTTACAAAAAGATTGTCCAAGTATGGTATTAGCTATAGTAGATATCATTTCATATGAATGTATATAGAGTTTTGACTGCCATAATGACTGGCATGCAGAGTTGCAGATGAGCAAAAAGCCACCCAAATTTATTAAGGTTATGTTTGTTCACAAAATTGGTGGGTGGACTATTTAACTTATTAACACTAGACTATTCGTCCGTTATTTAATCCCATGAACTATGTTTTGTCATTTCAAAGGTCATTTGATGATGGATTTTAATCCCAAATGAAAAGGTGGTAGGTATTATATAACCCCCCTTTGAATTATCAAATGACCTTAGAAATGATAAAATAATCCTTGGATTAAATAATAGACTAATCCTGGGATAAAATAGTCTGTAGTGGTAATAAATTATACAAATAGTGTTATCCCATATATCATTTTTTGTAAACAAACGTAGCCTAAGAGATTCAAGTATTGTCTATATGTAGTGTGTTTTCTCTTCCCTTTGACCGAGTTCTTTTTGCATTATATTCTAAACCAGATCTAACTATAAAGTTGATCTTACATTGATAAAGTTGTTTTCTTGATGCGATGGCCAGGAAAAAGTTCTATGTAGGATTTGCTTTGAGGGAGAAATCAGCATAGTCCTCATTCCATGTCGGCATCGCATCCTTTGCAGGTAGATTTATATCCTTTTCTGGCAATGAATAGTACTATTTGTACTAATTTATTACCAGTACAGACTTCTATCCCATGATTAATATGTTATTTAATCTCATGGACAATGTTTTGTCATTTTAAAGTTCATTTGATGATGGATTATAAATATTATATAATCCCCTTATGAGGTATCAAATGACATTAAAAATTACAATTAGTCCATGGATTAAACAAAGGACTCGTGGGAAAAAACAGTCCGCAGTGGTAATAATTTAGTACAAATAATCAAATCACACCCATCATTTTTGCAAACAAATTACGACTGAAACTTCTCTCGCCTTTTTCCTTTTTCCTAACATTGTCGCTAATCTTTATTTTGGTGCAGCTCCTGCTCCGAAAAGTGTAAGAAGTGCCCTATTTGCCGCGTCATTATTGAGGAGCGTTTACCTGTGTACGATGTATAGCTTTAACATTACCCAGATTTCTTTTCATGTAACTATGAATTTAATCCACAGAAAAGGTTAGATTGCAAGGAAACATTACACTTCATTTTAGCAATAGGCTAGTGTTGGTCTTTAAAAATTTGAAGGCAAACAAGATTTAGAAATAGTTATGCAGTTGTGCAACAAATACTGTAAGTTTTTCTCTTTGTACATATGAATAACCCTTTATTTTTCTTTTTTGTGAATTATAGAAAGCAAGTAAATATTAATAATAGAGATCTGCTTCCTTCTCATTGCATTGGTGCTATTTGGTGAAGGTTTATGGAAGCTGACATTTGTTCAAAAACTGACATATTGGATTAATTAATAATCGAAGTGTAAAATTGCTATCTTAGTTATGCTGTTTTTTATTTAGTTATTACTCCCATTTCCATTCAAAATTAGAGGTATATTTTTAAGGTTTGTTCGGCTACCAGCGTTTGTAGTATTTGGACATTCAAACACTATCAATTTTGATGTGTTGCATTTGAGATTTAAACGCTGCATTTGTGAATTAAATAAAATGCGTTTAAAATAAGCTACTATTAGACTAACAAGATTATCAATTTTGATGTGTTGCATTTGAGATTTAAACGCTGCATTTGTGAATTAAATAAAATGCGTTTAAAATAAGCTACTATTAGACTAACAAGATTTTTAAGTACGTTTGTACTTTTAAATGTCGCAAATGCGGAGTAACTAAACATATATTTAGAATGGCGATTTTAAAGAATAATTTTATGTTTCCAAATTTGCACTTGTATTATCTATGAGTTTTAGTGGTAGTTTAATGCTAGAAATGATAATATAAAAATATTTTTTTTATCAAACAGTTCAAAATTTTAAAATCTATTAAAATTGTAATATGTTATAAAAGATGAAAGGATTACAAAAAAATAAACTCAAATAGTAATTTTTTTTCAAATAAAATAACAGATAATCAAGAAAAAGGACCAATTGTAATAACAACGATAGTGAACACCAAAAAAACTCATGAAATACAATAATATTCCCAAAATTATATTAGAATATGCAGATTCAGACTGTTCTTAGTTACGGGCAACGGAAGAATAAGCCGTCATAGAAGTGTCGCATCCAAATTTGAATAATCTATCTTCAATAATTCATGTACTAGAAAAAGTCTCACGAACAAAAAAAAATCTCCTAAACGGACAAACAAAATCTCCCAAGAAGAGAACAAAATCCCCCAATAGATGATAATAAAATCTCCTAAAAAAAAAGAAAGAAATCGGTCATCTCATGGAGAAACAAGTCCCACGAAAGGGGAAAACAAACTCCAGAATAAGTGAGAATAATTTATTAGATCAAACTAATAGAGATCTAGAGGAGGGTATCTCCAAAAGGAAATCCCTCCCCCAGATCTAAGATGGAGGCTTCTTCACTATACTTTAGATCAACTTAAAAATGACTAACTAATTTTTTTTCTTACAATCAACTCATTAAAACTTTAATTTTCTTACAAAACGTAAGAAAAACCGTTAAATCTTTTGACTTTAAACAAAAATGAACACATTAATAGCATACGTGTAAAAATATCCTTATGTGGCAAGGATCATCCCATGTGGCTTTCATTATATGAATTTAGAGGGAAAAAATCCCTCCCAAATACCCTTTGATGAACCCTACATGTCAGCTGGAAGCCACATCAAGCGTCATTTATTTCATGTTGACCGTTTAAGCAAATTGAACCATAAGTCAGCCCTTCCAAAGTTAATCGACCAATTGAACCCTAAGCTAAGCAATCCCTAAACAAAATTCATTCTTGGGTGTGATTCACATTGGTTAAACTTGATTAAGAGTAACGGTCGACATGTATGTCCCATTGTTGTCCTCTTTTTCCTTATTCTGACTTTGATGATTTTTTTTGTTACTTGTTTGTCGTATTGTTCTTTTGTTTATAAATCCTAGATTGATCTGAATTTTTTTTCTTTTTATTTGTCTTTTTCTTTACTGATTCTCTTCTTTTAAGATTTATAAAACCCTTCTTTAGGATAAGCCACATGTATGCTCATATATTATATGTACATAATATATATAATACCCCACATGTATGCTCTATATTTTCATTTGTTTAATCTTTATTAGAAGGGATAAAGTTGTCATATCCATTACAATTATGTAGAGAGATGGAGTGAGGAGGATAAATTAGTCCAAAACAAAGAAAGATCTATATATAAAGTGGGAGCAGTGCTTGATCTCTTTGGACAAACTAATTTTTTTTTTACATTTTACACTCAAAATTAAATATTATTCATATTATATCTTTTAAATTAAATTTAAAAATTAATTATACATAAAATATAAATTACAAACGCAACATGTGTGCGCGTGCCCCTAATATACATAGAGGGAAGTGGTTAACATGAAGCTTATTTTTGGATAAGTTGATTAATTGACCAATAGAGTGCTGACACTCAGACGATGTTCTATGTGTGTCAGCAGTATATTGATTAATTAATCAATTTACCAAAAAATAAATTTAATGCTAACCGGATCCTAAAGAGAGAGAGAGAGAGCTCTTTAAAAGTTTGTTTTATTACCAACAGTTTCACATACACCACTACGCTACAGGATGAGACTCCTCAAAATCGCTCTTATAATCATCACTACACTCCTCATACGAACCGAGTCAACTCGGCCTCCATTTTCATGCGACTCGTCCACTAACTCATACCCATTTTGTGACACCACGTTACCAATTCCCCATCGAGTCCAAGACCTGGTTTCTCGCCTCACACTAGATGAAAAAATCTCACAACTCGTTAACTCAGCTCCCGGAATTCCTCGACTCGGTGTCTCCGCTTATCAATGGTGGTCGGAGGCGTTACACGGTGTTTCCAGACACGGAAAGGGCGTTCAGTTCAATGGCACAATTAGGTCTGCCACAATGTTTCCTCAAGTCATTCTCACTGCTGCTAGCTTTGATTCCCAGCTCTGGTATCGCATTGGTCAGGTGAGTTGTAGGGGCTGTTCCTCAATCACTTATTACAGAATGACTTATAAGTTAAAATTTAAAATAACTTATAAGTCATAAGCTGTGGCTTGTAAACATCAATTTGACTCAATGTTCGAAAAAGCTAAAATCGGTACGAGGCGTTTTTCTCTAGGCTATGCGAGGCGTAAGCCTTGAGGCGGAGCGAGGCGGAAGCCTTGATTTAAAGACCTAAAAGTCTCCAAAAAATTATGAAAAAATACTAATAAAATCATAAAATAATTCCTCATTACAATTAAGGTCATAGAAGACATAAATAACCAACGTCACAGTAATGTATCATTACAAAACATCAAAATAACATAATATCATCAAGTACTTATATAGTGATTATCCATCACTATGTAAGTAATGTATCATTTGTATCTAGCGGCTTGAATAATGGATCAAATCCTAGATCATCATCCCCATCACCATCATCACAATCATCACTAAGAGGATAAAAAATCATATACTATAATCTTAATCATATACTAAAAATCCATGCAGAATCTTTCTTACCCATAATCTTAATTCACTGTAATAATAAAAGCAATTGTTATTGACAGTCTAAAAAATCATATACTATTTACACAATAAAAACTGTTAATGCTATAATACACTGTAATTATCATATGTTATATCATATAATTGCTATTGTGATACACTGTAAACTATAAACTATAATTGCTATTGTAAACTATAACATCCTATTGTAATACACCGTACATTATACTATATTAAAACAACAACAATTAAAACTAAAAATGTAACTTTAACATTCACTACAATGACCTAAGCAATGCACGACCCTCGATCGAAGGAGAATCAGAGCTCAAGAAACGAAAGACGCGACTAAGAGAAACGAAAGTCCCGACTCTCGATCAAGGAGAAGGAATCGAGAGAAGTCTCAAGAAGAAGTCTCACTATCGATCAAGCAGTAGAGAAGAAGTCTCAAGGAGAAGACGAGAAATGAAGAAATCGAAAGAAGAAGAAGAAGAAAGTGGAGATGGTTACCGGCAAGTCGATCGACGAGGAGAAAGTCGACCCAAGCGGCCTCAAGGTCAAGCAATCCTCGCGATCAAGCCAAATGATATGAGGTACCCAAATGCGCTATTAGGTCTTTTTTTACGCGAAAACAAAAGGCATGATGCCTCATGACGCCGAGGCGCGACGCCACGAGGCGCAAGCTTCGGCAGATAAAGGCGTGTTTTCTGGGTTTAGTCAGAGAAGGAAAGCCTCAGAACCCTTTTCCTCCGCCTCGCTACAGTGCGCCGAGGCGTGACGCCTCGAGCGCTATTTCGAACCTTGATTTGACTCATAAGTTTGAAATTAAGTTAAAATAAGCTATGGAGATAATGTTTGGCCAAGGTGACTTATAACTTAAAATAAGTTAAAAGAATCTTTATATCAAACCTATTTATTTTAAAATGACTTATAAGTTACTTTTTAAGAATAGTTAATTCTCATAAAGTACTTATATGTCAATTTAGAACTTAAAAAATAAGTCATATACTTATAAATTGGCTTGACCAACTGATAAGTCATTCTCGATTATACCCTTAATCCCATTGGACTTATATTTAGTCATTTGTAAATAAGAGATTATAATCACAAAGTAGAAAGGTGTTATCATATACGAACACGGCAATAGTAAAAAAAATACTTGTAAATTGGTTTGACCAACTTATAAGTCACTCTCAATTATACCCTTAATCCCATGGACTTATATTTAGTCATTTGTAAATAAAGAGATTATAATTGCAAGTAGAAAGGTGGTATCATATTATCATCATCCTCTGTTGAGGTATCAAATGAGCTTAGAAATGATAAAAAATAATCGAGACTAAATAACAGACTAATTGTGGGATAAATTAGTTCGAAATAGTAATCCATTAATACAAATAGTCTTATTTCACCCATCATTTTTGCAAACAAACATAGCCGTAAGGTCTTAATTGTTGTGCTTCCAAAGCTCCTAGTATAGGAAAGCTTAACTCTTTATCAATAAATTCAACTGCAAGTCATTTTTCTTAATCTGTGAAAAATGAATCCCCAATAGATATTTTACTGTCAGGTGTGAATCCACTTTAGCCATAGATCAGCAAGTGACCCATTAGATTTTTTGAAGAGGTATAAATATATTAAGTTATAGTTTGTAATGTTGCTTGAAAAAAATAGAATTTAAGCTTATGAATATATAATTTTACCCAACTTTATCATGTTAAAGAAAAGATTAATTTTAGTGAATTTTTAAATTAGAGTATAATAATTGTGAGTTGAGACCTATTCATGAATTTTTTTTTGCTCACTATATGTATAATCTGATTTGTTAATTGTGAGTAATATGGTAGGCAATTGGAAGAGAAGCAAGAGCAATATACAATAATGGGCAAGCTATGGGATTAACATTTTGGGCACCAAACATAAATGTATTTAGGGATCCAAGATGGGGGAGAGGTCAAGAGACACCTGGGGAAGACCCATTAATTTTGGGAAAATATGCAGTTTCATATGTGAGAGGAATTCAAGGGGATAGCTTTGAAGGTGGGAATCTGAAAGATGGTTATCTTCAGGCCTCGGCTTGTTGCAAGCACTTCACGGCCTATGATTTGGATAACTGGAAAAGTTTTGATCGTTATGGCTTTGATGCTCATGTAAGTATGGCTTCTCTGTGTGTGTGTGTGTGTGTTTTCTTTCTTTCTTTTGGGTAAATGGTGATGATTTTTTACCAAAAAATAATCATATTTATATGGCATGCCCTAGGTAATATATGCAGGGAAATGATTTATATGTCGACAAATCTTGTGACGGAGTTAGATTGCGACTAGCTAACGTGGAACTCTTAAGTGTTAAAAGATAGAATAAATTAGTGTAGGTCCCTTCTTAATTTCCTCATATCCTATATTCATATACGTCGGTATTTATTATCGACATAAATTCGTCGTCTTATTTTGCAATACTAATAAACCTAATTCATACCACTCGTAGTAGAATGAACCTAGCTTACAAGTTTGCCTTTTGCTTTTGCTAGTTAGAAACTTTCTTTATATCTTCTAATTATGCTATACTTACATGGCAGTACATTTCGATTCATATCTTTGGGAAGTAAGGGCCTGGAGGGAGTACTCTTATTAGGTTTTTTTTTTCGTGTGATTCTTTCATTGCTATTTGAGTATTTTTGTTCTATTTTCAGCTATACTGATTATGGGTGTTTTTTAAGTTCAAACTTTTTTAGCACAAGTGCCATTTTGTTTCTTGCAAGGAAAACCAATGGAGATGGATATGGGATTTGTTTTCCATGTTTATATATTTGTCTGATGGCTAAGTAATGACATAATTACATTGGCTCCTTTTTATTTTTTGCTAAATAATTACATTGGCTCTTATCCTCAATAAAGGACATGATTGTCATTACGAAAAAAAAGATTTCCTTTAAATAAGGAAAACTTGTGCTATTATCTGGAAAGTACTTGCCAAGTTCAAAAGTGCAAGTTAATTTATAGAAACTAACTTCACTGTGGATTGACCTGTGAAACAATTTTCATGTCCATATTTTTGTTGTCGATAAAATGCGAAAAACGTGTTAGAGTATATATGGTGTCCCACACCAAATACCTTAAAAAAGTATGTCTAGTATAAAATGACTAGGGCCAAATATTCTCATTGCCAATTGGTTTTGAGTTAGAGAGCTTGATTTCTTTATATGCTAGACTTGGGCTCGTTTTATAAATCTAACAGAACGTTTTCATGAAAATGTTTCTCTTGAAATAATTGGAGGCTACATTTTATGTTCTCACTTGATGACAATAAAGAGTAAATTGATCACAACCCACAAGCTAGCCCACAACTTCAAGTAAATAGTACCAATGATTTAGGTAACAAAAAGGATTAAGCTTCATTGAAAGATATTTGATTGTGTTGCAAATTTATGTCTCCTTAGAATAGATACCCAATCCCTGAATTAGGGTGCTCTAGGGAGTGGAAATTAGATGGTTGTGTATTTCCAATCTTCTCTATAGACAATCTGTAACGCAGCATTAGTGTTTTCATTTGTTTCATTTTCTGTTCAGGTCACCAAGCAAGATTTGGCAGATACATACCAGCCACCTTTCCAGAGCTGTGTACAACAAGGGCAAGCCAGTGGGATAATGTGTGCTTATAACCGCGTTAATGGGGTCCCAAACTGTGCTGACTACAATCTCTTAACCAAGACTGCTCGTGGACTGTGGGGGTTTCAAGGGTAACCTTATATAAATGAGTTGATGGGAAATCTATTTGTGTTATTGACAGCTGCAAATGAATTATTTGTCTTTGCAGTTATATCGCATCTGATTGTGATGCAGTTGCAATCATTCATGACGTCCAAGGATATGCTAAATTACCCGAAGACGCAGCTGCAGACGTTCTTAAAGCTGGTTCAGTGGACTCCATTCCCTTACATAACAAATGATTTGGATTAAGGACCAACATACTAGCATATACTTATATACTCCCTCTGCTCTAAACTAAGAGTCCTATTTGATTTGTTGAGTTACGCATATTAACGTGTGTTTAAGACACACTTAAAGTATAATTTTTTTCATTGATGATACTGAGCTAAACATGTCAAATAGGATTCTTATTTGTTGACAGAGGGACCATGTATTAGTACATATATAATTGAATTTTGAAAATTTGAAAATGTGTTACACAGGCATGGATGTCAATTGTGGTAGTCACTTGAAGAAATACACCGAGTCAGCAATACAGCAAAATAAGCTGTCTGAATCAGATGTAGATAGAGCTCTTCACAACCTCTTCTCTGTTCAAATGAGGTTAGGACTGTTTAATGGAGATCCAACGAGCAATTATTGGGCTACCTTGGTGCAGACAAATGTGTACTAAGGGGCACCAAGAGTTGGTTCCTTGAAGCCGCATTGAAGCGGCATTGTTCTTTTAAAAAACTCTGCAAGTCTCCTCCCACTTTCAAAGATCAAAACCATGTCACTAGCGTTAATTGGACCAAATGCCAACAGTTCACTAGCCTTTCTTGGTAACTATGAAGGCCCTTCTTGCAAAAATATTACACTTCTCCAAGCACTTCAGGGATATGTGAAAAACACAGCATATCACCCAGGTTGTGATTCAGTAAATTGTACTAGTATTGACATAGAAGAAGCAGTGAACATAGCAAAAAAGTCGGATTACGTTGTGTTATTTATGGGATTGGATCAGAGTCAAGAAAGAGAGAAACATGATCGTGTGGACTTGATGCTCCCGGGAAAGCAACAAAATCTCATTATGAGTGTTGCCAAAGTTACAAAGAAGCCAGTCGTGCTGGTGTTGTTGTGTGGAGGTCCTCTTGATGTTTCTTTTGCCAAAGACGACTCCAAAATTGGAAGCATTTTGTGGGCAGGTTATCCAGGCGAAGCAGGAGGAATCGCGCTTGCAGAAATTATCTTTGGTGACCATAACCCAGGTGAAGTTCAGTGATACTCCATCCATCCTGCAATAATTGTCAAAATTATGGTGCATTTTGCACAAATTAAACAAGTCAGTTTTCAACACAAATTTCAGTGTTACCCATAACATATGAAACATGGAATTATGTGATTGCATTTATAGCATGCCCGACAAAAAAATATATGATCTTATCATTAATATTTGCTTTATTTAGAAAGACATTGATTTTCTTGGATCAAAGGAAAAGCCAACTATGACATTTTTTTTGGCAGGACGAAAGGGAGGAGGGAGGGAGTAGTATTTGTGCAAGCCTGTGATATTTTCTTTGTCTGCTAAAAATTGTGCATTTTTCATGTTGCCTTGCAGGTGGAAAGTTACCCATCACTTGGTATCCTAAAGATTTCATCAGAGTGCCAATGACAGACATGAGAATGCGGCCAGATCCACCCACAGGCTATCCTGGGCGGACATACCGATTCTACAATGGCAAAAAAGTTTATGAATTTGGCTATGGTCTTAGCTATTCAAACTATATATATGAGTTCATCTCAGTCTCCCGAAACACAACCTCCATAACTCAGTTATCAACTACTCAGGCGACTGAAAACTCCACTTCAGTTCACTACATATCAGTGTCGAAAACAGGCACCAATTTATGTGACAAGGCAAAGTTGTCAGTTGTTATTCGGGTCCAAAATAATGGAGAGATGACTGGTAAGCACCCTGTATTATTATTTCTCAAACAGGCCGAGTCTAGAATTGGAAATCCAATGAAGCAGTTGATTGGATTCCAAAGTTTGAGTTTGAACAGAGGCGAAAAGGCTAAGCTGGAGTTTGTATTGAACCCTTGTGAGCACCTTAGTAGAGCTAACAAAGATGGTTTGATGATAATTGAAGAGGGTTCTTTTAGCCTTATTGTGGGGGATAAAGAATATCCCATTAAGGTTGTAGTTTGATGTTAAGATTGTTATGACATACAAGTAGTGTGTTACTAGTTTATGTAAACATAATCACTGTTTTTATCTCTAGATTGTTGATGCAATATTTGTAAATCACATGTACCAAATAACATACAACAAACTAAACCTTATCTTTCATTTTAATCCTGAAAAATATAATTTTCGGGTCCGGCCTGAACAATTGTACAATACAATCAATTTATTCGTGAGAATAAATTTATTTTGTTCTTTTGGTTCAATTTTTTTCTGTTTACATAGTTATTAATAATAAAAAATATAGCGTAGATATTTCATTAACTCAATCCGTGCTCGAATCATTACTAAATTGGTGGCATCATATATATAATAAATATATTTTTATTAGTAAACAAGTATTTTTTTTGGATAAATTAAAATATCATGAAGGTGTTTCTAATACGACTAAAAATATGTAATTTTAATGAAAAGAAAGCCTTGATAACAAAAAAAAAATAGCATCTTTTTTTATTTTAAAAAAAATTAATTTATTTAATCTACTTTGCTACCTCTCTACTTGGCAGTAACAAAAGTAAAAAATATAAAGGAAAAAAAAAAGAAGAAATTTTTCTAGGTGATTTTAAGTTTATTTTTATTGTATTCCTTTAATACCCTTTACTTTAAAAAGTAAAGTGAAGTCGAAATAGAGAATTTTGAGTATAAAATGCGTACTTCTCACCCCGCCCCCTAAGTTGTAATAAATATATAAAACAAGTTCATAAAAACTAAAAATGTGCCCTTCTATAAATAAACTATCCTATAATAAAAGCAAAATGCTCCAAACAATCGGAGAATTGAAAAGGAAAGAAAAAGAAAAGGAAGAGACCCTCTTCTTCATAATCTGCAAATTCATTTCAATTCAATTCAAATCAAAATCTAATCGCAACGTAAGAAAAGGCACAAATATTTTCATTCCTCTCTTGTTCTTTTACATCTTATTAAAAACCCATTTGTTTTTCATCAATTGCGTGCCCATTCTTGGCCGATCTAGATTTATTTTTGCCAAGTTTAGCTGGCTGGTATCTTAAATCCAGGTATTTGCTAAACACCCATTTTCTATTTTGGTTAATAATTAATTTCTGGGTTTTAATTTGTTACTGTAATTTCTCATAGTTTCTAGGAATGTGTTGGTTCCTCCGGTCGGCAGATCAATGCAGAATCTGGGCTTTGAATTCGTATATTGAATAGAGTCTGTTTCTCTGCTGATAAGAAGATTTTATGATGATAATGTGTGTTTTTAGTGATTTTTAATGTTGTTTTCTAAACCAATGAATTATTTAGCTTCAAGTTCAGATTTTTTCACAATTTATTTTACTGTTAAATTAGGGAACCCTCTTACATTTTTCTTCATTTTGATTAGCGTGTATCCACTTTAGTTTTTAATTTAAGTTCTGATTTGAAAATTGAATTATATAATAACCCCCAAATTCTGGCTTGTGAGTAGTATGTATTCATCTTTTTATTCATTGTTTTTTTGTATATCTTGATTAGTTTTTGAACAGTCCCCTACAAGTGTTTCCAGCTGATGTGAAATGTCTAGAAGAAGAATGCTGATTATGGGGTTCTTCTATTAATGACATGTGCTGCACTTGGACTAGCTAGAAATGAGTCGGTCTCCGTCGTTTTCTGTGAAGTCAGAACTCATCTCAACTGTTGACCCTAAATCTTTGCGCCAATGGGTTGTCGCCTTTTGCATCATTAGGTTTGATCTCGAACGGGGTCAACTAATTGAAGATTGTTACCCACCTGGTTGTCTTAGTCAAGATGAGGAGCTTGAAGTGGCTTTTAATTCATTTCCGGATTCTGTTTCCCAGCACCATAACCGATCAAGCATTCATGATTGCATCTTCTTCTTCCGAATTAGGAGGAGAAATTCGGAGGGGGCACATGAGGCCTCCTCTAAGATAGTCAGTAAAAATTCAAGGTACTTGTACGGTTTTGTATTCAATAGGCAGAGACATGATGAGAGGCTGAAGCGAGGTGGTGAGCAGAAATCAGTGGTAATTTTGTCTCATAGTCCTTACTCTAGTGTGTTCAGACCTTTGTTACAAATTATGGGTCCTCTGTATTTCGACATCGGAAAGAAAGCCCTTGATCATATTGCTGCTTTTGTATCAATGTGGCCTGTTCCTGTACCTGGTCGGCTTATGGAGCTTCCTATTGGGAATGCTACACTTAAAGTGAACTTGCCACCTGCTCATTGCTTGCCTTTGGATGGTGAAATGTTGTTTGAAGAGTCTGCCTCTTCAATGGCTCCCCTTCTTCCTACTAATCAGTCAGTTCCACAAGGTCTTTTTCATGATGCAGATCTTTTTGGTACATTTAAAGGGCTTCTGTTGCAGCTTTGGGTGTTTTGGGAATTGTTAATTATTGGTGAGCCCATTCTTATTATAGCACCAACACCTCCTCAGTGTTGTGAGGCTGTTGCTAGTCTTGTCAGTTTGGTTGCACCACTCCTTTTTAGTGTTGATTTTAGGCCCTACTTCACCATTCATGACCCTGCATTTGCCCATTTAAACTCACTACAAGAAGGGGACATATTCCCTCCAATGATTTTGGGCGTGACAAACCTCTTCTTCTTAAAATCTCTTCGTAATATACCTCATACTGTTTCAGTTGGAAGTCCTGCTCCTAATTCAAGTCGACCTGCCCTAGCTCCTAGGTCCTCAGTTGGCAGTATTCCCGCCAGACTTGAAGGTTTTGGTCTTCAACATTCCTTGAAGAAGTTTTCGCCTTCAAGTTTGTTAAATGCCGTTAAGTTAAGGAGAGATGGTCCTCTTTGTCTTATGACAGAACACAAGGAAGCCTTTTGGAGCAACTACGCTGCAATTACAAAGCCAGACACTTCTATTTTGAATAGGCTTATTGATGCTGGGTTGTCACTGCTGGGTTGAGGAGTCAATGTCAGTTGTTAACAATGAGATCCTGCGCCGACATTTCTTGGAGCTCACTACCAACTTTTTTGGCTCCCTTTGGCCCATATTTTAGAGCTTTCACACCTTCTGAAGGATCGCTCCATTTGTTGATCCCCTCCTCTTCCTGTGTTCAAAGCTGATGAATTCCTAGGAAGCTTATCAGCAAGAGGTCCTGGGAAGTTTCTATCAAAGAGAATGAGATCAAATTGGCTGGAGCTATACAAGTAAACAATATCACCTTCCACATTAATTTATTTGACTTAATCCTGTGTTTAATAAGTAGCATCTGTCATCATTGCACAATTTTTTTTGACTCAATTTCCTGTACCTATTCTAAGGTCTATGTTTCCTCATGGTGTATTTTCTTTGGATTGCGGCCTGTCATTAGCTGTGTAATTTAGTATTTGTTCTGTAATTGAGATGAATTAGGAAAATATGCAGGCGGTTCTTGAAGGGACACAACTTTAAGCCATGGTTTCAAAGGAAACGTGCTGTTGCTGAGCAAGAACAACATAGACTGTGGAGGCAAGCAAGAATAAAGGCTGACATACAACAATTTATAACTAAAATGTCTGAACTAGGAGCGGTTGATTCGTTTCATGCGATTGAGAGGCATCTTCTTGGGGAAGAACAGGCAAGTGCATCTTGTAATTGTAAGATAAATTGTTTTTGTGTTTCCCCAACAAGTGCCTGTGATTTAAATCATTTTTCAGTTATTCATGCTGTACCTCAAATATTATCTACTTAAGGGTGAAAATGCATTGAAACTCACAAAATAACATTTTGAATCAGAAAGATACTTCTGTAAGCTGTTAGATAGTATTAAGCAGGCAACTGAAACTATGAGAACTGAATAAATTAGCGGTATATTTGACCATTTGAGTTTGTTCTAACTTAAATGGGTTTGATATTGGAACAAGTTTTCAATGTTCTAAAAAGAGCTAGGCGGTAGGCGGGCGGTCAGGGGCCTAGCGCCTAGGGGGCCTAGGCGGGATTTTGTTTTTTAAGCCAATTTTAATATTTTATCTTACATTTATCTAAACAAAACAATAATATAAAGCAAAACAATCTATAATAAAGATAATAAAGGCTTTTGCTTAAAGTTCAAACACATATCTTTAACGTATTAGTTTTATTCATAAACAAGATTGCTATTAAATAATAAAATTTCAAATTTCAAAAATTCAATTCAATATTAAAACTTAAGAAACTAAACATAAATTTAAGAATTATATTGATTTAAACTAAATATTACAAATATATTATTATTTATATAATTTGAAGTTGGTACAAGTTCAAAAAATTACAATTATAATAAAATTATCCATTTTGACTTGATCTTGTTCACTTCTTATTGTGATTTGAAATGCTACAACATGCATTATGAATATGGTAAATCATTAGAAAAGTAAATATATCAAGATCTGGTTTTGGTAGTTATTAAAAAAAAATCCGCCTAGGCCCCGCCTTGCCCGTCTAGGCTCGCTTTTCCCGCTTAATTTCTTGGAGGGATTTTTTGGCTTAGGCGAGACGGCAGAAGGGGGCCTTGCGCCTAGGCGGCCGCCTTTTAGAACAGTGCACTTTTTATCTAGTCTAACTAGTGTGTCATGGTTCTCTGGAACTGATACAGGATAGTGAAAGGGGAGGGAATGGCAAAGGAGAAGGCCGAGAATTAAAAGAGGGAATTTTAACAATGATAGCAATGGATATTAGAAATATATAAGAAATTTAATAGAGATTAGGGAAAAACTAGAGATGAGATACGAAGAAAATAATTTTTTATTGGGGTGGGGGAGATAAAAATATTATTTACATTATCATCACATCTTAAGTTATTTCCTTTTTCCTCAATATGCCTGATTTTATACCTTATGGACCATGATGCATGTTATGACTTTCCAGTAGGTACTAACACTATATGAATGAGGGATATTAATATATATATGTACACGCCAGTGATCCACATTCCACATCCAAAGTTGGTTATGAAGTGTTTAGTAGTCAACTCATCTTATACCGTTCATTCCTAGATTTGGACGTGAATTTATAAAAAGAAATCACTGTATGCACCATAATGTTGCGTAAGCACTTTTTTGAAATACTTTGTACACACCATAATGGTGCGCATGGAGGAATTTTATACTATATTTTTTTTAAATTGCGTCCGCTAAATCTTATAATGGACGGTACAATATAGGTTGACTACTAAAGACTCCAAGGCCAATTTTAGGTATGGGTACGAATGATTTGTGGAAGATGAAATCAGAAATTTGATGTGGTTAGATGGAGGAGAAGAATGAATTGATTTAGGGACTTTCGAAATTGAAAAAGAAGAAAAAATTAATATTAAAAATGCAAAGATGTACAGAGAAAGAGATTTAAAGACTTTTCGAAGGTTAGAGAGAAAAATCTAGGATGCTGGTGATACTTTTTTCCCTGACATTCAAGTGTGTTCTTCACAAATTTTTGACCGCCCATTAGTATCAACAGTTGCTTGTCAACAGTTTGATTTAGGTAGTGTTGAAATTTTCTTTTCTTGGATGGAGTTTAAGAATCAATCGTATTGGACAACTCTGATTTCTATTCCAATTTCCAACACAACAGTTTCATACAAAAAGTTGCGGACTAAGGATCTAGGGTTTTTCCAGGTGGTTCATTCAGCCATATTAGTACCAAGATCAGTGAGTATAAAAGGTTTTGACATGACATGAGGATTATTTATGGAGTTTAGGTTTCAAAATGATAAGCAAAAAAATTAGAGGAAAAGAAAACGAAAATGATGGTAGCTTAGAGAAGAGCATGGCTGAATTAGTAAAAAAATATCAAGAAGATTTCTAAAATTATGGCAAAGAAAGGATGACTCTGAGCCAATTGCTGAAAAACGAGAAGGAGACTCGATCTCAAAGACAACTAGTTGAAGAAAAAGTAAAGGAACAGAGTTTCAAAGAAATTGAAAATGGCTGAAGAATGAGAAATGAGAACAACTTGAATTAGAGAAATATTCAGAGTGACTTTTTATTTCCATAATCTGCATTCCTAATGCACATATTATCATTCTTATCCCCAACTACTTAGCCAAACAATCTACAGTTGACTAGACAATAAATGACTGTTGGCTGATTGTGATTAACCTTTAATACTATTTAGTAATACTTCTATAACATAACATTTCAAGCCAATCCATAACATAAAGAGGATGGTGAAGCAAAAATAGATGACTTGAGTTCCTAATTGCAGAAAAGATCGGACACTTATAAGTGATTTGGAACAAGCTGTGATGCTGGACAATGTTCAGAGCTGTCATGGCGTCGTCATAGCGACGATTAGGCGTCCTGGCGCTAGAGAAGGAAAAGGTGACACCTTGGACGCTGAGCTGCCAAGGATCACACCTCGGTAGTTGGCCCAAGTTATAAGTGATTTAAGTTATTTTGTACCCATAACTCATCATAACCCATGGATTTGCTATGTGGTGTAATTTTATTACTTATTAGACTTGTAATGTGTGATGGGTGTTGACTTGGTTGATTATTTAATTTCTACGTTGTGTTTGCTGACTCATTTTACTAGTTTTCAATGTCAATTGTTTTATTTTTGAATTTGTGAAGTAGTCATATAATTATGTTTATAATTGGATTCTATAGTGTTAGTTATGATGTTTTGAATTTTAATGTATATAAAATTTTATTGATCAATACACTTTTAAAGTAAAATAAACAAATGTATAAATTGCGCATTGTTAACGACTTGTCGCAATACAGACGCCACTATCGCCATGTCTCGTCGTAGCGTCGTAACAACTATGGTTTAGAGTGTTCCAGAGCATCTAAATGAGAGCTGACTCAGCAAAAATTTTAAGCCAAAAGAGCAACATATGGTTATTCAGGAAGTCAGAGATCTTGAACATTATTACTTTCTGAAAAGGACTTGGGCTTGCTTATCATTACAGTGTCAATATAATTAAATTATCTTTTAGCTAGTCATGTAATGAAGTTCATGTAACACCTCAGTCCCACATCGAAAGATATGAGAAAAATGTGTCCGTATATAAAGAATTAAGTTACTACCAATAGTACATTCAGTCATGACCTTTTGGGTGAGTCTATGGTGGGCTAAGATGACTTAAGAATATACTATTGGGCCAGTGGTTTAAGATCTTAATTGGATGGATTTGATTCGATTCGGACTTGGGATTTGACCCGAAATTTGTTCCGAAGTCGGGATTTGACCCGGGTTGTTTCATATGGTATCAGAGCCGACTCTCGAAAGCTCGAGTCAGGTCATCCGATCGAGTTGTCGGAGGTGGGGACACGAAGGCTGGTGGTATTATCCCACAATGGAGAGAAGGAGGTCCGAAAGGATACGAAGTCAACCGGTATTATCCTACAATGGCTAGAGAGACAAAGATCTGTGGACCGTGTGTGATCGGTTCTGACGAGGACATCATAAATTTAAGTGGAGGAGTTTTTAACACTTCAGTCCCACATTGAAAGATATAAGAAAATTTTATCTGTATATAAGAAATTAAGTTATTACCTACCTTCAAACATGACCTTTTGGGTGAACCTGTGGTGGGCTAAGATGACCTAAGAAGATACTATTGGGCCAGTGGTTTAAGGCTTTATTTGGATGGATTTGATTCGATTCGGACTTGGGATTTGATCCGAGATTTATTCCGGACTCGGGATTTGACTCCGGTTGTTTCAATTCAAGTGTATGAGTACATATTTTGTTCACAGTTTACTTGTTACCGCATAAGATCGGTACAAACCTATCAACTTTATAACTTTATTCAATACTTGGAGTTGCTTGTTGGTTATTTTGATGTGTAAACCAATGGTTGAATATGATTTGAATTTTTAACATGCATAAGATTATAGGGGCATTGTTATGACTCTACATTATTTGGCGCTTCTGAATGATGGTGAAATCATGAGCATGTATACGAATGAAATGAGGTATTTAAATCTTGTCATGCATATATTCTTAATGGACCTTGGTTTAATTATTCTATAATCTCCGCTTGATTTGAGGACATACATTCACTTTGGTAAATAACCAACTTCAGGTAACACCCTCTCCTCTTCATTTGCCACTTTATCTTAACAAAAGGAATAATATCAGAATACTGACCCACATATAATGGGTGCAATCATTGATGTACACAATTTTTTAATTTGACATGGATTAGACTTGTACAATCCTGTATCATTAGTTGAACTTAATGGTTTGATCCTTTCATATTGATACTTGTATCATTGTGTTTACTTTTTCCATTATTTTTAATATTCTCCTGTAACAACAGTCTGGGAATGCCATTGAAGACTCCTTGGTGACTCGCCAGAAACTGAAGGGAGATCTGCAGGCAGTGTTCGATGTTCTTCCAAAAGACATGCAGCAGCTTCTGCTTATGAACCCCCAAAGGGAAGCTTTGTTGCAAGGAACACTTGACATTGTACGATCCCCGGACCATCCTCTTGCACAACAAGCCTGGGTGGTTTCTTCTACTTCACCCAGATGACATTCAAAATGTGGCTAGAAATCAGGTGGCATTTGTCTAAAGGACATAGACATCAAAGTTTGCATCATTTCACAGCCTTATTCTGTCTTTGGGCCGAAGGGGCTATAATATGATTTGGACTATAATTGCCCTTCTAGGTCAGTAACTCTCTCTTTTATAAATTCTTCTCTGTCCAGATTTTGTCTTGTGCAATTGCTTAATCTTCTATGTTTCTCGTTCTTTCGCCAGAAAATGCAAGGGAAAGGAATGGCCAGCATCAATTGAATCACATCTCAAACTTTTTCCAAAAATTCAATTTTCGAGTGGGTTAAACACCGCTTTAGAGAAGATGCTAATGCTAGACTTTTAGTAGAAGTTAAGAAAGACCCATGTTTAAATTGTAGTGATTACCTTTTCTTGACCTCTTCAGTGTTGCATTTCAACTTAATTTTGCTTCATGTGTTCATAACATTCACCAGAAAAGTTCAAAATTCTATTTCTTTTCAAGTTGTAGAGATCATGACGAGAAAGATAGGTAATGGCAAAAAAAAGAGTAAAAATTCTATGCATGCAACT
This sequence comes from Panax ginseng, assembly GCA_020205605.1. Classification (NCBI taxonomy): domain Eukaryota; kingdom Viridiplantae; phylum Streptophyta; class Magnoliopsida; order Apiales; family Araliaceae; genus Panax; species Panax ginseng. Next base: position 121,545,779 of record CM035148.1, on the reverse strand, counting down.
CTTGAGCTTGTAGGGTTATTATAGCACATTGTTGGACTGCATTGTCAAGCTGAATTGTGCAGAGGGATCAAAATCAGCTTGAGAGATGTTTTTAAGGCTTGTAATTTTTATGGGTCCCAAGGATATATATTTGTATTTTTCTTTGTTATAAAATTTTAATCTGAGATTTTAGTTTTGGAGTCTCCATTTTGAAGGGGAGGGTTTTGAAATGGAAAGACTTTGCATTGTGTGTGTTGTGGGAGAGAGAAAAACTGGGTGAGTTCGAGAGAGGGTCATGGAATTTATTGAGTCAGTATTTATTTTGGGGTTTATCTCTTTAATTACATTATGAGAGATAGAAACACATTTTATCATTGTTGTATTCGATATTTACTCTAGTTTAGGGATATGATAATTTGAGTCCTGCATATATTATTTTTTCTTATATACACTTTTCATTTTAAATTTTAAGATCATTACTGACTTTGAAAGTTAATTCGAGACATTTTTAAAATCAAAATTGAGATGTTTTATTGAAAAATATGTAATAATAAATTTTATAATGAGTAACATTTTTAGGTAATTTATAATATTCATTGTTATAGTGACCAAAATTAAAGAGATTTATGTGGATTTTTAGTTTGAAAATGTTTAAAGTTATTTTCAAAAAATTAATTATGATCTTATATTTTTGAACAGACGTAGTATATATATATATATATATATACGGTCTTTTTTCTCCAGCAAATCAAAGATTACGGTTATAACGACGGTATATATTGAAGGTTTAAACCGTTGTCATAGTTATGTCGTCGATTTTGAGCGTGATTTGGATACTTATACCAAAAAATATATGTACAATACGCACATTGACATCAGATGATCTGCTTTGTTATACGATCCAAATCTAGAGGCGAACTAGGGGCTAAGGAAGGCCCGATCCCTAGTAGAGTGGCACCTCAAAGTGAATAGGCCTCGCCCGCCTCCTAGAGTGGCACCAAAGTGAAGGGGGAGGGAGGGAGGGGAGGGGGTCAGCCGGTCACGGCATGAGCGCCACAAGATCCAAAGACACGAGGCTCTTTTTACCAAGCACAGAGAGAAAAACCCATCAAAATTGGACATGATGCTAATGAAATTATATTCATGAGGTGGAAGATGAGAAGCCTAGGGAGTAGACTTACTTCCAGCCTCAGTAAAGGCAAAAAAGAATTGCCCCATTGCAAGCAAAACTAGCTCAAGCAAATTGCCAAGGAGTCGTGAGGATCAAGAAGAAGGGGTTCACATGTAGGGAGGACTTTACGTTGACTCAGCCTTGATAAAGGCAGATTTTTGGCACATCTTTCTCTCCCTTTTTATTTATTTTTTAATTCGGTGGTGAGTGTAGTAACATGGACTACTTATTCTTTATATTCGTTAAATTTTGGTGGATAATTTCTTAGACCAAATTTCCTGTTTAGTAATTTAGTTTTCAAAATTGTTACTGTTTGAGTAATATTAAATTATTGTTTAATTTCTGTTTTCTTAAATCCTAAAAGAATTGATGAATGATGAAATTATTATGAAATGTTTAAATTAATGAAATTATTGATTAGTAATTGTTGTTTTTATTTATATTAGATTATTTGCATATTTGTATATATGAAATTGTTCTTTGTTTTTTGTACTTTACACTGTTGAAAGTGGTTGTTTTGTGACCTATAAGAAGAAAGTTAGACAATTTAAACTAGTTGTGGTATTTAAGGCACTGAACTACTATTGTTAGTAATTGCTATCTGCATCTGACTTTACCTATGAAATATATTGCTTTCTGGATATTCTGTTTAGACATTATATTGATGTATGCATAATCGGTACTTAAACGAATCCTCATGTCATTGCCGCTTCCTTTGCTCAGTCAATAAATAAATTTTTTTTATTGATATATTTTGACTCCCCTATAAATTCGTTTTGATTCCGCCACTGTTCAAATCACATCCAAAATACTGTATTATATAAAAAATTCAGTTCCATAAAATATTTTAAAAAAAAATTAGTTATTTTAAAAAAAAAATAAAAAAAAAAGGTCGGATTTTGGTCCGATCCGAAAGTCCGGACCTGATCCGGCCTCTATATATATGTATATGTATATATATATGAAGTGAGAATTTATAGTTGATTATTTTCGAGAATCAAACTCCAAATTTTCTTTTTAAGAAAAGCCCACTAGAGATGAAAAAAATAGACTCTGTGTGTAAGAGAGAGAGAGAGAGAGAGATATTTTTTGGATAGAGAAATATTGATGATTTTTTAATATTTGCATTAGATTCCCATAAAAATGTACTTGATTAAGTTGTCTCGAAAAAGAAAAGATTTGAAGCGGTAATATGGACCCATGAATTGTCATCAATATTGTAATCTTATCCCTAACCTAAACCCATGAATTGTCAAAAGTGACATTCCATGATTGAAGGTGACACTCAACTTTCGGCTACCTCAAGTAGGCCTTGAGATATTTTTTTAAAAAAAATAATATTTTTACACGAGTCTTTCATATGAATATGAAATTTACTCACAATTCTTATGAGAGGAATGAGAAATCATGTGAAAATATTAATTTTTTATGTAAAAATATCAATTCATTTTTTAATTCCATTCTACTCCTACACCTCAAATTATATAAAGAGTATTAGATTTTTGTCATAATATTAATATACTAATATAGCATAACTTAACTCTTTCCAATCTTCAAAAGGATGACTTAAAATATAATTTGTTATCTTTAAAAGGATGGTTTAATGTACAAAAAGTAAGATGTAAGTATGTCTTTTAGCGGGGTCCAATTAGTATAAAAAATATAAAAATATATATGTGACAGTTATTAAGGATAAATTTGAATTTTTTTTTATAATGTGAGGTTTCCCAACCGCAGTCGGACTAATTCCCAGCCCGAACTAACCTTTTCTTTGAACAATCTTACGCTGGCGGTCCGTGACTCCATGAGCATTTCTGTAAAACCCCGATTTTTTGAATAAAGATGAATTTTCTATAAATATTATTTTTGAATATTATGGAGTGAAATTGATATAATAGTTGTGGGTATATTTATAAATTTTGTAAAGTACGCAAGTTGTTATATAATATTCGATTCAATTTGGGAATATTCGCTTTAACAGGAATATTAAGACAACCAAGACAATCATTGGTGGACCCTTAATAATGTAATTATTGCTTGATTGAGAAAACGACAAAAATATTTTTTTATGAAAATAACTACGAAAGTTTTACTGTTAACTGTTGAAACACCGTGTTAAAAAAATACGAAGAATACGCTGTGGTTGCATAAGAGTAGCACACGATATTGATTATTGATGCTTACGTGATAAGTCACTCGCTTTTTTGTTGGTATTATTAATGTAATAATACGTAAAATCTTTTTATATAAAAAGAATACTTTTATAAAGTTATTCTATAAATAGAATATATTATATTCTATTATGCATAGTGTCTTCATAGTGTTTTCAGCATAGTAAAATTTTTTTTTATATAAAACAAAATGCTTTTATAAAGTTATCTGCTTTATTGTATAATAATTAGAATATATTATATTTTATTATGAATAGTGTTTGCATAGTAAAATCTTTTATAAAGTTATTCGTTTTATTAGATTATAAATAGAATATATTATATTTTATTTAAAAGATTTTGCTTTTAAATATGGATCGCCGATTAAAGTAAATCAATCTAACTGCTCATGAGTTAGTTACTATGCATTCCATTTTTCTATAAATAAAGCTCATTCATTCATTATTTTCTTTTAATTCAATTGAAACTCTGTAGAGATAAACTATGTAGAGAAAAGAAGAAAGTATTCTACTACTTCACTACTTATATATCCAAAGATTTCTTCTTCTTAAGGTAGGGAATATTATTTGTTGTACTCGTAAGGGTGTTATTCTTTCTTATTCATGAAGAGAACTGTTGTTATTCCATTTCTTATTATTTTGTTGGAATAACTCAGACACGCCATTTCACCCTATACTTGGTGACATTCTTCTATTATTCTCGCTGGAACATCCCGTCTCGTGTGTTTTACAGGACTCGGTTCCGCTTTTTATTATTATTCCGTTGGAACATCCTCGTTCAGGTGTTTTACAGGACACGGGTTAAAATCTTATTATTATTCTCGTTGGAACATCCGCTCGTGTGTTTTTACAATGGGGACCGGTTCCGCCTTTTATTATTCTCATTGGAACATCCTATCGGCAAAATTTTGCTTCGACCGTTCCGTTATTATTATTCTGTTAGAATAACTCGCCTACATCAAGCACCGCATGCATGGTGATTTCTTTTGTTATTCCATTCTTTATTATACCGGTTGGTTAAAGTTTTGGCTTCTATACTCCATGAAATTAGTAGAATATCCTCGATATTCAAGGCTTCATCTAAGATCTTTCATGGAAATATTCTTCCGATCATTCTTGAATTTTACTCTACAAAACAAAAGATCATGTCGATAATTTGGACGTTAATAATTCCTCGGATAAAATAATTCTTAAACTTGTTTTATTGAATTCTTATATCATTGTCATCATCCTCATGTTTATATTTTATTGAAAGTCATCTCGTGGTTCAGTGCATAGATGGACTTGGTATGATTACGACTGTGGATTATTCGTTGTAATCATGACCGTAATTGTAACAACCCCAAAATAGGTCCATTCAATCCAACCCATTTCGAGTCGCCAAATCGTAATAATTATTGAGTAAAGTGTCTTCTTTACGTAAGAATCAATAATCGTGCAATACCGTGTGCCATCGTGTGTTTTAACCAATTTAGTATTTTAACAAGATAATTGTGAATAACCACGCCTGGCCATTTATAAACAACTTATATTTGTCGCTTTCTTCATCCAATCGCTTTCAGTTATGGGACCCTTCACAAGGTCGGCATTCGTCCGCATTTAATATTTCTCGACAAAGATTTAATATTCCACGACCAAACTAATATTCTCCCAAACAACAATAAATATTTTATAACCATCTTGCATGATTTTGAAAAAAAAAATTTCATATATCACCCTTAACTTTAACTTTTATCAATTTAACCATTTATCAATTGTAATTATAAGAAAAATTAAATACTTTTATTTCAAAAATTCGGTCTTACAATCTCCCTCCTTATGAAATTTCGTCATTCCCGAAATTTACGCACTCGGTATTTCGAAAAGTTGAGAATACCTTGCTTTCATTTCAGATTCCATCTTCCCTATCATCATAATTTCTCCAATGCTCATCTCCCGTATTTTGAGATATCATTCTAGAATATGACTTCAAAACAAGGGTTAATTGAACAAATTAACATATCACATAATATCCCGATATTACGATCGACCAACAAATAAGCTTAGGTAGACACACCAAGCGAAGGATTTACTCATCTCTCCCTCCTAGTTCTAATCCCGATCTCGCCTGAGATCATATTCCTAAGCTCGATATTAAATGTAACGACCCCAAAATAGGTCCATTCAATCCAACCCATTATGAGTCGCCAAATACATGGTACGTAAAACAACTACAACTTTATTACAACAATTGTCGTGCAAAATACAACAACACATATCTTTGTGAGTTTGGATATAAATATATACCAAATGTGACACATGTCCCAACCGTGGACAACACCTCACATGTTGACACCTTACATAAAGGTATAGTCAAAAACCTGTTTTAGAAATTAGAATCTTTGGGAAGTGCTCAAGAAACCTTTCATACATGGGAGGCTATGGTTCAGGTTATTATAGATATCATATGGCCACAGTAATTATCCTCGTTGACCTAATAGACCCCAAAGAAAAACGAGAAGATTACTATCATATTCTTCCCAATGACGAGTCTTCTCGACATATCATTATCTCCAATCGCCTCTAATTGAGAGTTATATTTCAAATAGACTCCAAGATCATATAGATAGTCTTTGGTAGATATACTCAAAGAAGTGGATAAAGACAACCCCTCGCCTTATGATGACACGAGGTTGTATGTCATTAGACATCTTGTATGATAGAGGCAAAACACCCTTCCAAGTTAAATTCACCTCACCTCAACAAATATGTACCACCGCTCTATTCCCCTTGTTATTCCCCGCCGACCCAAATTACACTTTTATTACCGAAAGGAATTCAGAAGAAAAAGGGTGAGACAACTACTTTCAAAAGAATATATCATGACTAAAGATAAATAAATTATCAATAGCCTTCAACAAGAATAAATCGTAGATTTAGAACATATGGTAGATGATAAAACTTTTCAACCATAGTTGCAAATTGAACGAAGCAATCCATTAGAAGAGTCAAATAGACCATAAAATTTATTATCTTCTCCATGTTAAAAGTCCACCAACAATGTTTTATCCCTCTAATATCAATCAACAATTCCTGTCCACAATCACGTGTATAACTCATAATCGTAATTGTTGTTCTAAATTCTTTTCCTCATCCAGGACAAAGATAATTTTCATCACCTGAAACATCAAAGATCATGGTTATACCAAATCACGCTCATATTCATAATCATACTAATAAATTCATCTTTGCACCACGAGCCAAAGATATTCATCAATGCATTCATCTTTGCACTACATGCCAAAAATATTCATCAGAAATCATTCATCTTTGCACTACGGGCCAAAGATATTCATCAATAATTCATCTTTGCACTACAGGCTAAAGATATTTAACAACATGTCATCTTTGCATTACGAGCAAAAGATATTCATCAATAATTCATCTTTGCACTACAGGCTAAGATATTCATCAATAAGTCATCTTTGTACTACTAGCCAAAGATATTCATATATCAAAGAAATACATAATCATTTCAGAAGTTATATAACAATAATTATAATCATGTCGATCAATTCACCCTTTCACTTAAGCTAAAATATTCAATCAGAATTCAATGGTCATGATCATACCGATTAACAATTCAACTTTTGCACTCATCGCCAAAGAGAACCTATAGTCACGATCATACCAATAATTTACCCATCTTTACACTCAAGTCAAAGAGAAATATCATCATTAGGGTTATAAGAATGTTATATAAAAAAACAATATAATCAAAACATGGTTTTAATTTCAAGAGTAAGATTCATAAATCAACGATAATTTGGTCGAGAAGAAACCAATTTGTCGTGAATAGTAGACTCAGATTCAGATATAATATCGTATAATGCATAAGAACTCTCTCAACACGAAAAGATAAAGTTTCATAATAAAATTCATATCCATATTTATAACACCTTAATCCAAATGTTATAAATCACTTAGAAATCTCATAATCTAATATTATTAATATTACAATAATATTTTAATCATTTCTTAAACTTATAAATAATTTAATCCAATTATTTACACTTTAATAATTAATGCATTTAATCATCTAAAAATGCCAAACTCATAAGATTTCATCATCATTAACCAAAACCCTCATAAAAAATCTGCATATACCTCATATATGATTCTCAAGCCAATAAATCATATTTTCTAATTTTTTTTACTTCACATAACATATTTAATTCATTTACTCATAACTAGTCCATTTTCATAAAAAATAACAAATCAGTTCCAAAAATATTTCTTTTCTGGAATTTAGCAGAATATAGTCCTATATTGAACATATATTTTTCTCAGAATTTTTAAAAGTCATTTACTATTTTTCACATGGTCAAAACCACCGAATATTTAAACATTTATCATAAATTGTACTTTTATCCAAAATTTCTGAAATTTACACGATATACTGATATTATATAGATGTACTCCCAATAAAAATTTCATTAATTTTGGAATTAACCACAAGGAGTTATAAGGGTTTTCTTTTAAAATAGTCTTTCCTCATAAAATTCATAACTTTTAATCTATACATCCAAAAATCGTCATTTTTGGATACAATCAACAAAACTCATCAAATTATCATTTTAAATTTTTACAGAATTTTTGAAGGTTCAGAAGAATTTTGAAATAATAACCCTTAAAATCCCTTTATTATCCCTTACCTCAAAAGAAAGCAAAGATACATTTGGAATAATTATTCAATCTAACTTGCAATCAGTATAGCAACACTCAAGATATCAAAATACTCACAAGAATACACTCGATAATATAGAGAGAGAAAACTTCAGTTTCTGGTGTGATTTTCAATTATAACCTAAGCACCCTATTTATAGGAAATTGCTTAGAACACCAAAGCAGAAAATTTATTAAAATAATATTATTAATAACCAAAATCATACACCTCCATTGAATTCAGATTCCAGCAATTCCCACATGCAAAAGTACACTTATGGGGCCAACTAACATAAAAAAACATGTTTTTAGCATTTTTTGTAACAAAATTAATTCAGACTCAATATTCCAATAATTCAATAATTCATAATAAATAGCCCTTTTATCGTAAAAAATTGAATCTCACGATTTTTATAGGAAATTCAATTCTCTACAACTTTGCGTAAGAAAAATTTTTCAAATTCCAAATGTAAATTGGATCGAAATCCACAAACAGACGATTTATGTGCTATAATCAAATTTCACCAAGAAATGGGGTCCAATCGACACATAAAACATGCTTTAAATATTTTTGGTAACAAAATACTCCTCCACATATACTCATATATCCCACATTCATCGTAAAAAATATCATTATTAATATATTATTAAAATAATATATTTAATCAATTATTTTATCGTAAAAGATAAAATATTAATTTTCAACAATTGTCACATTAAAAATTTTCTCCATCTATATCCTCATAAAATCAATATTTTCCTCATCATATAAATTAATAATTAATTATTCACAAATAATATTATAAAACACATTATCGATAAACCGTGCGGTTCAAGAAAGAGGGGCTTTCCAATAAGAATTTTTTCTTACTGGCGCGCAATTAGGTGACCAAACCTCTCCTTAGACAGAACTTTCTAGACATTGCCAATAATGTTTTCTAATAATATTATTCAAATAATATGAATTATTGCTTCGATAATGGAAGATACTATATAATGATAATTATTGAAATAAAATAAAATATCAACGCAAGAATTATTGAATCAATAAAATAAAATATCGAATAAATAATTATCGTAACAATTATTGAGTAGTGTCTTCACGTAAGAATCAAAAATTGGTACAATACCGTAAAGCTTCGTGTTTTAAACCAAAGAGTATTTTAACAAAGATTAATGGGTAATAACTACGTCATTTATAAACAACTTATATTTGTCGCTTTTCTTCATCCAATCGCTTTCCGTTATGGGCCCCTCACAAGGTCGCGCTACCGTCGCATTTAATATTTCTCGACAAAGCATTTAATATTCCACGACCAAAACGAATATTCTCAAACAACAATGAATATTTTATAACCACTCATGTATTTTTGAAAAAATTTCATATATCACCCTTTAACTTTAACTTTTTATCAATTTAACCATTTACCGAATTGTAATTATAAGAAAAATTGAATACTTTTATTTCATAAAATTTTCGGTCTTACAAAGAATGTTACAAATGATGTGGTAAAAGTTCTCATCGTACCAGTAGTGTATTGATGGATGATTGTTGGTATGATCACGACCATTAATGAATACACAAATATTTTTGGGTCAGTAGTGCATGGATAATTGTGGTCGTGATACTAAAAGAATATCCTTGGCCAGTAGCAGGGGTGATTCGATGATGTGGAATATTTATTGTCGAGTCTCAAATGATAACAAATGATAAAAACCTTTTTAATCATAAAAGATAGTAGATTTTATTTTTACTTGGCTCTTTTAATGGATTGCTTGTTCACCGCAGCTTAAACTTGATGTCTATTATATTTTATCGGTTTAACATTGTTGGAGACTAATGATAATTTATTACGCATTATCTTAGTCATAATATTTCATCTTGGGCTAGTTGAGCTCACCCTTTCTTTCACCGTTTCTCTTGTGAAATGAGAATATATTTGGACGCAGTCTGGGAACGGAGTGATGGTCCGAGGATAAGATTAGTAGTCCTCACTATTTCGTGAAATAGTGTGATAATAATTGTAATGAGGACTCCTTTTGAGTTTGTATAATCTACAGTAGATAATATTTGTATTCAAACTCACAGTTTATGTTTTGTCGTATTGTACACGACAATTGTATTAGTAAGTTGTATTTGAATTGCACTATGTATCTCTGGCGCACCCAAGATGGGTGATGTATACCTAATTTTGGGGGCGTCACAATTTCTGCCTTGACAATTGTTGCGAGTGGAAGTCGAACCTAAGATGTCCGGATTTACGGCTCATCCCAAGGCGACTTTGAATCACTGCGGCAACTATTGGAGTTAAATATTTATTACTCTTTCATTAATCTTCTTTTTTTAAAATTTGTGTGAAAAAAAAAATACTTAAATCATATTTTTGAGAAGGGAGAGAGTAAATAAATTCAAATACATGATATATTGATATGTATACTCTAATAAATTGACATGTTTTTGTCGCAAGATTTTTTGATTAGATTAGTGATGTCATCAAATTTAAAAGACTTCAGGGTAAGAAGTAAACTTGAAAAATTGAAGGAAAATGTGAGAGATTTTTTTTAAAATAATGCTACTATCACATAAAAAAGGATCACATAATGCTCATATACACACATACATACTGCGGGCCCCATATGTCAAGCGGGGATCCACAATATGTATGTGTGTGTATTTAACATTATGTGACCCTTTTTTATATAATAATAGCATTGTTCATTTTTAAAAAAAAATAATGCTAGGTAATTATATAAAAATTGTCTAGTTTACCTAGACAAAATATTGACAAAACATGAACTATAGACTGTTTTTAATTGTCAAATAATTGAAAATTTACACAAACTTTTAAAATAATTGCACATTGACCCTTAAAGATTGATAAAGCTCAATTATAACCTAATATCATTATAACTTTTGATAAATTTAAGTGGAGTGACTCCACATTTCAGTTTTATTTAGTAATGCATATACTAATGCTATGTTTTGGAGTTCATGTTCAGAGGAAAAAAAGAGAAGAATTCCTTGATTTTGTTTACAAAACTCTCATTATATTTACAAAACTTATGACTTTTTTCATTGGATTATCTTATTATTCCACTTATCATTTAAGCCAAAAATAAGTTATCATTTAATTATCTTATTATTCCACTTATCTAAAAATGAGAGATACATAATTTCAATTGTAATCTTTTAGCCAAAAATAATTGTTCAAATGAAAAAAGTCATAATAATTACCATTCAAGAAAAAACAAAACTCAAAAAGGCGCATTTTAGCCTAAACTAAAGAAGGGAAAATAGCCACGTCCAAAGAGAGAAATAATAGTAGAATGTTTAGAAACTCCAGACCAAAAAACACAGAAGCATGTAAGAAGAAATAGTGCAATGTTTGTTACCCACCTACTATTCTCGTGAAATACACTCTCCTTCCTTCTTCTTTTTTTTATTTATTTATCAGTAATTGTCCGTGCATGAAGGCACGACGTAATGAAATCTTTTTTCTTCCTCCGTTACAATTTAAAAATTAGAATGAATCTGAACCGTCCTTGTACTTTCTCGCTCAAATCAATTAGAATGAATCTGAACCGTTCTTGTATTTTTCCGCCCAAATTTAAATTGGGTTCTATCTCATTATTATAAATTTTTATTTTTTTAATAAAAAAATTAGAAGACATGTAAAATATCTTAAAATCCCTAGGAGCTTTTGGCTCGAGCGTACTTTAAGGCTCTTGCCAAGCAAGATGTCTTAGGTTCGAATCCCCCAAATTAGCAACAAAAAAAAAAAAGAAAAAAAATCTCAAAATCTCGCTCTATAGAATTATCATCAATCATTTGTTAATGCAAGAAAAATAGTTATCACATCGCACTTATGTTGGGGTTGAAATTTTGTACAAGTAGCATACAAAATATAGAAGTACTATCAACTACTCCGTCACTTAATATTAGACGTTTTAGAGAAATATTTATGTCTTTAATATAAGACGTTTTAGAATTTCAAGTAAACATTAATTGCTTAGTTTTTAATATTACCCCAAATAATAAATATAACTTTGGTTATCTCACTATTTTTTACCCAATAAATAACACTTTTTTTAATACAATGACAATATAGATAATTAATATTATATTTAATATTATATAATTATTTTTTAATACTTGTGCATACTTCTAAAACATATTATATTAAGTTACAAAAGAGTATCTATTAAGGGGTGAGAATCGAACTTAAAATTTGAAGGAAATTAATAATTAATGATTAATGGACGGGGGTGAAAGAGGACGTATGTACACGCTCCTAGAAGGGGCGTGTGACAAAGAAATATTGATTCTCCGAGCATGATATTTTAATATTCAAGTCAAATACAAATGATTGCAACCAATTCTCTTATTTCTCCCATAATTGTATTTGAAATATATTTGACACCTTGAGCTTTTGTTAAGGTTGGCCTAAAACACTATATCATATTTTTTTTATTAAAAAAATGTATTAACTAATAGTAAAAGGTCAATAATAATAATAATCTAGACCTGGTCGAATAGATTATTATTACTTTTAAATTTTTCTTGACCCTTTTTAAAATTATTAATTATTATGTGATAATTAAATATGTAAAAGTAAAGAGGGAGACGAGAGACAATCTTACGGTCACACAAGTTTAATTGATAAATACGTCAAGTTCCAAGCTCTTCTTTAGGATTTGCAATCTTATTATTATCAGTAATAAATACTCATTCAACATGCGGAAAATCTTTACAAAGTTTTTATAGAAAAATTTTCAAACTATTCCTACAACTAATTTTCTTAGACAATAACTTCCCGCTGCTTCCTCAAATGTAGTTGTACCTATTTCTTGAGTTCAATTTTATTTTAAGATCTGATCTTGAAACAAAAGGTAATCTCTTACCACACAAGTACGATAGACACCCAACTACTCGTTGACATCTCTACGACTTTGGTCTTGGTTCTAGAATTATTCTTTTCTCACAGATACATAAAATAAACTAACTACCTAAAAATTCCTTTTTGATAAAAAGTTGTTTGTTTGAAATATGCTCCCCACATAAGTAGATATATATGATTCAATTCAATTTATAAAAGTTCAAACAATTGTATAATTAAATTAAGAATGTGCTTCTAAATTAAGCAAAAATAGATGTGATGAAGGTCCGATCCGAGAGTCCGGACCGACCTGATTCGGCCTCTATATTATTTGTCATTCTATTCTCATCTTCATTACTCCAATCCAAACTTAACATTACAGTATATGCTTGATTAAGATATGCTCTTTTTTTAATTGATACTACTGGTCAATTGCAATCTTTACACTTTTGGATGCGACTGGACTGGAATCTTCTCATCCCAAAACGTGGAAACTCTTTGATTACAAAGACACCTTTCCATTTGCCGGGGTGCCAATGTAGGAAGATTTATATAACCAAGTATTTGCTCACTAAAAAGAGTAATGATACATTGCCCTCCCTATAAATTTAAAGTTTCAGGCACTATAGATTTTTCCTTAAAAAGAAAAGACATGTAATTTATTTTTTCTTTTGGAAAATTTGTGTCTTATTTTTCTTTGAGGAAATTGTACATTATTCTGTATGAAGATGACAAATCAGCCCATCCCTTCAACTTCAAAGTGGTCCTATTCCATTAATACAATTGATACCCTTTCTTATCCTTCACCCCCCTTCCCTTTCCCTATCCCTATCTCCCCCTGTAATCCTACGCACCCACCATTCTCTTCCTCCCACTTTACACAAACAAATTCATCCCAACAACATTATTTCAACCATTAACACACTCCCAAAAAAAAAGAAATTGTAACAAAAATCAAGAACTCAAACAAGAACAAAATCATGTCGGCTTCAACTTGGGTAATGTGGAGCCGAGAAGAAGAGAAATCCTTCGAAAACGCCATTGCGATGCATTGGATTGAGGACTCCAAAGAGCAATGGGACAAAATTGCTGCAACGGTTCCTACTAAAACAATTGAACAGTTGCAGCAACACTACCAATTACTTGTTGAAGATGTAAACGCAATCGAATCCGGCCTAATTCCACTCCCCAAGTATGTTGATGAGGCTGCTGCATCCACTTCATCCACTAAAGACAGCCATGGCTTCTCATCAGGGCAGCAAAAGACAACGAATCGGAGATTGAATTGCAATTATTCTAACGGGGTTTCAGGGTTCAGTCAGGATTCATCCGGTCCGGGAACCAAGGGAAGTTCAAGGTTGGAACAAGAACGACGAAAAGGGATCCCATGGACTGAAGAAGAGCACAGGTAAAACACAATTTTTGAGTGTGTTCTTGAGTTTACAAACTACTAAACTGATATGCATAATAATCTTATCATTTTAGTGTTGGTTACTTTAATGTGCGGTTTTTAGCATTTTGTAACTGTAAGGAACTAGTATAAACATAGATTTAAAACAAATTATGCATGTAGAATTGTTCAAAATACAAAGTGTTTGATAATTTTTACTTTTTTATTTTTGTCCAGGTTGTTTTTGCTTGGTTTGGACAAGTTTGGGAAAGGGGATTGGAGAAGTATATCAAGGAACTATGTAATTTCCAGGACTCCAACACAAGTAGCTAGTCATGCCCAAAAATACTTCATTAGATTGAACTCAATGAACAGAGACAGGAGGAGGACTAGTATTCATGACATTACTAGTGTCAACAATGGAGTAGATGTTTCTTCCCACCATGTGCCCATTACAGGCCAGCAGCCTAGCGCAGTCCTGTCAAATGCCGCCGTGCTAGGGCCACCAGTGAAGCAACGAGGGCAGCCTGGAATGCCCGGATTGGGTATTTACGGTGCCCCACTAGGGCATCCGGTGGCTGCCGCCCCTGGCCACATCGGTTCGGCACTTGGGACTCCCGTCATGCTTCCTCCTCCTGGACATCATCACCCTTATGTACTTCCGGTGGCATATCCGATGGCACCGCCACCAACAATGCACCAATAATGACTTGCCAAACCATATCTTTCTCTCTCACTTTCTTTCTCATTCACATATGTAATAATTCAGGTTCAAAATTTGTCATTGAGCTTTCACATGGAATGAAATATGAAAGGCTCAACACCAAGAAACTGACAGCTTCATATTGTCCTAATCAAGCGCAGACTAGACATTCTTGTGACTGCTACACATTTAAAATTTAGCTGACGTACGTGAATAAAGAAAAAACCCACACGTTATTATTATATCTAACATATTAAGATTTCATGTTAGTTGCAATCCAAATTTGTCATTAAATTGTTCGACATACAAACCATTTTCCTTCAACTATTCTCAACATTTTTTTTTCAACAAGTCTTGGCAGACATGAATATTGGACCGAAATATTGGACATTTTCAAAAAAAAAAAATTACTTTCGAATCCCAAAAAATGTATAGTATTTATTCTAACAAGAATTTTTACAAAATATAGTGTTTTAGGTGTAATTAGATACATATACAAGAACATGGTTGTACAATCTGTATAATCCTGTTTTTGTATATGTATCCAAATTACACCTAAAACACTATAGTTTATACAAATTTTAGTTGAAATAAATACTATACATTTTGTGAGAGTCACAAACAAAAAATAAATAAAATGAAAATGTCCAATATTCTGGTCCAATGAACATGTCCATGGACTCTTTTTTTTAGTATATTATGCTCAAGAACTGGTGGATACCAAACTATGAGAGAGAAAACTAGGACATGCATGTACCAACTTTGTGTCTCTACAAAGTTTAGAAATTGTTTCTAATTCTAGAGGAGATGAATTATCCGACGTTTATGGTGCCCTGTCTATACCAAAAACAACAATAATTCAATTGACAATAGTACCGCCTGGAAAAAAATCATATATATTATAGGAAATTGTTAAATTCACAATAGAAATTGTTATTTTCACAATAAAAGTGTTGCTATAGATCTTATAGACCGTCACTATACATTTATAGCGACACTTTTGTTGTGAAAATAACAAAAAATATTGTGGATTTAACAATTACCTATATATATTGTATCGTTGCAATTCTTGATATTTTGGAAAACTCATATACTCCCTCTGTTTCTAAAAGATTGCCGTTTAAAGTTTTGACACATGAATTAAGAAAGTGTCATTTACCAAGTAAAATTTGTTTGAAATTCCATCACTACCCCTTTATGAGAAATTGAAAACTATTAATACAAGAGAGAGAATTTATTGGAACAATGAGAGAAGGTAAGGGTAATATAAAAAAGTAAATAATTTATTCTCCTCGAAAGTTGTAAACGACAAATTTTTTGGAATAAATTTTTTCTTCTAAAACGACAATATTTTAAAAACGGAGGGAGTATATTATAGGTCCTGAAATTAACCTCTAGAAGCGAATTAAGTTACACACTAGCTAGGAGATAAAGCCAGAGTTCCAATCTTTAATTTCTTTCACTGCATGCAAGTCCTTCATCCTCTGCCAGATATCCTTAATTATTTTTTTTTTCAAAATTACACAAGATAGATGAAAACAACATTCAGTTCAAAGTGGTGGGATGATGACAGATTGAGATCGATGGTATATCATATCTGGCTGACGCCTAGTTTATAGAGAAAAATATCAAGATCGATGGTATGATCTTTTGTAACTTTTATAATTACATAATATATTTGTAGAAAAAGGTTGAGGATAATTTTGTCTAACAAATGGTAGGAATTATAATACACCTGGGCTATGTTTGTTTGCAAAATATTCCCGAAATTATAATTAATGGGATTATAATCTCAAGACTATTAATCCTAGAATTATAATCCCAAGATTATAATTATAATATAAATACTATTAAGTCATTTTATAATCCCGAAACTAATAGTCTCAAGTCTAAATTTGAAAACAAACAAGACAACTGAGATTAATAATCATATCCCAATTATACTCTTTGCAAACAAACATAACCCTAGTAAGAGATGGTATTAAATAGTCCCTTATTATCATTTTTAATCCTTAGACTAATAATCTTTAAACTCAAATTTAAAAACAAGCAAAGCACTAGAGATTAATAATCCTATCACAAGTATAATTCTTACAAACAAACACAACCTAGGAGTCCAAATATACTTGTGAATCTTGTAACAACTTATAAAGGTTACTACTAGGAGTCCAAATATACTTGTGAATCTTGTAACAACTTATAAAAGTTAGTAACCGAACTAACCCATAGTCAATAATCGATTGTTGCTAAAATTGAAGTACCATTTTCTGCAAAAATTACAAAGAATGTAGGACATTTTTTTTTCAAAAAATTGCAAAAATTACAAATTATTAAGTATTAGGAAATAAAAAATATATAAGACTACTTGGGAGCAGGAAAAAAAATAATGTTAACAGGGAGAAAGGAAGAATGTAGACATTGAAATATCATAAAAGAGATACCAACAGGATCAAATGCTGGGTGTTTGTAATCAAAAGATGACTTTAAAGCAGAAGCATCTTCCAATAATATAGGCAAGACTAAATAAATCTCGTCTTTTTGAAGAATAAAGGGAAGAAAAAATAAATAAATTATAGTGAATCTTTCAACTAGTCAAAAAGGAATATCAACATTAGGGATTGACAAAATACATATTCTATTAGTCATTATAAACCTCCAGTAAGTTCCCAAAACATAAAAAGGCAAGATAATGTTATTTTACAAAAAGAGTTGAAAATTATGTACGAATAAAAAGCTTGAGTATAGATATAACCTTGCAACAGCAGCCAAAGAATCAAATAAAATTCACCCGAAAATATGAAATAGGACTAATAAGAGCAAGCTCACTTGTAATTCTATTTTAAAAAAAGGAGCCAAAGCTATTTTGACGATTAGATTTTCATATTACTTTTGTGGCCATTTTAAAGCATACAAAGGGTACCCCTAAAAAGGCACTTGACCACGATTTCTTTAATAAAACATGTAGCTGACTGAGGTGGGTGGCCGGGATGGCGGGGGGGTTCAAAACAAGATGATTAACTTTTGCTATGGCTACTATGTAGTATGTACACATCTTTTCATGGAAGATTGTGACTACAAAGAAACCATGAAGATAGATTTTCAAAAATTCCATTAAAAAAAACTATTGTGAGGGGCTAGCGAACACGGGAAACTCAACTTGCTCCTTAACTTTTTTGTGTACCTTCAAGGAAAGTCAAAACAGTGTCCATATTTGTGGGGGTCAGCACCCATAAGTTTATGACAGAGAGAATCAAAGCAGACGTTTTGAGGTATCTTGATATAGAAGAAAACATCCTGCAATTCTACAATTTCTATAACAAGCACAAAAATTACAGAATCAGATAAGATGTGCAGAAAGAAGACCGGCGAGGATGCTTGACATCCCTAGAAGCTTGAAAACATCCCTTGAATTTCTTGAGAGGTCTAGAAGTTTAGCATTTCTTTGATTTTGATCTAAGCTGCTTATGCAGGACGTGATACAGAAGCCTTTTTCGCCCCCATTTCCACCACATTGGTACTGCAAACTGCCGCCTCTTTTTCATCTTTTTCCCTGTAATTAAGATCAGAAGAACATCCATTAATAACAGTAATAATACCAACAACAACAATGTTGCTAGGTTGAAAAAGTACTATCAGTGATTACTGAATAAGAAACGAGCCTCACTCGAATGTATTTAATTGTAATTTTTTGCCATTTCTATTTATAAAAAGAAATCTTTTAATCATTGAATGGTGTTCTATGCTCAGAATCCTTCGGTGAGACCTTTTCCCGAGGGTATGTGTCTATTGTTACACTTAAAACATTAAAAGATATACAAACAGATCCCTTCAAGAAGAGTTTGACATTATAATTAGCTGGTTATAAACAGATCCTCGCCCGAATAGTTTAATAAACGAGCTGTTGTTCTAATTGAAAAAGAACAATTCGAGTTTCATCTTCAGGAATTAGGCGACAAACGAGGCCGACCGAGTGGCGACAAATGAGACCGACCAAGTGGCAACCCATTTGTCTGATGCTGCACCAACAACTTTCTTTTTCTTCCCCCTTAGCTTGGGCAGCTAGGCCATGAGCTCCTGGGGAGTTTTCTTCACCACTACACAAAAGCCAAGGCATAAGTTATAATTCGAGCAGAGACAAAACATACGACTTCATGAAGACAACTATGAACATGACACTAATAGGTTGGGACTGGCCTGTGTAAAAGTCAAGCCAAGCTTGCCTCCGGGTATCAGAAGGGACCCAAGCCTTCTGCCGTCTCGAAGGGTGACAAACACCCAGTACTTGTTTATTTCCTTGAGCGACATCTCAAGGATCTTGTCAAAAGATGGTGTATTCAGGGGGCTCCATGCGTACAAATCTGACACAGTGCGCAAGGGAAGAAAACCCAAACCCAAGAGGGGTTGTTCTTATTTTGATCATAACTTTTGATCCGTTAAGAGCTACGGGCCCATAAATATATCCAATCGAAACTAGCAACGAAAGCTACAAGACTCGGCCATGACATAAGTTGTTTTAAGCCCAAAATAATAAAGATGTGTTTGGCCCTCCAAAGCTTTTACTAGTTTTTAAACTCATTTGGTTTTTTCATAATTTTGTTATTTCTTTCGTAATTACGGTTTCCAGCTTATTATTTAGTTTTCAGGTGTTTTAGGGTTTACTCTTATTATCAAATTTTATTAATAAGTTGTGGCTGTTTCGTTAGTATTTATTCTACTCTGTGAATTCGTGTGATTGTAAAGTTACATATATTTAAGATTGTTTCTATTCTTTTATTAGTCTTTTCACTGTCAAAATCATTTAACTCAGGATCGTACAAAAGGAACCATTCACTATTCTAGCCTCGATTATTTGAATTTTTCTTTACCCATTCAACCCTACTAGGTCTTCGGGCAAGGGTATAGATGTTCCGCATCAACCTGAAGGTATACCAAAAGAACTTTGGGTCTGGAGTAACTTGACGCCTCGTAAATTAAGCTCAAAAGGCGTTAATAACAGAGAAAGAATTCAGGGCTAGTTGCCTGAGCCCTATGCCAATTTCATTCAACAGAGATTTGGAAAAATCATTCAGGGCAAATCTTAACTCACACTTAAAAACATGGTGAGACACCCGAACCCGAGATGTTGGGACTTCGGGTATGAACTCATCATAGAACGATCGAAAATTCTTTAGTCTTTCGTCGAAAGCATTACCCGTGGGTCTCAAGGAAAATGAATTGGTCTACTATGTTAAGAATTACCTTTTTTCATGTGGTATTTGGGAGGTTGCATGAGGGGTATTTATCTTTTTGACCAAAGTTTTTCCAAGGGCAAAACATCATTTTCCCTTCGTCAGATTTGCGAGGTTGAGTGGACTTGGGAAGGGGAAAGGAGGTGCCCTCATTGGCTAGAGAGGTAGACGACGTCAGGGAGCTACCTTCGTCACTTCCCAAGGGTTCCCTTTTACTTCTGGTTTCGGAGGTAGAAACCTAAGGAGTCTGTCCGTAACTTAGTTCCTATGGGCTATGTCCTGAAGGCTAAACCTAGTCCTATCCATCCCGAGTATGTACGAGGTTTTTACCCCGAGTGCGATGGATGTTTGGGTAAAATACCCCGACTTCAAAGAATAGCACAACAGAAAAAGGGGTGGGGGATATGTCTATGCAGAATGAAAGGTGAAAATGAGAAGAATAATAAAAATAAAAGGTGAGAACACTTGTACTTGTTAGAGAAACACTTGCTTAGGTTTGATTTTCTGCACACACGTCACATTGAATCCCTACAAGAATAAAGAAATCCCACAGTTTCGCCCTTAGATTGCTTTGTGGAGTGAGGGAAAGTGAAAGGTTTAGTTCTTTCAAACCGACCATTACCCAATATTGGACGGACACGATTTCTTGTTAAGAACACTTGAACACCCCAATGCTCCCTTGGGCTTCGTGTCCGTCTATATCCACTACATGGCATTCCCATCGATGCATGGTCTTTTGGATGTTCCCGATCTCTCGTAGCTTCAACTGACCAAGGCCATTTTTTTATCGACCTTTACCACCAATTGGGGAACTGAAGACTCTTTACTTTCTTACCTCATTATAAATGAGCCAAGGGAGTGGGGGACTTATTAGGGCATGTGGAGTACCCGTGTCGACACGACATGTGCATGATTCGTACGGGATCTGGCCACAGAAATTCGGACACGACTGTTTTTACAAGGTGGTTCATCGGAGAAGAAGAAGAAACGAGCAGGCGGGAGTGAACAACGAAGCAGGGGTGCGCCAAACCCCTGCCGCATTGCATACTTGGTAACTATGAGGAAAAAAAAAGAGGGCAAAAGAAAATCGATTCGCAAATTAGGGCAAAAGTTGACTTGTTGGATTGAGAGGGTCGACTGAGTGAGAGAGAGGGTGAGCGAGACGGCGATCGTGGGTGATCGGCGGCAAGTCTGCAGCAGATTGGCGGCGAGATGGCAGATACGCTCTCTTTTTATTTTCTTCTTCTATCTTTCTTCTTCTCGCATCGTTTACTCTTTCTTTTCTATGCTTCGTTTTCCCTTTCTTCGTTTTGTTTCATTTTTCTTTTTATTTTTGGTTTTCTTCTTTTGTGGGTAGTGGGCCAGTGGCTGCTTGTTGGGTTAATGGTCAATGGTCATGTAGACATGTACATAACTACATACGGATGAACTTTTATTCTTATATGCCATATTGTTTCCTTCTTTTTTCTTTCTGTTTTTATTTTACTGCATATGCTTTATTGTTTCTTTCTTTTCTCTTCTTTTTCCTATTTCTATTTTACTGAATATGTGACAATAATGGTAAATTAAATTAAATGTGGCTGCCTGGCTGGAAATTTACTAAATTAAAAAAAGTGTGGCTGGAAATTTACTAAATTAAATAAAGTGTGGTTGGAAATTAACTAAATTAATTAAATGTGGTTAGAATCTTACTAAATTAAATTGAATGTAGCCGGAAATTTGGGAATAAAAAAAATAAAGTATATACATAAAAAATGCATTTATACGTCGTATCCCCATGCACCCGAATCCCCAGATCTTGATATATTTATTTTTCTAATGATTTACCATATTCATAATGCAGGTTGTAGCATATCAAATCACAACAAGAAGTGAACAAGATCAAGTCAAAATAGATAATTTTATTATAGTTGTAATTATTTAAACTTGTACCAACTTCAAATTATATAAATGATGATACATTTGTAATATTTAGTTTAATTCAATATAATTCTTAAATTTATGTTTAGTTTTTTAAGTTTTAATATTGAATTATTGAATTATTGAAATTTTAGATTTTATTATTTAATAGCAATCTTGTTTATGAATAAAATTAATACGTTAAAGATATAATAGCCATACTTAGCATATGGTATTTGTCATTTTCTTTAAGTCCTCAATTTTGAAAGATTACACAAATAAAAATAATTGAACAATTGCATGTTTGTGTTTGAACAAGTTGACCAGTATATGACTAGATAAAGAAAAGGCAATATTAATTCTTCATACCACTTTACTTCCAAAACAAATCAGTGGTTATCTCAAAAGGCACATCAAAGAGCCATAAAAAATGTTCCATTAAAAATGTAAAAAATATTTATTATTTGACGTATTAAGTTTAAAATATAAAAAAATATATTATATGTCGTATCCTCTCACCCGTGTCCAAATTAGGATTCGTATCTGCGTATCCTCTATTTTTTGACTTCACGTGTCCGACACCTAAATTCGTACCCGTACCCGAGTCAGAGTAACAGATTAGGGCTGAAAAGCCTGAATAGACCCCATATTCTCCCAAACTCAATATAAAGGGTTATCCCCGACCACCATCAATTGGGCATATGCCCAAGCCCAGGGACGTAGCCATCTAACAGATCATAACGCGATAAACACACAAGAGGATTAGCTTCGTCAGTTAAGGATCTTTATTTAAACCCATTCAGTTGATATTTGCTCTAGTGGGTCCCGACCATAAATGATGTAAATCCTAGGCCATCTACTGACCTAAATATTCGACTATAAAAACATAGAGACCTCTGGTACGTAAATTTTTACACTCAAATTCTTAGAACCATCTTAGTTGATTCCAGACTATACCATCGAAGGCGGATCAGAGACAACCTCTCTCTGCGTATCTGTTTATTTAAGGTTCTTTGGAGCACTTAGATCTGGCAGTGAAGGCTGCGAGAATCAATATCATTAGAAAGTTTTATCACAAATCTTAGGTACTATAGTTATGTATTTATGTTTAGGTAAGGGCGATGTTGGTTCCTCAAAAATTAATATTTATTAAGAAATTATTAATTATTGTAAATATCTCAACAAAAAGGTTAAATGTGAACAAGGCATCAAACAAATTATATAAACAAAAGATATAAATTCCCAACATTCTTCAGAAGATGCTTCCTCTGTCCCATTATATTTACCTTTGTTCATTTTTGTGGGTGTACAACGATTTTAAGCCACACAAACAACACATCTATATAGCATAGTTTATATATTTTGTTTTTGGATAAATGAAAAAATATATTTTTATTTATTTATTTATCATTTAATATATAAATTAAACAATATGTAAACGTGTTATTTGTGCATCTAAAATCCATCTAGCACCACCAAAAGAAGAGACAGGATAGAGGGAGCAAATGTCGGGAAGAGAACACATTAAAAATCCAAAGAATTGATACATTATGTAAAACAAACATTTGACCTATTTCTTTTTATTTTCCCCAACACAAGGGGGCTGCGGGGGTGGGGGGGAGAGGGTAGGGGGTGTGGGATGGTTGGATAAGACCACTTGAACTAGAAAACCTAGCATAATTAGGAAAAGTAAAAAATAGTTAGAAGAGAGACTTGCACTCACTTCTTTCCAGGGCAGCATGCACACCCCATTGTGACTGCAATGTCAAAAGGAGTGATTCCAGTGTAGGCCAGAAGTTCATCTGAATTTTCAGGACTTCAAGAACAGTTCGCAATCCAGCTCTGGATGGTAAAATGTTGTCCACTTTGCATCCAGATCTTTCACCAAGCAATACCTTTATCACAAAACCCATGTCAAAAACTACAATGGAGAAGAAAGATACCAGTACCACAAACTGTGTACTAATATTACTAAATTGGCAGAATTCTGGAAGACAACTGTAAAGTCACTCAACTCAAAAACTAAAAATAGGTTCTATATAGTACCATTGTTTCCAAAGCTGGAGCGGCAAGCATAAACTAGCCAGCTCAGCAACTTAAAAGTCTCAAACATGACATCATAATGTATGTGATGCAGGACAACCTTTATAAGCTTGTAGGTTTAAGAAAAAATGAAGACTGAACGAACAAGGACAATAAGAAATAGAGGTGTTCATTTTCAGCCTATCCAAACAAAATTTGTATAGAAGGCGGTGAATTGAGTTAAGTTGGGAGAAGTTAAAGGGTTGTATGCGAGCAAAAATAGGAAGATCACGTATTACGAATTTCACTCTTCCTTTCAGAAATGAAGGATTAGGGAAATCCTATTGATTGCAGTTTCCTAAATAGAACAAATCAGGATTACACATTAGTAACAAGATAAACTATATATACATATACTAAACCTCTTAGTTGACACCCACAAGTTTTCTAAGTACCGATTGTATCACTAAGTATTGTGCTAAAATCACGGTACTAAACCTCATAGGGATTTTTGAGTTCCTGTTTAACCCAAGTTCGATATGATCAGCGCATAAAGAGCAGGCTTTTAGCCTTGAGATGGAAGCATGGCTCAACCATCGGAAGATTGACTTTCTAACAGGGGTCCTGGGGTGGCCCACTTAAAACCCAGACCTTATCCTATGTTTGGATATCAAAAGTCAAGATGAGAATGGAATTTAAAAAGTGTGTTTATTGGAATGAAATGAACAATTCCCAAATTACTTAATTTAATTTGTTAGGGGAGGGTATGGAATCATTCCTCTCTTCATTTCATCCCTCCTCTATCCCATACCTTCACTAATTTCATTCCTTCAATCTAAATATAGCATTAATGCTTTTCTTTTGTCAGGGGGGAGCTGGGGTAAGTTTATGTTTGACAGTCACCATTGAGAAGCTACTAGCTGAGACTCATTTGCATGAAATTTCCATACAAGTGGCATAGTGGTTCAGACATACCTACACTCGATCAAAGCAATGATAGAAAGTTTAAAACGTATGGCTGGTCATTAAAAGAAAGAAAATAGCCGAATAATCACTAGAGATAAATGATCGTAGGGTAAAGAGCTTCTCTACAAAGATTTTATATGCTCAACAAATAATGTTCGGAGCCAAAGAAGTCTTCAACTGGTCTCAATACATATTAAGAGTGCAGAACATCTAGATATCATTTCTCTCAAACCCTGGCATATATAGCACGTGCCCCCTACCCACTCCCCACAAATAGCCAAAAAAAATGCAATTGCACGCAACACACACAGGGAATAAAATATTTATACCATATCAATCACAGTATACAAGTGAACGAAGCACACACTACATTAAAGAACACAGATGGAGTCGCCTCAGTTGAAATTTCCCAACAAAATTATATTTATTTTCTTAACATAAAGACAACAAGTTCACCTTAATTACTTCTGTTGCAGAGGATGATATTGAGCGAAGATTATATCTGGGAAAAAAATACATAATCTGAGTAAAAATACTAAAAGCATGATTAACAATTAAAAACACATAAAAGAAAATAAAATCAATAACTCACCCGCCCTCAAGGATAACAAGTAATTTTCCACCAGACAGAGTATTCAACATTTCTGTCATTTGTGCAAAACCAGCAGGCGTTACCTATTAAAAAAATATATCGAATTTAAAGATTGGTAAATTATACGGAATAGATAAGTGAACCTTGGAATGCTGTTAATGACCAAAAACTAACTTGGTACTGATGGCCTTTTCGATTAGCATGTGATGTGTAGGAGCAATGAAACAAATTCCCTTAAATGAAAAACAGGCACTGCATATTTGGAACAGATTATTCAAGACCCTTGGGGATGTGTCGTAGTGCCATTCTTCTAGTCGAAAGCCAGTTTTCCATAAATATTAAGGACGGGTAATAGACTTCTTCCATAAATGTGAGAAATCAGCCATTATTAGGTGTCTTGACCGTGCAGAATGCTAAAATCTTTAAGGATCAGTACCTTCACTCACTTTCTATGGAACAAGGTTCCACGTCACTATGGTTTTCAACAGCAAGGGGTTTCAAAGAGACGTCCTCGGATGCGTAGTGAGATTAGAAGGTTCTGCTTTGGGTTGTTTTTGTTTTTGGAGTGAGGATACTTTTCCTCTTTACTTTACTTTCTCTCTCCTTTGTTTACAAAATTGTACCCATCTTTCTTTCTTCTTCGGATATGTAGTGAGATTAGGTCTGTCCTGCTTTGAGTTGTTTTTGTTTTTGGATTGCTTTGTGAATATTTTTGAAGATTCTTTTTCCTCTTTACTTTACTTTCTCTCTTCTTTATGTACAAAATTGTATCTTTCTTTCTTCTCCTCTGTTATTTAAGAAGAGGAGAATTCAAAGGAAGTAATTGTCCAAAGCCATTCGGCCACTTGAACAATTAAATGAGTGCAGCTCGTGGAGATTTTTCAAATTACAGTCTTGAAGGAAATTTATCTGTACAAATAAATCTGCCAAATTAAACAGTACTAATTAACCAAAGCAGAGACAACATATCTATCAGGGAAGAAATTCGTACATCACAACAGCCAAGGGGATCACCCCTTGCTGCGTCAAATCCGGCCGAAATTATAGTGAAATCAGGCGCATACTCAGCAGCTGCAATAGTGGAGAATAAAACAAACTATAAGGGAGTAACAAATAAATTAACCATAGGAAACTTTATATCTAGGGAATGATTGGAATGAATTAATCTGAAATACGTGTAGGTAAAATACAATAATCGAATTTTTTTTTTTAAATGTTGTATAGTAATTGGAAATCATAGTTGTCACGACGCCAAGGTGGGACACAGCGGTAGTTTACCGCCAGGACGCCTAGGCTCCCGCAATGACGTTCTTACGCGACAAGTCGTTAACAATGTGTAATTTATACATTATTTATTTTATTTCAAAAATATATTGCACAATAAAATTTTATATACACTAAAACCCAAAACATAATAACTAACACTATGAAAAAAATTTCACTCTCTACTCTGATTTTAGTCATAGCTCAAGCAAAGTCATCAACTACGAAGTCATATCCGTCTCCCTCACGAGCATTACTCTGTTTTTAGTCATAGCTCAAACAAAGTCATCAACTACGAAGTCATATCCGTCTCCCTCACGAGCATTACTCTCATTCAAAATAGTAGGGTGATGGTTTAGGTTTAGGTTAAGGTCACGAGTTGAGTTATTTGGATAATTGGAAAAGGCCATGGGTTATGATGGGTCATGGTAAAAAATGACTTAATCACTTAACTTGAACCCGCTACCAATGTTTGAGCCTTAGCGGCTTGCCGTCCAAGGCGTTGCCTTGCCCTTCTTCAACGCCAGGTCGCTTAGTCGTCACCTAAGCGACGCAATGACAACTATGTTGGAAATTGAAAAAAGTAAAAAGAAATTCAAATAAATTTGTTAAGATTTTACGTTCACAAAAACCCCACTGTTCACAAAAACAAATTTGTTAAGATCTTAGTGATTATGTAAGGAATGATGACACATACATAGATTATCATATATAGCTCATGGAGGACACAAATATTTTCCATCTCTTATAGTTGGTTTTCAATTAACACCGATAGTCAACCGGTTTCTGACCCGATAAGTTCGTAGATTTAACTTTTGGCGGTGGAATGCGTAAAAACCATCAATAGTATATGATCAAACCCATCATACTCCTTTCGTCCCATAGTTATAGGCTGATTTTCCATTTTGAGATGTCCCAATATATAGACTACTTACTATTTATAAAATTTAGTTAGTTCATTGTTTTACTTTTATGCCCTTATAATAAATATTCAACCATTACTCTTTTTTTGAAAAAACAACATTCAATGTCATTATTTTTATCACCACATTTAATGTTGTTGTATTCTCTTTGGTTAAAGTTCTATGGTTGTGGACTTTAACACGTCAATCAATGAAGTTGAGAGTTCCAGTGTGATAAGTAAGGAGTAATTAACTTATTCATTAATTCCATATTAAGGGGTATATGTGGAAAATTTATGTTAAAATTACCACTTAAACTAATTTTTTTAAACTATGTGCCAAAAGAAATCAGCCTATAACTATGGGACGGAGGGAGTATTATATTTGTTAAGTGTTTACAAGAAACCTGAAAGAGCTATTGGGGTTAGTATCTATTACATTCATATAAATAATAATGATGAACAGCCAACTTAATGACATTTAGTAAACGGGTTTTTCCCAGGAAACAACTGCACTATCTCATTGAGAGCTTTCACAACTTCCAATGCAGCTTTTGACCAAATTTATTTACGCTGGGGATGGACTTGGAGAGAGTTGGTGAGGCAATTGAAAAGAAGATAACATAAAGTGGCATAACGCTCCTGTAGAAAAGAATGTCATACTGGTTCTAGGTACAGTTTCAAATTGAAAAGCAACGCTGTTAAAAGTACTTTCACAATACAGGCTTTTCATTTACAAAAGTTAAAATATACTCCCTGCTTTCCAAGATATAAGATCAAGTTTGATTTTGTGATTTGTTTAACTTTTTAAAAAATTAAATCTTATAATTTAGTAATACTATTTTGCATAGTTTACAATTTTTATAGTTGTATTGTTTAAAAAGCTAAAAGAAGTATCAATTTTGAATTTTAAAATATCTTAAATTGACTTCAGAAAATCAATATTGATATTATAATTTGGTAGGGAGGGAGTATAAACCTAAGGTGTGGATTGTGGGGTACAGTTCTAAGATCTATCTAACCTTGACTATACGAAAAAGAAGGGGAACTTCTGGTTAATTGGTGTTGTCTTCACAAAAGGGCTGGAGAGAATATGGATCACTTACTCTACATTGCAATTTAGCAAGGGATCTTCAAAAGCCCTTGTTTGCACAAATCAGCATGTGTTTGAAGTCCATGCCAAACAGTACAACAAGTAGAGGATACTGAGAATTTAATGTTATTAAGTTTATCTTGATTTGTGGTTTTCATAGTTATTATAATAGAGTTATCATACCACATGCTACATTAATGTTAAGCATAATTATTGGAGATTGATTGTTCAATTTCAAAATCAATCACCACACTGCAGTAACATGATTTCTAATGGCAATTATTGAGTCGAGAAGTAACTACCTCTCATTCAAAATCTAATAAAATCACATTGATATCAATTAATTACCTATGGGAAGCACAACTTGCTGGAATGCAAAGATATAGTCATTGTCCCCGACTCCCCCACGGCTCCAGGGAACATTCACGCAATATCCTTGTGCATCTTTTGTACCAACCTATAGAAACAGGATATCATTTATGACCAATTATTATAATCCCTACACAATATGAGAAATGACAAATAAATGTCAGATTGACATATGCACAAGTAGCAACCAGGAAACATATCTAGGACCGATAAATTTCCATAAAGCTATCCTCGACCAAGATATATGTGTGTGTACATGTATAAAAGAAAGCTGAGATACAAAATGTGTATCAGAAGTGTAAAGACTGGAACGTTAATATGCAGAATTAAAGAAACTAGATCAGGAATTGAGACTGTACTACCAAATTTACAACCGCCCACGAGTTGCTCAACAAAAATATGTACAGTCACCAGAGATAGAAATATATATATATATATACAGAGAGAGAGAGAGAGAGAGAGAAATCAAGTACCTCGTCAGAAGCTCCAGTACCAGGATAGAACTTCCCGCCCTCATGTCGATGTAAGGATATGTACAAAACCTAAAATAGGTCAAACTGATCAGAGCAAACCAATAAATAAGGACGTAAATAATAATTAAAAGGCGTAGAGTCAATGAGATTCATTAGAGTCCAATTAAAAACCATTGGCAGCCTCAGCCTCAACTTATGGTCATGGATTAGTCATTTTTAAATGGGTTAGATGAAAAAGTAAAAAAATTAGAGAGAAAACATATGTAGAGAGAAACTGAAACATTTAAAGAGATGATGAACATTATTACAAAAAGAAAGTGAAAAATTTTAGAGATCACTTTATTATTAGCAGCCTTTTATAAAAGTTTCTATTGATAATAACTGAGATAACTCTCTTCGTTAATGGTAGATTCTAGTTATCCACTTTGAATATCCCATTTATTGCACTTATTAGAGCCAAATCAAAATATAGGTTAACCTAAAAAATAGCTGAGGCAACATCCCCATCAATAGAGCCAACGATCTGAACAACAATCTAATGGGATCATAATGGGATAGATGTGCCAGTATCTAAGATAAGAGGAGATGCAAGGTTACACCCAACATATAACATGTGATTTTATTATGAAATTTATGTTGGGCTCTATCTTAAGTTATTTAGGATTTAGCAATTTAACTAATTCTGTATTTTAGGTTGTATTAAATGGACTCTTCATACTTGTGTCCACAAGACAAGACACGACATGGGTGTGGGTGTGGGTACTGGACACTCAAAATAGTGAGGAATAGTGGAAAATGTACTAAAAAGTAGAAACAGGGGAGTCCCGTGTTGGACACTGGGATACTTCTAGAGGTCTTGAGTACGTAATATAAATTTTTTAGGACACAAGTATTTTGGTCCCCAAGATATGTAGTAATTTTATTATATGTTTGGTTTCCTACGTAAAGGCTTATGATGTAATAGAAATGGTAGCTTTTGATAATTGATTATTGATACTCCCTCTGTCTAGCTTGTCCTACCTGACTTTTTATAGTCAAATTGACCATATTCAGAACCATAATTTATTCTTAAATTTATTAGATATAAGCACAAAATTATTATAATAGGAAAGTAAATCGAATATACTATCAAAGTCAACTTATTTGATTTCAAAATTTCTAATACACTTGTTTAACTATTAATCCTATCTTCTCTTCTTCTCTTTTTCTACTCTTCTACATTCTTGTCTATTTTCTCCTTCTCAATGTATTCTGCATCACCTCCTATAAAATAGCACATTATTACTTTTTTGATATGAAAATAACAATACTTGACAAATGAAAATTTCATAAATGATGAAATTAAATATTAACATATATGGGCTCACCGATTTGCTCTGCTCAAATATTTCTTGTGTGCCGTTTCCATGATGTACATCCTGAAAGAGACATTGGGAAAAAGAAGGAAAGGAATAAAATTTGTTTACAATATAAAGGATTTGCATTTTGCATAGGATAAACACAGCGGCTTCTTAATAGTTCCCGCCGTATGGATAAAAGCGACTAAAGCACCATAGCAATAAGCAGTTAAGCACAAGGAGTTCCTCATGTTACCCAGTCTACAATTAAAACTCTCTTAGCTCCTGCCATCTGAGCTGCTGATGCAGCAACTGCAGCATTGTTGTGGAGGCAAAATCCCATGGCTTGTTTTACACCAGCATGATGACCAGGAGGACGAACCTGATACATATGCAGACACAGAGAGCAAGAGAGAAGGATGAAGAGTAGATTTTATACTTTTTGTCAATGCCTGCTAATTTTTTTATTTTTTTTTAAAAAAGAGATTATAATTTGTCCTTACCAAAGCAAACCCATTTTTGGCACGTCTAGTGAAAATTGCTGAAGCTAGATCAGCACATAAACCTGCTGCCAGCCGAGCAGCAAGTGCTGAATGTTCATTTGCATATGTATCAGGGGTGAAATAACTGCCAATTCAAGAAAATAAACCAACCAAAATTTGAGAAATAAATCAACCACAAGAACAATCTAACCTAAAATGATCCATCAACAAAAATTTAAGCAGCACGCTTGAGAATGTAGTCCCAAACAAACTCATTCATGCGCATAAACACGCAGAAAGATAAGCTTAACTAGACGTCTAGAACAAAGTATCGCACAATCCAAAAACAAAAATGAAAAATAAAGCAATTATCGAAAGCAAATACAACATACCTAGCAATAATATGGCTTGAAAGTTCTACAGCTTCAATATTCTCCAAAGCATGTACCTGAAAAACCCCAACATGAAAAGGTAAGAACCCCCCAGAGCGGCGGAGGGGGGTGGGGGAACAAAGGCATACCAGGATTATAATATTTTTCAGAAAGACTCTACTAAGAAACTAAACATATAATTCTAAAGCACAAACAATTAAGCTAACTGACAAGTCTCTTCCATGCCCACACTCAATACCTCAGACAACAGAGAATCAGATTCCAAACCACAATGATTTATTGTGTCCTTTTAGGCCCTTAAGATAATGATTGGTTGCTTACCATTTGAAGTTCTTCCCGCGTAATTTCTCTTGCAGATATTGGAAAGCACCTACCAGGAAATATACCTGCAATTTGTGAAGAATAATATAACAAAAACTTTCTCCATCAAAAAACTGTTAAAAGAAAAGATTACGACTAATTTAACCATCACTAATTTAAAGTACTACATAGCACCAAAGATCATGGAATTAAGATAGCAAATTTGGAGCATCACAATATTCTGTTGCATAGTGTTTAGATGGAACTATTTTCTCTTCGGACTTCCAATATGGAAGGAGTACAAAATTTATTAAGATAGTAAATTTGGAACATCACAAACTTTTTTAGTTTAAGCATCTAGAACAGAAAGAGTTGCAAACTTAAGAACAAACAGCCACACCCACTTCCCACTTCTTTTCCCAATCCCTCAAAAAACAAATTTCCAACACAAATGTGAGATCAAAGCTAGGATATATCAACATGATAAAGGCTCAAACAACATACCTGCAGTTGCAAGGCTAGAAGCAATGGCTCGCAGTCGATCTGGTCTTTCTGGATGTGGATGTGATTTCATTTCAACCTAATCAAGCACAGGAAAGGGGGGAAGTGTAAAATAATTTAAAAAAACGAAAATGACAGATAAAAAGCATGGCAGAAGCTAAACAAAATTCACCGAGAAACATCTGAACATGCTAGGATTATATGAAATGAGCTAATTATTTTTAGATACATCAAATTACTAATAAAAGGCCAATACAATGAAGAAAATATTGCTAGACTCAAATTTAAAGATCGTAAATTTTGATAAAGCAATTCAGAATCCTCTCAATTCACCTAGTTCCTATTGACGTGCAAAGGCCATGGATGTGAGAAATATACCAATTGGTTAAACTGTTTCTAGTGAATTTTAAATTCCAAATTCTGAGTGACAGCAGCAAAGGATAGATTAATTAAGGGCCAAGGGGTTGGCTATTTCAACAAATTATTTTGCTAGTTACACAAGGTGGGGCCTGACAGTCCCCTCTCACATGAGTGTGGGACTATCAGGCCAAAGGGCCTCAGTGAATAAATTCAAAGTTTAGGAAATGCGAGCACATTAGTAGCACAACTCATTTTAGCATTAATCCTTAATGGAGAATAAATATGTGAAGCATGCATTGTGTGAGATAACATGAATTTATGATTGAATGAAGAACTGGCTAGGCCATTCTCTCTATATTGTCTCTATATCTCTCTGTGTATCTATGTCTGTATATCTCCCTGCATCTCCATCTCTCCATATATCTATTATTTTTTATCTGATTCACTCTAGTTTCTCTTTACTCCACAATTTCTCTACTGAATTATTATGAGTTTCTATTGTTCCTAGTTACTTTTGCATCATTCCATCACTGTGAACCTACTGATAATTCATTAACATCCATAAAAGCCACTGTTTTTCACTAATCAGCCATTTTAATCACAGATTCAGCCCAATGACAACAGGTAAAATAATTGGTGGAAATAACAACTCCTATCAACTAATTCTTACAACCAAAGAAAGTCTCAAAAATTATAAATTGGTGACAAGGATTTCTGAAACCATGAAGAGACTAAATTCATAAAAATAGAAATCCACCATGATCATACTACAATTTGAGCCAACTTGAAATTGTATTATCCAGTTAGTAGGTACTCAACAGACAAAGTTGTACAGTCGGAAAAAATGTTGACAAAATTATCAATACTTCAAATTTAACAGTGTGATATATAATATGGAGTTCATAACCATGCCTTTTATCAGGGTTTTAATTTTTAATCCCCCTTACCTGTAACTCATGACTTCTTACACTACCAACAAAAGTGGCAAAGTGGGAGAATAACTGTATCAAAAGGTCTACCACACAGCTTACACCATGGTTTAAACCTCATTAATATAATTTCCAATAAAACAAATTTTACAGAGAAGAAGGCAGTTAGGCCAATATATTCAAAATGTCAAGAGGAACAAGAACAAGACCAACTAAAGAAAACATCACAAGCTTTGAAACACCTTCGCCACTGGCCATACTTTCCATTTTTACTAGTAATACCTCTTCCACACAGACACACACCCCCACCCCCTCACCCCACCGCCAACTTTTTCCTGGCATCCAAGTCAAAGATTATGAACGCCTGAATGGACCGTAAAAGTATTCAAGCCACACAAACAATTATATTATCAGTCATACACAACCCTTCTTAGTTCTTACTACTATACCTGAGCATTGAATAGATTCACTTCCTTGATTTTCTCTAGATGATAACTATATAACTCCCGTGTTGCACAGACAATCAATATGCACATATAAATTTACTTCAGTTGGTAATGAATGCATATGAGCATCCTGAGATTGAAGAATCATTAACCCTAGATGATTGATCAATGCAGGGATTGTTGGATTGAACCAAATTAGAATTTTAGAAAGGTCAAATAAAAAATTTTGTGGCCTCATTGTTGAGTCTCAGTCCCAAGCTACACTTACCTGCAGATCTCAAATCCATATGTAGTTTAAGTTTACAATAAAAATGATTAGTATATAGCACAATACAAGGCTGAGCCGGACTGGCGGAAGGGTAGTTTTCAAACTTGACAAGAAAAAAGTCTATAAACACATTCTAATATGAGATTATGCTCCAGATCATAACAGGTTCAATGCTGGTAGAGAACGTAAATGAAGATAATTGCTGAAACCTATCCTAAACATTATCACGAGACTTTTTTTTTTGATAAGTAAATTATTATATTAAGAAGAGTAACAAGCAGGAGACACAGAGACATGTAATGCACATTCATTCAATGGTGACCTAATAAACTGACTGATTAACACACAAAAGATAAGTACATTAACAAAAGAAACAAAAGTAGAAGGAAATTAAAATAGAATAGAATATACATGAGATGTCTATATTTAAAAGTTTAGTTTCACGGAAATAAATTTAATAATAAGAGGACTATAATAGCCATACTTCTGAGTGAAGAAACATCCTTTCATCAAAACCTACTGCTGTGGAATTGTCCGATGTTAAACTTCGCAAGTTCGAATCTACAATAAAAGAAGAAAGGGATCATGAATCAACTGCATAACATTTATGGCACTAATTGACATATAAAAAAATCCTTTTCCCCAAATGCCACCAATGCAGCAAAATGATATCCTGATAAAAGCAGATATACACAAGTCATAACTTTCATAAGAAAGCTTAAATATATCCAAGTCAATTTGATACAATATTAACATAAACCAAACATTAACAAAGGCTATTTCTTCCTACTTGTCTTCTCATTTATTACTTTTTCCATTTTCCTTGTCTATTGAGGACATTATCCCTATATTACTTGGGCTAGGGTACAGGAATTGGATGTTGGTAGTGTCTAGGTGTCAGACTTGTCGATTCCTAAAAATAGGATACAGAGACACAACGCAAGAGGATTCAAATTTTAGATACAAGTGCGTGGATATGACAAATAATGGTTATTGAATAAGATTTTGCAAATGTTGATATAAGGTGCTATTCAAAACCAAAAAAAAATTAATATGTGGAAGACAATATCCAGAAGAAGATAAATATGTTATGGAAGACTCCTAGTATGTTGAGCCATTGACATGCCCAAATAAAGTATGTGGTCCTCTTTATCACGAGTCTCAATCATCATCATCATCTTTTGGATAAGCGATTTTCAAGTCAATCATTATATGTAAGTGATCCTCTAGGGTGACCAAGTCGATGTTCAACCTTTGTTGTCATTTCTTAGCATTATTAAGAGTACCTTTATCAATTCAAGCGATATTATTTTTAATAAAATATTCTACTTCTATCCAAAGAAAATCTTCTATATTCAACATTTTTCTATGTTGTTAAAACTTAAAAGGAAACTATCTCTACGATTTTATTTTCTTAGTTTTCTAAAGGCAGTGAATGCACTATTTTTGAAAACAAGCAACATATATTAAACATTTGCAATTTGTGTTAATGCACACGTCAATTAAAGGTGAAGTACCGTGTCAACACAAGTGGACATGAGTGCAGGTATGGGATCCGAGTAGGATCTTTGCCGAACGGACACTTCCAAGTCACCAATAATTGATTACTCCAATAACTTGATGGTATTTCGAATTTGAACCCATAAATAGATATTACCTTTTTCACCAAATTTGACATCCTTAAATCAACACTTAAATATACCTTACTTATTATCTTTTATATTTAAATTATTACTAAATGTTTGACGTTTTTTCACTCGCATAATATTATTTCAAATAACATGACTTGTCGTATCTAGGTACTTGTATCTAATACTCCCCCGTTCACGTGTACTTGTTCTAATTTCTTTTTTGTTTTGTCAAAATCTATTTCTCCTCTTTCTATTTTAATATTATTTTTTACTTTATTTTTCCAACACTACCCTCATTTAACTTTATAAAAAAAATACATTGAAAACAACATGACACACATTAAAAAAAGTAGTACTATTAACTTTGACATTGGAAGCAAAACCATACTCCTTTACCCCCCATGTCCTCTATTTTATTATTCCAAGAAAGAGTTAGGTGATTAATTAAAACAAAAAAGATAAAGACGATAATAATGTAATTAAGACAAGTAATTTGATGATAAATTAATGTATTTTCAAACTAAGACAAGTAAAATTGGACAGAGGAAGTACTTAGATCCTTTTACTTTTTGTCCCCGTATGCTATTATTTTAAGAATAAAAAAGTCTAACACCTAGACACTACTAACACCTGATTCCCGTGCTCCGGTCCATGTAACATAGCTTGCAACATGCCTTTAATTACCTAATGAATGTGTCCTATCGGTATCTAAGTTGACCATGGCATGTAGATATGATGTTCAATAAATTATTATCATTTGTGTGACATTCCAAGGCATTGTACAATCTTAGTGTGACACGAGACAAATCAGCTTACCAAAAATAAATAAAAAATTGCATGCTAACAAATCTAACCTCGTATGCACGCAAGGACCGTAAAGCCCCCACATATGAAATCAATCTAGCTCAGCTCGAGCGACATGTTCAAGAGCAACCAACCTCAAATTAATTTTAGAAGCCCAATTTTTTAGAAGGCTACACCGCAATCCTTTATTTTTTTGAGCTATTCTCAAACACTCAAAGAATCTCTCAATGATGTGGGTCACATTGACAACAATTCTAAATGCTTTGGAATTTTGTTTGATTATACTTGGAGCCCTATGAATATGGGTTTATGTTGTAATGTTCATATATTAGGAGTCTAGGATATTTAGAAAAAATTTAAATTTAATTGTGCAGATTAAATTGGTTTAGCTTATTATATCTTTTTTATAGGTAGTTTAGGTTATTTATGTTAAGAGGATTAGGGAGAATTCCAAGTCCTATAAATATGTTGTAATCTACATAATTTAATATAATTGATACTTATATGAACTTTGTGCTTGTAGCTAGATGACATCACTAAAAAAAATCAGTCTGCGACTAATGACTCCCCTTGTGTTACACAAATTATCTCATATAATCTTTTCACATTCTTTTTATCACGTGCACTCTTTTTTCTACTTCACTCAGATATGCTCAGCTCCACACAACTTTGAACAATGGATAAAATGATGAGTTTGGAGAGTGAGTGTTGTTCCTAAAGGCCACAAAAAAGGATGAGTTCAAATGTAAATTGTAGAACTCATGTTCCAGCAATTCCACTTTTGTTCCATGATAATTTTGGCAACTTTTTAGTAATTTATTCTGATTTTGGAAGAAAAAAAATAGTGATTCCTCTGTTTCCCCCACCAACTTCCAACAGGCATGAATGCACCATCTAAGAATTCACCTATCATCTAAACTACTGACTCATGAAGACAATTCCACATCAAAATACTTCGTACCTACCATTTAATAATTCACCCAATTTACCAACTACAGATTAAGATTTCTCTTGAAGTACCGCTATTGATTCCTAACTAATATGATTAGTTGTACCCAAATCGGAAAGCTATATGCATATACAAATGAGTATATATATATGTGTATATATATATATATATATATATATATATATATATATATATATGTATTCATTATTATAATCTCTAATAGATCACTCATTTCAGCCAGCACCCAAAGCATATTAATATGCTCTGTCAGCAACTATGACATTGTTGTACATTTAATCACCTATGAGTCAAGTTGAAGGCAAGATAATCTGTACACTTCTCTCTCCGTTATTTCTTCACTTGTGACAATCAGCAAGGCCTTCCAGATCAATATAAAAAGCTTCTAGTTTTCATAACCAACAAATGAAAGTTGAAAGTTCAGTCCAATGTAAATTTAGTGAGCAATTGCTAGTTCTTCTAGCAGGGTAAACTATAAATCATTCATTTTTATAAAACCCATTTCTGCTAATACAAATGATAGCCCAAACTCATAAACAGATAGCCGCAAAAGCATAAAACCTGATACCATATATTTCTCAACAAAGTCTGCCTATAAATGCCAATGAAGGAAAACATATGATACAAATATGCAAACCACCTTTGTATCTTCCATTTTCTTCTCTCTCGATCCCTTGGAGTCCTTCTTTAGAAAAAGGAGATGCGAAAAACCCATGCTTAAGGATATCAGATTCTTTATGTTCTCCACATACCTACATACATAGAGGACATTGCATCAGAATAATCATAGAAAACACATCTGCTGCATCAGAATAATCATAGATAATACATCTGCCCTCTAAACAGCTGGTTCACTTCAAAATGCACAATACCCACTGCACGTGACACTGATCAAAAATATCAATTAATACTAACAGAAGAAGGCAGATATTAAGTGACCATACATCGCAATGGACAACATCCTCAAAATTAACCATTGTACAGTTAACGCAAAACCACGTCACAACTGAAGTAGGCTTTTGTAAAGGCTCCCAGTCACTGTCATCTTCATCGTCATCAACACCATCTTGGTAATTGTACATATCTTGTAAAGTCAAATCTTCATGCCGCCTAACCTCTTTCTGCAATTCAATCACATGATGAAGTATAAATATCAGTACAACTACAGGAAAGAACACTTATAATGAATAAACTATCCTTGTGCTTTACTTAAAGATACAACCTCTTGCTGAAAATTGACATTTAAATCCCCTGCTGTGTCTCCACCAGATGTTCCCAATACTTTCCCAGAGTTTCCATCATCTAGACAAGTAGTAGCTCCAACAGAACCTGGGTTTCTCTGTCTTCCATTGGACCCTTGACACATAGGTTGGTCCCTCTGATCATGATTTCTGTACTCAGACTCTCCACTTGTTAAACGGCTCAGTTGCACGGCTTCTGGGACCATGCTGTGTTCAGAATTTAAATGGCACTTCTCTGCCAGAATCATTCCTTCACAAACAGAAAGGGGAATATATGGATATCACATTTAATGACAAGACAATAAGAAAACCAGTAAGATAAAAACGGAATAAAATATAATTAGTATAGTTACTTCTCAACTCAATCAATGCCTTTCCCCCAAACTAGTTGAGGTAGGAAAAAATCATATAAAGTACTTGTCAATATATATACTATAACTGGAAAATGAGTCGCTGCTTATTTCCACTTAAAATGTCTCAGGCAGGCCATTAAACTTGAAGATAAAAGGAGGTGTTTCATAACAATATTAATAATTAGATTCATGTAGCATTATGTATGACAAAATTGCTATCTATTTTCTCAGGTACTTCTGCTTTGTATGGACTCAAAAAGAGCAAAGATGTAAAGGATTTTAAATGCAAAGCAAAGGAACTAACATGTGCCAAGAATACATACATAAATTTAATATATAATTTAAAAAACAGGGTATATAAATTTAAATATGATGTAAAAATCTATTTTTGACATGACTTAAAATGTGTGGCACATAAATTTTTGTTTTTTTCCCTTAAAAAAAGGACAGCTCAAACAACTAAAGTACACAGAAAGAGCATAATTTATAGTTGACATAGCGCTATTTTTACTAAATTTCAATATCTGTTCCATAATTTATATTAGAAAAAGCATTTTCCAGTCACTCTTTTCGAATTCCAGACAAAACCTTGAAGCCAAATCAATAAACTGAACTTAACAAGTGAGCCATATCGGTCATACACTAAAGAAATTAAGATTAAAACACATAGCAAGTCTTAGGCACTTTAAAAAACGAAGAAAATGGGCAATGCAAGTTGAATTGCAAGTTCACATTCAAATTCTAGGGTTTTAGAGCCACTCCAATGAATGGTGTTATCTTATATCAACTAAAATCTTACTTCATGCATGTATTCATACTAAAATTCACACAAAAAATCAACAAAATGCACATCTTATATACAAAGATACATACATAAATACACACATACAAGTATAATAGAGAAAGAAAGGGGTACTCCGTACATACACTGCTTAAAAAAACTTTTATCAACTCAACAAGAAGGTACCTCGGAGATTGTATAAACACATATATAGATATAGAGAGAGAAAGAGATTTAGTACCTGATTAGGACAGAGCTGGGAATTTTCCGGTGATCGAACGGCTCTTTGAATTTGGTGCAGAATTGCAGAAGTATTCAAAACAATGGCTTGGTGAAATGGGTCGGTTACAGATCATCAAGCTAAAGCCCAAAATCCAGCAATAAACAGTACACCGTTTCCAAAATCAGCCCATGGGTTTAAAAAGGGAAGTACTATATTTGATATTTCCACATCTTCGCACACATAGAAATATCAAATATATGTGAAAATATTATTTCTTTTTAAAAATTAGTACGTATCTCTATTTCAAGTTATAAATTATTAATTTTTAAAATTTAATTCAAAATAAAATAATTTATTAAAAATTATAAAACAATGAATTTTAGATTAGTATTATTTTTTACATAATTTATAATATATATTATTGTATTGTCTAAAATTAAAGCGATATAATTTTAAATTTTAAAATGTCTTAAGACAATTTTTAAAATCTATAATTCTCGATTATTTAAAATCTATTTAATTACTTTTTAAATTCTCGATTATATTTGGAGGTCTTTACTAGTTATGGAACTCTAGCTATGAAAATACTCTATTTTTTAGACCTCATTAACAAGCATCGACAATTATCCATTCTAAATAAAACAAATGAAATGCAAAATCAACTCATATTGTAACTCCCCAAATTCGTTAGCCATTGTAGGCTCTAACAACATTTACAACAGTTTCTTTATTTTTATTCATACTCTGTTGGGTCATTCTGCAAAATAAGGATTCAATTTTTTCAATATATACCCAACATGTTCCTTATATTAATTCCTTAAATAATGAAATTTAAAATTTAAAAAGTTTCAACAACCAAAACATCAAATTAATAATAATCTTATAATTTATAAAAGAGAGAGTATAATTTATCAATTATATTCCACTGTAAAATATTTTTATTTTATTTTAAATTTTAAATAATTTATGGAGTGAGTATTGAATAGATTATAGTTGCAAATGTACATAAGATCAATATTAACTTTTAAAAAGTTAGTTTGTGATATTTTTACATTTAAATTTAATATGATTCATTTAAATTTTGAAAATAATAAATTTTATAATTAATAGTACTTTTATAATATCTATAATTATATTGACATAAATTAAATAAATTTATATCAATTTTAAATTTGAATACATTTGAAATTAATTATTTTTTAAAAGTCAATATTAAGTTTATAATTTAAAAATGAAGTAGTAAAAAAATGTCAAGATGTGCATGATTAATGAGTTGTCCACTTAAATGAGGGTGTGAAATGTCATTTTGTATATATAGAGAACGGTCTTTTGATTCCCTCACGCTGGGGAGTAAAATCTTATATAAGGATTAAAATAGATAGTCAAATAAGAATAAGAAAACTATTGGATAATGATTTATTGATGTATTCTTCAAAATTAAAATTAGGGATAGAGAGTTGATTAAGAAAATTGTTATTAATGCTCTAAGTGCTACATTCTATAAGTAACCAAAACCTAAAAATTAATTTAAGGTTATAGGCAAGACATAAATTCCTATTTAATTGCATCTTAATGTATCTTAACAGTCCGCCTCTTAATCCATTTTAACAATTTACATTTTTATATTAAGAGGTCCATTAAATAGTTAAGATACAAATATGAGTCTAATGGGGTGTTTGTTTAGAGTTGAATGGAGCTGAATCTGAATGACTGAATCGATCAATGCGTTTGTTTTGGTATGAATGGCTGAATCGGTAAGATGAACGAGCTGAATGACTAAGTCAGATATTTTTAGCAGAATGGCTGAATGAAGTAAAAAAAATAATTTAAAAATATATTAACAATTATATTAAGTAATATTAAATAAATTTACAATAATTTTGAATTTTTTTAGAGGGGTAAAATACTAAAATTTTGTTATTCAGATATTTCAGACATGTCAATTATCAAACAGTTTTTTCATTCAGATTCAACTCTTTCAGATTCATATTCAGCTCATTCATATTCAGATTCATTCAATTTTTATCAAACACCCCCTAAACTATTTAATTGAATTTAAGTTGGGCAATCAAAGTTTAAATTTTCATTTGGGCTTTAACCTAATTTAATTACTAGTCCAATTGATCATGAGCCTTGATTGACCATAATTCATTGTGTTGTTTTGCTGGGCTGTAAGAGCATCTCTAGCAGATGGACTATCGGCTGGACTATATTTAGTCCACAGATGTCCTTTAGTCTTCGATCCTTCCAGCAGATGGATTATCACGTGGACTATCCCGTGGACTATAATATAAAAAGATTAAAATAATCAATAAATTCAAAAAAACTCAAATATAATAAAAAATAATATAATACATAAGAGGACCATAATTTTCCATCTAAAAAATAAATTAAAGAAATATTATCAATAAAAAAATAAAAAATAAATATAATAAAAATATAAATTATTATTAACAAAATACTTATATAATTGTTAAAGGTCGAAATAGTTGATTGCATATTTATAAATTTTTAATTTCTATTTGTTACTTTTTTATTAGACCTCCTCATCTTCTTGGTAGCTTGTTTCCTCCTCTCCTTCTTCGTAATCCCTTTTCCTTCATCACCATCTCCCTTTTCCTTCTTCCTCATCAACATCTCCTATTTAAATATATTAAAATTATAGTCCAAATTATAGTCCATCGCTTTTGATTCCTTGA
This sequence comes from Panax ginseng, assembly GCA_020205605.1. Classification (NCBI taxonomy): domain Eukaryota; kingdom Viridiplantae; phylum Streptophyta; class Magnoliopsida; order Apiales; family Araliaceae; genus Panax; species Panax ginseng. The sequence goes on along the minus strand of CM035148.1, from coordinate 121,502,265 downwards.
TATAGTCTTTTTGCCTTGCCGGAAAATTGGATGGACTATATTTAGTCCATCTGCTGGAGCGAGATATATGTTCCTAGACTAAATATAGTCTAGGATTTGTGACTCCGGCACTGCTAGAGATTGTCTAATTACTTGTTGTTAGCTACTTTACCTAGGTGGGCTGTACGGTTTTGGGTGTATTCAAGAGCTTTCCGGATTCCCTTTAACCAACAAATGGGATGTCCTCTTACTTTGTCAAAACATGATTATGTTTTTTAGCAAAAAAATAAAAAATAAAAACACTTTTTCCAAATATGGGAAAAATTTACATCTTGCATGCCCACACTTTGTCCTAATATGATTTCTTGATTTGGAATCTACTCCCTCCATCCCTAAATAACTGACGTTTTGAAGGTTTTCACACTTATTAAGATTGATATGTATTACCACAATTACCCTTGCATTAATTAAGAAAAGATGTACTCCATATAGTTGTCTAGATAAATGAAATACTCCATATAGTTGAGGGCAATAGAGGAAAAATTGTAATTAATGCTTCCTAGAAACTTGGTAACGTAAAATATATTGAGAAATTTTGAACTCCCTAAAACGTCAATTATTTAGGGATGGAGGGAGTATCTTCCCATAATTCACACTCTTGGTTTGATGTATACACACACACACACACATATATATATATATATACACAATCCGGATCTTAAGTTTATCTCTTATCTAACATACCTTGCATACCCCCTTTAACTACGGACCAGAAGACGATTTGGTTCGTCGTTATAGGTTCGGTCCGTCGCTATATGTTATTCGTCGCTATATATTGTCCGTTGCTAAAAGCTAAGACGACGGTTCTATATATAATGATTTGAACCAAAATCATAATCCGTCACTAAATAGGGGTATGCAAGGTGTGTTAGATAAAAGGTGAGTTTTAGATTCGGATGCAGTATATATATATATATATATATATATATATATATATATATATATATATATATATATATATAGGGGATGATCCATATCATCTATATGCTATGGGATAAAAAGTGGCATATAGGCTCTAATCCGTCCGTTTTATTGATGAATGGCTGAGATATAAAACGGGAAATTATCGTCCGCTAGTACTTCTAGCGGACGTAATTAGTAAAATATCTAGACGCTTATGCCCCTCTGTGAAATTAGCCATTGCGAATGGCTATGACAGAAACCACATAGTCCGCTAGTAATTCTAGCGGACGGATAACACGATTTCCTTCCTATGATATTTCAATTCAGTTACAACACTGCTAAACCAACTGGAAGATCTCCTTCCTGCATTGAAAATCCCATTACATACCTGCATCAATTAAAATAAAACACTGCTATACCCATCTAAATCTCACGATTTCCTTCCTGTGATAAATAGATTACACAAGATTTCCTTCCTGCACTGAAAATCCCTGTAGCTATTTCAATTCAGTTTCAACACTGCTAAACCAACTGAAAGATCTCCTTCCTGCACTAAAAATCCCATTATATACATGCATCAATTAAAATACAACACTACTATACCCTTCTAAATCTCAGCAAAATTCCTGTAATACCCATTACATCAACAGTTAGTAGGGTTATCACATCCCTAATACATCACAATTTCCAAATCTTTCCAAATCATATTTGAAATCCAAATCAATTCAAGATATTTGTCAAATTCCAAATTATAGCAAATCAAATATATAAAAGTCCAATTTCTAAGAAATCAAATATATCAAGTACTTTTAAAAGAGATCACATCAAATACATCAAATCTAAAATTATTCCAAATAAAATAAATCCAATCCGTCCTCAATATTCAATCCTCTACATAATTATAGTTCATAAATTTTTATAGCCTAAATATTATAGCCTCCTTCAATTAACGTCAAGGAAGAAAACCACACAATTAATCAAGCAAGTCTTCGCACCTCAAATCTTCATGGTAAGTTTATAATTATGGCGGAAGATATGTTTAATTCTAGTTCCTCAAATTCTTCTCGTGATAATATTGACATGGATAATATTAGTGCTCATAACATGAACCAATCGCATATTAACGATTCAAAAAGTCCATATGAGGGTCAGATTTTTTCTACTATCCAAGAGGCGGAAGAATTTTATAGAAACTATGCACGAAGTAGTGGATTTGAAATAAAAATTAGGGCAAGTCATAAACATGCTGGCTCCAACAATTTGTCCAATAGACTTTTTACGTGTACCAAAGCAAGAAAACCGATTGAAAGAAAGAAACAGGACGTTGATGAAGCTAATGGTAGCAAGGTCAAAAGAAAAAGGGATTCAATAGGTCGCACGATGTGCAAAGCTAGAATGTCTATTGTTCATATACAAAAAGAAGATACATGGAAAGTTTCAATAATTGAGTTGACCCACAATCATGATTTGGTTACTCCGAGCAAGAAAATTTTCATTCAAACACGGAAAAATATAACTCTTGTTGCTCGAACTTTAATCGAAACTTTAAACAACGCTGGAGTTGGGCCAAGTAAAATGATGAATGTTTTTAGTGAAATAGGAGGAGGGAGGGAAAATGTAGGTTTCAGTGATAAGGATATTCGGAATGTTGTGCGAGATTTAAAACGTGACACGATAGATTCAAACGATGCCCAAGCAGCACTGCAGTATCTGAAAAAACTTTCAGCAGAAAATCCTCTATTTTTTTACGATATCAAACGAGATGAAGATCATCGTATCACATGCATTTTGTGGATAGATTACCGATCAATGATAGCTTACTCAAATTTTGGGGATGTAGTGACTTTTGATACAACTTATCGGACGAACAAGTATTCCATGCCGTTTGTTCCGTTCACGGGGGTAAATCACTATTACCATTCTGTCTTGTTTGGTTTTGCATTAATACAAGATGAAACAGAGGATACTTTTGTATGGGTCTTTGAGACTTGGCTTCATGCAATGAACAAAAAGGCACCGTTTACCATTATTACTGATCAGGACAAAGTCATAAGCAATGCGATTGCTAGGGTTCTTCCTGAAACACACCATGCACTATGCACATGGCATATTAGTAACAAATTTCCAGAGAAATTGCATACATTGTATAACGAGTACCCGACATTTAAACATGATTTTAACTGGTGTGTGTATAAATCATTGATTGCTGCGAAATTTGAGGAGCGGTGGGAAAAGCTGATGACAAATTACGAACTGCATGACCATGATTGGCTACAATCACTCTATGAAGTTAAGCACAAATGGATCATGCGTCTGCATGATGAGTTTTTTGCGGTGGGAATGACAACTACATCCGTGAGTGAGGAATGAAGCAGTTTATTCGATGAGTATGTCAATCGCGACAAATGAAAGTATAAAGGAATTTATCGTAAACTCGGAAAAGCCATTGAGAAGCAGTAATGAGAGAGACAAGCTTCTACATGCAACCCCGCCATCGGATTTAGAACTATGACTCTTGAATCAAATTGGAAATGCATGAGCTAATTTGTTTATACAAAAGAGATGTTTAGACGCATTCAGATTGAGATTTTAAAATCTCACAAGTACATAATGAATAAACTTCAACATCGGATACGAAGTCGTACGTAGTGTACAAGACAAACGACATTGAAGAATCCAATAGGTACTTTACTGTTGTCAGTTATGTTCAAGCTGGAGATATAAAATGCAATTGTCAAAAATTTGAACATGCCGGTATGCTTTGTAGACACATTATAAGGCATATGATTGCAAAAAGTACTACACAGATACCGAATAGATACATTTTAAGCCTCTGGTGTAGAGATGGTAACAAAGTGAACGCTGAACTACCAAAGATTTTGACTGAAATGTCCAACTACGAGGAATCTCAGACGATGCGTTACAATTATTTGGTGACACTGCTCCTACGATTAGCTTATACGGGATCATACTCTATTAATGGTTTTAAGCACGTCGTACAGTTGTGCATTGACAATCAACCCATCGTTGAGAAGTTTGACCCCGATGAAGTTAATGTAAATGTCGTGCCAAAAATTCCAGAAGATGATGATGAGGCCGTTCAAGATGAGCCGTTATTGGATCATATTTGTTCCTAAACAAAGGGGCGCAAGAAAGCTTCAAGAATAAAGAGTGGGATAAAAGAAGTTGGAAGTCGTAAACAATTGAGAAAGTGTGAAATATGTAATATGATGACCAATCATGATAAGCGTAACCACTACAAAGTTTTGGGTCAAGACAAGTCGGGTGTTTGAAGTTATATTTATATTTGCTTGTATGATTATAAAATTTTGGTTTTCTTAAATCAGTAGTCAAGCTTGATCCTTTATTTTGGAACGGATGTAATAATTTATAAGTCAAAGTGATTATTGATTAATGAGGACTAATCCACCTTTTTTATATATCATTGATCTGTCGTGTACTTGTTTCCCTGATTAATGAGAACAAATGAATGGTAATGGATCAAATGATAGTATAACAGTATAACAGTATAGGTACACACATGTCATCTTTGATCTGTATTTGGCACCTTTACCGTGATTGGAGTACCAGTAGTCAATCCTACAGTTTGTGCACCAACAATCAGGCCATTTCGAGAAGATAACAAGCATCATATTTCATTTGAATAATATCCTGAAATTTCATAACTTAGTTTGTAAACGAAAAGAGCCTTTTGCAACAGAAAAGATCAGCACAAGAACTCTCACATAATTCCTTCCTTTATTAGAAAGTAAACAAACATTTTTTCTCAGTTTATTTGTTTAAAAAAGGTAAACATTTTTTCTCTTCCTTGCAGCCAAAAGAATGCAGTTTGTACATGACAAAATCCAAACATGTTAATATCAAACCCATTAACTTTAGTCACTGACTAGCAGGCAGAGACATGAACAAGAAGAAAAAAGTGATGTTCCAGGTATCTATATCTTATAATCAAACAAATGGAAAGGTGAATTGGATGTCATCTTCACTATGAAGTAGCAGTTAAATAACATAGGGAAGTTAAACTCAATTATATAACAGTAATTATATAAACCATACACAATCCCCAATTACAAGCCAATTCAAGTTACTTTACACAATCAACTGAAAAAGGAGGAACAAGCCAAGGGATGAAATCAATCAAGTTATTTTAAAATTCAAGCATATGCTCTTTATTCAATCCCCAATTACTAGTATATAACAGTAAAAGTACAAAACAGAGCTGCCAAACCACAAGTTATTTTAACATTAAAGCATATGTTCACCTATAGCCAAAACAGTATAAGTACCAAACAAGAATATCATGAGTATAATAATGGAATCATTTTGAAACTATTCACCCATCTTTATAAAATAACGTATTACGACAGTTGGTCAAATGTACAATCATTACTCTTCATTTGAATCCAAATCTAAAGTTTGGTCGATACAAAGATATTTTCAAGAATGTCCCTCGCTTTGCACATCCTAAGCTCGTGTGTTATTCTAAATCTAAAGTTGTAAGCCTTGTTTGGAGTCCACCTCGGTTCCTTCATGATGTCCGGTGCAAAAAGAAATATATGTACTTTGCAACATAAACACCACAATAGTCTGAATTCCATTGTCTTGGCCTACTCACACATACTTCAACTTTCGGCTTCGATCTTGGCCACTTTGCTTTAGGATTTGCCATACGAAGCAACAAAGGAATTAACTCCTCCTATAAACCACAAAAGAAGCATTTAATTCCCTAAACCTCATATGTTTGTGTGATGCCTTGAAAAAAAAGTTATATATTAATGAACTCACCACAACAGCAAAGTAGTTTTTGTATAATTTTGACAATGGCATTAAGGATTTGTCATCATTAAGTGGATCAAATAGCATCATTTTCCACTTGTTCACACTCCAAATAAATAAGGAGAAATGACTGTTGCTTTCGTTGATGAATGGAACGAATATGTAATCGGACTCGTGAACTGGGGCTGTTGGAGGATTGATGTAACTTGTTAAAAATTTGATTGTTGTTGCTTTGCTTTTCTCTAAGACTTGGTAAGTATTGGATACCCAAACCCGAAAAGTACGTTGACATGAAATAAAACATAGCCCATCATTGGATTCCTTCAATCCTCATCTTAGCTTCTCTGTCTCTCAACAACAACAAATATGCATCCAATACATGCGCCCATAACCAACCATTGGGTCTTAGATAGTTCACATCCTTAAACTCTAAGTTGTATAGACTGCCTGGATGGATATGAGGAAAGTATGATAGGTCGGTAGTTGGACTAAACCAATAGTGATTTAACCAAGTGATTTTCTCAATCTTCAAATACTTGACAAGGTGAGTGTGCTTTGTTCCCTCTCTCCTTCTAACCGGCAATTTCCTACTGTGTTGAGTAGAAGGAGCAAGGCTACCCTGAGTTTCTTGAACCGTAGGCTGGGGTCCCGTCATGTTAATATCCATTTGTCCAACTTGAGGTTTTCTTGGATTTTGTTAATTTGGAACCCTTTGTAATCATTCATGAGCTATTTGATGCGATGTATTGAACCATGACTCATACATGGTTCTTAACTTAGCTGGAAGATCAATTGACATAAACTTTACAAATATAGCTTTTGCAGTCTTAATCTAGAAATAAAACAAAAAAAATATATATATTAGTAAAATAAGGACATCAAATTATAACACAGAAACATGTATAAAAATTATAAATTTAAAAACTTACAGTGTTTACAGCCACATATTGGTCGATGAATACCCGTCGCTCGTAATCTTCCCCTTGACGCCTAAAGGGTTGAGGATGGTGTATTCATCTCCGAGTAATTTTCCTGTACCATGTCATATAATCCTCGGTAGATATCTGCTTCAAACCCTCCAACACTTGCCCTTCTAAACTCTCCATGTAGGCCTCCCACAAATGAATATAACTGGCCCTATGATTTTCATAATTTATTTTCTCAAACAATTTATGTTCCTTCCTCAACTCCACCATGTTTTCAGCATTAGATGGATATGACTGCAAATATCCAAATTGCCTCATAAATCTGTCAGGCATTTGAAATTCAACAATGTTGTAATGAATCAAAGGTATACGAGCGGCTCCACCTAACCTTGCCTCAAAAAAGTCCCAACCCAAATGTGTGTCAAATATCTGATATGGACGCCACACCCAATTTGTTTCCAACATGTCATCAAACTCTCCTCGGTAAAACACAAGATGGTGATGTGGATTTTTGCGGCGCTGATATTGTTTGGAATTTGGATCAAAAGAAGAGTATGCCCAGGATAATGCCCTAGGTATCAACTTCTGGGAATTAGGCCTAGGGGTAGGACGACCAATGTTGAACCTTTCGTGAGACCACATCATAAGCAAGGTTGCACATCCTGCAAATTTTTTCGATGTTTTCCGAGTAGCCTCATGCAAACCCCTATACAAATGCCCTAAAACTGCTGCCCCCCAAGCATATGTAATTATGTCTTCCAATCTTTCCAATAACAATAAATACCTAGGATGCACAATATTTTTACTCTTCGTAGGAAACAAAATAGCGCCACACAAATACAACAGGTATGCCTTAGTGTGTTTTACAACATTATCTGAAGTAGCATCTTTAGGTAATTGTCCATATTTATGTCTTAACCAAGACAAACTTATGCCCCCCCTTTTATAGCACTGTTCCCAATCCTCCACTGCTACTTGTTGCCCAAAAACCTTTATAAAATAGCTTCTAGGATGTTCTAGTTTACTGCAAGTCAAAGGTTTTCCTAATATGGGCAACCCGAATATAAATCCCACATCCTCTAAAGTAATGCCGACCTCTCCACATTTTAAGTGAAACGTATTTGTTTCACTCCTCCAACGCTCAACAAAAGCAGATACAAGAGATGCATCAATCTTTGACACTACATCTTGATGACAAAATATACTGAAACCTAACTGTTCCAGTAGATATTCTTGTTGTTTAGTCAAGTTCCATTCAATTAATTTTGCAGACATCTGACAAATTTCTAACACACCCCTATCCTACAGGTTAAACAGAGGTTACATATATAAATTGTCAAAATATGAAAGTTTTTTACAAAATTTTAAGAGAAATATGATATATGAGACAATAAACTTACAATATTTTGCCATAAGTCAGAAGATACATGATTTTCTTGGTCCCATAAGATAATAGGATCAAAAGGTCCTGGATTGATATCCATATCTGTCCTAAAAATTCAACACAATGTCAAGTATTAAACAATTTATAAAAATTCCAATAACTAGGTAAAGGGAGAAGAAACAAATCTTTGAGATTCTAACTCATTAGGATCAAAACTCAAGTAATGTTGCACATCAAACCATCTTGAAGAAACATCAGTAAGACGAGGAAATTAAAAATAAACACCCAAATCACCTAGAAAATTACTTTCAATTCATTTGTAGAAGAAATATTTCCTCCATGTTTTAGTATGCTAAATCAACATTAAAAGTTACCTATTTATATGGAGTTCATGTGATCACTTCACACTCATAATTAGGAAATAAGAACATTTCAAAGGCAATCTCTCGTATAAAGAAGTACAAAAATAAAAATAAGATGCACCATATACATTTTCCCCACCACGTACTCCAATACAAAAGGAAAAGTTTCAAAAGCCGTACTAGTTTCAAAATTCCAAGCACTAACATCTACACATTCAAGCTTATAACAAATTATGAACATCTCAATACTTAAACTGTAATACTAATGTAAATCTCTGTTCGCATATATATGATTTTTAAAATAAAAAAAATAAACTTAGTGATAAATTGTATCCCAGATAAATTTTTGAGCAAAAAGAAACAGAAATAAAACGAGCATAAATGTATCATTTACAGCAAATAATACAACTAACAACGAGAGAGAAAGAAGTACCAAAATAAGTAATTCTAACAAAACGTAGATCTGAGTATTATATGTGCCGACCTTGTTGATTTGGGGGATGATTGCTTCTAGGGTTTGTTGGATTTCGCCCAAATCGCAGAACTCTTCACGAACTCTTCCTCTGTATTGGTGATTTGGGGACTGATTGCTTCTAGGGTTCGTCGGTTTTCGCCCAAATCGAAGAACTCTTCACGAACTCTTCCTTTGTATTAGTGATTTGGGGAATGATTGCTTCTATGGTCATCGATTTCTAGGGTTCGCTGGTTTTCGCCCAAATCGCAGAACCCAACTGTTTCACTCTTCGTCTGTACTTTTTTACCTTTGTTACCTTTCCCCCAATTGTGTTAGTTAAAATTCTTCTGCTAGAATTACTAGCGGATTGGATAAATTCTGTATTTGTCTTGGCTAAATGACCTAAATGGGGGGCATAAGCGTCCAGATATTATACTAATTACGTCCGCTAGAAGTACTAGCGGACGATAATTTCCCATTTTAAATCTCAGCCATTCATAAATAAAACGGACGGATTAGAGCCTATATGCCACTTTTTATCCCATAGCATATAGATGCTATGGATCATCCCCCATATATATATATATCAGTGTTCTTCTTGGTTAACTATATGTCCGGACAGAGGTAAATCGACTGTTATTAGCTCAAGAATTTGGATCTGAATAATATACTCATCTTGATCATTTCAAAATAAAATCTTACTCAAGGTTCATTCATACATACCCCGCTTACCCAAAGTAGACTCATACCTATGTTCTATAACCCGACTTGCTTTCACACACAGAGACTTACAAAGGTTAGACACACAACTAGGTGGACTACGAGTAAGTAAGGTGACTTTTAACTTTGATGAAGAAGATAATTTTGAAAAAGTAAAGAGAAGTTTGATTAAAAAGATCTGACTATACAGTTACTAACAACAAACAACTTGGCTCTAATAACATATAACAGCAACGATTAAGTTTTTAAAATAAAAACTTAAATAGAAAAAGAAAAGATTAAGAAGATGACCGGTGAATCGGTAAAGTAATATCTTTCTTTTATTTATAAACATTTGAGGAAGGGATTACATTAATTCCTAGACTAAATGTTTAAGAGGGAAGATTGAAGTATTAAGGACGTCATCTTCATCTTCTAACTAAGAAGATCGAAGCTGAAAGCTTCGTCTCCGGCTAACTAAGAGAGAAAGGAGAGGACCTCGGAAGAGCTTTTTAGAGAGAGAAGCTCTGAGGTTACATTGAATTAAGCCTGAACAACTCTAAACACTTCGAGTTGTTTAAATAGAAAACTAAAAAGTAAATTACTATTTGATTCACGCAGGAATCACTATTACATTAACTGAAGTAAAAGTAATTTACTAAAGTAAAAGTAAAACGTAAGAAACATTTTACATTTACTTTTACATTGGTAAATGTAAGAAACATTTAACTAAGTTAAAAACATTTAACTTAAGTAAAAGCAAAAGTTATTCTTTTACTTTTACTTTTATATTTACTAAAGTAAAAGAGATGATGGCGTGGGCCATCACTGCATCGATGATCAAGACTCTCCTGGCGTCTTCTTGGTTGACTGGTCCGTCTCCTCGTGGATCTTGGGAAGGTCTTTGTTGATCATTTTCTCGGATGAGTCACCATCCCATACATTTCCACCTTAAAATTTTTATCCGAAATAACCCTTTCACCCCAAAAATTTGGTTTATAAAGAAGGAGGAAAAAAAATTTCTCTAGAAAATTGGTCAAAATCTTCAAAATTTCTAAGATTTTGTAAAATTTTTGTTTAAAACAAATCGATCGAAATCGAAACAAAGGATCACTCGATTAGTCCTGATCTATCAGTGAAATCGATCTAAATAGAAGACATATTTGTTAACTATTTAAACAAAAATTCTTTCTCTTGAAGGTCCACTTAGACTCAAACCTTACTTGCCTTGATCACATACCCGTAGATCTAAATATTCCCTTTAGCCTTACACTGCTCCCAATTGAGACTTACAAACGGCATTATTCGGGACTTAAGGCGATCTTGGGTGGTTCACGGCGAAGGTCGGGCGATTAAAAGCGGAGCAAGAAAAATAAAAGTTTGAAAAAACATTTAAGTAAACAAATCAAACTGCTTTTAATCGAAACCCACAGATAGCATTATGAACCAACAGGTGTGGCTCGATACCATATATCAATTGGCGATTAAGTTTTTAAAATAAAAACTTAAGCATGAAAAAGAAAAGATTAAGAAGATGACCTAGGTGAATCGGTAAAGTAATCTCTTTCTTTTATTTATAAACATTTGAGGAAGGGATTACATTAATTCTAGACTAAATGTTTAGAGAGGAAGATCAAGTATTAAGGACTTCGTCTTCATCTTCTAACTAAGAAGATCGAAGCTGAAAGCTTCGTCTCTGGCTAACTAAGAGAGAGGGAGAGGACCTCGGAAGAGCTTTTCAGAGAGAAGCTCGAGGCTACATTGAATTAAGCCTTTATTAAGAAGATCATTAATTTCATTTTTACATAACTCCATACATTCATGACTCATTTGAATAGGCCTAGCTTTGGTGGGAATTAAATGTTCTTTAAATTCCTTAGCATAGGGTAATCTAGCGTGTGCTTCTTCCTATGCCAAAAGCATTGGGAGAATCGTAACATAAATTTTTATTAAATAATCCTTTAATTCTTTTTTTTTTCTTGAATTACATTACTCTTAAGTTGTTCTTCAATTTGTTGATACCTAACTTCTTCTTTAAGGAAATTTAGGTGGGTAACTTTACAATTTAACAGATTCAATGATTTAGAAATTGATTCTTCCTGAATAAATTTTAAATCTCTTTCTTTTGGTTTAATTAGGAATTTAAATGTAATTTTCTTTCCTAAATGCTCGCAACTTAAACCTTTATTACTAGTATTAAATGGGTATAATAAATAGATAAATGGTAAACCTAAAATGATTTTGTCAGTAAGATTGCGAACTAAGACAAATGAGGTCTTAAAACACATACTGTCTTGACAAATATGTACATTAGGTAATTTATATTTTATTTCTATTTGACTTCCATTAGCTGAATTTAGTTTTTCACTAGTTTTCTTATAATACCTCGTTGGGATAATACCTTCTTGAATACAGTTTAAGTCTGCACCAGTATCAACCAGAGCAGGGAGCTGTACAGAGAAAGTTTTATCGATAACTAAACTAATAGAGATATACCACTTTTGAATAGTGATATCTTTAATTCTTTTAAGAGAGAGACCTTGAATAAAGAGATCAGAATCTTTAGCACCTGCTGATTCTGGTTCATCGTGACTTTCATCACTAGAAGAGGAATCATGAACTTGAAGATCTAATTTTTTATCATCAATCTCTTTTCTTAAGTTGGAAATATCTAATTTTAAGTTAGAAATTTCTTTCTTAAGTTTATTAACTTCTTGATTTAACTCAGGGAGGGTAATTTCTTTTACCGGAGACTTAAATCTTTCAAGAGTTTTATTGAGACTGAAAATAGGTTTTTCTTTGGCTCTAAGAACCTTATCAATGACTTTCTTATCTTTGGTTAACAAATCTTTTAATTGTTTCAAATACTGAGTTTTTAATTCGGGGTCTGTAATTTTACTGATTAAATCAACTAATAAAGAACTTTCTTCTTCTTCTTTTGTAATTACATTAACTCTTTTACAACAATTTTTATTGCAATTTTACATACATATGGTGACTTCATTTTCACTATCGATTCAGATTCACCGTCGAGATCGTTATTACTAGAAGATTCGGAATATCGTAATCTTCTTCATTCTCTTCTTGTTATTTTCAATTCTCATTAATTCCAATAAGCTGCTCGTATGTTCAAATTTGAAATATTTAATTGAGTTAATTTTTGTTTAACTCTACACTCACTCTTATAGTGTCCTTTACGCCTACAATTGTGATGCATAATTTTACTTTTATCATATTTCTTTGATTTTTTATATGATTTTTTCTTAGATGACTTAGGTTTATTGTAATAAGTATCTCGATTATTACTCTTATTATTACTTTTATCTTGATTATATCTTTTCTTACGACGCTTATGACTTTTATGTGACTCAATATGTTTATTCTTATGCTCGTGTTTTCTTACAGAGGAGCAACAAAGCCATAAAACCATCTTGTTCACAAAATGTTCCTAACTCGTATTTAGCTTTATTTCTATCTTTACTAGCTTGTTTAGCTAATTTAAAATTAATACACATTTTTAATCCAATTTTTTGAATATAACTAATAATATCACCATAGGTTAAATTATCATAATCAATATATCCTAAATTTTTACTTAATTCTTCTCTAACTTTGTGAGCAAATAAAGATGGTAAACCATTAACGAATTTCTCTTTCCAAAATAGTTTATTACTGTCATTTCTCATCATAACTCTAGAAGTAAATACATCTTTGTACCATCTAAAATCACTTAGAGTGGGACAAGTAAGATTACTTAATTGATCATGAATTCTTTCTGTAATATTACTAGTGGTTCCAACAAAATGTTTAATTATAGTAAATATTAAAGTATTAACTCTATCAGGAAGACCAATACCAGCATCTTCATCAAAGATGGGATTGCCTTCATTATCTCTTTGGTTAGCATGAACTATGGATATTCTAATGTCTTCTGTGAGATGTTTTTCCCACAAAGACCTGAGAATACCAGTAAATCCACTAGCTAATAATTCAACTATATCTGGTTGAGATAAAGTGTTGAATTTAGTGATATAGCTGTTGGCTACCATTGACATGTGATTTAGTTTATTCAGAATTTCTTTCTCACTAAACTCATTTATATTCCATTCATATATTTTATTAGATGACACAGAAAACTGTTTATCTAGATTCCTCTCTTCGAACTGTAGATCCGGAGGAGTTGGTCTAGAGTACCAATTTCTGGTAATACTTGTGTTATTAACAGTTAATTTATTTAGCTGTTCATTAAGGTTTGAAATAGATGAGTGATTAGAGTGATCAGAAGAACTTTCGTTATCACCATCTGATTCAACATGATCGATAACAGCAATAGTTCCACTTGGACCGGGTTCTGTTTTAAGTTTTTTAAATAACTTTTCAATAGATTGGACCAATTCACTTTCTTCATTAGGTAAACCTAAATTATATCTGTTCTCTGGTAATTTAATTAAAGGTTGTTCAATTTTTGAATCAGGTTTTTTAATAATACTTTCTTCAAATTTTTCTTCGATTCTATCTAACTATTTTCCTACTGTTTCTAGGTATTGGTTACTAAAGTTTAATTGTTCAATTATTTTTTTATCATCATTAGTTCCATCAGGAATCTTGAAGGGACTAGCGATAACTGAAGTATTTTTAACTGGAATTAGAACTGTCTCTAAAGGAGGATGACTAGATGATACTTTAGATCTATCTTCTTTAATCCATTGAGTTTTACTAATAACATTACATTTACTTTGACATTGTTCATACCAGTCGTAAAAAGTAATATTAATTTCTTCATTTTTAATAAATCTTTTCCATCTATTAACTATTTTATCTCTTTCCTTTTCAATGGGGTGATTAGATCTGAATAGATGTCTTTTTTCTTTGTTAAATTTTGAATTAAAATCTTTTACTAAGTTATCCCAATCTAAAACGAAATTCTTTTTAATGACTCTTAATTGATTATAAATTGGAGCATTAATATCAGACTGTGTGGGATATACTGAGGATGCCGGAGAAGAAGAACCTTCATCTTCTACGGTATTATTCTGAGTATAGCAAGGATGACTAACTTGTCCTTGATTAAGGATACCTTTAAGTTTGATATCTCTAACCGAAGGATTACTAAGGACTTTAACTGTTTTGACAATATAGTCCGTTTTGAATTTTTCTGAAAAGGTTGACTGATAAATATCTTTTGGAGATACTCTAGGTATGTTCCAATTGTGTAAAACTTGATTAATGTTTTCATAACTATGTTCTTCTTGGTTAACTATGTCCGGGACAGGAGGCAAAACTGACCTGTTATTAACTGAAGAGCTGGATCTGAATAATCTACTCATCTTGACTGTTTCAAAATAAAATCTTATTCAAGGTTCATTCATACATACCCCGTTTACCCAAAGTAGACTCATACCTGTGTTATAACTTGAACCTGCTCACACCACAGAGACTTACAAAGGTTAGACCTTAACTAGGTGGACTACAGGTAAGTAAGGTGACTTCAGAACTTTGATGAAGAAGATAATTTTGAAAAAGTAAAGAGAAGTTTGATTAAAAAGATCTGACTATACAGTTACTAACAACAAACAACTTGGCTCTGATACCATTAGAGGGCGAAAGGAGAATATGAGATGAGAAGAACAGGTGCACATACAAACACAATTAAATTACTAAATAAAAACAGTTTTATTGATGGATAACTCAAACTATTTACAAGTGGAAGAAATAAAATAACTTACAAGTTTACTGAAATAAGAACATTAGATGAAGAG
Source organism: Panax ginseng (assembly GCA_020205605.1). NCBI lineage: Eukaryota > Viridiplantae > Streptophyta > Magnoliopsida > Apiales > Araliaceae > Panax > Panax ginseng. The sequence continues at coordinate 121,486,942 of CM035148.1, read as the reverse complement.
GGGTTAAGTAGGCTAAACAACGGTTGAGGCTAAAGATTGATCAGAGAAGGAACTTTGAGTCTTTCTAAGTCTCAACCGCTGTTTAGCCTACTTAACCCCTCTTCATCTAATGTTCTTATTTTAGTAAACTTGTAAGTTATTTTATTTCTTCCACTTGTAAATAGTTTGAGTTATCCATCAATAAAACTGCTTTTATTTAGTAATTTAATTGTGTTTCAGATGCACTGCTCTTCTCATCTCATATTCTCCTTCCGCCTCTAATGGTATCAAGAAGTTATTTGTTGTTAAGAATCAGATAGTCGATCTTTTTAATCAAACTTTCTTTACTTTTTCAAAATTATCTTCTTCATCAAAGTTCTCAAGTCACCTTACTTACCTCGTAGTCCACCTAGTTCGTGGTCTAACCTTGTAAGTCTCCTGTGGTACGAGCAAAGGTTTCTAAAGTTATGTAACATAGGTACGAGTCTACTTTGGGTAAACGGGTATGATGAATGAATGAACCTCGAGTAAGATTTTATTTTGAAAACAAATAAGATGAGTAGATTATTTAGATCCAAATTTTCGCTTAATAATAATAGTCGTGACATCTATTCAGATCTAATCACCCCATTGAAAAGGAAAGAGATAAGATAGTTAATAGATGGAAAAGATTTATTAAAAATGAAGAAATTAATATTACTTTTTACGATTGGTATGAACAATATCAAATTAAATGTAATGTTATTAGTAAAACTCAATGGATTAAAGAAGATAGATCTAAAGTATCATCTAGTCGTCCTCCTTTAGAGACAGTTCTAATTCCAGTTAAAAACACTTCAGTTATTGCTAGTCCCTTCAAGATTCCTGATGGAACTAATGATGATAAAAAAATAATTGAACAATTAAACTTTAGTAATCAATACCTAGCAACAGTAGGAAAACAGTTAGATAGAATCGAAGAAAAATTTGAAGAAAGTATTATTAAACAACCTGATTCAAAAATTGAACAACCTCTAATTAAATTACTAGAGAGCAGATATAATTTAGGTTTACCTAATGAAGAAAGTGAATTGGTCCAATCTATTGAAAAGTTATTTAAAAAACTTAAAATGTAACCCTGGGTCCAAGTGGAACTATTGTCAATTATCGATCATCTTTGAATCGATGGTGATAACGAAAGTTCTTCCGATCACTCTAATCACTCATCTATTTCAAACCTTAATGAACAGACTAAATAAATTAATCGTTAATAACACAAGTATTACGTAAATTGGTACTCTGCACCAACTCCTCCGGATCTACAGTTCGAAGAGAGAAATCTAGATAAACAATTTTCTGTGTCCTCTAATAAAATTTATGAATGGAATATAGATGGTTTTAGTGAACAAGAAATTCTTAATAAACTTAATCATATGTCAATGGTAACCAACAGCTATATCACTAAATTAAACACTTTATCTCAACCAGATAATGTGTATTGATTTTAAATTGGCTAAACAAGCTAGTAAAGATAGAAATAAAGCTAAATACGAGTTAGGAACATTTTGTGAACAGTACGGTTTACCGCCGGTTGCTCCCTCTAGAAGATATTTATCAGTCAACCTTTTCAGATAAATTCAAAACTGACTATAATGTCAAAACAGTTGAAAGAGTTTATACAATTAACAAAGAATACGAAAATTGTAGTCTTTTATCACCTGAAGTTATTAAAAAACACAAAAAAAGGGTTACAATTTTATTCATATAGGTCTTGTTCAAGTTGCAGTTAAACCACTCAACAGAAAAGGAATTAATTCATCTATCTACCGCACTTAGAGATGCTAGATTTTTAAATTATTATCCAAGTATTATTGGTGCCATGGAAGCAAGTTTGCATAATGGACCTATCCATTTCAATTGCTTTCCTGATTTCACCTTGAGTCTTAGTGATCAAAACTTATTTAAAGCTTTATCATTAAACATTAAAACTGATGGAGAGATTACTCAAATGATTGAAGGATCTCAACCCATTGCTTTGATTTACAGGATTTATTATAAGACAATGAAATCAAACTTAAACATTCATACTCTTAATAAAAGTCCAAAAGATCAAACAGTTTTAATTCATATTTGTCAAGACAGTATGTGTTTTAAGACCTCATTTGTCTTAGTTCGCAATCTTACTGACAAAATCATTTTGGGTTTACCATTTATCTATTTATTATACCCATTTAATACTAGTAATAAAGGTTTAAGTTGCGAGCATTTAGGTAAGAAAATTACATTTAAATTCCTAATTAAACCAAAAGAAAGAGATTTAAAATTTATTCAGGAAGAATCAATTTCTAAATCATTGAATCTGTTAAATTGTAATGTTACGCACCTAAATTTCCTTAAAGAAGAAGTTAGGTATCAACAAGTTGAAGAACAACTTAAGAGTAACAGAATTCAAGAAAAAATAAAAGAATTAAAGGATTATTTAATAAAAAAATTTGTTCTGATTCTCCCAATGCTTTTTGGCATAGGAAGAAGCACACAGTTAGATTACCCTATGCTTAGGAATTTAAAGAACATTTAATTCCCACCAAAGCTAGGCCTATTCAAATGAGTCATGAACAGATGGAGTTATGTAAAGTGAAATTAATGATCTTCTTAGTAAGGGTTTAATTAGACATAGTAAGTCACCATGGTCTTGCCCAAATTTTCTATGTTAATAACTTGAAGTCGGGAAAGAAAGAGGTGTCCCTCTGTTAGTCATTAATTATAAACCATTAAACAAAGTACTAGAATGGATTAGGTACCCTTTTGCCCAACAAGGATGATATCCTTGGTAGGTTAGTTGTCTCCACAATCTTTAGTAAATTTGACCTCAAGTCGGGATTACGGCAAGTTGCTATTCATCCAGATGATAGGTACAAATCGCATTCACCATTCGTTCGGACACTACTGAATGGAATGTTCAATCATTTGGACTTAAAATGCACCTAGTGAATTTTGAATATTCTTAATAATATTTTGAATCCTATCGATCATTTTATTATTGTATACATCGACGATATACTTGTATTCTCCAAGACTATTGAAGAGCATATTAAACATTTGAATTCGTTCTTCAAAACACAATTAAAACCAATGGTCTTGTTCTTTCTCCTTCCAAATGTAGTCTGCATTTCACTAAAGTCGTTTCTCGGATTAATCCTCTATCATGGACTCACGCGACCAATTGACAGAGCTAGTATTTTTGATTTTGACATTGAATATATTAAAGGTAGTAATAACTCAGTTCCTGATTTTCTCACTCGTGAGTTTATTAACACAGGTACTATTGCAGCAACATGAGTGTGCGAGGAGGTTCATCTTCTCGTGGGCGGGCATGGCTTCCGCCATTCGATTAATGAGTCAAAAGGAATTGTTGTTCCTCATTCAGTTATCCAAATCCACAATAAATTCAAGGTGCTTGGTACAGTTCCAAAGCCCTACTCCTCAGTTCTTGCTAGTCAGCCCAAGCCATTTGATGTTTTTGCTAGTCAAACCAAGTCTACCTCATCACAATCCAGTCACTCAGTTTCAGACTATCGTTAAATTTTTGATCAACACTTATTCCATATTGAGTTACCAATGAAACCCAAGAATGACCCAATTCAATTGGTTGCCCAGTATTTTCCTACTGGATGGCATTTTCTTCCTCTGGCTCCTTATAAATCACTTGTGTTTTACCGTGTGGCTTTACCGATTCTGTTAAAGTTTTTCTTTTAAAAACTTATCCCGCTGTTATATGGTATCAGAGCCACACAGTTGGTTCTTGATGCTATCGGTGGTTTCGATTAAAAATAGTTTGATTTGTTTACTTAAATGTTTTTTCAAACTTTTATTTTTCTTGCTCCGCTTTTAATCGCCCGACCTTCGCCGTAAACCACCCAAGATTGCCCTTAAGTCCCGAATAATGCCATTTGTAAGTCTCAATTGGGGAGATTAGTAAGACTAAAGGGAATCTTTAGATCTCTGGGTATGTGTTCAAGGCAAGTAAGGCTAGAGTCTGCAAGTGGACCTTCAAGAAAAGAATTTTGTTTAAACAGTTAACAAAGAAGTCTTCTGTTTAGATCGATTTCACTGATAGATCAGGACCAATCGAGTGATCCTTTATTTCAGATTTCAGTCTGATTTCTTTTTAAACAAATTTTTTTTACAAAATCTTAGAAATTTTGAAGATTTTGACCAATTTTCGGTAGAATTTTTTTTTCCTCCTTCTTTATAAACCAAATTTTTGGGGGTGAAAGGGTTATTTCCTGGATAAAAATTTTAAGGTGGAAATGTATGGAGATGGTGACTCATCTAAGAAGATGATCAACAGCACCTTCCGGCATCTACAGGAGACGGACCAGTCAACCAAGAAGACGCTAGAGGAGTCTTCAGTCACCGACAGGTGATGGCCCACGCCATCATCTCTTTTACTTTAGTAAATGTAAAAGTAAAAATAAAAGAATAACTTTTGCTTTTACTTAAGTTAAATGTTTTTAACTTATTTAAATGTTTCTTACATTTACCAATGTAAAAGTAAATGTAAAATATTTCTTACGTTTTACTTTTACTTTAGTAAATTACTTTTACTTCAGTCAATGTAATAGTGATTCTCGCGTGAATCAAATAGTAATTTACTTTTACGTTTTTCTATTTTAAAAAACTCAAGTGTTAGAGTTTCTTTAGGCTTAATTCAATGTAGCCTCAAAGCTTCTCTCTCAGAAACGCTCTTACGAGGTCTCTCTCCTTCTCTCTAGTTAATGGGAGACGAAGCTTTCAACGATCTTCTTAGATTAGAAGATGAAGACGAAGTCCTTAATACTCGATCTTCCTCTTAAACATTTAGTCTAGGTATTAATGTAATCCCTTCCTCAAATGTTTATAAATAAAAGAAAGAGATTACTATATATACATATATATATATATATATATATATATATATATATATATATATATATATAGGGACGGATCTAAAAAGCACTTCTCTGAAATAACACACTCTCTTAAATAACACTTATTTATTAAAATTACGTCGTTTTGGAGATTCTTTTAAAAAACAAGTAGGGTCGCGAATGACATTTTTGTAAATAAAAGAAAAGCAAGTGGGACCACTCTATTTGAATATTATTTTGTATTTTAAAAGAATCTCCAAAACGATGTAGTTTTAATAAATGAGTGTTATTTAAAGAGAGAGAGTGATATTTAAGAGGAATGTTTTAGATCCGTTTGTGTGTGTGTGTGTGTATATATATATATATATATATATATATATATATTTGAGGAGGACGGATTTATAACATAACTCTTAAATAACATACTCTCTTAAATAGTATATGTAAGACCCCAATTTTTTTTTATATAATGGAATTTCCTCTATTTATTATTTTGAAATAGTAAGGGTTGATTTGATTAATGTAGTTAGTTATGGGTAATATATGCAAATATCTCAAATAAGCATGTGGTTATAAAATATTCTTTATTATTGTCAGAATATTCGTTTGGTCGTGGAATATTTTACCGTCGAGGAATATTAAATGCAATGGCCTTGACCTTATGTGTGGGCCCCATAACTGAAAGCGATTGGATGAAGAAAGCGACAAAGTATAAGTTGTTTATAAATAACTGGCGTAGTTATTCTGAATTATCTTGTTGGAATACCCGATTGGTTAAAACACGATGAATCGTGTTGTTGCACGAAGAAGACACCGGTATTGCACTAATTATTGATTCTTACGTAAGAATGAACTACTCAATAATTGTTACAGATGAGTTACCGCTCAATATTTTATTTTATTGATTCAATAATTGTTGCGTTGATATTTTATATTACTTGTTGTTCCAATAATTGTCACTGCTACACAGTATTTTCCATTATCGATGTAATAATTCATATTATCTGAATAATATTATTAGATAACATTATTGACAATGTCTAGAAAGTTCTGTCTAAGGAGAGGTTTGGTCATCTAATCAAGCGCTAGAGAAGGATAAATCCTTATCGAAAGCCCTCTCTTTCTCTAAACCTATGCAGTTTGTCGAGATTGTGATTACGTAATATTATTTGTGAATAATTAATTATTGATTTATATGATGAGGAAAATATTCATTTTATATGGATATAAATGGAGAATTTTTTTTTAAAGTAACAATTGTTGAAAATCGATATTTTATCTTTTCGATAAAATAATATTTTATTATATTATTATAATATAATGATGATGATATTTTTACAATGAATGTGGAATATATGAGTATATGAGGAGGAAGAGTATTTTTGTTACTAAAATGATTAAAACATGTTTTTCATGTTTCATGGACCCCATTCTCGATTCGAAATTTGATTATATACTGTGTAAAATTGTCCATTTGTGGATTTCGGTCAATTTCTGTTTGGAATTTGGAAAATTTTTCTTCTGCAAAGTTATAAAGAATGAAATTTCCTATGGAAAGGACATGAGGTTCGAATTTTTTTGATAAAAGGGCTATTTATTATGAATTATTGAAGTTCCGAAGTTCCGAAATAATTGATTTTTGGAAGTTTTAATTATGTTTATTAAGAAAAACGTTTTTTTTTGTTTTGTGGGCTACACTAACATGTGCATAATGAGCTGAGATCAATTGTCTAAGGTGGGCTTGAAAATTATATATATATATATATTAATTCTTTATTAAATTTTCTACTTCGGTGTTCTAAGCATTTTCCTATAAATAGGGTGCTTAGGTTAGAATTGAAAATCACACCAAAATCAAGTTTTTCTCTCTATATTATCGGCGTATTCTTGTGAGTATTTTGATACTTTGAGTGTTGTTATCTGATGCAAGTTCCTTCAAAGACTATATCCAGGTATTCCAAATCGAAAATCATCATCTTTTTGAGATAAGAGATGTTATTTTTTTATAAATGGTATTATTTCTTTCAATATCATTATACCAGAATATTGGTAAGATTTTTCTTGTGAAATTCTTATCTTTTCATGTCGGGGTTACTATTTACGAGTTACTATTTATGAGTTACTATTCACGAGTTACTATTCACGAGTACTATTCACGAAGCATGATGATGATTTTTCTTATGGAATTTCTACCTTTTAGTGTCGAGTTCTTATTCACGATATCTGGCTATTTATTCACGATATCGACCTTATTCACGAATACGACACTATTCACAGAAAAATTAAATTTTCTTTTCTGTGTCCAAGATTATCTGTTATGGTTTCTATCTTTGATTGGATCTATGTTTTGATCTTTATTTTTGAATTTTGCTCCACAATAGTTTATTATGGAGTATTTTTGAACATAGATAAACCGAAGTACGAATCCTTACTATTTGTTCTTTTGTCTCACTGGATTCGTTTTCTTTAAAATATATTTTTCATCATCCTCAGTCCTAAATGATGATATAACTGAATATCTTTGGCCTGTAGTGCAAAGATAAATGATTTCTTGATGAATATCTTTGGCCCGTAGTGCAAAGATGAACAAGTGTTGAGATGAACATGACCGACTGATGAATATCTTTGGCCTGTAGTGCAAAGATGAATATTTGATTTCAGATATATGTTGATTGATGTTACAAGGATAAAATGTTGACGATGGACTTTTAAATTCATATATAGAAGATATTAGATTTTATTCTCTATTTAACTCTTCTAATGAATTATTATTTCAGCTGCGAATATTGATCTGAAACTTGTTGTCTATTGTATTTTATCAGATTTTTCCCTGTTGAAGACTAACGATAATTTGTTCTATGTTATCTTAGTCATAATATTCTTTACTGGGCTAGTTGAGCTCACCCTTTTTCTTTTTGTTCTATTTTTCTTCTCAGGAGGCGAGAATGTAGCGAGTACTAGTCGGGGTATGGAATGAAGGTTCTAGAAAGTCGTTTTAGTAGTCCTCGCCATTTTTGTAAAATAAGGTATCAATAATTAATGAGGACTTATTTGAGTGTGGATATTGTCTAGATGATAATATTTGTATTTAAACTCACAATTTTTATGTTGTATTACTAAAGTTGTAGTTGTTTCTGTACCATGTATTTGGCGACTCAGAATGGGTGATGTATACCTATTTTGGGGGCGTCACAGTTGGTATCAGAGCTTAGGGATATGATATCTGGTGGAGATCAGGGAATAGAACTAGGAGGGGAGAGACGAGTAAATCCTTCGCTAGTGTGTCCTACCTAAGCTTATTTGTTGGTCACTCGGAGCATCTGATTATTATGTGATATATTAATTTGTTTAATTAACCTTCGTTTTATGGCAGTAGTTAAGAATGACAGCTGAGAATATTAACAGTGGAATGAATGAGACCGTGGAGACACCTTTACTCACCAATGAGGAGAACGTGCAATAGGCTGGCAATGTTCCTCCTGTGAACAACACCACTGAGCAGATGATGAACGATGGGATGTTTAGAAGCTTTTTGTAGTTCATGCAAAATCAGACGAGGGAGACCCATGTTCAAAATAAAGGAGGAAATAATAGCAATTCACGGTTTGTCACAGCCAAGCAGTTCAAAGAGTTGGGACCACCAGAATTTATTGGAAAGCCGGATCCGATCAAGGCAGAGACGTGGGTTAAACAAATTACCAAGATATTCGATGTCTTGGGATACACGGAGGAACAGAAGGTTCCATTCGCCACTTTTATGTTCCGTATGGCGGCGGATCATCTTTGGTGGGGAGTCGTGAAGCGTACTCATCCGGCCCTTCGGCATGTCTTGGGAGACATTTTAGAAAGCTGTTTAATAACAAATACTTTCCTGAAAGTGTTCGTCATATGAAGGAGGTAGAGTTTATTAGATTGGAACAAAACAACATGACGGTGTCCCAGTACGAGGCGAAGTTCGCGGAGTTATCCAGGTTTGCACCTCATTTGGTGGAGAATGAGGAACGTATGACGCGGATGTTTCTGAGAGGTTTGAAACCCGGCATACGTCAATATCTCATTTCTCATAAATTTTCTCTCTATTCAGATGTTGTCAACAGGGCTCAATTATTAGAGCGAGATAACGAGTACGGTCAACCGAGGGACCACAACCAGGATCATACCGGTGATAGCAGTCATCAGAACAACGATAACCAGCGGAGAAAGAAAAATACGGACAAGAGCGGCAACCACTCTGGTGGTAATCATGGCCATGAGAATAGAAGAAGCGAGTCGAGAGGAGATTTTAAAAAGAGGAGATTCAACAATGACAATACGAAGACGTCAAAGACCGAGAATAACCGGTTCCAAAGGAGGAGAATGACCACCGGTCATATCTTATAAATCTGGAAAAGAAGGATATATCGCCCAAAGCGCCCACAGCAGTTTAAGGTATGTTATAATTGTGGAAAGGAAGGACATATCGCTTCGAGATTGCCTTTGAAAGCAAAACCAAGTCCAATGGGATGGTGACTCGAAAAAAGGTGTCCCGAGAAAAGTCAAAGTCAAGCGGTTCTGGAAGAGCGTTAGTCGTGATCGGTCAACATCTGAGGAACCCAAACGAGGTGATCACGGGTAAGCTAATCATAAATTCATGCAAAGTTTATACCTTACTAGATCTAGGTGCTACCCATTCATTTATTTCTCCTGCGTGTGCTCAACGTTTAAACTTGACTCCAGAGAAATTAGACTTTGATTTATCTGTGGAGACTCCGTTAGGAGAAACTTTCATCACATCCACTGTTTATAAATCTTGTTTGATCCAAGTTGGCACCATCACATTACCTGTTGACCTTATTTCTTTAAAGATACTTAATTTTGATGTGATTTTAGGGATTGATTGATTAACTACTCATCATGCCAAAATTGATTGCTTTCGTAAGGTTGTTAGTTTTCATATTCCTAAGCAACTTTGTTATTCAATTCAAGCAACCAAACCATTGAAGTCAAACACTTTCATATCAAGCCATAAAGTCATTCGTTTATTGAAAATGGATGTTAAGTTTTCTTAGCCCATGTTATGGACTTGAACAAAAAATCGATTTAAATGATATTTCTATTGTTAGTAAATTTCCGACGTATTTCTGAAAAAATTTCCGCCTACTCCCGAGCGTGATATTGAATTCGTATCGACTTTGAACCCCAGACAAAACCCATTTCTAAAATCTCATATCGAATGGCTCTATTGAACTTGAGAGTTAAAAACCCAACTATAGAAGTTGATAATCGAGCCTCTATCTCGGTGACTTCCTTTGTGGAATGCATCAAGCCGAACTCTCCGTAGGGGGCTTATATTATTCGATGCGATAGTAAAAGCGATAGTGTCATTGTGACGTCTTATCAAGGTTGGGATCGAGTCACGATTGAGAACAACCTAAGTCGGTAATCGAAATCGTAGCTTTCAGGCTTAGTTGGTTATTATCGGAGATTCGTTGAAGGATATTCTCGAATCGCTATTCCATTAACTTGTGGTGACTCGTAGAGATAAAAAATTCGAATGGAGCAAGGAATGTGGGAAGAGCTTCGAAGAACTCAAGAGGAGACTCATTTCGGCACATGTTTTGACCATACCATCCTGGAAAAACGAACGTGGTAGCTGACGTGTTGAGTAAAAGATCATATACGAGTATGAGTGCGATATTGTCAAAGACCCATTTCATATAACTTACAAATAATAGATATAAAGTTAAAGACTCTAGGGACTCACGTGATGATATACAAGTAGAACCGACTTTAATCGATAAAGTTAAAATCGTTCAAGCTACACACCGGAGCTGATGAATATGAAGAAGGAGGTACAAGAAGTTGTTATTCCAAAAGTGAGAATTGGCGATGTAAGGAAATCTCAAACCTTCGATTTATTAGTCCATTTGAAATCCTCGATCGAATAGGAACTGTGGCCTATAGACTCGTTTTATCGCCAAGTATGACACGTGTTTATAACGTTTTTCGCGTATCGATGTTACGTAAATATGTGGATGACCCGAACCACATTATTGAGTTAGAATCAGATGAGATAATTGAAAATTTAACGTACGAGGAAGTACTAGTCAAGATCTAAAGAAGCATGTCCTACGCACAAAGGTTATACCACAAGTTAAGGTCTTGTACGTGAAGGAACTATGCTATTGAAGAAATGACCTGGGAGTTGGAATCATAAATAAAAACGAGGTATTTTCACCTTTTCGAAACGCCAGGTACGTACGTCAATTTCGAGGACGAAATTTCATAAGGATGGGAGATTGTAAGACCCCAAATTTTTTTTTTATATAATGGAATTTCCTCTATTTATTATTTTGAAATATTAAGGGTTGATTTGATTAATGTGGTTAGTTATGGGTAAAATGCGCAAATATCTCAAATAAGCAAGTGGTTATAAAATATTCTTCTTTATTATGGGGAATATTAGTTTGGTCGTGGAATATTTTTTCTTTGTCGAGGAATATTAAATACGACGACGTAGCCTTGTGTGGGCCCCCATAGGAAAGTGATTGGATGAAGAAAGCGACAAGTATAAGTTGTTTATAAATAACAGGCGTAGTTATTACCGAATTATCTTGTTGGAATACCCGGTGGTTAAAACATAGTGTACGCGTTGTTGCGCGATTATATTGCGGTATTGCACTAATTATTGATTCTTACGTAAGAAAGGCTTACTCAATAATTGTTACAGGTGAATTCTTATTCAATATTTTATTTTATTGATTCAATAATTGTTGCGTTGATATTTTATATTACTGTTGTTCCAATAATTGTCACTACACAGTATTTTCCATTATCGAAGCAATAATTCATATTATCTGAATAATATTATTAGATAACATTATTGATAATGTCTAGAAAGTTCTGTCTAAGGAGAGGTTTGGTCACCTAATTGCGCGCCAGTAAGGAGAAATCATTATTGAAAAGCCCCATCTTTCCTGGGAATTGCTTGGTTGTCAGTATTGTGATTCTGTAATATTATTTGTGAATAATTAATTATTAATTTATATGATGAGGAAAATATTCATTTTATATGGACATAAATGGAGAATTTTTTTTTAAAGTAACAATTGTTGAAAATCGATATTTTATCTTTTCTGATAAAATAATATTTTATTATATTATTATAATATAATAATGATGATATTTTTACAATGAATGTGGGATATATGAGTATATGAGGAGAAAGAGTATTTTTGTTACTAAAAATGATTAAAACATGTTTTTCATGTTTGTGGACCCCATTTCTTGACTGAAATTTGATTATAGCTTGTAAAATTCTCCGTTTGTGAATTTCGGTCAATTTCTGTTTGGAATTTGGAAAAATTTTCTTCTGCAAAGTTGTAGAGAATGGAATTTCCTATGAAAATGACATGAGGTTTGAATTTTTCTGATAAAAGGGCTATTTATTATGAATTATTGAAGTTCCAAAGTTTCGAAATAATTGATTTTTGGAAGTTTTAATTATGTTTATTAAGAAAAATATTTTTTTTTGTTTTGTGGGCTACACTAACATGTGCATAATGAGCTGAGATCAGTTGTCTAAGGTGGGCTTGAAAATTATATATATATATATATATATATATATATATTAATTCTTTATTAAATTTTCTACTTTGGTGTTCTAAGCATTTTTCTATAAATAGGGTGCTTAGGTTAGAATTGAAAATCACACCAGAAACTGAAGTTTTCTCTTTCTTTCTCTCTCTATATTATCGAGCGTATTCTTGTGAGTATTTTGATACTTTGAGTATTGTTATACGGTGCAAGTTACCTTCAAAGATTATATCCAAAGATTCCAATGTAAATCTTGTCTTTTTGAGGTAAAGGATGTTATTTTTTTATAAATGATATTATTTCTTTCAATATCATTATACCGGAATATTGGTAAGATTTTTCTTGTGAAATTCTTATCTTTTCATGTCGAGATTACTATTCACGAGTTACTATTCACGAGTTACTATTCACGAATTACTATTCACGAGTACTATTCACGAAGCATGATGATTTTTCTTGTGGAATTTCTACCTTTTAGTGTCAAAGTTACTATTCACGTATACAGAACTATTCACGTATATGACACTATTCACGAATACGACACTATTCACAGAAAAATTAAATTTTCTTTTCTGTATCCAAGATTATCTGTTATGGTTTCTATCTTTGATTGGATCTATGTTTTGATCTTTATTTTTGAATTTTGCTCCACAATAGTTTATTATGGAGTATTTTTGAACATAGATAAACCGAAGTACAAATCCTTACTATTTGTTCTTTTGTCTCACTGGATTCGTTTTCTTTAAAATATATTTTTCATCATCCTCAGTTCTAAATGATGATATAACTGAATATTTTGGCCTGTAGTGCAAAGATGAATGATTTCTTAATGAATATCTTTAGCCCAAAGTGCAAAGATGAACAGGTGTTGAGATGAACATGACCGACTGATGAATATCTTTGGCCTGTAGTGTAAAGATGAATATTTGATTCTAGATATATGTTGATTGATGTTACAGGGATAAAATGTTGACGATAGACTTTTAAATTCATATATAGAAGATAGTAGATTTTATTCTCTATTTAACTCTTCTAATGAATTATTATTTCCCCTGGGAATATTGATCTGAAACTTGTTGTCTATTGTATTTTATCAGATTTTTCCCTGTTGAAGACTAACGATAATTTGTTCTATGTTATCTTAGTCATAATATTCTTTACTGGGCTAGTTGAGCTCACCCTTTTCCTTTTTGTTCCATTTTTCTTCTCAGGAGGCGAGAATGTAGCGAGTACTAGTCGGGGTATGGAATGAAGGTTCTAGAAAGTCGTTTTAGTAGTCCTCACCATTTTTGTAAAATAATGTATCAATAATTAATGAGAACTTATTTGAGTGTGGATATTGTCTAGATGATAATATTTGTATTTAAACTCACAATTTTTATGTTGTATTACTAAAGTTGTAGTTGTTTCTGTACCATGTATTTGGCGACTCAGAATGGGTGATGTATACCTATTTTGGAGGCGTCACAGTATACATTTATTAAACTACGTCGTTTTAGAGATTGTTTTAAAAAATAAGTGGGATCGCAAGTGGCATTTTTATAAATAAAAGGAAAGTAAATGGGACAACTCTCTTTTAATATTATTTTATTTTTTAAAAGAATTTCTAAAACGACGTAGTTTTAATAAAGGTATGCTATAATTTAAGAGAGATATGTTATTTAAGAGATATGTTTTTGATCTATTCTGTATATTTAGGAGCCTATTATATTATAATTCAATTTCTAAAGATTAGGGGTGAGCATGGTGCGGTTTGAAGCCCAAACCGTACCCAAAACCACTTAGGTGCGGTTTAACAAATCCAAAATCACACATGAAACCGCTTGTGATTGGTGTAGTACGATTTTAAACTGTATGGTGAGATTTTATTTGGTGCGATTTCAGTTCCAAAATAAATTGAAACAACAAAAAATTTATATAATTTAGCATCACTACTTTAATTTTGTGACCATATTTGAAAAATATTTATCTCTTGAGCATGTTATTTCTTTGGTGAAGACTTCTAGGGTAATTATTTCTTTAGACCAACTCTATGGTCATCCACTGCAGACCTCCCTTCCAATTTAACTAGTAGTGACTTGAATAGGTCATTTTCCCAATAAGGTCTAAGCCTTCAATAAAAAAAATCCCACCCTAATCAAATGAACAATCATTTGGAACATTTAATTATGCGATCAATACTTTTTAATATGTTTGATTTCATTACATTCATACAATCAGAGACATCAAGATCATCCATCTGAGTATCCCTAAAAGGTCAATCCAGATTTTTATTTTTTCTTTCCAAAGGGGACAATATATTGTCTACATAATAGGCTCCTATATAACACTTCTCTCCACCATTTATACAAAAAGTCAGAAACATTATAGGTTAATCTATCAACATTGTGCGGTTTTGGTTTTATGTGTGCGGTTTAAGCTAGTAACCAAACCGAAATCGTAAATTTGATTTTTCAACCCAACTAATATCGTCACATACGCCAGAACCGTTGGTGCGGTTTTAATTAGTGCAATTTGTGCGATTTTTAGTGCGATTTTGGTTCTTTACTCAGTCCTACTAAAGATACATTTTATCATAGGGCTAGGAAAAATCCGAGAAGGGGCCAGAAAAGAAACTAGGGACTTACCCTGATTCTAAAATCTTTTGAGTGGTCGACTCAAAACAATGACATTTCATAATAAAGAAAGATGCTTTACACTAAGCTATCACCTTAATTTTGATGTATACTTCGTAGTTCGTATTTCTATATATTAAAATTAGGAAATTGATAATTTTATATGTATTTTTGATATTTTCACATAGTCTTCTCTCACATGAGTATATAATAATTCTTAAATCATTAACAACAGTTTCTCTAATCAACTCTGTATCTTTCATTTTGAAGAATACATCAACAAATCATTATACAACAGTTTCCTTATCTTTATTTGACTCTATTTTAATCCCTATATAGGATTTTACTCCCGAGTACGAGGGAATCAAAAGACCGTTATCTATATATATAAAATGACATTTCACACCCTCATTTAAGTGGACAACTCATCAATCATACACATCTTAACATTTTTTTACTACTTCATTTTCAAATTATAAACTTAATATTGACTAAAAAAAATTAATTTCAAACGTATTCAAATTTAAAATTGATATAAATTTATGTCAATATAATTATAAATATTATAAAAGTATTATTAATTATAAAATTTGTTGTTTTCAAAATTTAAATGAATCATATTAAATTTAAATTTAAAATTAAAAATATCAAAAATTAACTTTTTAAAAGTTAATATTGATCTTATGTATATTTGCAATTACAATTCATTCAATACTCACTCCATAAGTTACTTAAAATTTAAAATAAAATAAAAATTATTTTACAGCGGAATATAATTGATAAATTATACTCTCTTTTATAAATTATAAGATTATTATTAATTTGATGTTTTGACTGTTGGAACTTTTAACTTTTAAATTTCCTTATTTAAAGAATCAATATAAGGAACCTGTTGGGTACATAGTGAAAAAATTGAATCCCTATTTGTAAGACCCCGAATTTTATGAAATAAAATTATTCAATTTTTCTTATAATTCTTATTCATTAAATGGTTAAATTGATAAAAGTTAAAGTTAAGGGTGATATATAAATTTTTTTTTCAAAATACATGCAAGTGGTTATAAAATATTCATTGTTATTTGGGGAATATTAGTTTGGTCGTGGAATATTAGGTATGGCCAGTATAACCATTTATGGGCCCCATATAATGAATAAGCGTCAGGATGAAGAAAGCGACAAATTTGAGTTTTTATAAATACTAGCGTAGTTATTACCGATTAACATTGTTAGAATACGGTGGTTAAAATCAAGATGATGTCTGGCGTAGTTGGATAGTAGCACGGTATTGACGCGATATTTTTTCAATTATTGATTCTACGTGAGAATGCACTACTCGATAATTATTACGATAATTATTGTTCAATATTTTATTTTATTGAATCAATAATTGCTTTGCATTGATATTTTATATTATGGTTGTTTTAATAATTGTCATTGCACAGTATCTCCATTATCAGATCAATAATTCATATTATTTAAATAATATTATTAGATAGCATTATTGGCAATGTCTAGAAAGTTCTGTCAAGGAGAGGTTTGGTCACCTAATTGCTTGGCCAAGAAAGAGAAATCCTTATCGGAAAGCCCCCTCTTTCCCGGGCTGCCCATGGTTGTCATTATTGTGATTCTGTAATATTATTTGTGAATAATTAATTATTAATTTATATGATAATGAAATATTTATTTGATGTGGATATAAATGATGGATTTATTTATGTGGTTATAAATGAAGGAATTGATGTTGAGGTATTTTATTAGTATTTTGTCGGATTGGAGGTATTAAAAGATCAAATCGATTGTTCTTACTGACTTTATTGTGTGAGTTATAATTTTTAATCGTAGATTGGATCGTTGTGATTTTTGGATATGTTATACATATATAAGTTGAGTATATGTTCACAAATTTTGAACCGTTAAAATGAGCGTATAATTTGTTATGAATTTTAAGAGGTGATTGATTCGGAAATTAGGTTTATAAATGATTTTGGTGGAAAATTCTAGAAATGGGTGGGCCCCATTTTTTGGTTGTTGGGGAAGAAGATGGTGATTTTTGGTGGGTGGAATAGTATGGTAAAGCCATCAGTAAGTGAGTCAAGTCTACTTGACGTCTTAACATTTTCCTATAAATAGAGGGCTAAGTTAGAATTGAAAATCATACTAGAATTCATAAGTTTTCTCTCTAGATTATCGAGTGTATTTTGTGAGTATTTAGATATTTGGTGAGTTGTTATTCATCGGTCTAAAGTTTCCTTGACGTCATATCAATATCCATTAGAAGTCTTTGTTCTTTTGAGGTAGACCTGAAAAAGATGGCCCAGTTCATGGTAGTCACTCACTAAAAAGGCCTTTTTGGCTGACCAGATTGATTTATTTCGACCATGGAGGCTCCTACCCACCAAGGGCCCATGATTTTTATTTTTTATTTTTTAAAATAAAATGTTACTACTTGTGAATTGTGAAGCTTGAACACAAGACTTGTAAGTAAATAAATAAGAGTTCAAACCAACTAAGCTACAACAACTATTTATTTTTAATGCAATCTTTAATATATTTTAACTATAATTGAAAATTATAATTAAGATATGTAGTTAATGTAGGTAATTAATTAATAATACTAATTTATAATACTATTAAAATTTTAATTGATTGAGATATGTAGTTAATAATTTCAAAGTATAAAATTATTAAACTAACAATTATTAGTTTAAGTTAGATAATTGTGCAATCCCCCTACTTATTGTAGTAAATTTGGAAAGTAAATCAATCATTATGCCTTAATTATGCATTCTCCCTACTTATTTGGAAAGTAAATTAATCATTATCCCAAATCATGCCTTTAGAATAATATCTAAAATTATAATACTATTAAAATTTTAATTGATTGAGATATGTAGTTAATTTAAGTAATTAGAATTATTGTTTATTATAAATTATTTTATTATTTTAATATTTATTATTATTATTTTTTTTTAGTGTATCAAGATTTTTGCAAAAAAAAATATAGGAAAAGCCTCATGGTATTCCGCTACCACTACGAACATAGCCACGGGCTTAAGAAATCGCATCAAAACTTCAGGTTTTTTTTACCACTTGCTTGCCGTTGCAGTCTATTTTGAGGTAAAGGATAGTAAGGGATTTTAAGGGTTATTATGTTTTTTCAGTTTCGTAATTTTTCGACCTTCAAAAAATTGGAAAAATTTGAAATGATAATTTGATGAGTTTTCTTGATTGTGTCCAAAATGGCTATTTTTGGATGTATAGATTAAGAGTTGTGAATTTTATGAGAAAAGACTATTTTAAAAGTAACCGCTTATAACTCCTTGTGGTTAACTCTAAAATTGATGAAATTTTCATTGGGAGTACATCTATATAATATCAGTGTACTCTCTGAATTTCGAAATTTTTGGATAAAAGTACAATTTATGATAAATGTCTAAATATTCAGCGGTTTTGGCCATATGAAAAATAGTAAATGAATTTTAAAAAATTCCGGGAAAAATATATGTTCAATATGGGACTATATTCCGCTAAATTCCAGAAAAGAAAATTTGTTTGTACTGATTTGGTATTTTTTATGAAAATGGAATAGTTATGAGTAAATGAATTAAATATGTTATGTGAAGTAAGAAAATTGGAAAATAGGATTTTATGGCTTGAGAATCCTATATAAGGTATATGCAGATTTTTGATGAGGGTTTTGGTTATTGGTGATGAAATCTTATGAGTTTGACATTTTAGGATGATTAAATGTATTATTTAGTAAAGTGTAAACAATTTAAATAAATTGTTTATAAGTTAAGAAAGATTATTCTTTCAATATCATTATACTAAAATATTGGTATGGATTTTATTGTTGAATTTCCACCTTTTTCATGTCGGGGTTACTATTCATGAGTTACTATTCACGAATACGACACTATTCACCGAAAAATAAAATTTTCCTTTTTGTCCAAGATGTCTATTATGGTTACTATCTTTGATTGAATCCATGTTATGATAATATTGTTTTTATTATCATATATAACATTTTTATAATCCTGGTGAAGAAATTTCTCTTTGACTTGAGTGTAAAAATGGGTAGATTATTGGTATGATCATGACTATGGGTTCTCTTTGGTCAGTAGTGCAAAGATGAATTGTTGACCGGTATGATCATGACAATTGAATTTATAATTGAATATTTTTAGCTTAAGTGCAAAGGTGAATTGATCAACATGGTTATAATTATGGTTTATATAAATTCTGAAATGATTATGTATTTCTTTGAGATATTAATATCTTTGGCTTGTAGTGCAAAGATGAATTATTGATGAATAACTTTGGCTTGTAGTGCAAAGATGACCTGTTATTGAATATCTTTGGCCCGTAGTGCAAAGATGACATGTTGTTGAATATCTTTGGCCGTAGTGCAAAGATGAAATTGTTAGTATGATTATAAACATGAATTGTGATTTGGTATAACCATGATCTTTGATGTTTCAGGTAAAGACATGTGATGAAAATTATCTTCGTCCTGGATGCGAAGAGGAATTTAGAATCACAATTATGATTATGAGTTATTCATATGATTGTGGGAAATTTGTTGATTGATGTTACGAGGATAAAACATTGTTGGTGGATTTTTAACATGGAAGATAATAGACTTTATAGTCTATTTGACTCTTCTAATGGATTGTTCGATTCATTTGCAACTATGGTTGAAATTTTTATCATCTACCATATGTTCTAAATCTCTGATTTATTATTGATGAAGGCTATTGATAATTTAATTATCTTTAGTTATGATATTCTTTACTGAGCTAGTTGTGCTCACCCTTTTGCTTCATAATTTTTTTCAGGTATTAAGAGTGTAGCTGGGTCGAGCGGGGGGTAACAGGGGAATAGAACGGTGGTCATCATTTAGTAGTTATATTTGGTGAATCAAATAGGGTGAGGCGAACCCAACGTTGGAAGGGTGTTTTGCCACTATCATACAAGATGTCTAATGACATACAACCTTGTGTCATCATAAGACAGGGTTGTGCACATCCACTTACTGAGTATATCTACGAGCACTACCTATATGATCTTGGAGTTTATTTGAAGTATAATTCTCAATTAGAGACAGTAGAGATAATTATATGTCAAGAGAAGACTCATCATTTGAAAGAATATGATAGTAATCTTCTCGTTTCTCTTTGGGGTCTATTGGGTCAACCAAGGATAATTCTGTGGCCATATGATATCTAGTATAACCTAGACGCATGGCCTCCCATGTACGAAGGTTTCCTTGAGCGTTTCCCAAAGATTTTAATTTTTAAAAAAGTTTTTGACTATACCTTTATGTAAGGTGCCATTGTGACGTGCTATCCAAGGTTGGGATGAGAGTCACAGTTGGTATATATTTGTATCAAAACTCACAACATATGTGTTGTTGTATTTTGCACGACAATTGTTGTAATAAAGTTGTAGTTGTTTTCTGTACCATGTATTTGGCTACTCAGAATAGGTTGGATGGACTGGATCTGTTTTGGGGTTGTCACACTATTTTGCATAATGACCTAATAATATTGCAGAATAGGGAAAAAGATAAAAAAACTGTTGTGAATGCTCTTACCTTCATCTGAGAAGGAATCATGTGGAAATATCAAAAACACAGGTGGAAATAATGCTCCCCTAAAACTATACACATGTTGTGGTACTCTTTTGCTAGTTTAAACTACTTTCACGAGTGGGTTTTATAACTTCTTGATATTTATCCGTGTTGAGTTGAAGTTATTTACTATTTTTTTTTCCTCTAAAATTAGAGATACATTTATAAAATGACAACTTTTAAATATAATTTTTATATTCTCAAATATAGCCTTAGTATTAGGTAGTAATTTGGTTGTGGTGGTGTAATATTGAAAATAATAGTGAAAAATAATGATAAATTAAGAACATCATGTTACTTTATAATTTTAAAATAGATATGTATTTCTAATTTTAGAATGGACTTAAAAAAATATCTCTAATTTTAGAATAGAGAGAGTACTACTACTTGAGGGAACTTGTTCATATCCACTAGTAATGGTCTCAAATTTATTTTTGTAGTAGCTTATATATAAGTTAATCATTTATCAATGTATTTTATTCATTTAATTATTAATTTTTTCGATGTAATAATATCATTTAATCAAAGTTGGTGATTATTGTAATTTTGAATGAGATATATAGTTGATTTTGCTTATGAAATTTTGCAAAGGAAAAAAAGACAATAATTTCTTCTATCATTACCCAAAACAATAAACTAACAAGAAATTCATAAATTTAAAGAGACATAATTGTTTTGATTTACCCATTGAACGACCCATGTTTTTATCCATGTAATGATGTAACCCATCTTTCTATCATTACCCACTTAATCCAACCCACCTAAGATTCACTAAAATAGATGAATAATTTTTGTTAGTATATATACTTTGTGGTTTTAATAATGAGAATGCATACATGGGCTAAATTGAGATTGTATTGCTTTATAACTTGATTGGGTCATGTTAATTCAAATATAGTTATGCATATTAATAATATGATATGGATTAATTGCATGATTTTTATAGGGTCCTTTACATAAGTATACAACAAATAGAAAGTAATTACAAGAAAAGTGCATCAACTAAATAATTACAAAAAGAGTGTAATTAAGACTCATATTACAAAAATAGTACAATTCACATTAATAAAGAAATCTAAAATCAAGGATAACTAATAATTCAAATTCAAATTCAAATCTTGTCTCTAACAACAATTTCAAATCCATATTTCAAAATTCAAATCAAAATGAGAAAATTAAAAATTAAAAATTATGAAGGAGCTAATGTTCATCATCCTCCTCTCGCGCCACTTCTACTACAGCCACATCGCATCGCCATTGCCATACGAGAGTTGCTATTCTGAATTTCTTTTGACGATTTGGTTACCCATAAAAATTGAAATGGTTACCTTTATACGAATTTTGACTAGTAACTGCATCACATTTAAAATAAAATTGGTAATCAAATAAAACTGAATTGGTTACCTTATCAAATGGTTTGGTAACCAACTATATGAAATTTGGTTACCAACTGCATCACATCCAAAATAAATTAGTAACCTAATAAAACTAAATTGGTTACCTTATTGGAAGGTTTAGTAACCAACTGCATAAATTTTGGTTACCAACTGCATCACATTCAAAATATATTAGTAAGCTAATAAAACTGAATTGGTTACTTTATCAAATGATTTGGTAACCAACTACATGAAGTTTGATTACCAACTGCATCACATCCAAAATAAATTAGTAACCTAATAAAACTAAATTGGTTACCTTATCGGAAGATTTCGTTATCGGTGAAAATAAAGAATGGACCTGGTGGTGTGGGAGGAGGCGGAGGATCGAGGAGAGGGAGGCGGGAGGGAGGAGGGTGGGGCGTGGGGTGTGGGGGAGAAGGGTGGAGGAGAAAGGGCGGGAAGAGGGGGGAGGAAAGGAGGCGTGAGGAGGGGGGATGCGGGAGGAGGAGGGAGGAGGGGAGGTGGAGGGTGGGGGAGGAGGAGGAAGAAGGGGGAGGGGAGGGGGGGGAGGAGAGGAGGAGAAAGGAGGAGGAGGGTGGGGAGGGAGTGGGAGGAGGGAGGAGGAGGAGGGAGGCGGGAGGAGGGGAGGAGGGAGGAGGGAGGAGGGGGAGGCGAGGGGTGGGAAGGGTTGGAGGAGGAGGAGGAGGAGGAGGAGGAGGAGGAGGGAGGGAGGAGAAGAAGAAGGGAAATAGAAATGGAGTGGGAGAAAATCGTGGGAGAGATGGGGAGAAAATTGTGGGAGAGATAGGGGAGAAAATCATGTGCATAATTAAAGGGATAAGATTACACTCTTTTTGTAATTAAGTATTGCACTAGTATTGTAAATAAATATGGAAGTGTATTAGTTGTGTAAAATTTTTATGAGGGCACTATTGTTGTAATTATTTTTAAAAATGTAATAGAATATGTAATTGTCCCGTTTTTATATTGGACTGATATGACAGGAATATGTGTATTATGGACTAATTGGGCTGATCCATAAAGTGGGCTATTAAATTTCAGCAAGTTTGATTTTGTTTCTAATATATATATTGCCAAGTAAACCTTTCAATTATAGAATCTTAAGGAGTCTTCTTTATATGGAAGTCTGTTTGGCATCTTTTAAGAAATTCAATATTGATGGGATTTGTTTCTTTAATATATATGTTGATATATTGGGTTATATATCTTTGTTAATCTATTTTGATATGAAGACCAATTCGAATATGAATTGGAGCATTTAAGGAGTTTGAGATTTGGTTTTTGAATTCGAAATATAAGGTAATAGGTTGTTATCGTT
This sequence comes from Panax ginseng, assembly GCA_020205605.1. Taxonomy (NCBI): domain Eukaryota; kingdom Viridiplantae; phylum Streptophyta; class Magnoliopsida; order Apiales; family Araliaceae; genus Panax; species Panax ginseng. The sequence goes on along the minus strand of CM035148.1, from coordinate 121,463,534 downwards.
GGAGTCTAAGTCTTATCATTATTATTCTTTATTAGCCTGTTATATTTTTTGAATTAATATTGCTGGGATATATCTTTCTAATATATATATATATATATATATATATATTATTAGTTTCTCAATAATGGAAGGAGTTAACTAAGAACGAATCCTATTATAACGACGGTTTTATCTATCGCTATATAGCATAAAAAGTTGTTTTTATATGCTATATAAATAACTTTCCGTTCTTATATAGTTGATTGCTCTTAGTTCGCTCCCTCCAGTTCGCTGGAGAGAGCCAAACTATATATATATAGTTACCAATTCAAATTTAATTTGGAGATTAGCTAAGGAATCTGGTGTATTTTGAATTTGATTTGTTAACAAGTTTTCAGCTATTAAAGGAGTATTAGTTCTAACAGTATTATTCTTTGATATATTTGGCTCCTTTATTTTAGCAAATTATATATGATTATCTTTATCTTGTTAAAGATTTTATAGTTGTTAGTAATAACAGTATGCTGATATTGCTTTTTTCATTGAGCCTTTCACGCTAACAAATTTGGACTAGCCATTGTTCTCCACTTTATATATATTCAAACCTGCTGGGCAAAAAAAGGCACAAGACTACAAAGCTGAAATTCACAGAGCATTCTTCAAAATCATATCTGAGTCATATTCAAGTCATTGTGTCATTTCTTTAGGTTTCAGATTATAGCAGAGTCTTTGTAATCCATCTCCTAATATCTATTGTAAACAGAGTTTAAGTCAAGGTTGGCTTGGGGGGGGGGGTTTGTTATTGTAATATTCAGTCTGTTCAACGAAGGTATCAAAGTCTCAGAGGTGAGAGGTGTTGCAAAAGTGCAAAGGGGGACAGAGGTGTCTAATCGATCGTCGTTGTAACATGGAGTTTTATTTTCTGTGTAATTGCTGAATATTATTTTAATAAAGTGAGTCTCCAAAACCTTTTGGTATTGGATGTAGATTAGGCCACTAGAGTAGATGTAGGGGCTGAACCACGTAAAAATCTTGGCGTGATTTACTATTCTTTTGTTTTGTGTTATATGCTTTAGTATTTTGCAGATTCTGGTTTAACTCGTGGTCAAAATTATACTAAAACAGAGAGATATTAGTTGTCCGATTATAAAAGACGAAAAATATATACTACTACAGACACGTATTAGTTGTCCGATTATAACAGACGAAGAACATATACTAATACGGACAAAGTTAGCCTGTCCAATTATAATATGTAGTAGTAAACTTCAAAAATTGACCACTGTAGATCACTTTTGGGTATTTACTTAATTACAAAATTATAATTTTACCCATTTAATTGTGGGTTAATGGGTTGGAAAAAAAATTTGTCAACTAGTTGTTGTCGACATTTCTAAGAATCACAAGCGCCACAACAGAAAATGATATTTTCACAGCAAAATCGTTGCTATAGATTCTATAGAGACGATTTTTACCGTCGTTATAACGACATTTTTGTTGTGAAAATATCAAAAAATAGTGTGGAAATATTGGTTTTAAATTTTGTTTTACAATGTAAAAAAATTATAAATTAAGTGCATTTATCATTTACTTTATATATAATAATTTTTGAATTACTTGTGATAATTGAATATATATACGAGGTTCAATTGTAGTGTGGCTTTTCAAAAAAATAAATAAAATTGAATAATGAGTATACTTTTTAGTTTTTTATTTGAATAATGTTGTAATGAGTACTTATTACTGATCTGCACTATTAATTGTGTATTAACAAATATAAACTAGTACTAGTAAATGGATTCCTCTATTTGAATGGATATATGCATATTAATATTGTACACATGATAGAAGTACTCTTTCTGTTTTACCATTGTTATCGTTCACGGGTGACGACCCAAAAGGGTGGAAATCGTAGGGTTTTCTTTCTTTTTTATTGCGAGACTTATAGTCTCACTCATAGAATAAGAGGTTTATTAATATTAATTAAACATTAAAATTATTATCAATAATTTTATAATTCATTTGTACTTATATTTCTCCCAAATGGAGGAAGAAAAAGAAATGCAAGTATTTTCTAAATATATATGAACTGATTCTACTTCTTAAATTTACACCTTATCAATGCATTACAATATAATGTGACACATAAGTAAGCCAATTATGTTGGGAATATCTGAAACCAGATCTTGATCTAAAAGATTAACCTATTAGGTCTATGGTCCATTAGAACATATATATTCTTAATTTTTCTCCTTATATTTTGATGTGAAATTTTACTATCACAGTGTACCTTAACAAATTATCCATAGATTTATAAACAGAAGGGGAAGGGGGAGGTTGGAAACGAACAAATGCCAAAAAAGACTTTTCAATATTTACACAAACAAACGCCAAAAAAGACACTTCAATATTTACATAATGATCATATCAAAATTCAAGCATGCAAATTATTGACAAAGGGTTTGGAGATCACCCCTTGGACAAAATTTTCTTTAAATTGATCAAAAAGAAAGAAAATAAAATATTTAAAATAACAGAAAAGGTATTCTCTCCCTGTCTTTAATTATTTTTTATCAGCATTCTCTGAACCTAATGACTATATGCTTTTTACTTCTTTATTTACTAATTGTGAACTCACAGTTGTGTACTAATTAAAAAATCCTAGCCTTTAAATTTTGATCTTTTATGAAGAGACGCTTCCCTAAATTTCTTATTTTGTGCTCTTTTTCTTTTTATTAGTAGTATTTTAGTCTCTTTTACTAGATTGATCTCCCTTCTTTGTGAAAGATTTTCTTTATTTTCTATCGTGAGGCCCCATTTTTTTTTTTTTTTTTTGGATATTTTTTTCTTTGGTTGGGATACTTATTTTTCATAATGGGAGTGGGAGAAAAATATCTGTCTTTATCTTGAGGCAAAACTCTTTCACGATTTTCTCTTAAAATATTTCCCTTCTCTCCCTCATCTCAAAGGCAAAAGACTTTAAGTTCAACCATAGCCACTGACTATAAGTTTCTATGGTTTGAAATATTCAGCCATAGAATTTAAGTTCTTATTCAACCATAGCCACTGATCATTAGAGTACGCAGAGCCACAGATTAGAGTACGACCAGATTATACGGATGCTGATTACCCTAATAGTTCGCTACTGTGTCAGCTCGAGTCTACTCATGTATCTTATTTATTTTAAGTTGTATATTCCGTTTGTTTATTATCATTTATTTTTTTTCTTTAATTTTTATTTATGTTTACTAGTAGTTATTATTTGTAATTGTATCAATATGGCGGTGATGCTAAGCACGATGGTGAGGACGACGAGTATTGGGATGCTGCCAATGATTTTCATACACCGGAGCAGTAACGTCGACCCGGCCCCTCCGATGATTCCCCACATACCGATGGTAGTACTAGTCGTAGGTTGTAGATATAGATTAAATGTACATTGTAGTTAGTTTTATTTTATGTTGTAAAACATTTGTTCGATATTTAAATTTATTCTCGTTAGATTATTGTTCATTATATATTGTTGTTGGTTGATTGCGTTGTTGGGATATGAATATTATATTGTTGGGAAAACCGGCTTAAAAAAGGTACATGAGTACAAAATTATGGATTAAAATCTTGGATATTTAAAAATAATTTTTTTTAAAAAAATTAATAAATCTCGACAAAATATTAATATTCCATTAGAAATATAACCTCCACAAAATTAATATTATATTGACACATGGAATTTTAATTTCGACGGAATTTGAGTGTTTTCGACATAAATTGCGTCGAAAATAGCCCTTTATATTTGAATACTGCATTGACACGTGGTAGTATAATTCCGATGAAAAATTTTGTTTAAAATTAATTATGTCAAAATTATATTATTCCCGACGCAAAGTTTGTCGGAATTATTTATTCTCAACGAAAAATCCCTAAGGAATTAATCCCGACTTATTTATTTCTGACGGAATTTTTGAACGGTTTTTCTGTCGGAAAGAACATAATTTTGACATAATAAGGCTAGTTCTGATAGAATTGTCCGTCAGAATTAAGCTTTTTTTGTAATGAAATAATACACAATTGAACTACTTTATAACATTAAAAAAGAACTTCTAATTATAATATTTGCCCTAGAAAAGTTTAGGTCTTATCTCATTGGATCCAAAATCATTGTCTACACTAATTTCGCTGCCCTTAGACATCTTATTTCCAAGAAAGACTCAAAAGCCCTTTTAATTCGTTGGGTTTTACTACTCAAAGAGTTTGACCTAGCTAGATAAGGAATAAAAAGGTTCTGAAAATGTGATAGCTGATCATTTGTCTCGTTTAGTTGTAGAGTCCCAACTCTGACCTATCATTAAATAAGTCGTTCCCAAATGAGTAACTTTAACTATAAAAAATGACCTTTTGTGATGGCTCAAATCCATCATATAAATTCAAAAATCATCACAAAGATTTTTGTGATGACTTTAGCCATCATGAAGCCGTCTTGTATACCCCCATCATGAAAGTCTTTTTATGATGGTTTTGACAATTATGTAAACGCTTAATGTTTTTGAGATGATTAATACAATCACATTAACACGTAATATGTTGTAATTGTAAAAGTCATCACAAAAAATACATGACTTTGGGGATCAAAGGTAAGAACGTTAATCCCTTTTTACAGATAATTTATTTCACTATATTAATTGTATCAAATGATACTTGTAGGATTCGAACCGTCCCTCCATTTGCAAACTAAATAACGAGTATTACACCACACCAAAGCCCAGATAATGATTATAATTTTAAAACAAAATATAAAAGGAAACATATGTGAGTTGACGTACAAAACAAAATTAGTCACACATAAGATTTTGTGATTGCAATGGCAGTTTCAAATACTCTACTATAAGATAGTAAAATTAGTTATCACTAAGAGTCATCATAAATTTTATTATTTTGTGATGGATTGAAAATTCCATCACAAAATCTACAAAAAAAATAGCCTTTTGTGATGGCTCAAATCCATTATATAAATTCAAAAAATCATGACAAAAGATTTTTGAGATGACTTTAGCCATCACAAAGGCCATCTTGTATACCCTCATCATGAAAGCCTTTTTGTGATGATCATGCAAACGCTTAGTGTTTTTGTGATTATTAATACAATCACATAACACGTAATTTATTGTGATTGTCAAAGCCATCCAAAAAATTAGTCATGGCTAGAAATTAGTCCCACATAAGATTTGGTGATTGCAATGATAGTCACAAATACTCTATAATAATGGAAAAAATAGTCATCACCGAGAGCCATCATATATTTTATTTTTTTGTCATTGTTTGAAAATTCCATCACAAAATATCTTCTATTTTGTAATTACAATTAAAAGTAGTCACAAAAATCTATTTTTTTAATGATTGTTATGTACGTCATAAAATATTTTTTTGATTATTTTTTTTATTAAAATATTAGTAATAACTTAAATGCAATCACGAAAAGGGTATATCAATAAGTGATGGCTTAAAGCATAATAAAAAGAAATTTTATTTTACTTAAAAAAATTTGCGATTGACATGATCATCATAATTATAATACATTGATGACAAAATTAGCCATCACTTAAAGTCATCATATATACTACTCCCTCCGTCCCATGATAAAAATCCTTATTACTATTTTGGGTAGTCCCATGTTAAATGTCCACTTTCCTTTAATAACCAAACTTTTACACATTTTTTTCTATTATGCCCGTAGCATTAAATATCTCATATTTTTTTATTCTAATTCTCTCTCCATATTTAATAAGTATAGAGAGATAATATTTTGAATTGAATAGCTAGAAAGTCACTCTCTCACCTACATTGAAAATAATTAATGACATATTATTATGGGTAATTTTATCATTTCATTCCTCTTCTTAATATGCGTGAAGAGTTCACCAGGACTTTTATCCTAGGACAGAGGGAGTACTATTTTGTGATTGCTCAAAAAGCCCATCACAAATTATTATCTTTTGTGATTATTTTTAAAAACTGTCACAAAGTTTCGTCACGTATTCTTATTTTTCTAGTTGTATATACCTTCTTTTTGTAATTGCAAATAAAATTCGCCTAAAAAATCTATTTTTTAATAATTGTCGTGATCGTCATAAAATATTATTTTGATTATTTTTTCATTAAAATATTGGTAATAGTTTAAATGCAATCACGAAAAGGGTATATCCATAAGTGATGGCTTAGTGCGTCACAAAAAGAAAATTTATTTTGCGTGAAAAATTTAGTGATCGACATGGTCATCACAATTATAATACATTGATGGTAAAATTAGTTATCACTAAGAGCCATCATATATACTATTATTTTGTGATTGCTCAAAAAGTCCATAAAAAATTAATATCTTTTGTGATTGTTTTTAAATACTGTCAGAAAGTTCCGTCACATATTCTTATTTTTCTAGTAGTTTTCTCCATATTTGACACCCCTTGGTTTGTGATATTGTGAACTATAAAGTTACTAGTGAGATTCCTTCCCATTGGTCCAAACAAGATAGGTCCAAATTTCTTTTACAAGTCAAAAACTTCTATTGGGATGACCCCTATATGTTTAAATCTTGCCCTGATCAAATCACTACTTGTGTCCCCAACCATGTGTTTAGAAGCATCCTATCATTTTGTCATGACTAAGCTTTTGGATGACATTTTGGAGGCAAAAAGACGCCTATCAAGGTCCTCTAACTTGATTTATATTAGCCTAGCCTATTTAAGGATGTCACAATTTTTTTTGCCAAATGTTATCGATGTCAGTAATTAGGGAGGATTAGCAGACGAAATATGATGTCAATGGACCCCATTCTAGTCATTGAGTTATTTGATGTGTGAGGAATAGATTTCATGGTCTCATTTCCCAATTCTTTTGAAAATCTGTACATTTTACTTGCAGTTGATTACGTGTCTAAGTGGGTAGAAACTATACCAACCAAGACCAATGATAACAAGGTTGTTTTCAAATTTCTGAAAGAGAATAATTTCTCTAGCTTTGGTACCCTTAGAGCTGTAATCAATGATTAAGGAATAAGTAGGGCTGGATGTTGAATAGTAGTCCCTAAATATAGTTAGCTTAGTTTGGTAAAATAAACTAAGTAGCATTTGCTTTGTTTTCCATAATTTACTTAATTTGAATAAGTGTCTATGCATGTACTATACTTTGAAAATTATAAACTCGTTTGACAAGTAAGAGTGCTGAATGTCGAATAATAGTCCTCATATTCAAATAATAGTTCTCATAAAATAAGTAACATTACTTAGTTTTCTATTGATAAAATAAACTAAGTAGCATTTGCTTAGTTTGTCACAATCTTCAATAAACTCAATAATACTCTCTCTTCAATCTTCAATACACTCAACAGTCAACTTAGTTTGTTTAGTTTTCCACCATCCTCAATAAACTTAATAGTTATAATCAATTACAACTATACATATTATTTTGTATATCAACTTCTGTATTCATTTAAATTACCAATAATCAACTACAACCGTACACATTCCTTTCTGTGACACCCCCAAATATAGGTACTTCAATTCCACATATCTAATGCTCACGATCCATCACAATCACATCTAAACTATCCATAATAAAGGATAATAAACTTCATCAATAAAAGATCCTTATAAAGGTTACATATCAAAACGAAATCCCAGATTATCAAACCTTAATTATTACATTTTAACAACGGAAAAATAATATAAAAATCCATAAGTTCATTACATAAGCTTCAAATAAAAGATAGTATAAGCATCAACTACTTATGTGTGAGACCCCAGATTTTATGAATAAATATTTAATTTTCTCGAAATAATTTTTTTTTGAATATTATGGTGTGGATTTGATATAATGTTATATAGTTATGGGTAGTATTTATAAATTTTGAAAAGTATGCAAGTTGTTGTATAATATTCGATTGGTGGGGAATATTCTTTTGTGGGGAATATTAAATGCGACGGTACAATCATTAGTGGACCCTACAACAAAATTATTGTCGAATTGAGAAAATGACAAAAATACTTTATGAAAATAACGGAGGAAGTTTTCTTTATTAGCTGTTGAAACACCGGTGTTAAAAATGCAAGATGTCTGGCGTGGTTGCATAGTAAGCACACGGTATATTGATTATTGATGCTTACGTGATAAGTCACTTTCAGTTTTTGTTTTATTGGTATTATTAATGTAATAAAAGCAGAATACTTTTATAAAGTTATTCTATAAATAGAATATATTATATTCTATTATGCATAGTGTTACATGCAGTGTTTGCATAATATTTTGCATAGTAAAATCTTTTTATATAAAGCAGAATACTTTTATAAAGTTATTTTATAAATATAATATATTATATTTTATTATGCATAGTGTTGCATAGTACTGCGTAGTGTTTTGCATAGTAAAATCTTTTATATAAAACATAATACTTTTATAAAGTTATCTGTTTTATTAAACAATAATTAAAATATATTATATTTTATTATGTATAGTGTTTGTATAGTGCTGCATAGTGTTTGTATAGTAAAATCTTTTATAAAGTTATTCATTTTATTAGATTATAAATAGAATATATTATATTTTATTTAAAAGATTTTGCTTTAAATATGGAATAGTTAGATTAAAGTAAATCAATCTGACCGATTCATGAGTTAGTAACTTATCTTGATCCATTTTCTATAAATAAAGCTCATTCCTTCATTATTTCTTACTTAATTCTTTGAAACTCAGAGAGAGAAATTATAGAAACTATAGAAAAGTATTTTGCTACTTCCCTACTCTTATATTCGGTTTCTTTTACGGTAAGGATATTATTTGTTGTACGCGTAAGTGGGTATTATTTCTTTTGTATTCATGAAGAGAAACACATTATTCCATTATTTATTATTACATTGGAATAACTTGTATACTGCAATTTACCTATACTTGGTGAAATTCTTACGTGATTTCATTATTTATTATTCCGTCGGAATATCCTATCTGCATGCGTTCTGTGGGACGGGTTTTATTATTTATTATTCGCCGAAATATCACATACTATGCGTTTCTTTGGACCTCATGGGACACTGGTTCCATTATTTATTATTCGCCGGAATATCACATGCATGCGTTTCTTTGGGACTGGTTCCATTCTTTATTATTACATTGGAATATCTCGTCATGCGTTTTCTGGGACACGGGTTAAGATTATTATTATTACATTAGAATAACTTTGTCTATCTTGCAAAATACCGCATGCATGGTGATTTCTTTTGTTATTCCATTATTTATTATACTCGGTTGGTTAAAGTTTTGACTTTTATACTCCATGAAATTAGTGGAATATCCTTGATATTTGCGCTTCATCAAGTATCTTTTCATGAAAATATTCTTCTGAGTATTCTTTAATTTTACTCTACAAAGAAGTATCATGTTGATAATTTGGACGTTATTAGTTCCTGAATAAATTAATTCTTGAATTTGTTTTATTGAATTCTTATATCATTGTCATCATCCTCATGTTTATATTATGTTGAAAGTCATCGTGGCACTGTAGTGCATAGATGGACTTGGTATAATTATGACCGAGGGATTATTATTCGGTAATCATGAGTAGTAATATTACAAATGATGTGGAAAAAGTCCTCGTTGGCCGTAGTGCATTGATGGGACGATTTTTGGTATGATTATGGCTATGGATTTTCTTGACTAATGGTGCAAAGATGAATTGTTTTATGGCATGATCGGGATAGTTGATGAAAACATGATTATATTTGGCGCGTGGTGCATGGATAATTCATGGTCGTGATACTAAAGAATATCCTTGGCACTTTAGTAGATGGGGATGATTTGATGATGTGGATTATTTATTAAAATTTGAGTCTCGGCCGATAAAAGTGATGAAAACCTTTTAAATCATAGAAGATAGTAGATTTTATTCCCTACTTGACTCTTCTAATGGATTGCTTGTTCATTGCGATAAACTTGATAGTTATTATATTTTATCGGTTTAACTTTGAAGGCTAACGATAAATTATTCTGCATTATCTTAGTCATAATATTTCTTACTAGACTAGTTGAGCTCACCTTTTCTTTCACTGTTCTCTTCAGGAAATGAGAACGTAGCTAGGACTAGTCGGGGAACAGAGTGATGGTCCTAGATGGTGCATTAGTAGTCCTCACTATTCGTGAAATAGTGTGATAATAATTGTAATGAGGACTCCTTTTGAGTTTGTATACTCTCTAGTGAGACAATATTTGTATTCAAACTCACAGTTTATTTTTGTCGTATTGTACTGGCAGTTGTATTATTAAGTTGTATTTGAATTACATTGCACCATGTATCTCTGGCGACTCAAGATGGGTGATGTATACCTATTTTTGGGGAAGCGTCACGGTTGGTATCAAATCTTAGGGATATGATCCTGGCCGAGATATGAGACAAGAACTAGGAGGGAGAGGCGGGAATTCCTTCATTTAGTATGACCTACCTAAGTTTATTTGGTATTTAATTGGTCAGTCAGAGTATAAGGATAATATGTGATATGTTAATTAACCCTTGTTTTATGACAGTTTTTGAAAATGACATCCGAGAATGTTGAGAATAGCAATGGAGCACATGAGACCGTGGAGACACCTCTAATCATCAACCAAGATAATGTGATTAGAGATGTCCATGTGGTGGTTGAGGATTAAAAGTTGCACTCAAGCTAGTCGCGAAGGTAGCAACTGAGAGTGACGAAGAAGAGGAACCTAAGGAGGATTTATTAGAAGAACTTATTGATCAAAATGTAGAATTGCAAAATCGTATTCATGAGTTAGAAGAGCAGGCTGAAGAATGGCAGGCGGTCGTGGAGCAAAGAGATGCAATCATTCAAAATTATATTACCCGATGTGTGATAGCTAAACAGGAGCGCTCTTTGGCAGAGTATACGATATTAAAGCTGGAATCTGAGAATTCAAATGTCAAGCTGCAGCTGAAAAAAGAAACAACTGAATGAGTGAGAATGAAAGATGCATGGGTAAAAGCCACACGACGCGTTGATATTGTGGAAAGAGAAGTCCGATCCAAGAAAGCTAAAATAGATGATATGTATTTCTCTTTTTCGACAGCAATTAGGAGAACCCATCATCGAGTTTTGAATTACCCTATACATTGTGGTCAACCCCAATTCGATATGGATCAAAGGCTAATGATTCAGATCATGGGCAGAGTGACGACGAAGCGGTTGAGGTGGAATATGCCTATAGCGAAAGTCAATTCCAGTGGTAATGACGACACCAAAGACTGTCCCGAACAAGTCAAATTCGATAGTTTAAGGGATAGCGTTTTTCGTGACGAGGAATCGAAAGAAGTTATCACTGGTTAGTTAATTATAAATTCTTGCAAAGTCTATACCTTATTCGATACCGGTTCTACCTATTCTTTTATCTCTCTTGCTTGCGCTCAACATTTAAATTTAACTCCGGAGAAGTTAGACTTTGACTTATTGGTTGAAACTTCGTTAGTAAAAACCCTCGTTACCTCCACTATTTATAAATCTTGTTGATTCAAATCGACACTTTCACGTTACCTGTCAATCTTATCTCTTTGAAAATACTTGCCTTTGATGCAATTTTTAGAAATCGATTGGTTAACTACTCATCATGCTTTTAAGTAAGGTTGTTAGCTTTCATATTCCTAACCAACTGTTATGCGAATTCAAGCAACCAAACCACTAAAGTCAATCATTGTCATATCAAGCCATAAGTAAAAAGAGCCCGGTCCTTTCGTTGTTGACTTTCTTGTGTGGAATATACTGGAAGCCGGACTTTCTGTAGGCAATATCGTGAATGACGATGACAAGTTGATAGGTATCAATGTGACGTATTATCCATGTCTTGGATGAGGGTCACAGTTTTGAATGATATTTCTATTGTTAATAAATTTCCTGACGTATTCTTAAAAACTTCTTAGCCTACCCCTAGAGCGTTAAATCGAATTTTGTATTGACCCCATTACAAAACCCATTTCTAAAACCCTCAAATATTTTCTTCACCTAAAACGAACGTGTAATGTGCCAAAGACGTTGGCTCGAGCTGTTGAAGATTACGATCGTACCATTCAATATCATCGTGGAAGTACGAACGTGGTAGCTGACGCGTTGAGTAGAAGATTGTATGCGGTAACAAGTGCGAATATACGAACCCACGTGAAGATAACGAATATACGATTAGAATCGACTTTAATCGATAAAGTGAAAGCCACTCAAGCTACATACTCAGAGCTGATGAATGTGAAGAAGAAGGTTCAAGAGGGAATTATTCTAGAAGCAAGAATCGACGAAGAGAGGAAATCTCAACCCTTGATTTAATTGGCCCATTTGAAATCCTCGATCGAGTAGGAATTGTGGCCTATAGACTCATTTTACCGCCAAGTATGTTGCGTGTTCATAACATTTTTTTTTCGTATCAATGTTACGTAAATATGTGGACGACCCGAACCACATTATTAATTTAGAACCGGACGAGATAGCGGATGATTTAACGTTTGAGGAGATACGTGTTAAAACCTTGGATAAGAAGAATCGTATTCAACACTCAAAGGTTATACCTCAAGAGTTAGAATTTGAAATGAAGTCGAGGTATCCTCACCCTCTTGGCATACCAAGTAATGCACGTAAGTTTCGAGGGCGAAATTCCATAAGGAGGGAGATTGTGAGACCCCAGATTTTATGAATAAATATTTAATTTTCAAAGAAATAATTTTTTTTGAATATTATGGTGTGGATTTGATATAATGTTATAGTTGTGGGTAGTATTTATAAATTTTGAAAAGTATGCAAGTTGTTGTATAATATTGATTGGTGGGATAATATTCTTTTATCGGGGAATATTAAATACGTGAGTACAACAATCATAGTGGACCCCACAATGTAATTATCATCGAATCGAGAAAATGACAAAAATACTTTATGAAAATAACGGCGGAAGTTTTACCGAATTAGCTCGTTGAAACACGGTTTAAATTATTAAAAGTACAATAATACGCGTGGTTGCATAGTAGAAATTACACTGTGATTGATTATTGATGCTTACGTGATAAGTCACTCGGTTTTGTTTTATTGGTATTATTAATTTAATAAAATGAATACTTTTATAAAGTTATTCTATAAATAGAATATAATATATTCTATTATGCATAGTGTTGCATAGTATCAGTATAGTGTTTTGCATAGCAAAATCTTTTTTATATAAAAGCAGAATACTTTTATAAAGTTATTCTATAAATATAATATATTATATTTTATTATGCATAGTGTTGCATAGTACAGATATAGTGTTTTGCATAGTAAAAAATTTTTTTTTATATAAAGCAGAATACTTTTATAAAGTTATCTATTTTATTAGACAATAATTAAAATATATTATATTTTATTATGCATAGTGTTTCGTATAATGCATGTATAGTGTTTGCATAGTAAAATCATTTATAAAGTTATTCGTTTTATTAGATTATAAATAGAATATATTATATTTTATTTAAAAGATTTTGCTTTAAATATGGACCGTCGATTAAAGTAAATCAATCGGACCATTCATGAGTTAGTTACTTATGAAGTCCATTTTTCTATAAATAAGCTCATTCCTTCATTATTTCTTACTTAATTCATTGAAACTCTAGAGAGGGAAATTATAGAGAAACTATAGAAAAGTATTCCGCTACTTCCTCCTCTTATATTCGGCTTTTACTCTGGTAGGGATATTATTTGTTGTACCCGTAAAGGGTATTATTTCTTTTGTATTCATGAAGAGAACTTACATTATTCCATTATTTATTATTCTCATTGGAATAACTCAGTATCATGGCTACCCTATAATTGGTGAAATTCTTACGTGATTTCATTATTTATTATTCTCGCTTGAATATCACATGCAAGGCGTTCTGTTGGACCGGGTTCTATTATTTATTATTCTGTTGAAATATCATGTTTGTATGCGTTTCGTGGGACCAGTTGTGACAACCCCAAAATAGGTCCATTCCAACCAACCCATTACGAGTCGCCAAATACATGGTAACAGTAAAAACAACTACAACTTTATTACAACAATTGTCGTGCAAAATACAACAACACGTATCTGTGTGAGTTTTGATATAAAATATATACCAACTGTGACTCACATCCCAACCTTGGATAAGACGTCACAATGGCACCTTACATAAAGGTATAGTCAAAAGCTGTTTTAGAAATTAAAATCTTTGGGAAGTGCTCAAGGAAACCTTCGTACATGGGAGGCCATGCGTCTAGGTTATGATAGATATCATATGGCCACAAAATTATCCTTGGTTGACCCAATAGACCCCAAAGAAAAATGAGAAGACTACTATCATATTCTTTCCAATGATGAGTCTTCTCTTGACATATCATTATCTCCATTGTCTCTAATTGAGAATTATACTTCAAACAAACACCAAGATCATATAGATAGTGCGCGTAGATATACTCAGTAAGTGGATGTACACAACCTTGTTTTATGATGACACGAGGTTGTATGTCATTAGACATCTTGTATGATAGTGGAAAAACACCCTTCCAACATTGGGTTCGCCTCACCCTATTTGATTCACCAAATATAACTACTAAATGATGACCACAGTTCTATTCTCCCCTACTTACTTCGCTCGACCCAGCTACACTCTTATTACCTGAAAAGAATTATGAAACAAAAGGGTGAGCACAACTAGCTCAGTAAAGAATATCATGACTAAAGATAATTAAATTGTCAATAGCCTTTATCAAGAATAACTTTAGATTTAGAACATATGGTAGATGATAAAATTTTCAACCATAGTTGCGTGAACGAAAGCAATCCATTAGAAGAGTCAAATAGACCATAAAGTCTATTATCTTTTCCATGTTAAAAATCCACCAACAATATTTTATCCCTGTAACATCACTCAACAGTTCCTTTCCACAATCATATGAATAACTCATAATCATAATTGTAGTTCTAAATTCCTTTTTTCATCCAGGACAAAGATAATTTTCATCACCTGAAACATCAAAGATCATGGTTATACCAAATCACAGTTCATGTTCATAATCATACTAATAAATTTATCTTTGCATTACGGGCCAAAGATATTCATCAACAAGTCATCTTTGCACTACAGGCCAAAGATATTCAACAACAGTTCATATTTGCACTACATGCCAAATATATTCATCAACAGTTCATATTTGACCTACTGAGCCAAATATATTCATATCTCAAAGAAATATATAATCATTTCGTAATTTATATAAACAATAATTATAACCATGTTAATCAATTCATCTTTACACTTAAGCTAAAGATATTCAATTGTAAATTCAATGGTTATGATCATACCAGTCAACAATTCATCTTTGCACTACTGGCCAAAGAGAACCCATAGTCATGAGCATACCAATAATCTACCCATCTTTACACTCAAGTCAAAAGAAATTCCATCACTAGGGTAATAAAAATGTTATATATAATAGTAAAATCAATATAATCAAAACATCTAGATTTAATCTCAAGAGTAATATTCATAAATCAACTATAATTTGGTTAGAAAAAGAAACTAATTTTTGTCGTGAATAGTACCCGTGAATAGTAACTCGTGAATAGTAACTCGTAAATAGTAACTCATGAATATTAACTCGTGAATAGTACTTCGTATTCGTACATAGTACCGTATACGTAAATAATGTCATATAAGTAAATAGTGCCATATACATGAATAGTGCAGTATCGTGAATAAGTCTGATATCGTGAATAAGAACTCCCACTCAAAAAAGGTAGAAATTTCACAATAAGATCCATACCAATATATCAAGATAATGATATTGAAAGAATAACATTATTATGAAGAATGTAACATCCCTTACTATCCCTTACTATCCCTTATAATCCTTACAATCCCCTACCTCAAAAGAAGCGGAAAGACTTACGATTTGGATATCGGATATATTATACAAGGAAACTTGCAGCGATGACTAGCAACTCACCAAGTATCTAAATACTCACAAAATACACTCGATAATCTAGAGAGAAAAGAGAGAAAACTTATGAATTACGGTGTGATTTTCAATTTAACAACAGCCTCTATTTATAGAAAATGTTAGCACACCAAAGCAGACTTGACTTCTTCTTACGATGGCTTTACCTCGCTACTATTCCACCCACCAAAATCACCATCTTCCCAACAACCAAAAGTGGGCCCCACCCATTTCTAGAATTTTCCACCAAAATCATTTATAAACCTAATTTTGAATCACCACCTCTTAAAATTCATAACAAATTATCGTTCATTTTAACGGTTCAAAATTGTGGACATATACTCAACTATATATATGTATAACATATCCAAAATCCCAACGATCCAATGGTCGGATTAAAAATTATAACTCACACAATAAAGTCGTAAGAACAACTAATTTGATCTTTTAATACCTCAATCAAAAAAATCTTGATAAAATACCTCAAAATTAATTCCTTCATTTATAACCACATAAATAAATCCATCATTTATATCCATATCAAATAAATATTTCATTATCATATAAATTAATAATTAATTATTCACAAATAATATTACAGAATCACAATAATGACAACGAGGCAGTTCGAGGAAGAGGGGCTTTTCGATAAGGATTTCTCCTTACTGGCGCGGAATTAGGTGACCAAACCTCTCATTAACAGAACTTTCTAGACATTGCCAATAATGCTATCTAATAATATTATTCAAATAATATGAATTATTGATCTGATAATGGGAAATACTGTGCAGAGACAATTATTGAAACCACAATAATATAAAATATCAACGCAAGCAATTATTGAATCAATAAAATAAAATATTGAGCAAGAATTCATCGTAATAATTATTGAGTAGTGCTTCTTACGTAAGGATCAATAATTCAACAATAATGTGCAATTGTGCTTCTTTATGCAACCACGCGCAGTATTCTTTGTATTTTAACCACCGTGTATTCCAACAAGTTGTTTAGCTTGATAACAACTCGCCGTTATTTATAAAAACTCAAATTTGTCATTTTCTTCATTCGGCAGTTATTCTGTTATGGGGTCCACAAATGGCTGCGTCGTCGTACGAATATTCCCCGACAAATAGAATATTCCACGACCAAACGAATATTCCCCGACAACAATGAATATTTTATAACCACTTGTGTAGTTTGAAAAATTTCATATATTACCCTTAACTTTAACTTTTTATCAATTTAACCATTTACTGAATAGTAATTATAAGAAAATTGAATATTTTTATTTCAAAAAATTCGGGGTCTTACAATCTCCCCTCCTTATGAAATTTTATCCCCGAATTTACGTACTTGGTATTTCAAAGAGTTGAGAATACCTTTTAAATCATAGAAGATAGTAGATTTTATTCCTACTTGACTCTTCTAATGGATTGCTTGTTCCATCGTTAGATTAAACTTGATAGTTATTATATTTTATCGGTTTAACAATCATTGAAGGCTAACGATAAATTATTCTGCATTATCTTAGTCATAATATTTCTTACTGGGCTAGTTGAGCTCACCTTTTCTTTCACTATTCTCTTCAGGAAATGAGAACGTAACTGGGACTTGTCGGGAAACAGAGTGACGGTCCTAGATGGTGCATTAGTTGTCCTCACTATTCTGTGAAATAGTGTGATAATAATTGTAATGAGGACTCCTTTTGAGTTTGTATACTCTCTAGTAGATAGTATTTGTATTCAAACTCGCAGTTTATGTTTTGTCGTATTGTACACGACAGTTGTATTATTAAGTTGTATTTGAATTCTGTATCATGTATCTGGCCACTCAAGATGGGTTATGTATACCTAATTTTGGGGGCGTCACATTATGCATCTTGCCCTTGCTTGTAGATGACTCCTCAGGTTTTTCGACCTTAGCTGAAATGTTTTATGCAAGAGTGATGAGTAAAACAACTTGCCCACAAGTAGAACAATCTACAATAACAGTATTTGAATGAACAAATGAATAAGCTTCAACTGAATAATATATTAATTCTTTACTGGAAATAATCAACTTTAAGTCAAGAATTAATGTGAGTTCAATGGAATAATCGACTTTTAAATAAATCTTAGATATCAAGATCAAAGGCATATACTGAGGGTCATAGGACCACGAACTATGTCTCAGGTTATCAAGTATTTCTACCACAACCATTAACAGTCTAGAGACTATGGACCATCCATCTCGTACTCCAGGTGATCAGCCCTTTGTATTGTGTATTGTGCACAAACATGTCATCGTTATTGCGTAGCTCAGAATTATAGTTTTCAATAACATATACCCCTAATATAGGGTTGTTCACCTCAACTTTAATATTAGGATTCGCACCAAAGACAAGTTGGTTTGAATTAAATTCAAAGGAATTTTAGATCTTTAGAACGTTCATCAACTAAGGACTAGTTGAATCAAAAGGATTTGATAGTCATTCAAGAGTTTGAAAAAAATATAATCTCCTAAAATGGTACATAAACAATGATAGAGTAACAATGATTCATAATCGAATAAACATTATCTATTGAAGTACTACTTTCGTAAAGAATTAGAAAGCTTATTTAAGAATTATAGACATTGAACAAATTAATAAACCTCGCTGAATATTAAAGTACCAAAGGTTAGGAAACTTGTCTTGCGCGTTCGCTACAAACTTACAGTTCACGCTCTTCAAATATCCTACATAGATCATTAAGGTTATAATACCAATTAGTCACATTACAACTAACTTTATTGGTTTAGTTCCCATTTTAGTCAAGTTAATTTATTACCTTAGGTCTAGATTTGAACATACTAGTAATTCATATATCATGAATCTAAACTCTTTATTACGATATAGTACAAGACATGGCGTTTGAACGACATCTCTACTTCTCACGAACATCGAATTAAAAACTTTCATAAATTCTTAGTTTATAACTTATAGTATCATCTTTGTGATTACAATTTGATATTATGTCTTATTACATGTTTCATGCTTCACTACAATCATTAGAATGGATTAATTAAGTTAACATCCTCCGGACTACTTAATAGGTTCATTCTTCGGGTCTGCATTACGATCTGGCGTGCGCTACACTTTTTATTGAAGCGGCGGTAGCACCACGTTGCGTTGTCGGCTTCCGCTTAATACCGGTGCCAAGTGCTTGGCTATTCGACTCGAAACAAGTTTTTCTAGTATACAAATTCAGCCTCTGCTCTTTAGAAAAATTCTTAACTTTTTCATCCAATCTCCAAATTAGCCAATTTCAGATGCTATCTCAAGAAACACAAAAATAAACATCCAAAGACTCAAATTCCATGTTCATACTCTATTTTCATATTTTAACATATTTTACGAAATCATCCACCACAAATTTGTTTTACAACCATTTTGATTCATTCAAATTGTATTGTTTTCTTATTTCAGAGTAATACAATAATCAACCATCAATTTATAACTTTTTTGCCTGTAAACATACCATAACATGAACAATAAAATCAGATGTCTAATTCTTTCTCTTTTACACATAAACACGAATTTGATTATTTTTGTAAGACCCCAACTTTTTATGAATAAGATTTGATTTTTTTTATATATTATTCTAAATAGTAAGGTGTTGATTTAATAAATGCTATAGTTATGGGTGATATATATAAATTTTATAAAGTAAACAAGTTGTCATAAAATATTCGTTTCGTCGGAGAATATTCGTACGACAATGCAATAATTGGTGGACCACATAACGGAATAACTGTCGAATATAGAAAGTGACAAAAATAACTTTTTTTTATAAAATAACGGCAAGAATTTTACCGTTAAACTGTTGAAATACCCGGTGATAAAAGTACAGTAATACGCGTTGTTGCACAGTAGCACACGGTATTGCACAGTATCTCTAATTATTGATTTTTATGTAAGAAGTCACTCAACATTTCATTTAATAATTGCCACAGTAGTTAGTGCATAATATATTATATTAGTGGTTCAATAATTTCTACAATGATAATTGAATAATATCTCATATTATTGATTCAATAATTGTTACAATAGCATCTACATAATATTTTATATTATTGATTCAATAATTATCATGACATAGTAACTCATATTATTGAAATGATATTATTGATTAGCATTATCAGCAATGTCTAAAAAGTTCTGTCAAGGAAAGGAACGATTATATAATTGTGCGCCTTTCTTGGGAATGATCTGGTTGTCAGTATTGTGAATCTATAATATTAATTAGGAATAATTATTGAAAGAATTAGAGAGTTGTAAATAATTGATGAATAAAATATATATTTTTGATAAATATGATAAGTAAATATTTTTTCAATTTTGATATAAATGGAGGAATTTTAGCTTGAGATATTTGTTAAAAGTTTGACATATTTTTCTATGAAACTATAAATATCTTCTCCGATAAAATATTCATCAAATATATTATTATAATATTATATTATAATAGTATAATATGAAATTATAATCTATATTGTATAGTTTTTTTTAAATAGTTATACTATTATATTAATATGTATAGTTTCCTGGCATGTGAGTAAATAGGAAGGAGGTTAGCAAATTGAGTTTGAATTCCTTTTTCATAAAACTTATTGTGCACTTATTCTTTTCCAAATTAAGTTGGCTAAGATAATGTCTCCTGTATATTTTTTTCTTCTTCTTTCTTTCAATTTGGTGGGTGGCAAATTCTCTTGCAAATTATTTTCCAAGTGTGTGGGCCCTCTCCCATAAGAAAATAAGGCGAATAAGTTAGGCAGGAATTAGGCAGGGTTGTTTATTTTTTTCCTCCGAGTTGCACTATAAAAAAGGAGGTAACCTTTCATCTTAGAGACACCAAAAAAAACACAAGTGTTTCTACTACAATATTGTGAGTATTTCTTTTGAGTATAAGAATACTTTGAGTGTAGCTTATAATGCAAGATTTTCTCATGATAATATCCGTTATACCAAGTCAGATCTAGTTTTCTACTAAGGTAAAGGATGTTATTTTCTTTCAATACTCGTAAGAGATATCATATTATTTCATACTTCATATTATGTAAGTGATATTATTTTATTTCATATTCTTAAATTTAAACTTACTATGGTAAGTATTGCTTCTATAATTTCTGAAATGATTAGAAATTCCTTGAGATTTGCGCTTCATCTAATATCATTTCACTAGAATATTGGTCTGAACTTTCTCATTAAATTTTAATCTTTTTATTTCGGGGTACTATTCATATGTGATACTATTCATACCGGAGTACTATTCATCCAGGGTACTATTCTTGCCAGAGTACTATTCACGACGAAATTTAATTTTTTTCTTTGTCCAAATTATCTTTGAAATATGAATCTTAAATATCATTCTTGAATTTTACTCCACAATTGGTTATCATGTTGATAATTTGGACATTCTTTAACTCTGGATAAATTAAATTATAAATCTCTAATATTTATCCTTGATCTCACTTGTATTCATCCTATATATCATTGTCATCATCCTCATGTTTAAATTTGTGGTGGAAAGTTATCTTTGGCACGTAGTGCAAAGATAAACTGTTGATTGGTATGATTATAACTAGGAATTGTGTATTGGTATAATCATGACTTTTAATATTATAGGCAAATGCTTGTGATGAAAGTTCTCTTTGGCCCGTAGTGCAAAGATGGACTGTTGTTTGGCATGATCATGATCATGATCATCGGTGATAAAAATGAATATCTTTGGCCTGTAGTGCAAAAATAAACTGTTGATTTGTATAATTATGAACAGGAACTGTTGATTGTAATAGAACAAGCTAAGTCTTTATCTTTTTGTTATTAGTTAGGTTCTGTTTGACTTGGTATTTAAAGTTTGAATTTTGTATTTTCAATTTCATTATTTTTAGGAGTTAGTTTAGGAAGCTACTGTACTTGAATTGTTTTTAAACTCATTTGTTAATTACAAATAATGATCAATGAATAACCAAGAGGTAGATTAGGCCTTTATTTTCCTTCTCTATTTTATGCTCTTCATCTCTCTGTAATATGGTATCAAAGCATAATGCCCAAAGGCTCTTTTCGATCCAGCATGTTTAATAGGCCACCATCTATCTTTATTACTAGTGATCAAAGATGACAAATCCAATCAATTCAACAACTCTCAGTACCAATGAATCTCAACTCATCACCATTAACATCTCTGCCCAAGCTCCCATAAAACTCACCACCAACAACTATGTCTCTTGGAAACACCACTTCCAACACTCCAAATTGGCTACTTAACAGTGGAGCTTCTCATCATGTTACTGACGACTTGAGCAATCTATCTCTTCATGCTCCATATTCTGGTTCTGATGACATAATGATTAGCGATGGCTTGGGTCTCCGCATTACTCACACTGGTTCTACCTCCCTTAACTCTTCCAACACAAAATTTATATTAGATAATGTTCTTTGTGTACCCAAGATGAAAAAGAATCTTATATCCATTTCACAATTTTGCACATCAAATAATGTTTTTGTTGAATTCTTATCTTCTTCTTTTTTTGTGAAGGAACTTTGCACGGGAGCAATCCTTTTGAAGGGGTAGACGAAGGATGAGGTATATGAATGGCCAGTTTCCTCTCCAACGTCCTCTCCATTATTAGCTTTCTCTAGTGTCAAGACTACTTCATATGAATGGCATCATAGATTAGGACATCATGCCTTTCCCATTTTAAAACACATTGTTTCTCATTATCAGTTAGATTTGTCTTCCTCTATGTCATCTAATTTCTTATGTAATGCTTGTCAATGCAATAAAAGCCACAAATTACCATTTTTACATCTTCTGTTATTTCTTCTCGACCACTTAAAATTATTTTCTCTGATGTCTGGACCTCTCCTCTTGTGTCACATGATGGTTTTAAATATTATGTCATCTTTGTTGATCACTTTACTAAATACATTTGGTTTTATCCCCTTAAACAAAAATCTGAAGTCAAAGTTGTATTTATACGTTTTAAAGCCATTGTTGAAAAACACTTTGAAAATAAAATCCATACCCTTTATTCAGATAATGGTGATGAATACAAAGTGCTTGCTAGTTTTTTAGCTACACATGGCATTTCTTCTTTTACTACTCCACCACACACACCTGAACACAATGGATATTCCGAAAGAAGACACCGTCACATTGTTGAAATAGGTCTTTCTCTACTCTTTCATGCCTCATTACCTTTAACCTTTTGGCCTCAATCCTTTGCTATTGCAGTCTACCTAATTAATAGAATGCCAACTCCAACACTGAATTTTTCATCTCCTTTCGAGAAACTTTTTGGCACAACCCCTAACTACTCAAAACTTAGGATATTTGGTTGTTTATGTTATCCTTGGCTTCGTCCTTACTCTTCCCACAAGCTTGATGCTCGCTCTACACCATGTGTTTTTCTAGGCTACTCGCTTACTCAAAGTGCATATTTATGCTTTCATTCATCTTCTGGAAAAACATGTCTCTAGGCATGTCAAGTTTGTTGAGTCCGTGTTCCCTTTTCACACACTCTCCACTCAATCTCCTCCTACACAACCTGATACAATCTCCACTTGGATCCCTTCACCTTTCATTGTTCCGTTGCCAATATCTATTCCACAAGACGTCACCCCATCCAACGTGCAATCTTCTGGGCTCCCCCCATGCGTGACATCTTCACCATCTTTGCCCTCAACCACAAATACACAATCTCAACCATCCACCACCTCTCCCCAGTCCCCTAACCCACAATCTACAGTAGAAACCACTTCGCATCCCTCTACATCTCAACCCACTCATACACACTATATGGTCACCAGAGCCAAAAACAAAATTATCAAACCTGTCCAAAAATTAAATTAAACCTTTCAACTCAACTATCTCCTCCCATCGACATAGAACCTACCACTGTGACCCAAGCCCTCAAGGATCAAAAATGGCGTCGGGCCATGTCTGAAGAATATGATGCTCTTGTTCGAAATTGGACATGGGAGCTAGTACCTCCTGCTTCTAGTCAAAATATAGTTGGTTGTAAGTGGATTTTTCATATTAAACGACATTCTGATGGTTCCATTGACAGGTACAAAGCACGGTTAGTAGCCAAAGGATTTCATCAACGCCCTGGTTTTGACTATCATGATACATTTAGTCCTGTGGTCAAGCTAACTACGGTGCGCCTTGTTTTGAGTCTTGCTGTTAGTCGAGGATGGTCTCTTCGTCAACTTGATATCAATAATGCTTTTTTACAAGGTCATCTTTCTGACGATGTCTATATGTGACAACCACAAGGCTTTGTTGATCATGATAAACCATCTTATGTTTGCAAGCTTAGGAAAGCTATTTATGGGCTCAAGTAAGCTCCACGAGCTTGGTATACTGAACGTCGCAAATTTCTTCTTGCTTTGGGGTTTCACAATTCACTAGCCGACACCTCTCTATTCATTTCCAAAACTGGTGGTCATCTTATCTATATCTTGGTTTATGTGGATGATATTATTATAACGGGAGATAATGATGGTTTTGTTCAACAATTTGTCACTATGTTATCTCACCAATTTTCCTTGAAAGATCTTGGGCAACTATCTTATTTTCTCGGAGTGGAAGTTTTATTACATCCTTATGGTGTTTTGCTGTCTTAGAAAAGATATATCCTCGATCTTCTTACTCGTACAAAAATGATGAAAGCAAAACTAGTTCTCACACCCCTTCCCACTTCATTGCCAATCACTTCGGACTCTAGTGTTTTACTTTCTGATCCATCTGAATACCGTGCTATTGTTGGGAGCCTACAATATCTCTTACTTACTCGACCCGACATAGCTTTTGCTGTTAACAAGTTGTCACAGTTCATGCATAAACCAACCTCAGATCATTGGGTTCTTGTTAAGCGTCTTCTTCGCTATCTATGTGGCTCGTTAAATGAATGTATTATCCTCTACCGAGATTCGCCATTACTCTTACATGCGTTTTCAGATGTTGATTGGGCTGGGAATCATGATGATTTCTCCTCCATCAGTGCCTACATTGTATATCTTGGTCGTAATCCGATTTTCTGGAGTTCTAAGAAACAATGATTTGTTGCACGATCCTCCACTGAGGCCGAGTACAGGTCTGTTGCTAACACTGCTGTAGAACTAAACTGGGTTTGTTCTTTCTTGACTGAACTAGGCGTGTGTCTCCCTTATTCTCCTATTATTTATTTTGATAATGTTGGGGCTACAAATCTTTGTTCAAATCCAATTTTTTATTCTAGAATGAAACACGTGGCCATTGATTTTCATTTTATACGTGAACAAGTCCAATCAGGATGTCTGTGTGTTGCTCATATTTCTGGTAAAGATCAACTAGCGGATGCACTCACAAAGCCCCTATCATGCACGCAATTTCTTTCTCTTAAGTCCAAGATTGGAATCTCTACTCGAGCTCCATCTTGAGGGGGCATAATAGAGCAAGCTAAGTTTTTATCTTTTTGTTAATAGTTAGGTTCTGTTTGACTTGGTATTTAAAGTTTGAATTTTGTATTTTCAGTTTCATTATTTTTAGGAGTTAGTTTAGGAAGCTACTGTACTTGAATTGTTTTTAAACTCATTTGTTAATTATAAATAATGATCAATGAATAACCAAGAGGTAGATTAGTCCTTTATTTTCCTTCTCTATTTTATGCTCTTCATCTCTCTGTAATAGATTGGTGTTATAGAGATAAAATATTGATGATGGATTCTTAAATCATAGAAGATAGTAGACATCATTCTCTACTTGACTCTTCTAATGAATTGTTTGTTCCATTACTGTTGTTGATCTAAAATTTGTTGTCCATTATATTTTATCTGACTTACCATTGTTGAAGGCTAAAGATAATTTATTCCTCATTATCTTAGTCATAATATTCTTTACTGGGTTATTTGAGCTCACCCTTTTTTCTTTTTGTTTCATTGTTCTTCTCAGGAAATGAAAGTGTAGCTGAGACTAGTCGAGGAGTGGAGTAATGGTCCAAGATAGTTATTATAGAAGTCTTCACTATGTTGTGAAATAGTGTGATAATAACAATAATGAGGACTTAATTTGAGTTTGGATATTGTCATATTATGTACGGTACAATATTTGTATTAAAACTCACAGTATGTGTGGTCGTATTTTGAATGACAGTTTAATAGTTGTAAATATGAAGGTTTGTATTGGAATTTTGTAGTATATATTTGGCGACTCAAAATGGGTTGTGTGGATCTATTTTTGGGGGTGTCACAACTTCAATATCAGATATTGGTGATACATAACAGATTATATACACCCATAAATACTTATACCAACTTTTCATCAAATCAAACCATTAAAATAATTTCTAACATTGAAGAACTTTGAGAAAATATAGACTAAGAAATTTAGAATTCTTTTTTTTATCTTTTGAATCTTCTTTAGCTTAGCTAGATGATGAAGAATGTTGATTAATCCTTCCTTCTCCTCCTTGATTTTCCAGAGCTTCTTCTTTAATTTTCTCATTGAGAACTCTCTCTCTCTCAATTTCTCCCTTTCTCAGCCTTACGAAAAATAAGTTTATGGAATAACTGAAGCATTACGTGACTTTTATTTGAGTTAGCCAGTTACTGAAACAAAAGGTTTCAGCAGTTAAAAATCCAAAGGGTCTAAGTCCTGTTTGGTTAAATTCAATCAAACTCCCTTAGTTATTTTCATTTTATTTTATTATTTTCCTATTATATGATACAATGTTACACTTAATTTTATTGCTAAATTATTTAGCCACATTCTTCCCAAATTAAATACCAATAATTACATTCCCCAATTATTTATCCATTAAGCCAATTTTGATATTTTAAATTGGATTAAATTAGGTTTATTAAGAAATTAAATTAAACCTTATCAATATAATTATAATTTTTATTTAGCCATTTACTAGTCCTCTAATTTAATTATTTAATTAAATTAGAATATTTCCATCACATTAGCATACTAAAATACTCACCAAATATAAAATCATCTCACATATATTTAATCAACATAATCACACTTAAAATAAATTATTTCATAAATAATTTCCATAAAAATATTTATTTTATTTAATAAATATTTAGAATTCCTTACTAAATTTACATTTGTTACACTTTCTATATCCACAGTTATATTCATTTAAATCACAAAAAAACTATCGTAGGGGAAATCATTTAAATCACCTCTTTAAAGGATTTGAAACTTTTAAGCACATGAAATTACTTTTTAAAATAATTTTCAGCACAATAAAATTGCCTTGAAATTAATTACTCAAGCTAGAAATCTTTACATTCGATTTCCTAGGTGAAGTCCTAGGGACCTTATTGGGAATTAAGTCACGCAAAATAAATAATAACAATTGAGAAAGAAAAACAACACAATATTTAACGTGGTTTCGTTCTTAATGACCTAATCCACAAAACCAACTTCAATATTATTAATTTCAACGATACAACTTTTGCACGGAATAAAAGCTGAAAAACTCTCTCACACAACAACTTAAGACCCAATTACACACACTCAACTTTCTAGGATGTTAGTATTTCTTGGTTGTGTTCTCACTTTCTCTAAGCACAAGACTCTATTTATAGAGTACCCACAACTCCCTTTTCCTAATCTAATTAGAACACTCTCACATAATAAATATACTTACTACAAATATGATTACTTACAAAATAATATTCTTACCAAAAATAAGATTCATTGTCAATATAGGACTCCAACATATAATAATTATCCTATTAAAAATAGGACATCTTTCTTTCCATAATAATAATTCTTTTCTGAATAGGATTCGAGGAGTTACCTAACATACCTAACCATGTGGTGGCTCTAAAAACCTTTTTTTTTCACATTGGACCACTTGAGATCTTGCATATTCAATCCACAACCTGAAACACAAAATATTTACATACAAAATATATATTGTCATTATTAAAATAAAATTCATAAGTTAACAAATAACAATAAATCAGTGAATTTCACAATATTTCATTCGGTAATTGTTGTTATTTCTTTTCTCATTGTTACACTTTTACTGAAAATTAACTGACTTATCGATTGTTATCAAGGAGTAGCTTATTTATATATTGCTAGTAACTTTTACGGCTGTTGTTGATTTCCACATCTTCTTCAATCCTTTTCATACTTTTCTATTGTGTCAATTTTCTCGTCTTCTATAGATTTCAATCAAGCTTATATATAATATTGCTCGTAACTTTTACGGCGGTTGTTGATTTCCACATCTTCAATCCTTCTCATACTTTTCTATTGTGTCAATTTTTGGTGTTAGGGGTGTTTTGTTTATATCTCAATGAGTTTGAATGAGTCTGAATATGACGGAATAAATACCATTTATTTTATAAATTTTAAATTTTAAATACGTTTGAATGTGTCTGAACAATTCATCTAGAAAATTAAAGTTGAATCAGTAAGAACTGATGATAATTGATATATTTACTTATCTACCCTCATAGACAATTAAAAATTACATTTAATATCTATCTTTTTTACAATTGTAAACAAATTTTGTTATGTACAAATTATTTTTTAAATTATTTTTTTTAACAAATTGGTCAATAACCAATTTAATGAATGTTGTTAATTGTAGTATTTTGTTTTGGACTAATAAAATGTTATTAAAAAAATTATTGTTTATTCATAAAATTATATTATTAATAGTATACTCCATCAAAGATTGTGTACAAGTTTATATTTATTTTTTCTTAAATAATATTTGTGAGACCCTGTGATTTTATGAATAAAGATTTAAATTTCTCGAAATATTTTTTTTGAATATCACGGTGTGGATTTGATATAATGTTATAGTTGGGGTAATATTTATAAATTTTGCAAAGTAAGCAAGTTGTTATATAATATTCGATTGGTTGAGAATATTCGTTTTAATAGAAAATATTCGCATGACAATGACACAATCATTAAGTGGACCCACTAACGGAAGTATTGTCGTAGTTAGAAAAAGCAGCGAAATTATCTTTTATAAAAATAAGCTTGCGAAAGTGTTACCGTTAAAAGCATTGAACTACTCATTAAGAAAAGTCTGATGTCTGGCATTGGTTACATAGTAGCACACAATATTGATTATTGATGCTTACATTGAGAAGTCACACCGATTATACTCAATTATTGCTACGATGAATCTTTGCATCATCTCTATATTATTGATTCGATTATTATCACAAATATTAAATCATATAATATGTTATATTATTAAATGAATAATTGAGATGACAAAGTTATTCATATTATTATTTACAATATTGACAATGTCTAGAAGTTCTGTCAATGAGAGGTTTGGTCACCTAATTGCGCGTCAATAAGGAGAAATTCTTATCGAAAGCCCCTCTTTTCTCAGGAGCGACACGATTGTTAAATATTATGAGTTATAATATTAATGATGAATAAGTTGTGTTGATTAAAGATGAAATTGATAGTTCCATTGTGTTGGGATTATTAGTGTTGGTGGAAATCGATATTTAATTCGGTATTTATTGATGTCTGAAAGTTATACTGACCAATCGGGTAATTAACCGGATAAATGAGCAATTAATTGCTATTAATTCACATGATTATAACTATTTATTCACATGTGTGTACTATTGATTCACATTCTTGTTACTATTAGGGGAGTTGAATGCAAGATTGATAATAATTGCATGACTAAGTTAAAAATGGAGGTATAGATGGAGGTCTACTAATTGTAATTCAGTATTTTCACATGTATCAGTAACTATTGAGTCACATGATTTACTATTGATTCACATTATTTACTATTAGGGGAGGTGGTGCAAGTTTGATAATACTTGCAGGGCGCTAAATTAAAAATAAAAGAAAAGAGGAAGGTATTATACTGTAATATTCTGAGCCCTAAAATGTGCAATTATCAAAACTATATTTTTCTATAAATAGAAGCTCATTTCTTCATTATTCTTCACCAATTCACTCAAGCTATAGAACATTTATTATAGAGAGAAATTATAGAGAGAAAGAAGAAGAGAAGTCTTCTACCTCACTACTCCAGTATCCAGTCTTTTTCTAAGGTAAGGGGTATTATTTCTTTCGTATTCATGAAGAGAGTTATTTTTTTTCAATACTCGTAAGGGTTGTTATTCCATTCTTTTATTATTATGTTGGAATAACTTTTATGCATCGTAAATCTGCATACATGGTGAAATTCTTACATTATTCCATTCTTTATTATTACATTGGAATAACTTTGTTTTGTCTTGATGCTCATGCGTCGCACGTCGGTGAATTGTTGTTATTCCATTCTTTATTATTACATTGGAACATCTTATTCATGCGGATTCGCATGACACAGTTCCATTCTTTATTATTACGTTGGAACATCCATGCATGCGGATGGACATTATTTAATTGGTTCCATTCTTTATTATTCTGTTGGAATAACCTATCTGTGCGGATTACGCACGCCTAGTGAATTCTTCTGTTATTCCATTCTTTATTATTCTGTTAGAATAATTTGTCTACGTAGATTATCGCATAGCGGCAAAAATCCATTTGCGGTTTCATATATTCTATTATACCCAGTTGATTAAAGTTTTGACTTCTATACTCTATGAAATTAGTGGAATATCCTTGATATTTGCGCTTCATCCAGTATCTTTTCATGAAAATATTCTCTTGGGCATTCTTGAATTTTACTCCACAAAGCAGTATCATGTTGACAATTTGGACGTTATTAATTTTTGGATAAATTAAATTATAAATCTTTACAAATTTATCCTTGAACTTGTTTTTATTGAATTCTTACATCATTGTTATCATCCTCATGTTTATAATATGTTGAAAGTCATCTCGTATTCTGTAGTGCATGAATGGACTTTGTATGATTATGATTTAGGGATTATTTGGTATAATCATGGTAGTAATGTTACAAATGATGCGGTAAAAGTCCTCATTAGTAGTAGTGCATTGATGGACGATTGTTGGCATGATCGTGACCATTGATGAATACGAATATCCTCGCCCGTAGTGAATGAATAATTTGTGGTCGTGATACTAATGAATGTCCTTGGTCAGTAGTCTGAGGAATGATGTGGTTTATTTATTGTTGAGTCTCTCGTGATAAAAGTGATGAAAACCTTTTAAATCATAGAAGATAGTAGCTTTTATTCTCTACTTGACTCTTCTAATGGATTGCTTGTTCATTTGTAGTTAAGCGTTATGTTTATTATATTTTATCAATTTAACACTTTGTTGAAGGCTAATGATAATTTATTACGCATTATCTTAGTCATAATATTTCTTCTTTTGGGCTAGTTGAGCTCACCCCTTTCTTTTCATTCTCTTCAAGAAATGAGAAGCGTGGCAAGGACTAGTCGGGGAGCGAGTGGCGGTCCGGATGATAACATTAGTAGTCCTCACTATTACATTAAATAGTGTGACAATAAATATAATGAGGACTCCATTGAGTGTGGATATTATGCAGATGACAACATTCTTATTAAAACTCTTAGTTTATGTTTTGTCGTATTTTACACATTTGTTGTATAATTAAATTGTATTTGAATTTTTATCATGTATATTTGGCGACCCAAGATAGGTGATGTATACCTATTTTGGGGGCGTCACAATATTTTTTATTTATAATTATATAATAAATTTGTTCATAATAGTCTAAAAGGTTGAAATAGGGAAATACACGTATTTAGATATTTTAGCCGGATAATTATCAAAATTCAAATATATCATTTTATTTTATATTCTCAGTTTTTACTTCATTCAGTTTATTCAAATTCTTTTATACGTTCATAACTTTTCATTTTGTTTTATCAAAAAAAAACAATATGACCAACTTTATGTATTTATGAGTCATGCATTCGAAGTCCAAAATTTGACTAATTCTTAGCAACTTCACCTTAGCAAGTTGACACCAACTTTATGTATTTATGAGTCATGCATTCCAAGGATCGGTGAAGTTGACACCAACTCCACCTTAGCAAGTTCAAATATTTATTTTTTCATCTTCTATCGTTGCATGGAATAATTCAATGAATGAGAAAACTTCACTTGTTTTAGTTGAAAATATTAATTTTACAATAAAAGAGAACGTAAATCTCACAACAAAGAAAAGCAAATATTTTTTATTTGTAAAAATATTAATAAAAAATATTTGAAAACAGAGACAACTTAATCATCAGACTATTTGGCGTCAGTTTAGAACAACCTACTCTTGTTGGCTGAAACTTCAATAATTGAAGGTAGTTAATTTCTTTTATTTTTGAATTTGTATTATTATAATATTAATTAATTTATCCAACCAAAGAATATAAACTGTTGATCTGCACAATCCCATGCATTCGAAGTCCAAAATTTGACCGTCTCTAAATATCAGTACAGTGTATATAATTGCTTAATTATAAATGGACCCAAAATTCCAATAATAATCTAATTGCTTATTAATATAGTAAATTTTTGGACATTGCTGTTTTTAAAATATTTTTACGTGATATTATCTCATAAAATAATAAAGATCTCTCATATATATAAGAAAAATTATATAAAAATATCAATAATATATGAAAATAGTGCTTCTTTAAATTTTATTAGCATGATAATGTATTCAATAAATACTCATGTTCCGTGCCAAAAACAATATTTATTGTCAAAGTTAAGTGTTGAAAACATACTTAGATATAACGTGTAAATTAATTTATAAGTAAAATTTATTTTTGGGACACTCAAATTAAGCAAACGGATGGGTAAAGTTGACACCAACTTCATCTTAGCAAGTTTTATAGTTTATTATTGTATTTGGTATAAAAAAAAATTATATTAATAAGTTTTATAACTTTTTATTGCAATGATTAATGCAATTTTTTCTATAGAGTAAACATGGCAGGCGCCAGGGTCTGTAGTCCGTCTTGTTCAATATATTTGACTGAAGTTATTTAGCAAGACAATTTACAGTTTGGCGAGTGTATGCTATATTGTTTAATCTTCTTGGGTTCAATATTTCATCCGTTTCAAATTTAAAGATACAATTTGACTTTTGAGGTCAAATAATAACATATTAAATTTTAAAATTTGTATTACTCATAGCAATTTAGAATGAAATAAATTTTAAAATTAATAATTTTTGTTATATACTTTATAATTATAAAAATTGTATCAATAAAAATTAAACAAATTTACATTAATTTAAAATTTAATATGGCGTCGTTTAATCTCAAGTTAAATTATATCTTTAATTTTGAAAGGAATGGAGTAAATGTTACTCACAATTGAAAATTGTTTCAAAAATATCTTATTTAACCCTAACGTATCACTGGGGGGCAGTATTTATTAAATAGATGACTTTTTTAAAATTGTTTACCACTCAAAATTAAATGTTGAATGTTAGAATGTTGAATGTTGAATGTTGAATGTTGATTTTTCAATGTTGAATTACAAATTACAAAGAGGAATAAAAAGTACAATTTTGTCGTCTTAAGCTTGTGGATACAAATATACAATAAAGGTTTCGGCCTATGACTAACGGTTGTTTGTTTACTTTTAAATGGGTTTGAATATGATTGAATAATAAGTTATTTAAATAATTTATTTTATAATTTTTAAATTTTAATTGCGTCTAAATGTATTTGAATGATTTAATTAAAAATTATGATTGAATGGCTTAGAATTAAGTATTACTGAATGATATTTTAAAATTAAAAATTAAATCCAATATCTATCTTATTTTACAATAGAAAATAAATTTTATTATGAATAAATTATTTTTTTTCTTTAACAAATTGGTAATCAATTTAATGAATGTTGTTATAGTCTTTTATTTAGACTTCATGGACAGATAAAATGTTATTAATATTTTTAGTGTTTTATTCTTAAAATTATATTACTAATAGTATGCCATTAAAGATTTTTCAAAAATTTATAAATCCAAACTCTTATTCTCAGTAGTGTTCAGTAGTGTTCGCTACTATTAGTCGCGGACGCTAAGTATTTTTTTTATCGTCCGGCGTCGATTTTCAGTTTCTAATTCTGTCCGTTCCTTTTTGTTTTCAGTGGTATAGAATGGTGTATATCCTATCTATAATATATATATATATATATATATATATATATATATATATATATATATATATTCTACAATAAAACATAAATGTAAATAACGACATGCCTGCCATTTATGAAAAATATGTAAAAAATCATTGGTATATTTAAATCTTTCTATGTAGACCTCCTTCTCTCGTAGAATAAAGTTATAACCAATCAAATTTGTCTAAATGGCAAATGGTGTTAGTCCATTCCAATAACTCCAAAGTACAACCAGGAGCCAAGGTAGACATTACTCATTAGTCAAGCTAGGTGAGCATTCAACTTACCTAATTAGCTTTTGAGGTAAAAGACAAAACTAAAATTTTGTAATTTTCAAATGAATTTATTTATAAAGTAGTAGTTTGACCCCTTTGAGAAAAAAAAGAGGAAATTAATTGTAAAACAAAAAACATAATATATCTAGCTAGCTTAAGTATATATATTGGATCACTTGATAATCTTTCTTTATAACCTAGTCAGAGTTTGTGTAAGTTGTGCTCTTAAATTCTAAAATTTATGATTTTTTAGGCTTCCAGTATTTGAGTTTAGGATTGCTGTCATATTGTTACTTTATAATTGAATAAAAAATATGCAAAGAAATATAGTATTCCCTCCGTCATGCAAAAATTGACTTAATTTGATTTTTTTAATTAAATTGACCAATTTTATAATCAAAATTTATACTATTGTTAATATACGTGAAAAAATTATAACCATAAGAAGTTATATTGAATTTACTATCACCTCCAATTTTCATAGATTTAAAAATATAAATAAATATAGTAAATTCTTAATTATAAATTTGGTCAAAATCTATATATATTTTTTGTTAATATGCTATAATCTGCAAGATGTGGGTGGTGACTGATAAGTTGTTGGGAAAAGAAGTTACGAGGAAATATCTGTTTATATTAAAAAAAATGAAGAAAATATAAAATTCCATTTTCTCTTCAACTTGTTATATCTACTATTCTTTTTCTTTCCTTAATGATGGTTGATAGATTTTTTTTAATGATTTTTTTTTTAATCTCCCTTCCCTGATCTTTCTTATGATCTATTTTATATTTTAACATTTCACTTATGTAATATTAATTTCAAAACAATAAAAAGGAGTAACACTGTTATTTTTTTTTTCAGAAGGAGTAACATGATAAAGACTGTTATCTTCTTTCTTTTTTTTTTTTTTTTTTTTTGTAGTTTATTTTCTCTATGACATCTTACATATGCAAATACGTAAACATTTGGATATGTTAGATTTCCTTCTTTTGACTTTTCATATTCAGCCTAATTTAAAATATGATGCATGTTACTTATTACGTACATTTAAAGGCAAAATAAATAGATAGTAAATGTGTTAATTGGTGTGTAACTATTATCTTAGGGTGTGCATATATCAATACACTATTAAGATTAAAGCGGTAAAATAAGCAAACAGTTCGAGCTCGATTCGTACTCGTTCGACTAAAAGTTCGATTCGAGTTCGACTCGAAATATAAATGAGTCAAATATGAGTAAATTTTAATGTTCGATAAATTAATCGAACCTCCTCAAATTGTAATTTTCTATTGATACTCGGATCATATTCGTTCAAAAATTCAAAGCTTGCTAAGGCTCGATTAGGAATCGTCTTTCGACTTGGTAACTAAATGAGCCTCAATCAAACCTTATTTTATACTCGATAAATTTTGTGAACCAAATATGAGCAACTCAATACTCGAATCGACTCGATTCGTTTACACCCTTAATTAAGATTTACTCTAAATCTCACAAAAAATACAATTTAAAGTAACTTACCATTCATCATACTAAAATATTTGACATACACCATTCATCATACTAACAAAATTGAATTTTAAATTAACATTAATGAGCTATTTTATAAATACTCAATTATTTTAAAAATATTTCATTTCAATCTTTTTTTCCATGTAATTACTAGAAAAAAATAATTAAGAAAATAGAAAATTTCATTCTCTCGCCAACTTTTTATACCTAGTATTCTTTTTCTTCCCCCAATAATAATTGATACAATTTTTGTTAAGAAAATTGATTTTTATCTCTCTTCCCTCTTTCTTATTATGTATTTTATATTTTAAAATTTCACTAATGTAATATGCATTCAAAACAATAAAAAGGAATAACACGATTAAAGACTGTTATTTTTTTTATAATATATATATATATATGGAACCATTCACTACGTATCATTTTAATGTGAAAATAATATCAGTTTCCAGTTGAATATTCTATCTTTTACTAATGTATAGCATATTTGAATATTCTATCCGTGACTAAGTTGCTCCATGATGTGGTTGTAGCTATAGTTATACCATCCCTGAGGGATTTCCTATTTAATTTTATTTAAGTTTGTAATGGAATTTTACATTAGCGTTTATATTAACTAAATTTGCTTGAAATTCTAATTCGAATAGAATTATGAAATTCAAGTTTTAATAAATTTTAATTTAATTATAACACTTAGTTAAGAATAAATACACTATAATTTTGCAACTAATGCTACATTTATTATGTTTCAAATTCACATATATTATTATTAATAATGTGATTTGATTAAATTTTAAGTTTTAAATAATTAAATTAGTTAGGATATTAATTTAATAATAAAGTTCACGACTAATATTAATATAATTAAATTGCGTGATATGTTAAGAGGTTTAATAAATTTGTAGCAATAAAATTATCTTATACAAATTTACTAAGATATATAAACTAAATAAAATTATTAAAAAGAACACATGTAGTAATTATTGATAAATAACATGTATTAATTTGAATAGGAAACAAATATCTTTTTTTATTATGCTTTTATATAAAAATATTTTTAAATTGGATAATATTTAATTGATATAAAATTAGATAGTATTTATGCTAATATGAATCGGTGAAATAAACACATCCAAAAATTGATCAAATCAAATCAAATTTGAACTTTTGATTATAGATACGTGCAACTTGAACCATTTAGGCGCAACCCTACTATGCAACGCCACCCCCTAGCTATCAGTTTCAAATTTAATATTCCATCTTTGACTAAGTTGCTATGTAACATTTTTTTAATATTCTAACCGTGACTAAGTTGCTCCATGATGTGGTTATTGTAGCTATAGTTATACCATCCATGTGGGATTTCCTATTTAAAGAGGGCCAGCTCTGATTAGAAATCATGTAAACCACACAAGCTCTGATAATTAAAGCAAACACAACCTCTATCTCTAATCAACATCTTTCTCAAAACCCCAACAAAACAAAAATATAAAAAAAATGTTCCCCTTAGCTTATCCCCTTCTTTTCGTCCTCCTTGGAGCTCTCTCATGGTGGATACTCCCCATCATATCTCCACTAAAACGCCACCATAAACTACCACCAGGTCCCCGAGGCTTACCAATTATCGGTAGCCTCCACACGCTAGGCGCCCTCCCCCACCGCACCTTGCAGACCCTAGCCAAAAAGTACGGTCCTATCATGTCCATGCGGCTAGGCTCTGTGCCAACTATTGTAGTCTCTTCACCTCAAGCTGCCGAGCTTTTCCTCAAGACTCATGACAATATTTTCGCTAGCCGCCCTAAGCTCCAAGCGGCCGAGTACATGTCCTATGGTACCATGGGCATGTCCTTCACCGCATACGGTCCACATTGGCGCAACATAAGAAAATTTGTTGTGCTTGAACTTCTTACTCCTGCAAAAATTAATTCCTTTGTGGGGATGAGAAGGGAGGAGCTTGGCACGGTGGTGAAGAGTATTAAGGAAGCTTCGGCGGCGAATGAGGTGGTGGATCTTAGTGCAAAGGTGGCGAATATTATTGAGAACAT
Organism: Panax ginseng; assembly: GCA_020205605.1. Taxonomy (NCBI): domain Eukaryota; kingdom Viridiplantae; phylum Streptophyta; class Magnoliopsida; order Apiales; family Araliaceae; genus Panax; species Panax ginseng. The sequence continues at coordinate 121,425,632 of CM035148.1, read as the reverse complement.
GACTTATCGTTTGCTTTTGGGACGCACAAAAGATGATAGGTATGACCTTAAGGGGATTATGAATGAGGCTTTGACTTTGGCTGGAAGGTTTAATATTGCAGACTTTGTACCCTTCCTAGGACCTCTTGACATTCAGGTAATGTAGTTTACTTGTTTATTTATATATAAATTGATTGCAGTATCTGAAATTAATTAGTCAAGGTTTTCTTAGATTTGCCGTAAGAATATACCTCATTTTGTACGTAACTTTAAATTTTAAATTACTTGTAAAAGCTTCAAACTTGTGCATGATTATCATTTATCACACGTGCATGCAATTCAGAAATTAGGAGTGAAGAAAAATTGGTGAAAAAAATTGAGAAAAAGAGAGGAAACGGTTAATATCTAAAATAAAAAGTGAAATTGTTGGGTTTGACAGTCTACAAAATATAGTTTAATTGATTAATTGAGTTTAAAGTTTAAAGTGGAGTCTAATATAGGAACGAAGTGGTAATAAGTTTAAAATAAAATGTTTTATTGTTGGCTTTTAAGTTTCATGTACAGTTTACAAAATCTCAATTAATATTGATTTCAGGGCTTGACTCGCCAGTTTAAGGATACCGGCAAGAGACTTGACAAAATCTTGGAGTTCATTATTGATGAGCATGAACAAAATTCAAGCAATGGAAATGCAAGCGGTGACTTTATTGATGATATGCTGTCGTTAAAGAATAAGCCTTCAAACACCCATGATGAGCTATCAAAAGTAATTGATAGATCAGTGATTAAAGCTATCATGATAGATATTATCTCTGCTGCTATTGATACTTCAGATACTTCAATTGAATGGATTTTAACAGAACTTATTAAACATCCAAGGGCCATGAAAAAGTGCCAAGAAGAGATAGATGCCGTTGTCGGAGTTGATCGAATGGTGGAGGAGACAGATTTGCCCAACTTAGAATATGTGTACATGGTGGTTAAGGAAGGTTTAAGGTTACACCCTGTTGCGCCATTACTGGGTCCTCACGAGTCTATGGAGGATATTACTATTAATGGATATTTTATACCTAAGCAGTCAAGAGTAATTGTAAATTCCTGGGCACTGGGACGAGATCCCAATGTGTGGTCTGAAAATGCTGAAGAGTTTCTTCCAGAGAGGTTTGAAGGGAGCAATGTAGATGTCCGTGGACGTGATTTCCAGCTCTTACCATTTGGATCAGGTAGAAGAGGATGTCCTGGAATGCAGCTAGGATTAATAACTGTTCAACTAGTGGTAGCTCGGTTGGTACATTGCTTTGACTGGAACCTACCTAATGGGACAACACCTGATAACTTGGATATGACTGAGAAATTTGGACTGACGACACCACGAGTCAAGCACTTGCTTGCCGTGCCTAAATATCGCCTTTGAGCAACTTCTTATATAAAACATCATATATATATATATGATCATGAACACAAAAAACCCAGTCAGCCGGGTTACAAGGTAATTCTTGTAATAAATACAGTGGAGTGATAACACCACACCTAATGATATTTTCATCATGTATGGTATATGTTCTCCCAATGTCTTTTCTAATATCAGACGAAATTGTTTAAGTTTATTTGTATCAAATTAATTGTTCAACTTTATTCAACTTTTATCACAATATTCACAATATCAGATACCCAAAACACCATATTTGGGAGGTGGGAATACATGTCTTTCTTTAGCTTCCCCATACACCAGACCTTAAAATGATGGTCTTTAAATGATGGTCTTTAGTGAAACTGTAATTAAGCACACCTAGAGGGAGTTAATAGGTGTAAATATCCAAAGTGATTTACAGTGGTTAAATTTTAAAGTTTACTATAGCAGGCTATAAACGGACGGTCTAACCCTGTCCGTATTAGTTATGTTCTTCGTCTGTTATAAACGGATAGCTAATACCTGTCCGTATTAGTATAAAAATTTTTCGACTTAAACCAAAATCTGCAGATTTTTAAAGCATATAACAAAAGCAAAAGAACAGTAAATCACACCAAGATTTTTACGTGGTTTAGCCCCTATCCTCTAGTCTAGTAGCCTAATCCACGTCCAATACCAACTAGTATTGGAGACACTTTTTTATTAAACTTGATATTCAATTAAATACAATAAAAATAACTCCCTGTTCAAATAAAGCTTTCCATTGCGATGGACACCTCTGTCCCCTTTGCACCAGTGCAACCTTTCTCACCACTGAGACATTTGTACATCTGCAACCTTGAAAGCTCTCTATGAACAGACCCTATCTACTGCTAGATAGACCAAGCCCAACAGGACTTGAACTCACATTTCGTTACAAGAAATATATGATTACAAAGAACTCTTATTTCCAGCCAACAAAGAATTAATTAAATAACAAGACTTACTGGAAATAAACTTTGATAGCTCTCTATTGAAATATCTTTATATAAGACAGATGCTTGCTTTGATTTTACTGAACTGATGTATCCAAGTCTCTGTACCTGATATAGCCAATAAGAAGAATATGTATAGAGAGAGAGGAACTAGCGACTATGGAATTTGTTAACAAAGAATACATAGCTGATAAATCTCTTTAGCCCATGCAGTTGACCAACGGATATAATATGAATAAGTTAGCATGAAAAACTCAATCAGTTGGTATATCACAAGATTTTTGCAATTAAAGAGTCCAAATCATATATCAGATAGCTAAAATAAAGGAGACATAGTCTAACATGATTGCTTAGTCAACTCATTTAAAAAGACTCCTTTCCAATTTGAATAACATAATATAAGGAGAAAAATAGTCTAAGTGAAATACTCAACATATTGCTTAATCAGGTTGGTTACCTAAATAAAGTCAGATTGCATAATATTATTTTAATTGGCCAACCGAGAAATATAACATATTAAACAAATATTAATAAACCAATTTTGGCCAAACAATATAACATATTAAACCATCCCAAGCAATTTAAAAAAAATCCATTAAATAATACAAACCCAATAATATTGTCAACATTAAATTTACAAAAGATATAAACCAACATTCCCAAAAGATTCCCAAATATATTGTCATTATAAAAATCACAAAAGATATAAACCAACATTCTCCCCCTTTTTGACGATGACAATATATTATCTTTTGAATTTGAGTAAATCTTCGGGTACATCCAACCTACTAACAGCTTATCGAACGCAAGAAAGCAAGTCGTTTTGGGTATTATTATTTTTTAAAATTCTATGCGCCTTTCTCCTTACAAATAAGTGAATTCCCCCTTTCTCCTACCGTGAAATCTCCTCCTCCTACAACTCCCTCTCTGGCTCACTCCTTCACTCTCTGTCCAAACCCACTCGCCTTCGTCAGCTCAGCCTCTTCGGTTACTCTTCTCCGATCAAATAACGGATTCATGCGGCTCCCTCTCTTTCCTCCTAGAACCACGCAGAGAAAGATGAATCATGCTTCCCTCCACACAATAATTAATCTATGAAGCTCTAATAAGGTAAACCCTTTTTTGAGTAATTTCTACTTTCAATTGATTGTATTGTTTCATTTGGGTTTATAAATTGAGTTTCTTCCAAGATTTCTTGGCAATTTGAGTTTTTTCTTTGTGTTTCTTATGTAATTTAGGTTTAATTAGGTTCTTCATAATTTGTAACATAAATTTCTGACTGGCCTTGAAATACATAAAATGCAATACATTGCTTCAGTTAATACTGGTTGACTCATTTTTCTGGAGAATTCAAGAGTTTACACCAGCAGCATAAATATAGTGCAAAACCAAATCTTGAATTTTTCTGGAGACTTAGGTTCTCTTGAGTTTTGATTTTCTTGGGCTTATCATAAACTGGGATTGCTTGATTATTTTAATCTTTAAAGATTGATATACATGGGTTTGAACCAAATTCTAATGTTCTTATTGTTTAGTCTTCTAAATTGAGAAATGGGTTTCCTGATTAAGAGTTTCTTCCTGTTTTAAAGTGCTTTTTAGATCTAAAACTGTCCCAAGTTTCAAACTTTATGGATGGCCTCCACAAGGTTTTATGCAATTCTTGAAGTTGGAATTTTTTGTTTGTAAAAGTAGGGTGCATTTAATGGCTGTACATGGTAGATGATTTACACTTTACATAATCTAATTTTTTTCTCTCCCTTTTTTCTATATAAGAAATGTATGATTTTGTAGCCATTTATGCTAAGCATTTGCAATGCACAAGAAATTGACATGATTTCAGGAAAACATTTGTGGAATTAAGAATTGAACTGTGGTTGCCATATTTGTTTCTCTTACTTGGAGGGTTTGAGGTTTAATTTCTTTGATTACCTCGTTAAGAAAGATGAACTATGGTTGCCATATTGACACTATCAACATCACACAGACTAGTAGAAAACAGAAATATTATTTGCACAGAGGATGAGAACCAAATGTAACCAACTATTGAGCACAATATCAACCTAGAGAATCAATAGAAAAGGACAAGCTGCAGTAGAATGTTTTGTAGTTTTAGAAGCCAATTAATTAAGAAAACCTTGAAGCTCTTGACTACATAAGAATCTTACAATTATCATCATGTTTGCTAACTTAAAAGCATATAAAGAGAAAGTACAGTTTGTACACTATTTTTTTTAACATCATACCAAGTAGATATATATATGTTCATTAAGGAGACATTGTTCAAGGTAAAATTTTGTTTTCTTATAACACAAAAACTTTATCATAGCTACCATCCACTAATAAGTAGATGCTAAAAACAATTAAAGGTATTGTACAAATTGATGCTTACAAAGTAGGTACAAATTGATGCTTAAAGGCATTGTACACATTAATTGGGTAGGTACATCAGTAACTGAGTTCCCCCTCCCCCCAAACGATTCTCTCCATTTTAGAGTAGCTGGCCTTATCTAGAATTATCATAATTCCTTTGCGCTTCCATGGCGCCCCAAAATTAGGTATACATCACCCATTCGAATGCCAGATACATGGTACAAAATTTAAATACAACTTCATTTATACAATCTGTTGAGTGTCGTATAGAATACGACCCACGATTAATCTGTGAGTTTTAATACAAATGTATGTAACTCTCATGGTACCTCGACCACAACCTTACAATGGTATTTTACATAAAAGTATAGTCAAAGACTGTTTTAGAAACTAAAATCTTTGGGAAGTGCTCAAGGAAACCTTCGTACATGGGAGGCCATGCGTCTAGGTTATAATAGATATCATATGGCCACAAAATTATCCTTGGTTGTTTAATAGACCCCAAAGAAAAATGAGAAGATTACTATCATCTTCTTTCCAATGGTGAGTCTTCTCTTGACATATAACTATCTCCACTGTCTCCAAGTGAATATTATATTTTAAATCAACTCCAAGATCATATAGGTAGTGCCCGTAAATATACTCACCAAGTGGATCGCATAAACCCTGTCTTATGATAACACGAGGTTGTATGTCATTAGACATCTTGTATGATAATGGCAAAACACCCTTCCAAAGTTGGGTTCACCTCACCCTATTTGATTCACCAAATATAACTACTAAATGTTGTATAGAATACAACACACTTTTGTATACTGTTTAAGGAGAACCTCCATGACTAGAGACCAATCGCTCTATTCCCTGTTATCCCCGCTCGACCCGGCAACACTCTTACGACAACACTCTTATTACCTGAAAGGAATTGTGAAGTAGAAAGGGTGAGCACAACTAACCCACTAAGGAATATCATGACTAAAGATAATTAAATTATCAATAGCTTTCATCAATAATAAATCAGAGATTTAGAACATATGGTAGATGATAAAACTTTTCAACCATAGTCATAAATGAACGAAAGCAATCCATTAGAAGAGTCAAATAGACCATCGGATCTATTATCTTCTATGTTAAAAGTCCACCAATAATGTTTTATTCCTGTAACATCAATCAACAATTCCTGTCCACAATCATATGAATAACTCATAATCATAATTGTGATTCTAAATTCCTCTTCGCACCCAGGACGAAGATAATTTTCATCACCTATCTTCACCTGAAACATCAAAAATTATTGTTATACCAAATCACAATTCTTGTTCATAATCATACTAATAAATTCATCTTTGCACTACGGCCAAAGATATTCATTAACAATTCATCTTTGCACTACAAGCCAAAGACATACAACTATATTTTAGAACAGTCAAGTAGAGCATGATATCTACTATCTTCTACAAATTAAAAGTGTATAACCAATATTTTATCGCTGAGACTTAGCTTAAATAATCCACATCATCGAATTATCCATGTACTACGGCCAAGGATATTCGTTAGTATCACATCCATAAATTATCCATGCACTACGGCCAAAGATATTCATTATTATCACATCCATGAATTAATATTTCATCGCTGAGACTCAGCTCAATAATTAATCCACATCATCGAATCATCCCTGCACTACAGGCCAATGATATTCATTAGTATCACGACCACGAATTATCCATGTACTACGGGCCAAAGATAATCGTGTTTTTCATCAATGATCCCCGATCATGCCATAAAACAATTCATCTTTGTACCCTTGGCCGAAGAGAATCCATAGCCATAATCATACCAAAAACTGTCCATCAATGCACTACGGGTCAATGAGGACTTTTTTCACATCATTTGTAACATTACGGTCATGATTATACCGAATAATCCTTGGTCATAATCATACCAAGTCCATCTATGCACTACGGCCAAAGATGACTTTCAACACAATATAAACATGAGGATGATGACAATGATATAAGAATCAATCAAATGAGATAAATGATAAATATTAAACATTTATAATACAATTTATCCAGCGTTCAATAATAACCAAATATTATCAATCACTTAATAATCTCATAATCTAATATCATTAATATTATAACAATATTTTAATCATTTCTTAAACTTATAAATAGTTTATTTCAATTGTTTACACTTTATCAAATAATGCATTTAATCATTCAAAAATGCCATACTCATAAGATTTCATCATCAATGATCAAATCCCTCATCAAAAATCTGCATATACCCTATATAGGATTCTCAAGCCATAAAATCCTATTTTCCAATTTTATTACTTCACATAACATATTTAATTTATTTACTCATAACTAGTTCATTTTCATGAAAAATACTAAATCAGTCCCAAAAATATTTCTTTTCTGGGATTTAGCAGAATATAGTTCCATCTTGAACATATATTTTTCTCAGAAGTTTTAAAATTCATTCACTATTTTTCATATGGATAAAACTGCCGAATATTTAGACATTTATCATAAATTATACTTTTGTCCAAAAATTCCAAAATTTACAGGGTATACTCCTGTTATATACATGTACTCCCAATACAAATTTCACCAATTTTGGAGTTAACCACAAGGAGGTATAAGAGTTTACTTTTAAAATAGTCTTTTCCCATAAAATCCATAACTCTTAATCTATACATCTAAAAATCGCCATTTTTGGACACAATTTAGAAAACTCATTAAATTATCATTTCAAATTTTTCCAGAATTTTTGAGGGTCAAAAAAATTATGAAATCTGCCTTACGACGAAACCCTTTTAATGAAAATACTATTCGCATGAATACGAAGGATCATTCACCATGCATGTGGTAATCCACATAGACAAAGTTATTCAACGAGAATAATAAAGAATGGAATAATGAAGGATTCACCATAAATGCGATAATGCATCAAAAACGGAGTTATTCCCAATGAATAATAAATAATGGAACCCGGTCGGCGTAAACGCATGCAGACGAGGATATTCGACAAAATAATAAATAATAGAACCGGTGGCGTAAGAACGTTACGACAGGTGATATTAAACAGAATAATAAAAGAGCGGAATATTAGAAGAATTTCACCATGTATGCGATGCTTCGCATAAACAAAGTTATTCAACATAATAATAAAGAATAGAATAATGAAGAATTTCACCAAGTATAGGGGTAGTCAGCGTATCTACGAGTTATTCCAACAGAATAATAAATAATAATAATATCCTTTACGAGTACGACAATTATATCCCCTACCTTAAAAAGAAAAGTATTCCGACTGGTAGGGCGAGAATATACTTGAAGAAAACTTGCACTACGCTCAAAGCTTTCTTAAACTCTAAAGAAATGCGCTCAAGATTATAGAAGAAGAACTCTCTCTATAGTTTCTCTCTCTAGAGTTTCAGTGAATTCGTAAGAAATAATGAAGGAATGAGCTTCTATTTATAGAAAAATGGATTGCATAGTAACTAACTCATGAACGGTCTATATTGATTTACTTTAATCTGACGGTCCATATTTAAAGCAAAATATTTTAAATAAAATATAATATATTCTATTTATAATCTAATAAAATGAATAACTTTATAAAAGATTTTACTATGCAAAACACTATGCACAATAGAATATAATATATTCTATTTATAGAATAACTTTATAAAAGTATTCTGTTTTATATAAAAAGTTTTTCTGTTTTATTACATTAATAATACCAATAAAACAAAAGCTGAAGTGACTTATCACATAAGCATCAATAATCAATACCGTGTTATTTACCAAAATAGAAAAAAAAATTTGAATACTTTTATTTCATAAAATTCGGGGTCTCACAGTTTCCCCCTGCATAACCAACCTTGGATTGTGTATCTGATTATAGTTTGACTTAATTTCCATATTTGTTCTCCTAATAGATTTGCCTAAGTGCATTGTGGCTTGGAAATGCATATTATGGGATTTTTTTCGGTAGGCCCCATTTTATACAACTGTCTGTTGAGTTATGTATATTGAATAAATAACCTTAGGTTTAAACCTATTTAACTAGATCTTAATGTTTCACTATACAGTGTATTTGCACTCCTGATGATGGTGACATTGAAGAAGCTAGCCAGTACATGGTGTACTGTTTCTTTAGAGAATCCTTGTTTGTAGGTAATACATCTGTAGAGAATATCCTTCTTCCTAAAAATGTAGAACTTGTTTTTCTTTCTTATTATATACACATTTAATTAAATGTTGAAACACTAACAATATGATGCCATCATTCTTTGTTGCTAAACTGATAATGATAGTATCTTTAATAAGATATTGATTTTCATTAGTTGTAATTTTAGGCCTTAGTAGAGGCAACATGGGAGGTTACACCTTACAGTGTCACATGGTGCAATGAAGTTACACAGAAAAACTAAAATATTATCTTATTTGTAATTGCTTGAGCTATTAAGCTATTGTATCATTATTTTTTTAATTACCTGGAGTATGCCCCTTGTAAACATGTAAATTGTGACTATGTTTATGAAATGAATTCCAATTATTGTGTTCATCAATTAAGAGCAAAACTAACAATGAAATTTGGAAAATTAAAGATGAAAACAAATTATCAAAAGTATAATACTTTTGGTACATATGAACAGTATTATCATATGCCTGAATCATCAACTGAGCTACCTAAATAGCTTTAATATATCAAAGCTACAACTAAATCAAGTCAAAAATCTTTGTAGCCAGCATTGGAAGTGCCTTCACCTATTGACCCAAAATTCCACATTGTGCCAAGATTTAGAAGTTCATCTCCCTATATGGATTCCTACAAGTTACAGAAAAAACCATCGATGTTAATTGAGTTTATACATCTGAAATTTATGATCTATGAAAGGTAACATAAATCATTACTCTCTGGTGACAACATATATGCACCCTTAAAAATGCTCACAAATAAAGTAAAAATAATAATCATAACAATTGAAAAAAAAATCATTACTCACATTCAAGTTAATATTTCTATGATGACTCTCTTGTGTCTCATGAAAAATAGGTGGTTGATTAATAGTCGTATCCAACTCAAATGTCTTAAATAAAAGAAGCATACAAGTTCATTATATAAGACAATATTAATTACAAAAAAAGTTACAATATACAGATTATATATATATATATATAACAAAAAAGAAAAATCATACCTTCTTCATATTCTTTGTGTTTCTTGATTCACAATTATTTCTACCTTTTTTGTCCCTTAAGTTTGAATTTCTTCGAAACTTCTTCGATCTTACTTACCTTCCTTTTACTAGGAGGACGCCCCTTGCATCGGTTCTTTTTTGGTGGAAGTAATTTATGGCTTTCATTTGGGTCGTTATTTTCAGATTCACTTGCGTTTAACTTTTGAGTAGTTCGAATTTTTTCACAAACTCCATCCTCCGTATTCCATTCCACCTTTAGTTTAAGAAGCCGATCCACAAGTTGGTCACATCTTTTTGAGTGTCATATGCAATGTCCGCAACGTCAAAAAAAGTATTACACACCTTGTAATATCTCTGTCCCGATTCCGTGTCTTTCCAAACATTATAAGTGACTTTAGCTTTAGTATGACGTCGCTTTATGTCCTTTCTCCACCTCCTCAAAATGTATTTTGTTGGAACGGTAAATATAAACCTTTCAAAATGAAGTACCTTAACTATATGCTTACATAAGATTCCTCGAAATTCAAATAATTTACAGTTACACTTCACATCAAATTCAAATTCATTTTCCCCTTCAATGAAGCAAACCTTAAAGTTCACAATTTTTGGCCGATCTTTTTTTCCCAAAAGTAATAAAGTTATTTCATTTCGTAATGAAATATTTTATTATGAGATTCGACAAACCTTGTATCGCAATACATTCCTGCATCCGCCACTTCTGTTTGAAACTCTATAAACTTGGAATTGGTATAAACCTCTTGGAATTGTTTTTCAATGGCGTGATGTGTAACACAAGGTACATTTGAAGTCAAAGAATGAGAGTCCGTTGCTATTTCTTTTTCCACTTTACTACTTAACGCATTATCATATTGGTTCACAAATTCTTTCAAGGAAGTTTTGCATTGACAAATCCATAAAAAAAAGCATTCATACTTTCACTTCTTTGTGTCGTAGACATTCCCGCCCAAAAAATATCTTTCACAAAATAAGGAACCCACTGATGCCTTTCATTATACAATCCTTCCAACCACTCATTGTTCTCAAGATCATAATTGTCTATCTTTTTCTTCCATTGACATTCAAAATCATTCACACTCAAAGAATCATACACAACGTTATGTAATACAAATGTAATTGATTCATAATGCTCATACCCTTTTAATTTTTCAGGAACCTTCTTCATTATATGCCACAAACACCATCGATGGTGAGCATTGAGAAAAACTATCTCAACCGTATTTTTCATTGATTTGTCTTGATCGGTGATAATGGTATGTAGATTTTTTCTAGACATGGAAGAAATCCACGCATTAAACAACCAAACAAAAGTGTTAGTATCTTCATTCGATATCAAGCCACAACCAAGTAGTATGGATTGTCCATGGTGGTTAACTCCAACAAAAGGAGTAAATGACATATCATATTTATTAGTCAAATATGTGGTGTCAAATGTGATGACATCACCAAACTCCTCATACGCAGCTCGAGACCTCGAATCCTCCCAAAATAAATTTTGATCCGATTTTCCTCATCCGGGTCTATCACATAGAAAAAGTTAGAATCCACTGCTTAAAATTTAGCAAATTAATTTTGAAGTGCACTAGCATCACCCTCAGCAAGCCTTAGCTTTTTAAATTTTCCCATATAATTTTCAAAGTCTTTCTTTAAACAAGGCAATCCATTGGTCAGGGAATATTCTTTTTGTCGGAGAATATTTTTATGACGACACAATCATTGGTGGACCCCACAACGGAAGTATTATCGTAGTTAGAAAACGACAGAAATAAATTTTTATAAAATAACGACGAAAGTTTTACCGTTAAACTGTTGAACTACCCGGTAGTAAAATTACAATAATACACGTGGTTGCATAGTAGCACACGGTATTGATTATTGATGCTTACGTGAGAAGTCACTCAGTTATACTCAATTATTGCTACATTAATTGCTGCATAATATCTCTCATATTATTGATTCAATTATTGTCACAAAGATTATCGTGCATAATATTTTATATTATTAAATCAATAATTGAGACGACAAAGTTATTCTTATTATTATTTGCAATATTGACGATGTCTAGAAAGTTCTGTCGAGGAGAGGTTTGATCACCTAATTGCGCGTCAATAAGGAGAAATCCTTATCAGAAAGCCCCCTCTTTCCTGGGAATGATCTGGTAGTTAAATATTGTGAGTTATAATATCACAATATTAATGATGAATAAGTTCGTATTGATTAAAGATGAAATTAATATTTCCATCGTGTTGGGATTATTTGTGTTAGTGGAAATCAACATCTATTTTGATAATAATTGATGTCTAGATATTATATTGACCAATCGGGTAATTAATCGGATAAATGAGCAATTAATTGCTATTAATTCACATGCTTATAACTATTTGTTCACATGTGTATACTATTGATTCACATGCATGTACTATTAGGGGAGGTGGTGCAAGATTGATAATACTTGCATGACTAAATTAAAAATGGACGTATAGATGAAGGTACTATACTGTAATTTTTTTTTACATGTATAGAACTATTGAGTCACATGATTGTACTATTAATTCACATGATATATTATTAGGGTAGGTGGTGCAAGTTTGATAATACTTGCAAGACTAAATTAAAATTGAAGAAAAAATGAAAGTGTTATGCTGTAATATTTCGAGCCCCAAAACGTGCAATTATCGAAACTATATTTTCCTATAAATAGAAGCTCATTCTTCTTTCATTCTCACCAATTCACTAAGACTCACAAGAGCAATTATAGAGAGAGAAGCTATAGAGAGAAAGAAAAGAGTAGATGCTTACTTTCTTATTCCGAAGATCCAATCTTCTTCTGAGGTAAGGGGTATTATTTATTTCATATTCAGAAGAGATATTATTTTTCGTATTCGTAAGGAATATTATCTTCGTTCAATATCCGTAAGGGATATTATTTATTGTATTGGTAAGGGGTATTATTTAATTCATATTCAGAAGAGATATTATTTTTCGTATTCGTAAGGAATATTATCTTCGTTTAATATTCGTAAGGGGTATTATTTATTTCATATTCTGAAGAGATATTATTTTTCGTATCCGTATGAATATTATTTTCGTTCAATAGTCGTAAGGGGTATTATTTCTTTCGTATTCATAAGGGATATTATTTTTGTTCAATATTCGTATGAAATATTATTTTCTTCCATACTCTGTAGTATGTAAGTAATATTATTTCGTTTCGTATCCCTAGTTCTACACTCATTTTGTTGAAGTATTGCTTCTAAATTCTATGAAATTAGTAGAATATCCTTGATATTTGCGTTTCATCCAGTATCTTTTCATGGAAATATTATTTTGAGCATTCTTGATAATTATTGATCTTTTTATTCTGAAATACTATTCACGAGTTACTATTCACGGGTTACTATTCACTTAAATAATAATCACTCTAGTATTATTGGGGCACTTTTCATCTTGAGAGTATTATTCACCGATTCATTATTCACATACTAATATTATTCATTTCGGGTATTTTGGGCACTTTTCATGCTGGGGTACTATTCACGAGGCACTATTCCCGAAGTACTATTCACAGGATACTATTTATGGGGTACTATTCACCCAAAAAATATATTTCTTTTCTGTCCAAATTATTTTTAATACATGAAAATTATTCTTGAATTTTACTCCACAAAGCAGTATCATGTTGACAATTTGGATATTTTTAAACTCTGGATAAATTTAAAGTTTTTAATATTTATCCTTGATTTCGTTTGATTAATGCTTATATCATTGTCATCATCCCTATTCTTATATTGTGATGAAAGTCATCTGTGGCTTACGTGCATAGATGGACTATTGATTGGTATGATTATGACCAGAGATTATTCGGTATAATCATGATCGTAATGTTACAAATGATGTGGTAAAAGTCCTCATTGGCCCGTAGTGCATTGATGGACAATTGTTGGTATGATTATGACCAGAGATTATTCAGTATAATCATGACCATTGATGATTACATGAATATTCTTGGCCCGTAGTACAGGGATGATTCGATGATGTGGTTTATTTTTTAAGCTGAGCCTCAGCGATAAAGTTGATGAAAAACTTTTTAAATCATAGAAGATAGTAGATATCATGCTCTACCTGACTCTTCTAATGAATTGCTTATTCCGCTGCAGCTGTTGATCTAAGACTTATTGTCTATTGTATTCTATCAGTTGTTATATTGTTGAAGGCTAAGGATAATTTATTCCGCATTATCTTAGTCATAATATTTCTTACTGGGCTAGTTGAGCTCACCCTTTTCTTTCACTGTTCTCTTCAGGAAATGAGAATATAGCTGGGACTAGTCGGGGAATAGAGTGATGGTCCGAGATAGTGGCTATAGTGTGATAATAAATGTAATGAGGACTTCATTTAAGTTTGAATACTGTCTATGAGACAATATTCATGTAAAAACTCTAAGCTACGTTGTTGTCGTATTGTATAAAAGAAGTTGTATTTGATTTATGTACCATGTATTTGGCGACTCAGAATGGGTGATGTATACCTATTTTAGGGGCGTAACAATTATGACTAAGATAATATACAACAAATTATCATTAGTCTTCAACAGGGAAAAATCTGATATAATATAATAGACAACAAGTTTTAGATCCACAACTGCAGCAGAAACAACAATCCATTAGAAGAGTCAAGTAGAGAATAAATTCTACTATCTTCTAAGATTTAAAAGTTCATCTTAAATATTTTATCCCCGTTACATCAATCAATATACATCTTGAACCAAATATTCATCTTTGCACTACAGGTCAAAGATATTCATTTGTATCACCAGTTGGTCATGTTCATCTCAATACCTGTTCATCTTTGCACTACGGGCCAAAGATATTCATCAGTTAATCATTCATCTTTGCACTACATGCCAAAGATATTCAGTAATATCATCATTTAGGACTGAGGATGATGAAAAATATCTTAAAAAAAACGAATCCAATGAGATAAAAGATCAAAGATTGGGATTCGTACTTTAGTTTATCCAAGTTCAAAAATACCTTATAATAATCAATTGTGGAGCAAAATTCAAGAATGAAGATCAAAACATGGATACAATCAAAGATAGTAACCATAATAGACAACTTGGATAAAGAAATTTTTTTTTTATTTTTTTTGTGAATAGTGTCGTATTTGTGAATAGTGTTGTATACGTGAATAGTGCTGTATACATGAATAGTAACTCCGACATAAAAAAGGTAGAAATTCCACAATAAAATCCATACCAATATTTCGGTATAATGATATTGAAAGAATAACATCATTATGAAGAAAATAAAGATCCTTACCTCAAAAGAACGAAGCTTACATTTGAAATATCAAGTATAAGGCTGAAGGAAACTTGCACTGAATAGCAACTCACAAAGTATCTAAATACTCACAAAATACGCTCGATAATATAGTGAGAGAAAGCTTATGATTTTGGTGTGTTTTTCAATTATAACTAAGCACCCTATTTATAGTAAAATGCTTATAACGCCATAGCAAACTAACCTGCTATCTGATGGCTTTACCTACTACTATTCACGCCCACCATTTTTGAAATAAAATTTCAGCACATTTTTTCACCAACCAAAGGTGGGCCCCACCCATATTTTAAATAAAAACATTTATTTCCGAAAATTCAATAATTCATAATAAATAGCCCTTTTATCAGAAAAATATGAATTTTATGTCCATTCCATAGGAAATCGAATTCTCTACAACTTTGTAGAAGAAAGTTTTTCCAAATTCCAAAAAGTAAATGTCCGAAATCCACATACGGACAATTTTTAATACCTCCATTTTTCGACAAAATACTGATAAAACACCTCAATATTAATTCCTTCATTTATATCCACACAAAATAAATATTTCCCTATCCATCCACATAAAATAAATATTTCCTAATTATATAAATCAATAATTAATTATTCACAAATAATATTACAGAATCAGAATTATGACAACCAGGTCGTTCCCGGGAAAGAGGGGGCTTTCCGATAAGGATTTCTTCTTATTGGCGCACAATTAGGTGACCAAACCCCTTTTCTAGACAAAACTTCCTTAGACATTGCCAATAATGCTATCTAACAATATTATTCAAATAATATGAATTATTGATCTGATAATGGAGATACTGTGCAGTGACAATTATTGAAATAACAATAATATAAAATATCAACGTAGCAATTATTGAATCAATAAAATAAAATATTGAGCGAGTAATTACTGTAACAATTATTGAGTAGTGCCTTTCACGTAAGAATCAATAATTCAAAATATTGTGCAATCTGAGTGCTTCTTGTGCAACCAATGCGTGTATTCTCGTATTTTAACCACCGGGTATTCCAACGTTGTTAACCAGAATAACTACGCCTTTATTTGTAAAAACTCAAACTTGTCGTTTTTCTTCATCCGTAAATAGTTTTTCGTTATAGGACCCATTAAATGGCTACGCCTGGTCGCATTTAATATTCTCTCCATGCTAAACAAGAATATTCCACGACTAAACGAATATTCTCCGACAACAATGAATATTTTATAACCACTTATTTTATTTTGCAAAATTTTCATATTTCAACCATAACCAAAGTATTATATCAAATTAGCACCTTATTATTCACAATAATAATTAGAGGAAATTCGATTTTATTTATAAAAAGTTGGGGTCTTACATAAACAATACGATCATACCTTTGTGATTTGTTACCTATATATCAACATTTTTGTTACCAGTAGTAAGCTTGCTAGATGTGCTCTAAAGATTTCAATTTCGGATTTTCATAATCAAATATCTTCAAAAACACTTCTTTTGATCATCCCAATGTGGAGGTCACCTATAATCAAATTTAGGGAATAATTTCTCACAGTTCGAGATGATCTAAGAAGTTTGGCAGTGGTCATCTGTTCGTTTGATTCAAATTATGATATATCAAATTCTGCATCTGAGTGTTCATCTGATTTTCCTTCTAAATCGGGCGGGTCTGGTTGTCTATTTTTCGGTGTCTACATGTCTGAGTTTTCTACTAAAATGGATGGGTCAGGCTGTCTGATTTCAGTTGTCTTTCCTTCTGATTCGGACTGGTTAAGCTGTCTGGATTCTGTTATTTTATTTCCACGTTCCAA
Organism: Panax ginseng; assembly: GCA_020205605.1. Lineage (NCBI taxonomy): Eukaryota > Viridiplantae > Streptophyta > Magnoliopsida > Apiales > Araliaceae > Panax > Panax ginseng. Next base: position 121,408,522 of record CM035148.1, on the reverse strand, counting down.
ATTACTATTTCCTGTAGAATACTCATTCTCTTCCTTTGACAGATCATGGTTAAGTTCATAAAAAAAATTACAAGTATAGATTCCTCATCATGATTTTCATGTGTATTAAATATGGAACATTTAGCACAATAAAAACTTTAGAATAAATAATATTATGAACCGTTGTGTTAGAAAATCCATATATCTAATTAAAACATTATTTAAAAAACAATATGAGGTACTTACAGATTCCGCCAAATAATTTATAGGTAACTACTATTCGTCTCCTTTTTGACCTTGAGACATCTACAAAATGAACAAATAGTCTCTACCTTTTTGGTACCCAAATCTTCTTGGGTCCTTTTGGGTTAGTAACATATAAATCACTTTTCTTTACCCAAATTTGTTTTATTCTAATTTCATTACAATTAGAATCAAAATGACCTTTAAAACCATATTTTCTACAAGTAACAAACGGTGAACAAAAAAGTGTTTTAAACCTTGGTTTACTATTAATCATTCTAATATTATCATTAGTTCTATTTTTCACATTTTAATAGGATTATACCCAATTCCTTTTTTATCAAGACTAGACCTTTGTGCCCCTAACATAACATTTAGGTTCTCTTCTCCTAGCATAAATTTAGCAAGATCATGTTTAAATATGCTATTTTTGCATTTGTTACATTATCATCATGTTGCATATTCATCATTTTTCCATCATTAAAAGCATCTATGCATGCATCTCTCATTTTCAAATTTTCTTTTAACACTTCATTTTCATTTTTAAGATTTTCATTTTCTTTTCTCTCTTTAATAAGCGACTTAACTTCATTCATTAGCTCATCTACACAATTCTTAAAATATGCAGTTTTCTTTTTGAGTTGTTGATTTTCATTTTGTAAAGCAATATAATCAGACACAGATATCTAAAAAGCTTCATGAAAATTTGTTACTTCAAGTTGATCATCATCTTCTAGTCCATAAAACAGAGTTGGACAGTTTCTTCTTCTTTGTTTCGTTTCGGACTTACTTACTGGAGTTGAGCTACCTTTTTGATTTTTCTTTTGTTTCTTCATTTGAAGTAGTCTCTTTAGTTTTCTTGAGAGCATTTCAATTTTTTCATTAAAATCTTCGTGATCACTTTCATTGTTGCTCTCGACTGAAAGTGTCAATGCCTTCTTTATTGGTGCTTCATCTTCTTCATCATACCTTCTTAACAGATTTTCAAATTCTTCAAGCTCTCCAAAAAAAGTGAGAGTTTCCATTGTACTGATTGTTGTTGAATCTTGAAGAGTTGTAACCTTTGGTGCGAATCGTTTAGGCATGACTCTAAGTATCTTTCTATTTATCTCCCTTTGATCAATTTTTCGTCCCAACATACTTAGACAGTTCATTAGAGTGAGGAATCTAACTTACAAGTACATATTCCTCATCGTGATTGTCATGTGTATTAAATATGGAACATTTAGCACAATAAAAGTTTTAGAATAAATAATATTATGAACCCTTGTGTTAGAAAATCCATATATCTAATTAAAACATTATTTAAAAAGCAATATGAGGTACTTACAGAATCCGCCAAATAATTTATAGGTAACTACTATTCGTCTCCTTTTTGACCTTGAGACATCTACAAAATGAACAAATAGTCTCTACCTTTTTGGTACCCAAATCTTCTTTGGTCCTTTTGGGTTAGTAGCATATAAATCACATTTATTTACCCAAATTTATTTTATTCTAATTTTATTACAATTAGAATCAACATGACCTTTAAAACCATATTTTTTACAAGTAACAACGGTGAACAATAAAGTGGCTTAAGCCTTGGTTTACTATTAATCATTTTAATATTATCATTTATTCTATTTTTTACATTTTTAACAAGATTATACCCAATTCCTTGTTTATCAAGACTAGACATTTGTGCACCTAACATTATATTTAAATTCTCTTCCCCTTGAACAAATTTTGCAAGATCCTTTTTCAATAAAATTATTTCTTCCTCATTATTATTTTGCATGTTTAATATTTTCTCATCATTAAAAGCATCAATACAAGTATCTCTTATTTTCAAACTTTCTTTTAAAACATCATTTCCCTTTTTAAGATCATTAAATTCTTCATTTAATTTGTTTGAACGATTATATAGAATTTTATTATAGTTATCAAGATATTCAATTTTAGAATTTAACTTAGATAATTCACTTGATGTGCAATTTTTAACTATTTCTTATTTTTCTTCAATTAATGTTTCTACCTCTTTCATTAAATCATTTATCCAATTTTTTAAATGAGCATTTTTCTCTTTAATACGAATATTTTCATTATTTAAAACTAGATAATCAGAAATAGTAATATCACCAAGTTCAGAGTTTACCTCAGATGATTCTTGATTGCATAATCCAGTGAAACACAGTTGAGCAGTTTCATCTTCTTGTTTCATTTTGGACTTACTCACTGGAGTTAAGCTACCTTTTTGATTTTTTCTTTGTTTCTTCATCTGAAGTAGTCTCTCGAGTTTTCTTGACAGCATTTCAATTTCTTCATCAAAATTTTCGTGATCACTTTCATTGTTGCTCTCGACTTGAAGTACCACTGTTTTCTTTATTGGTGCTTCATCCTCTTCATCATACCTCTTGAGTTGATTTTCAAATTCTTCAAGCTCTCCAAAAGTGAGAGTTTTCATCGTACTAATTGTTGTTGAATCTTGAAGAGTTGTAACCTTTGGTGCAAATCGTTTAGGCATGACTCTAAGTATCTTTCTGTTTATCTCCCTTTGATCAATTTTTCGTCCGAGCATACTTAAAGAGTTCATTAGAGTGAGAAATCTCCCTTGAGCTTCATTAATTGTTTCATCCTTTTCTAACTTGAATAGCTCATAGTCATGCATAAGCATACTCAACTTAACCTCCTTGACTTTAAAAGTACCTTCGTGGCTTGTCAAGACAGTATCCCACATTTCTTTTGCTGTGTTGCACGATGATACTTTATCAATTTCAACTTGGGCCATTCCGCTTAACAAGGTGTTCATGGCTCTCGAGTTGTAGAAAAACATATAGCTTTCGTTTGCATCCATCTCCATGAGAGCCTTTTGTTTGCCATCATCATGTCTAGGAATGACATGTCCATTTTCAACAACCCACCATTCCCATGGGTTTCTTTTAAGAAAAATCTTCATTCTGAACTTCCAAAAGTTGAAGTTTTCGCTTCCTATCAACAGAGGTGGTCAGCTTATAGATTGACCTTCTTAAAAATTGAGGTGTGCCATAGGATCTTTCGCCACGACCTGTAAAGATCAATATTAGTAGAGTTTTGCTTTGATACCAAATGTAATTCTGTAATTAAGCACACCTAGAGGGGGATGAATAGGTGTAAATACTCAGAAGTGATTTACAGTGGCCAATTTTTAAATTTTACTATAGCATACTATAATCGGACGGTACAACCACGTAAAGTATTAGTTATATTCTTTTTACTGTTATAAATGGATGACTAATACCACATGCAGTATTAGTATAAAATTTTTCGACTTAAACCAAAATCTGCAGAATAATAAATCTAAAAACAGAAACAAAAGAACAGTAAATCACACGAAGATTTTTACTTGGTTCAGCCCTTATCCTCTAGTCTAGTAGCCTAATCCACATCCAATATCAACTTGTATTAGAGACTCTTTCTATTAAACTTAATACACAATTAAATACAATAAAAAGAACTCCTTGTTCAAATAAAACTTTCCACTACGATGGACACCTCTGCCCCCTTTGCACCACTATGCAACCTTTCTCACCACTGAGACCTTTGCACCTCTGCAACCTTGAAAGCTCTTTATGAACAGACCCTATTCACTACTGGATCAGTCAAGCCAAACAAGACTTGATCTCAGATTTATAGGAAATATATGAATACAAAGAATTCTTATTTTTCAGTCAAAAAAGAATTAATACTAAAATAAGACTTGCTGGAAATAAACTTTGATAGCTATCTATGGAAGTATCTCTGTAAGATTGATATTTGCTTCAAGTTTTCCTTAACTGATATTTACTTCCATGTACCTATAATAGCCAAGAAGGATATATATATATATATATATATATTTGGTTAGCATGAAAATCTCAACAATTGGAATATCACATGTTTAAAATAAAGAGACCAAAGGATATGGTAAACCAAGAATATAATATCCTAGTCAAACCAAACTAGCTAGAATAATTAAAGGAAAGAAAAACTATACCTGATAGAGTTTGAGCATTTCAAAACAATTTCTTATAAGACTCCTTTTAAAATATAAACAAACTCCTTATCAAAATCAATTCCTTAAAAAAACTCCGATTTGAATTTGAATTGAAATCTAAGCAAAATAGATTTCCAAATATATTGTCATTATTAAAATCTCAAAAGATATAAACTAATATATATATATATATATAATATTATTAGAACCCCCGCCAAAATGTTTATAACATCACAATATTTTGACCACATTGAATAAAATTTATGGCTTCATTCATTTGCTATATATATATATATATATATATATATATATATATATATATATATATATATATATAGGGCTATATGTATATACATGTTTGTGTTGCTGAGTAGGGCTATGGTGACGGTTTTTGAAATTTATCGTGATGGTTCAAATTGTCGCTATAGCTCAGAATAGCTATATGACGGTGAAACTGCCGCCACATGGCTCTATATGTAATACATTTGTGTACATACATTTTCATATATATATATATATATATATATATATATATATATATATATATATACTCCATTCGTCTCTCGAGGATAAAAGTCCGTATTACTATTTTGGGTAGTCCCATATTAAATGTCCACTTTTCTTTAATGACAAAATTTTTACACAATTTTTTCTATTATACCCTTAGCATTAAATATCTCATATTTTTCTTATTCTAATTCTCTCTTCATATTCAATAAATATAATTAGTTATGTGCTGAAAATATTTTGAATTGAAAAGCTAGAAAGACACTCTCTCACCTACATTGGAAAGGATTAATGACATATTATTATGAGCATTTTTGTCATTTCATTCATCTTCTTAATATGTGTAAAAAGTCCACCGGGACTTTTATCATGGGACGGGGGGAGTATAATACAAGTCTTTTTAAGGCTTATATGTATAAATAAAAACATCAATACTACTAGCACATAAAAAAAGCTCACATAATGTTCACATACACATATGCAAACTGTGGACCCCGCCTGACATGTGAGTCCCATAAATATGCATGTGTGGCCCACAAATATGCATGTGTGTGTATGTGAGCATTATGTGAGCTTTTTTTTATGTGATAATAACATTATTTAAATAAAAAGTAATATAGAACAGTGAGATTGGATTAGAGGAAATTATTTTTGAAATTTTATTTTGAATTATGCTATTGGTTAGAAGGAAAATAATGAAAAAAAATACCAAAACAACTCAAAAATTCATGTTGGCATTTAGTTTCTCTTTAATGCCATTTCATTACCTCACACATTGTTTGGGGAATTGGGTTTAGGTGCCAAGTTTGAAGTTACATAATCTCTTTAGACGTTGCTGCTGAAGTGCAGGGGAATTTTTTTGTTCGAGTGTTTGGGCTTGGATTTTGCTTCTACAATTAGTAGATGTCTGTTAGTGTTTATCTGTTTTACGGCTTTCTGCTTGTTTTGGTGTACCAATTTTGGTTTTGTTTTGTAGCGGTGCTATTTTTGGGATGTCAAGGGCTTGCGATTTGGTATTCATCTGCTTATCCATTTGGTTTTGTAGGGTAGGATGGATGATTGTTTAGTATCTTTTGTTCTACATTCTTAGTTGGGAAAAGGGCAGGTTGTAAACTTCCATCTTCGTAATTATTTATTTTTCTGGGTTTGATATTTTGTTTTGGATATTGCATGTATGGAGAGGTGAGATGGGGTTGGTGTTTATGATTTGCCAAGTTTGTTTGACATTATCATGTTACATACTTACATATTTTGATGATATAAATATTTTTTGCTGATCCAAAATAAAAATAAAAATTAAGGACAACATCGTTCACATTCAATTCAAAATAGTATAGGGATAATTATAAAATAATAATTGTAAAAGTACTAAAATAAAACTAAATAAAGAGTCCAATAACTAAATGAGTTATTTTACCTTATGAAATAGAGAGACCAAAAGCACATAATCAAACTTAAATATAGAAAATTTTATAACGTACCAAAAGCAAGTTCAAGTAACTTGCATGATAGGAACGAAATAAACTCCAAAATTCTACTCTTCCGTCTCATAGTTTATAAGCATGCATGTGTTTGAGTTAAGACTGTAAAAGTAATCGGAAAAATCGTATTCGTTCGCATCTGTATTCGAAAAAAAAAATGGATATTGTTTACATTAGAAAAAAAAGGATATATTCGTATTCGGTTTAAAGGTATTCACAAATAAACAGATACGAATACGGATATAGGCGTATTCGTATTAGTTTAATATCCGACTGTAAATATATCCGGGGGATAGTGGATATCTGAATTCGGATCCCTATTCAAATTAAGTATCCGATTAACTTTTATATATATATATATATATATATATATATATATATATATATATATATATATATATACGATCATTTTTTTTTTGAATGAAAAAAGCGAACTAAAAAGCAGCAAGCTATATGACGGATTTTTCCGTCGCTATAGCATAAGCTCGATTTTTTATGCTATAATACGAAAAAAAGCGATCGCTATAAATGATTCAGCTCTTGGTTCCCTCCTCCGATTCATTAGTGAGAAATAGGATATATATATATATATATATATATATATATATATATATATATATATATATATATATATATATATATATATATATTAATAAGTTACATATATTAATAAATTAAATACGTATATATATAAATTATATATATATATATATTAATAAATTACATATATTATATATAAATTATTAATATACATATAAATATATCTTAATAACTTATATTCATTAATTAATAACTTACATATATATATATATATATATATATATATATATATATTAACTTACAAAGTTATTGCTATTAACTTAATTGTTACAAATTTTTACTTTAAAAACTTACTTGCGATGTCGGGAGCGAGAGGCGGGAGCAATGGACAATAAAAAGTATATATATATATATAAGTTATTTTATTTAATAAAAATAAATAAATTAACATTTATTTTGTAATAACTATACTTTAAAACTCATTTTTTTTCTTCTTATTCTAGTTATAGTTGTAATTAGAGCATTCATTTTGAAATTTAAATTTAAGATTTCAAAAATGATGAAAACTTATTTGAATTGTAATTTAGAGTATTGATTACTATATTTATTAAAAATAAATAAATTAACATTCATCCATTAATGAACTATACTTTAAAACTAATTATTTATTTATTTTCTTATTCTAGTTATAGTTATAATTAGAGCATTTATTTTAAACTTTAAATTTTAAATTTAGGATTTTCAAAATGATGAAAACTTATTTGAAGTGTAATTTAGAGTATTGATTATTGTATTTATTAAAATAAATAAATTAACATTCATTCATTAATAAACTATACTTTAAAACTCATTATTTTTTTATTACTAGTTCTGGCTTGTAATTAGAACATTTATTTTGAAATTTAAATTTAGAATTTTGAAATTGATGAAAATATATATTTATATATATATATATATATATAATTAGAATATATATATATATATATATAATTTAATATAATAAATAATTAAATATAATTTAAATGTTATTAGGATAATAAGAAAAATAGGTTTATATGAGTAAATTACTAGATACAAACCCGCGCTTTGCGGCGGGATTATTCATTTTGTTAATAATAAATATGTATGTACAATTAATAAATTAAAATATAATAAGAAGATAGTATATTATTGTGCGATATATCAAATTTTATACAGAAAAACAAATGAATATACATTGTAGGGGTAGTGGTGAGAGTTTACCGATTTGTGCATTACACTCTAAGTATGTGACTATTGCTTTTAAGCTAGTGACAAATTAAGTGACCCCAACTTGTGGACAAATCATTTTTTCTACTCTTCCCTTTTTTTATTTTATTTTTCAGTTTTTCTTGACCAAAGTGTAGCCAACTGATTTATTTTCCCGTCCTTTACTACTTTTGTATATTGTTTACCGCAAAGAAAGGGTTACCTCAACTTAACTTTTTACAATCCATGACAAAAAGAGAATAAAAGGGTATTCGAAGGTTTAAAAAATCTTTTAAAAATACAATTTTTTGTATGTATTTTAGAAAAAAATTAAAAAAAACAATCCCAATACAATAGATTGTTAAAAAAATAAGTATTGTTCTCTTAGTTTTCCATTTTATTTATTTTTCCCATACTCTAAATAGTCAATACCTGTCAAACCATTAAGTAATATTGAAACTTCTATCAATATGCTAAAATATTGATTACAATTACCCAACATACTTTTAGTAATTTAAACTCTCATATTAATTATAGTTCATTTTTATGAACCTATGCTACTTCATAAAATTCAGAGTATCAAACGAAGTACCAAATGAATCCAAATTTAATCTACAAAGACGAGAAATCTAATAAAAAACGTAAATTAACGGAGTCGAGCAAAATATTAAAAAAAGTTGGGAAAGTCAACAAAAAAAAAACTGGCAAACGATAGTGTTGTTGCAAATCTTGGCATTGCCGTAGGGAATGAGCTTGAAGTCAGCTTGATGTAGTTTGTTTATAAATTTTGAAGTTAAATTTGAACATTGATTTAGGATGGGCAGAGGCCATATATTTAATTATCTCTTCTTGTCTGTTTCAATTTCAATATCCCCTACATTTCAATTCTATTTATTCTTCAATCTGATCATGATTACGGAACTGGACTCAAACAACTCTAATACTATTACGTCTACCCACAGAATGTCACAATGATCTCCAGTGCTTTTAGATAAGATTGGATTGCTTTAGTTGCTCCTGTTTATTCTTCTGGAATTGGACAGATTCTCTCTCTCGAAGAAATGTAAAGTGTGTTACGCAATATAATACACTAACCACCACAATTGTCTAGTATACAAAAAACAGCTAGAGATTTGGACACAATTCTGAATGTCCCAAAATTTACATTCTTGGCAGTTTTCGCAAGTTTGCCCCATATCCTTTTGTCGCAATAGTTTTCGTTCGTAAGCAAAGATTAAAAAAAAACAAAAAAAAAAAACTCATGCTAAACAAACCTCACGGAGAAGCCCAAATCTTATGTTTTCTCAATCTGAGTTGCAGAACTGGTATCACAAAGTCAATTTTTGGAGCCATTGGTACACTAATGCTGGTACCACCCCAAGTTGATTTGATCTATTTTGGCTTGGAGCTTTGCTTAATGCTAAGTAACTTCTCTGTTGCAATAGCGCGCAACTGGTCAATCGTGACTTTCCCAACTTTCTCCTGTTTTGGGTCTTTCGAACCTTTTTCCACCCCTGAAGATCGCTCAGCTTTAATAGACAGCTATACTTAATTTCTTAGAACTGAAAAAGCTATACTTAATTTCCAAGGCATGCCATCAATATATGCCTTTAACAGCTACCTCAAGCCAAATTATTAAGAGTTGACAACTCTTCCAACACAATTCTGATTTTGTGTTGGTAGCAGGATTGTCTTAATAACAAAAAAAGCTACCTCAAAGCCAAATTATAAAGAGATTACATCATAGATGTCAACACATTTTTTTTTTATTTTGTGTTGGTAGCAGCAGATTGGCTTAATAATATTAAATCCTTGGTTCCAAATTACCAGCTCTTTATTTGTGTAATACCGTAAATGGCCTATTGCACGGTAATTTCGTCATCTTTCATCATAGAATTCCAAAATAATACCCATCAAAAATTCGTATGAAGCACAAGATAAATTAGTAACTACTTATTGACATCTATTGCTAGATAATAAACCAACAAAGCAGAGCATCCAACTATAATGAGGACATGTTAAGGGAAAGCTTCACAAGCTAATTCATCATGAATCCAAAAGTATGATCTGAGCTGACGATATATTTTTTTTAAAATCAACTATGGGATTTCTTTTATTTTTATTTTTGATAAGTTATGCAGTACTTATTTCGAATATTATTGGGGCTGAATAGCCTTTTCTTATTTTGTTTACTAAGTTAAACCTTTTCATTGAGATTTATTATTCTATAGCAACTCAATTTCAAGGCTTGGAATTGGAACGGAACACCAAATTTTAACTAAATTTCAATTCCTTAAATTGCAAATGTGCTATCAATTCCAATTCCGAAGCTCGGTACAGAGTTGCCAAACGCAGCGAAAATGTAATTCAATCAGAAAACTGGAAATTATTATATATTAGTATTTGGTCACACCAAAAACGTAACAATTAATAACAACAACAATATATGAAAAACCATCTACAATAAAGTAATGATAATTCCCAATTCAAAACCCACAAAAAATATATATAATAATATAAACACATACGCAACCCTTCGTTCTTGAAATTCAATGAAAGCTCTGGAGTCATTTACAGAAGAATTATTGCCTACCCTCCTCCTAAACATTATTTTGAAGACAGCCATGATCCAAAGCATTACCATTTAAGAAAAAAAGTGAGACAACTAATTTGATATGAGATTATCCATGAACTACTCTATATAGATGCGTTGGGTTTAGAAACAATGGTCAGAAAGTTACCCTTTTTAGACGACGGTGCTTTGCAAGAGCCCAATTAGTCATGATGGAAGCAGCAACAACTAAAAAGACGTAAATGGCATAACTAGAAGAAAGCAACCGAGACAAAACGGAAAAGAACAGGAAAATTAACCGTGAAGAAGAAAAAGAAGCCATAGTTGCTCTTTCACTTATGAGAATAAACAATTAAGCTTTGATTAATATACGTGTATATATATATATATATATATATATATATATATATATATATATATATATATATATATATATATGATTAGGTCAGGTGATTATTAACATTATTTTAAACTTTAATTCAGTTAGAAAGTTTTATTCATATAAATTTTTGCTGATGGGTGGTTGAAGAGATTAAATTCTTGTGACAACCCCAAAACAGGTCCATTTCATCCAACCCATTCTGAGTCGCCAAATATATGGTACAGAAAATAACTACAACTTTATTACTACAATTGTCGTGCAAAATACAACAACACATATGTTGTGAGTTTTGATGCAAATATATACCAATTGTGACTCTGGACACCAACTTGGATAAAGACGTCACAATGACACCTTACATAAAGGTAAAGTCAATAAGCATTTAGGGAGAACCTCCACGCGACTAGAGACCACCGTTCTATTCTCTCTGTTACCCTTGCTCGACCCAAATTTACACTCTTATTACACGAAAGGAATTGTGAAGCATGAAGGGTGAGCACAACTAGCTCGATAAAGAATATTATGACTAAAGATAAATAAATTATCAATAGTCTTCATCAATAATAAATCGAGATTTAGAACATATGGTAGATGATAAAACTTTTCAACCATAGTTAAATGTATGAACGAAGCAATCCATTAGAAGAGTCAAATAGACCATAAAGTCTATTATCTTCTCCATGTTAAAAGTCCATCAACAATGTTTTATCCCTGTAACATCAATCAACAGTTCTGATTCACAATCATATGAATAACTCATAATCATAATTGTGGTTCTAAATTCCTCTTCTCATCCATGACGAATATAATTTTCATCACTTGTCTTTACCTGAAACATCAAAGATCACGGTTATACCAAATAACAGTTTCTGTTCATAATCATACTAATAAATTCATCTTTACACTACGGGCCAAAGATATTCATCAACAGTTCATCTTTACACTACAGGCCAAAGATATTCAACAACAGGTCATCTTTGCACTACAGACCAAAGATATTCATATCTCAAAGAAATACATAATCATTTCAGAATTTATATAAACCATAATTATAACCATATATATTGATCAATTCACCTTTGCACTTAAGCTAAAGATATTCAATTATAAATTCAATGGTCACGATCATACCTGTAAGACCCCAAATTATTAATAAATGAAATTTATTTTTCTCTATTTATTATTTTGAAATAGTAAGGGTTGATTTGATTAATGTGGATAGTTATGGGTAAAATACTTAAATATTTCGAATAAGCAAGTGGTTATAAAATATTCATTATTTGTCGAGAATATTCGATGCAGTCGTGGAATATTAAATCTTTGTGGGAATATTCGCATTTGACTGCCTTGATCTTCTTTGTGGGCCCCATAACGAAAGCGATTGGATGAAGAAAGCGACAAATATAAGTTGTTTATAATAACTGGCGTAGTTATTACCAGATTATCTTGTTGGAATACTCGATGGTTAAAACACAAGAATGTCTGGCGTTGTTGCACAAGAAGAGCACTGCAGTATTGCACCAATTATTGAAGGCCTTTACTCAATAATGGTTCTGATGAATTACTTATTCAAAGATATTTTATTTTATTGATTTAATAATTCTTTGTGTTAATATTTTATATTATCGTTGTTTTAATAATTGTCACTGCACAGTATTTTCTATTATCGAAGCAATAATTCATATTATCTGAATAATATTATTTGATAACATTATTGGCAATGTCTAAAAAGTTCTGTCTAATGAGAGGTTTGGTCATCTAATTGCGCGCCAGTAAGGAGAGATTCTTATTGGAAAGCCCCCTCTTTCCTGGGAACTGCCTGGTTGTCAATAATGTGATTCTGTAAAATTATTTGTGAATAATTAATTATTGATTTATATGATGAGAAAATATTGATTTTATGAGGATATAGATGGAGAAAATTTTTAATGTGACAATTGTTGAAAATTAATATTTTATCTTTTTCTGATAAAATAATTCATTTAAATATATTATTTTAATAATATATTAATGGTGATATTTTTACAATGAATGTGGAATATATGAGTATATGAGGAGGAAGAGTATTTTTGTGGCATTAAATGTTTAACACATGTTTTGTGTGTTGATGGACATAATTATTGACCGAAATTTGATTATAGCTTGTAAAATCGTCTGGTTTGTGGATTTGGTCAATTTCATTTGGAATTTGGAAAAACTTCCTTCAAAGAAAGTTGTAGATAATTGAATTTCCTATAAAAACACGAGAGATTGAATTTTTTCGATAAAGGGCTATTTATTGTGAATTATTGAAGTTAGGAGTTCCAAAATAATTGATTTTGGAAGTTTTCGTTATTTATTTGAAGAAAAAGCGTTTTTTACTTGGTGAAATTTGCATTAACATGTGCAAAATCAAATTTGAGTTCGGATCTAAGAAGGTGGGCTAAGGAATTTATAATATATATATATTAATATTATATTCAATTTTCTACTTTTGTGTTCTAAGCATTTTCCTATAAATAGGTGCTTAGGTTAGAATTGAAAATCACACGTAAGCGAAGTTTTTCTCTATTTCTCTCTCGATATATTGGCGTATTCTTGTGAGTATACTTTGAGGGTTGTTATACGGTGCAAGTTCCCTTGATACTGTATCCAGCTTTTTCGATCGGCACAAAAACGTCTTTGTGAGGTAAGGGATATTATTTTTTGTAATGATATTATTTCTTCAATATCATTATGCTAAAATATTGATCTGAAGTTTTATCAAATTTGGAACTTTTGGTGTCGGAGTTCTTATTCACGATAAGACTATTCACGATATCGACCTTTATTCATGAATACGACCTTATTCACGGAAAAATAAAATTTTCCTTTTCGTCCAAAATATCTATTGTGGATACTAGCTTTGATTGTATCCATGTTTTGATCATTCTTGAATTTTACACCACTATGATTATTTATGAGGTATTTTGGACATGAAATATTTGAAATCTGAATCAAGTAATACTTGTTCTTTTTTTGTTTTCTTGGATTCGTTTCTTTAAAATATTTTCATTATCCTCGGTCTTAAATGATGATATTCTTGAATATCTTTGCTTTGTAGAAAAAGATGAATGATTTCTTGATGAATATCTTTGGCCGTGGTGCAAAGATGAAGCAGTGTTTAGATGAACATAACGTGACCGATGAATATCTTTGGCCTGTAGTGCAAAGATGAATATTTGATTCAAGATGAATATTGATTGATATTACAGGATAAAATAATGATGATGGATTTGTTAAATTCATAGATATTAGTAGATTTCATCCTCTATGTAACTCTTCATGAATTAATATTTTCCATTTGCGAATATTGATCTAAAACTTGTTGTTTAATGTATTCTCTCAGATTTTTTCCTGTTGAAGACTAACGATAATTTGTTGTATATTATCTTAGTCATAATATTCTTTCTTTGGGCTAGTTGAGCTCACCCTTTTCCTTTTTGTTCCATTTTTCTTCTCAGGAGACGAGAATGTAGCGAGTACTAGTCGGGGTATGGAATGAAGGTTTTAGAGAGAGTTGTTTAGTAGCCCTCGCCATTTTTGTAAAATAATGTATCAATAATTATGATGGGGATTTATTTGGGTATAGATATTGTCTAGAAGATAATATTTGTATTTAAACTCACAGTTTTATGGTTGTATTAATAAAGTTGTAGTTGTTTCTGTACCATGTATTGACAACTCAGAATGGGTGATGTATACCTATTTTGGGGCCGTCACAGTTGGTATCAGAGCTTAGGGATATGATCTCTGGCGGAGATCGGGGAATAGAACTAGGAGGTGAGAGACGAGTAAATCATTCGTTAGTATGTCCTACCTAAGCTTATTTGTTAGTTGGCTAGTATATAGGGATATTATGTGATATATTGATTTCCTTAATTAACCCTTGTTTTATGACAATATTTGAGAATGTCGACTGAGAATATTAACAGTGGAAATGAGGCCAGGGAGAGCCTTTGTACTCACCAGCGAGGAGAGCGTGCAAGCAGTGGGCAATGTTCCTCCCGTGAACAACACCACCGGAAAGCGAGATGATGAAGCGAGGGATGTTTAGAAGCTTTTTACGGTTCATGCAAAATCGGACGAGGGAGACTCGTGTTCAAAATCTGAGGAGGAAATGATAGCAATTCACGGGTGGTCAAAAATTGCATTCAAAGAGTTGGGACCACGGACTGGGAAAGCGGATCCGATTAAAGGCGAGACGTGGGTCAAACAAATTACCAAGATATTCGATGTCTTGGGATGCACGGAGAAAACGAAAGTTCCATTCGCTACTTTTATGTTCCGTAATGAGGCAGGATTCTTGGTGGGAATCGTGAAGCGTACTATCCAAATTTGCACTCGGCGATGTCATGGGAGCGTTTGAAGCAGTTCAATGACAAGTACTTCCTCGAAAGTATTCGTCTATATGAAGGAAGTGGAGTTTATTAGGCTGGAAGCGAGAATAACATGGCGGTGTCCCAAAGACGAGGCGAAGTTCGGCGGAGTTATCGAGTTTGCACCTCATTTGGTGAAGAATGAGGAGCGATATGACGCGGATGTTTCGAGAGGTTTGAAACCCGGCGATCGTCGATATCTCATTTCTCATAAATTTTCTCTATTCGGATGTTGTCAGCGGGGCTCGGTTGTTAGGCGAGATAACGAAATACGTTCAACCGAGGGACCATAACGAGGATCATATCAAGATAGCGGTCATCGAATAACGATAACCGGTGGAGAAAGAAGAATACGGACAGGCGGTAACCACTTCGGTGGTAATCGTGGCCATGAAAATAGAAGAAGCGAGTCGGGAGGAGATTTTAAAAGAGGAGATTCAACAACGACCATGTGAAGGCGTCGGCGCCAGCCAGAATTCTGTTGGTTCCAAAGGAGGAGAAAGACCATCTGGTCGTATGTTACAAATGGGAAAGAGGGACATATCACCAAACCGCAAGCGCCACAACAGTTTAAGGTATGCTATAATTGTGGAAAAGAAGGACATATCGCTCGAGATTGTACGGTATTGAAACCCAGTCCAGCGGGAATGGTGACTCAAAAGGATGTCCCAAAAAGTCAAAGTCAAGCGGTTCTCGAAGAGCGTTTGTCATGACCGATCAAAATGCGAGGAACGAACGAAGTTAACACAGGTTAGTTAATTATAAATTCTTGCGAAGTTTATACCTTACTAGATACCGGTTCTACCCATTCTTTTATCTCTCTTGCTTGCGCTCAACGTTTGAACTTGACTACGGAGAAATTAGACTTTGACCTATTTATGGAGACTCCGTTAGGAGAAACTTTCATTACATCCGTTGTTTAGAAATCTTTCTTGATTCAGGTTGGCACTATCACATTACCTATTAACCTTATTTCTATAGAGATATTTGCTTTTGATGTGATTTTAAGGTTAACTACTCATAATGCCGAAATTGATTACTTTCGTAAGGTTGTTAGTTTTCATATTCCTAAGCAACCTGTTATTCGAATTTAAGCAATCAAACCATTGTAGTCAAACATTTTCATATCAAGCCATGAAGTCATTCGTTTATTACGGATGTCAAGTTTTCTTAGTCCATGTTATGGATTTGAATAAAGACACGTCAGATTTGAATAATATTCCTGTTATTATTGATTTTTCCTGACGTATTTCCTGAAGAATTTCTTGGCTTACTCCCAAAGCCTGATATTAAATTTTGTATCAACTTTGAACCCGGTACAAAACTCATTTCTAAAATCTCATATCAAATGGCTCCTATTGAACTTCAGGAGTTAAAATTCAACTATAAATTTGGTACCGAGCCTTTATCTCGGTGACTTCGCTGCGGAATGCACGAAGCGGAGACTCTTCGTAGGGACACCATATTCGTGCGATAGTAAACTGATAGGTGTCATTCTAACGTGCTATCCAAGGTTGGGATATGAGTCACAGTTGAGAACAACCTAGTCATGATCATACCAATAATCTACCCATCTTTACACTCTAGTGAAAGAGAATTTCAACATTAGGGTTATAAAAATGTTATATATGATAATAAAATCAATATAATCAATACATAGTTTTAATCTCCAGAGTAATATTCATAAATCAACTATAATTTGGTTAGAAAAAGAAACCAATTTTGTAGTGAATAGTATCCGTAAATAGTAACTCGTGAATAGTAACTCATGAATAGTAACCCGTCGTGAATAGTAACTCGTGAATAATAACTCATGAATAGTAACTCATGAATAGTAATCTGTCGTAAATAGTAAATTGTGAATAGTAAATCGTGAATAGTAACTCAGGAATAGTAACCCCGACATGAAAAAGTTTTAAATTTGATAAAAAGTTCCAACCAATATTTTGGCATAATGATATTGAAGAAATAATATCACTTACGAAGAAAATAACATCCCTTACAATCCCTTAAAATCTCTTACTATCCCTTACTATCCCTTACCTCAAAAGAGCAGTACTTCTGACTGAAATAACGTTGCACGAACTTGCACCGTATAGCAACACTCAAGATATCAAAATACTCACAAGAATACACTCAATAATATAGAGAGAAAACTTCAGTTTCTGATGTGATTTTCAATTCTAACCTAAGCACCCTATTTATAGGAAATTGCTTAGAACACCAAAACAGAAAATTTAATATAATATTAATATATTATATATAAATTCCTACGCACACATTCAAGGATCTCGAAATTCAGCCATGCTTAACAACAAGTGGGTCCACCAACCACAAAAACATGTTTTAAATAATTTTTTGTAACAAAATAAATTCAGACACAATATTCAGGAACTTCAATAATTCATAAAAATAGCCCTTTATCAGAAAATTCGAATCTCGCGACTTTTTATAGGAAATTCAATTCTCTACAACTTTGCAGAAGAAAGTGTTTCCAAATTCCAAACAGAAATTGACCGAAATCCATATACGGACGATTTTACAAGCTATAATCAAATTTCAGTCAAGAAATGGGGTCCACCGACATACAAAACATGTGTTAATCATTTAATGTAACAAAAATACTCTTCCTCCTCATATACTCATATATACCACATTCATTGTAAAAATATCACCATTATTATATTATTAAAATATAATATTATATTTTATCAGAAAAGATAAATATCAATTTTTAACAATTGTCACTTTAAAAATTTTCTCCATCTATATCCACATAAAATGAATATTTTCCTTATCATATAAATCAATAATTAATTATTCACAAATAATATTACGAATCACAATAATGACAACGAGACAGTTCTTAGGAAGAGGGGCTTTCAATAAGAATTTCTCCTTATTAGTAGTATGATTAGGTGACCAAACCTCTCATTGACATAACTTTACAGACATTGCCAATAATGCTATCTCGATAATATTATTCAAATAATATGAATTATTGATGCGATAATGGGAAATCTTGTCTGCGATGACAATTATTAAAATAACAATAATATAAAATATCAACGCGACAATTATTGAATCAAAATAAAATATTGAGCGTAATTATCGTAACAATTATTGAGTAGTTCCTTCTTACGTAAGAATCAATAATTGGTGCAATACCAGTATCTTCTTGTGCAACAACGCCAGACATGTATTTTAACCACCGGGTATTCCAACGATGTTAAGCAGTAACAACTACGTGAGTTATTTATAAAAACTCCCTTTTGTCGTTTTCTTCATCCGAAAATTTTCCGTTATGGGGCCCACAAAAGACTGCGCCGTCGTACGAATATTCCCCGACAGGAAGAATATTCCATGACCAAACGAATATTCCCCGATAACAATGAGTATTTTACAACCACTTGCTTATTTTAAAAAAATTTCATATATCACCCTTAACTTTAAACTTTTATCAATTTAACAATTTACTGAATAGTAATTATAAGAAAAATTGAATACTTTTATTTCATAAAATTCGGGGTCTTACAATTCTAGTTGTTTTGCTATTATTTATGCATAATTTAAAAAAAGGATAGAATATAATTAAGATAATTAGGACATAATTAAACTATTTAGGATGGACAAGTGTTGAATTTAATTATAGAAGGACATATGTCAATATATTGTGTCATGTACTGTGATTTAGTATATATAGATTATAGGGACACGTGTTGGTTTTATGTGCAATGAGATATGACATGTGTCCCAACTATCCATGTTCATCTGCCAAACACCAAAAAAAATGATGAGTTCCATCTAGATCTGCACCAAACAAACCCTTCTCATCTAGATCAAGATCTAGATCTGCACCATCTCCACTTGAGTTCTCTGCTGTCGCAGCCTCCTTGGCCAGCAACGCCGCCTAAGAGTTGTTAGGTTTTGTGAAGATTAAAAACGCAATCAAATTGTAAAATTAGCGGAAGCAAAGTAAAATAAGATTTTAAAATTTTTCACAATTACTCGGATCATCCTTAATGCATATTATTAATTAAAACTAAGAATAAGAAGTTATGGAATCGTACCCTTGTAGATTTGAACTTTCACAAGTACGAGTTCAACTCCTACTTCTCCGCGATCTCCTTGAATCTACGAGTTGATTCTTTCCTTTAATCAATGTTAGCTACCCAAGTGTATGGTCTATACAA
The DNA here is from genome assembly GCA_020205605.1 of Panax ginseng. NCBI lineage: Eukaryota > Viridiplantae > Streptophyta > Magnoliopsida > Apiales > Araliaceae > Panax > Panax ginseng. The sequence goes on along the minus strand of CM035148.1, from coordinate 121,389,007 downwards.
GTGATCCACCAAAGAAGAAGAATTTTCAAGAAAAATGGTGTATTGGCTAAAACCCTAGAGTTTTTTTTTTCTATAAAAAAAGAGGTGTACTCTCTAACTTTTTGAATCACGTATATCTGATATAAAATTCATCTTATAAAGATATCAAGTAACCCTATTTAATTAAAATAAGGTATTATTTAGTTAATTAAACTCCTTTAATTAATTAGGCTCCCTAATCTTATTAGGGATAATTAATTAAACTCTTTTAATTAATTTGACTCCTAATCTTATTAGGAATAAACGAGAGTACTTATATTAAATTAATTCCTAAACTTTTTTTTAAAATAAAATAATAATAATTCTAATAATATTAATAGGACTCCTCTTATTAATTTATATTTAATATTTCTTAAATATTAAATAATAAATATTAAGCTATTTAATTTACTCTATCACCATAGATTGAACTAAATATGCTTAACATATTATTACGATTATGTCATTAACTTCTTAAATAATTATTCTTCATTTTATGGTGTGACCCTTTAGGTTCTCCATATTAAACCAGTTGTGAGTAAACCAATTAGAACAATTCTAATATTATTTAAATAAATTAATTAAACTATTAATTTATTTAAATAAATAATATTTATTTTACAATAGAGATAATCCTTTCTAGCGATCAATGACTTTTTAGATAATATAGATTTTAACATTAATAATAAAAGAACATTTGAGTAATAGTTAAAAAATCTAATTCAATCAATACCACCATCTGATGTCCCAATTAAATATAAGACATGAAATTACTGTCAAGTCTTATTTTATGTAATTATATGTATTTCGATTCCCAAATGCACAACTTCGAATGAATGCAAATTAGAAACTACTTTCTGATTTCATTCCCCCTTGGCCAAGGATTCCTGGGCCATTTATCGAATCACATATGACATTTCTCTTCTTTTACTAGAACTGATAGATTCTTTATTGATCATCCATTATCTGTATATATAACTTATTACACTCAAGCATACCCTTTGATATACCCTAAGAGTCTTAAGGAATAAGTCAAAGTGCAATTCATTATATATAAGTATAAACAGCAATGTCCCCTCACATGTACACTGAATTGCAACATAAACAGCAATGTTAATAATTGACTTTATATATATTTATATTTATATATATATATATATAATTTATTTTTTAAAATGAATAACTAATAATTTTTTTTATTTTTTTCATTTTAATTAAATCTAATTTTTAGTGTTTAATTTTGTCTTTTATATTTAATCAAAATATTCTACTTAAATTTACATTTAAATAGATCTTTGAGTTTTGTAATTAATTTCTTTTTACTTATTTTATTTGGTTAAAGTAAAAAAAATTATTCATAAGGTAATCTAATTTATTATTGTAAGGACGTATTTGCCTTTCTATTAGGAGAGAAAATAATTTTGTGCAAGAATAAACTATTTTGCCCTTATAAAACTCACATGACATGCACATGTCTTTACTAATTTTGACCAAAGTTGGTTAGAAGGGGCGGTTTTGCAAATAATTTGCAATCTACTCTTTTTTAAAATAAAAACTTTACTGTTGCTTCTCCCTAAAATAAAACTCACAAATATGGGAAAGAATGTCGAACAAGTAAAAAAAAATTATTCATCAAATGATGTCTAAATATACACAAGTTTTATATATAAACTTAATTTACATTCAACATAATACCCAAGTATACGTGGAGTCCATTATTACGTAAAGTAGATAGTGTGCATAAGATTTGAACTTGTTCTATACTCTCTTCGATTTTCCTTTAATAAATTTGTGTTAAATCTGTTAAAAAAAACAAAAGGTTGGTCCATATATGGAATTAAAGGAAAAATGAGCAACCCAGAAAAAAGGAAAATAAAAAAAATGACATTTTGTAAACTCAATTATGAAAGGCCATGAAACAGATAAGTGATTGAAAAGCAAACACTAACTCTACTATCACACAAAATCGCTCACATACACTCACATGTATATTTTGATGGTTTACATGTAGAACAAGTTACGTGGGCCATCAAAATATGCATGTGAGTGTATGTGTCGAGCGTGAGAGTAAGTATATGTGTTCCTGAGGTTAACAGAGAGGATGATAATATCTAGTGTAATGAGAGAGATAATAATTCTTAGTTGTGTGTATGTGAATATATCAAAAGCGTACCTCTTTGTGAAGACTTACTCATTTAGGATATAATATCTTCGCTTTGGATTCTTTGTGCCACCCACTCTTATCGACATATCCCCACGATCGATGGGTTTCTGAAATTGCATGGAGTCTATCCTTTGCTTTTGGCCCTTTGTTTATATGCGTGGTAGTGGCTATAATCCCATCCACATTAATGCATGGCGGATATCTCGGTCATTTTGTCATCTTATATATCATCATTACAAGTCAAAGTAATAGATATTAAATGATCAAATGGGTTAATCAATGAAGCAGGCCGGTCTTATAGGATAAAGGTAACATGGTGACCGAGCCGAATGACGACTTTCGTGGCTCGATTATAAAAGCCCAATGGATTAAATTAATAAGTGAGCCCAATTTACAGAACCCAAATAAAGGAAATATCATGACCCTGACATTGCCCCTAGTTTTTGTTGAGCAGAATGGTTAATGGAAAACTATAAATGGTCCGTGATATTAGAATTTTACTAAAGGCCCAAAAGCGAAATAATTGAGACATACCCACTTTGGTGCATGAAATGGGGCGTGGAATAATTTGAATGCCCGAGTAATAGGTCCAATCGATAAAGTTGAAATTGAACAAGATGGACCAACAATAGAAATCATTTGTGAGGCCCGATCGATAAGATATCGAAAGGTCGACCGGACACTTCCCATTCAATTCTCATCATTACTAGCATTTAAAAGTCTTGGGCCTAAATGGCAGTATAGCAAATCGATATAAAAGGTAAACTTTACCAATTAAAGCGGTTTTACTGCTTAATTTGAATCTTGAACCTTTGAGCTTTCTTCTCTTTCTCGAACTTCTTTCTCTAACTTACGAAATCTCAACAATGGTGATCGTGAAGCTCTAGCGGACTTCTCTCTTCGTGTGACTCCATTACGTTTCCAACCCAAACCCTAACCGAGAGGTTCGAGTTCAAACCCCCAATCTGCTGTTGATTTCTTGAGGATGGGAGCGGTTTCCTCGTACCAACATTCCATCTCTTGTCACGGAATGCGAGATCGTGCCCTCGGACTCGTTATCGATTCGAGATAATTATCTTATAAGGGCTCCTGCTCACGAAGCGAATGTACCCGGTGACGGATGGTTGGGTCGCCATCATGGCTACCTTTTCTAGAAAAGGGATTAAATCTACCCTTCACGCTTTCGTTGTTACCCTCCTAGGGTTCATAGGAGTGGGTTTTTTCATTTAGTGCCCAATTCCTACATCCACGTATTGGCATTCATTGCCATACGCGCCGTGAGCTAGGGATTACTCCTCGTCGACATTTTCTTCACCCTCTTTCTCGGTAGGTAGATCCAGAAGCGAGGCTTTAAGATCTTGAACAAACAATCTCCTGCTAGAACTCCAAATTTGAGAAGAGGTCCTTGATGAGTACCCCTTGAGCGATAAGGGATGGCACGAGAAATGGTTCTTCATCGCGGGACCGAGAGATCTCTACTCTTCCAGTTGGACCATCTCGGATCGGATCTCTCTTGACTTGGAGATATTCGAAGAAGGCGTGTGAAGGAGATGGGAGACTTTGAAGAAGATTCCTCAAAAGAATGGAGTTTCACGCTTACGACCAAACAAGCTGGTGTATGATCACAAATGTAAGTTTGAACAACTACGTAATATAGTTTTTTGAGGTATTTAAGTGACATGGGTTTTAATATATGGTTATTTGCGGTGTCTACGATCAACCAACTTCTTGGAAGTGAAAGAATTGGGAGACTTTTTTGGCGGGGGAAGACTACGGAGGCGAGTGAAGAGCTTCTACTGAAGAGTCTTCCCGATTTGGTCCCCCCCTCAGATCCTGACCATTTCCCCTTGAATGATGAGCTTTGAAGGTGTGAGCCTCTCATTCCAGAAGAAACCCTCGGACCTCGTAGAAGGAAGAAAGGCGCCAAAAAAGCGGAACTATCCATCGCGATATAGATCACGAAAGCGACGAGGAGATCCTTCCAAAGCAATCCCACAATCAACCCCTCCATCGACCCGAATTTCTGCACTTACAATCGGCTCCAATTAAGAGAGTCTCTTGACATACCTCCTCTGCGATCGGGCGAAAGTCCTCGTGTTAAAAAATTAAGATCAAAGATAATCCCACTCACCTGTAGAAGAACTCGAGCTCCTCCATCTTGACGGTTGACCCCCAATAGTCCCAGAAAACTCAAACACGATCTTTGAAATTTGGGTGAATCGACCCCCACTTATCCGAAAAAAAACAACCTTGAGACTGACCCGGCCAAGTTCAACCTCTGCCTTTTTTTTGACCCCAGAGCCTATTCTGCTTGGGTCTCCTCTCTCGGAGAAGCAGTACATGCGGATCCTTCATGGGTTCATGATCGACTATGCCCTCTCCTCCAAGACAAACGACTCTAGAATTCGGCATGATCTTATGGCCTCTCCAACCATGTGGCCCCGATTTAATGCCAACTTCCCTTTCAATTTATTAGAGGCTTTCGTTCGTGAGGCCAGATGACCATCGATTGGAAACGATTCGAATGGGGATTTCTTGCATGATGGCATGAGCTACTTGGCGAAGGTAAATGATTCTCTCCTTTATTTCCATATTTATCTTCATACTTATACATCTGGCCGATCAAATAATCTTGAACATGCATGGCGAATCTTTGTATTGAGGCGTCTGCGTCAAGAGATCCCTAAGGTGAATCAGAAGAAGAAGTATGAGGAGAGGGAGAACGCCATCTGAAGTCTGCTTTGGCTCGGGAAAGGACCCAGCGTGAAGGCATCCTTCATACAAATGAAGGACTTGAAAGAGTTGGCCCAAGCCGAGGAGATGTGAAGACCTCGAGGAAGAAGCTGAAGTCGACTAAAGCCGCGATCTGAGGAGATCGTCGAGATGAATGTCGACTTGGTTCGGAGGAGTGAAATAAGGATGGATAAGATCAAGGAGCTAAAGGCTAATTCTAAGCTCTTAACCAAGGCGATTCATAATTTGGGCGGGAAGAAACTTCGTCGAGATGAATATCTGGTGAGAAGCTCGAAGAAGAAATCAGAGAACTCGAGGCTCTTGGGACCTTGGGCCTCCTTTAGCGATGCCCCCAGCAAACAAATCATGAAAGTATCGGAACTTCGGATGAAATCAATGGAGAGATCATGAAGATACATCTTTGAAAGCTACGAGCTCTCTGCAGAAGTCGTGGCGAGGAGAAGTTGATCAAAGCTAACATAGATCCATCCTTACTCGACTCTGAGGATAGCGAGGTCTTTGCTGAAGCGACGACTTTTGTTTTTCCTTGGTTTTATTTAAAAACACTTGTAAAAATTTACATTATTTTCCAATATTGTAAGTAGGTTAGATATTAATGAAAAGTGATCTTCTCCCTTATGACTTGATTGCATTTTTACTTCTGTCGATACTTGATATTAATTCATACGGAAAATGTACAAAACCCTTAAAGATTTAACTCAAATTGTTAATTAACAATTAAGCATGTAAATATAACGAGATAAGGTGAGGTTAAAGAATGAGGCATTACGAACTCAAAACTTAGAAAAAATTTAGGTAATAAAGTAAAGAGATACTTATTCGATTCTTAGAAGTGTAAGGCGGATCTGCTTCATGAGAGTTTGTTTACCGAAAGGCTGAGAACAAAAGATGACAATCATCTACCACGAAGGGCTGCGAAGTTAAAGATGACATTCACCTACCACGAAGGGCTGACGAAGTTAAAAGATGACATTAAAGATGACCTACCACGAAGGGGCTGTGAAGTCTAAAGTGGCGACAATTTCCTGACGAAGAAGGGCTGTGATGCCTTAGTGGCGACAATTGCCTACCCAGAAGGGCTGACAATGCCTTAAGGACCACTGTAGAAGAGGCTACCATCGAATGGTCGTGAGTCCTCCGAACCTCTAACACCAATGGTGAAAGCGACCATGAGAGACAAAATTTGTTTGAGAGAAAGAGGAACTTTTATTGATGATGATGTAAATATTCTGAGACTTACGATGTCTTGACATTGAATCTCTTGAAAGTACTTCTAAGCTTTGCTTAGCGTGCAAGTATTTTTAATTCTTGGCCCATCTAATGCCTTGGCCAGATAAGTCCCGGCCCGACACTTGATGATTTAAATGCGGTCCTTTAATTTGGCATCGACTTTCCCAGATTACGAGGTGTAGATGCTTGACTTCTCGAGGACAAAATCTCTACTTCAAATCTGCTGAGCTTTACCCCTTATTATAATGCTTAGCCACTCTTGATTTGATAGGTTGCCGATTTGATTAAAATTTGTTTCTACGACTTCTTTGAAAGCAAATCAAGATTGGCCTTGACCCATCTTCATTGTAGATCTCTCTGAAATGACTAACTTTCGAAGACTTGGAGATCAATTTCAAGCTGGGACTAAGGCATCGATTACCATAGGCCAATCTGAAAGGTGAATCCCTGTTGTAGTCCTTGGAGTAGTTCGATAAGCCCATGCACACTTAGCGACTCTTACGGCCATACGCCTTTAACCCGTCAACTGCGCTTGATCCCATTCAGCGTGACGTTACATTGGTCACTTCAACTGTCCGTTTGTTGAGGATGAGCTCTTGAAGTCTTTCTGTCTTTGGATCCCGATTCTTTCAAAAATGCTTCAAATTTCGATCCCTGGCCCGCGTCCATTGTCGATACTACTACCTTAGGAATTCCAAAGCGGAATACTCTTGATTCTTTCACAAATTTCAAACACTCTACATTCGTTATAGTTATTGACCTAAGTGGCTTTCTTCTACCCATTTGGTCATATAGTCTATAGCAACTATAACAAAATGACTTGACCTTTTGCTTTCGATAGCGGACCCGATATCAACCCCAGAATGACAAAGGGTATAGGAGATAAGATCGAGTATAGCTCTTACGGTGGTGATCTTGATGATAATTTGTTGGTGGCACTTCTCGCACTTCTTAGCGTCTTTCGATTGCTTCCTTGAAGATGGTAGGCGAGTAGTACCCTTGATGAAGTATTTTATAGGCTAATGACTTAGCGACCATATAGTGCATACAAATGCCTTCATGTACTTCTCGGAGAGCATATTGACGGATGGAGTCGAACATTTTGATAATGGAGCGAGAAGGCCGCCGGAAAAGATCCCCATCAATCGAACAAAATTAGCACTCTTGTACTTGATTTTCTTGGCAAGCATCCGATCCAGAAGGTAAGGCGCCATCTTTAGATATTCGGTATGGAGTCGACGGTGATTGGTTGGTCGATACACATCACCACTTCATGATGAACACTAGGATGTTGCAAAATTTCCGGTACCGATCCTTGAAAGCGTTAACATCCGTAGTGGCTAGTTTGGCGAGTGCATCAGCAATGGAATTGTTATTACGCTCGACCCCCTGAAACTCGTAGAATTGGAAATCTGAAGTCGTTCCTTGATTACGCCAAATACTTGATCATTCAGGGCCTCGAGCCGTATTCCCCGAGAGAATTGTTTAACGACTAGCGAGAATCTTTGAAGATGACTATTCTACGCACTTCAAGACTCTTCGTTAATCGTAACCCTGCAAATCTTGCCTCGTACTAAAAACCGTTGTTCGTCGCTTTGGCTAAAAATCGATGGCTGTTGCACCTTGAATCCCTCGGGACTCGTCGAAGATAATCCTGCTCCTTGGCGTCAGTAGTAGAAGACCCATCTGCATCTGGCGTCCATGAACTCTCGCCTTTGAAGAAGCGGCAAGCTGCTGCTCGAGATCCTTGACCTCGGCCACGACTTCATCGACTTGAAAGCGAGCACTCGACCACAAAATCGCCGTGAGGCTTGCCCTTTGATGGCGGTTCGGGGATAATATTCAATAAAAAATTGGGACAACTCCATCGTCCGTGCAATTTAGTCTCTCCCGATACCTCTGGTTTGCCCATAATCTTCTTTAAAAGGTGATCTGTGTATCTATTACCAATCTACCACTGGAAGTATTGCCTAAGCTTTCGATTAGCGGTTATTAAAGCAAAAGCAAACTTTTCAATGTTTGGGTACCTTGTTTGACATCCGAAGGACATGGCTTACATAATAAGCGGGGTTTGCTTTTTGACTTCACGCACCAAAACGCTCTCTACCTGACATGAGCTGGCTGTTCTGCTAAGTACAAATATAGAGGCTCGGCGAGGAGCGGGCTTTACCAAACAAAAGCGTAGAAGATAAGTAGGACTTGATGCTTTGAAAGGCGTCTTCACGCTCAGAAGTCCATTGGAGCGTCTTTGCATTCTTGACCCTTTCAGCGTATCAAAAAAATGGCAAACATCTTCTGCAGAGACTTGGACATGAACCTCAAAAAGCATGATCCTTCGGTCAGACGTTGAACATCTTTAAATGGTGAGGAGTCTTCATATTCGGGATCGCTTGAATCTTCTCTGGATTGGCTTTAATTCCTCTTTGGTGACAAGATAACCCGAAATTTGCGGCCCCCAGGGCCAGAAGGTGCACTTAGTGGGATTAGGTCTCAAGTTGTGATGATGAATTGTGCGAAAGCATTCCTCTAAATCATCAAATGCTTATGCACCAACATCTTTTGACAATCATGTCATCCACATACACCTCAATATTCACCTTGTTGATATACGAAGACATGGTTCATCATCCTACGGTATGTGGCTCGGCATTGATGGTAGAAAGTCATTTTCTTATAGGCATATCTTAGAGCGATGCGTAATGAGCAGCCGTCTTGGTATATCCTCTTCTACATGGAATCGATGATACCCGGAGAATGCATCCATAAAACTTAATAAAGCATACCCGAAGTGGCATCGATGAGTTGATCGATGTGGGGCGTGGTAGAAATCCTTGGACGGGCCTTGTTCGGATCGGTATAGTCGATGTGGACTCGCCATTTACCATTCTACTTACGGACCCGGCACCACATTTGCCATCAGCTGCGGGTAGTCGATCTCAAAGATGAAGTTAGGCTGCCAGCGGTTTTGCAATCTCTTCATCTATGATCCGTTGGCCTTTCGGTGCAAAGATCCTCCTCTTCTGCCGTCTTTGGTTTTTGGCGGGTCTACTTCGATCGATGCTCGCAATATCCTAACTTACTCGGGCATATCACGAGGTTCCCCGCGAAGATGTCGACATAGCACCTCGGGAGTTCCGAGGAGTTTCGTCGGGAGAGGTTCGGCGGAACCCGAACCTATTTTCTTTTATTTTGTCCACCTTGCCGGGATGAGCTCTATCTCCTCCGTTTCTTAATTTGGCGCTGACCAGCGGTTTGGAACTACTCTCGGTGAAGGTTCGATCTCTATCGCCGTAGTGCTAACTTACCTTGATACCCCCACTCCCAAAGTAATCACAACATTTACGTAACACCATACGGCGAGATCAAATCTCCTTTCCACCCCTGACCCCATGGTAGTAGGAAATTTGATTTTGAAATGAGGTATTGATGTTACGACTTGTAAAGCAATTAAAGTAGGCCTCCCCAAAATAGCATTATAAGCGAGAATCTACATACCTGACATAAAATTTGCAAATAATTTCTACTGTTGGTAGATTAGAATATATTTGGTAGCTCGATGGTCAACCACCCTTAAGCTGGATCATTGCTAAAACCATCTGGAGGAGCCTCTGCCCTATTTCCATCTTGGCGCGTCCGGGTTCATCCTTTGATAAGCGTGGGCATCTGGGATGTCTCTGAAGACCCATTATCTACCATCATCCTCTTCGTATCCACCGAACCCACTTATGCGATCGGCGCAATGATCCCTAAATGCGGTTCGATGACTTAGAAGGTAATCTTCATCGATAAAGGAGATTACCGTATTCGGATAAGGTCTATCGATCTTGAGGAGGTACATGCCAAGCATGATCGAATCAAATAGCCCGGTAACTTCTTTCAGCGAGCTTGCGAGAAGTACCCCGGTGATGACATCTATCACATGCCTTGCGAGTTGTCGAAAGTGGCAACGCTTCTTTGAAGCTGGTTGAAATTTGTTGGGACGAGTCCTCGGTCCTCTTTGTTGATTAGTTCAGCGACCACATCTTGAACTAAAGCCCACCTTGTACCTTTCTTTCAATGAAATCTTTTAAAGCTGGCACTGATCGTTCGTTTCATGACCGAAGCTTGATGGTAATCACAATATTTGCGAGGATTCCTTTTCCGGACTTAATGTTATCTCGAGGTGGCTCGAAGATAGGTTGATTTTGATCGATCAAGATAACGACCACTATCGCATTGAGTGCCGTGTCGTCTATTTACTCTACGAAATTTGGGCGGATGAGCGTCCTCCACTTTATCTCCAATTATTGTATCTCTTGACGACCGCCTTCATTACGGTCCTTATTCCTTCATTCTTCCTCTGGTCTCCATCGGTTTTGTCCGTCTGTCTCCTTAAGCCGTCGAAGAAGAAGGGCGCTTGAAAGGCTACTCATGGCTTCCTCCACCGCGATATAGCCTTCGGCTTTGTCGAAAGGCTTGGTGAGACTCTTGGTGGTTAAACATCAGTTTTTCACCAACTTTTTCGATTTGACCAAATCTAACCCATTACGAAAGCAGTCCACGACTTGTAGATCGTTCGAAGTCGCCACTTGGCCATTGCTTCGAGCCGCTTCACATCTTGGCCTAAAGACTCATTAGAGGGCTTAGAACTTGAGCGATGAACAGTTGGTTTTCCCCCTTACATTGCTCCCAAGCGAGCATGAAATTTCTTGCACATGTCTTTCCGGGATGAGATTGAATCAGGGCAAGGTCCCCATCCTTCTAGGGCATCCTTTTACGGCGTTGTGACAAAAGTATGGCATTTAGCGACATCGCTAAAGTCGTAATAATCCATGAGTCGATTCGAGCGCTTTGACTATGGTCGTAAGGATCCCCGATCCATCATAACTCTCGATATGGGGCAACTTCTTGGTGGGATCGACTTTTTCTTTAAGAATCTCCGCGGAAAAAGGGATGCCTTCTTTCTCGGAGTGTCTTTCGTTTTACGTACTTGTGTTGCTTAGAAGCTCCTTTAATTCTTTAACCGGATCTCCACGCCTTACGGTTGAGATGATGTCTCCTTCTCGGTGACTCTTCTTCTTATGAGCGAAATAGGTTTCTTTCAGCATGAACCTTGACTTTAGAGGGCTTCTCCAGGGTGGCGAGTGTCTACAGGCGGTGTGCCTCGGTAGACTCTCGGGGAGTATGACCTCTCGTTATACTTCGCTTCTCTGAGCTCGGTATTTATGGTGAGAATGGGCTGACAACAAGTGCTTTCTTTGTATGCTGCTCTGGAGTGCGATCACTGGATCGACCTCTTCGTTAAACTTCGTCCTGTCCCCTAGAATCGGCGGGGTGATATGTCTCTTTGATCTACGAGGAGTAGGGCTTGGGACCTTCTTCTTTCCTAGTTCGACCCGAGACTCTCATACTGAATGGCGAGTTCCTTCCCGCTCCGATGCCCTTGCTCTTGGATTGAACATAAGTTGAGCTCTTCGTCTCTCGACTCTGCCATCAGAGCCATCTGCTTTCATTTATATCTGGTATTGCTTCACGGTACTTCCATAGCTCTGTCGCTTCATCGCCATCTTAGCAATGGGGAGGCCTTTGCGTCTGGTCATCTCGATATCGAGTTCTAGGCGAGGTGCCTTCTACTCGTTTAGAACATGGCGGGACCCCTTCTCCGTCGGGAATACTAAACTACTGCTTAGCTTTACTACCGCCTTGGTAGAGAATCTTGGTGAGCGTTTGAATATTTGTCTTAGCGTGAACACTTATTGTTGGTCCCAAACGATCTTTGGCGAGACACTTTCGCGGTCTTGATTCACTTTGTGACCCGTGGTACGCCGCCGAGTGTAGGTGTTCTCTTCACCATGAAAAGCCGAATAGAATAAAACACAATCTGTGATTGAAAAATACTCGAGGACACTAGAACTCCCCCCTCGCCTACAGCTTGATGTTAATATGGGATCTTTCTCCACGTCCCGATCACGAAAGGCGTCACGATCTGCCGCGATAAACCACAACAAACACCCACAAGCTTGGTGGTAGGATGGCAAGGGGGATAGCTCGGCGTGAGAGTAAGTATATGTGTTCTGAGGTTAACGAGAGAGGATGATAATATCTAGTGTAATGAGAGAGATAATAATTCTTAGTTGTGTGTATGTGAATATATCAAAAGCGTACCTCTTTGTGAAGACTTTACTCATTTGGGATATAATATCTTCGCTTTGGATTCTTGTGCACCCTTCTTTATCGACATATCCCACGATCGATGGGTTCTGCCATTGCGTGGAGTCTATCCTTTGCTTTTGGCCCTTTGTTTATCTGGCCGTGGCTATAATCCCATCCACACGTAATGCATGGCGAGATATCTCGGTCATTATAAAAATAAATGGATTAAATTATATCATCATTACAAGTAAAAAGTAATAGATATTAAATGATCGATGGGTTAATCCAACGAAAATAGGCAGGCCGGTCTTATAGGATAAAGGTAACATGGTGAGCCGGGCCCAACGACTTTCATGGCTCTCGATTATAAAAAGCCCGATGGATTAAATTAATAAGTGAGCCCAATTTACATATATACTTTATCATCAACTTATAATATTTTTCATCTTAGAAATATTAAATAAATTATTTATGATATTTAATTTCTATATTCCTTAACCTTCTATCTCCAATGTTTTGTACATTCTTCATGTCTAAATTTTTTAACTTAAAATGAATATAAATTAATCTAATTTTAGAAAATCTAATTATTTAAATTATAAACTCTTTATTTTATTTTTTACTAAATGTATTCAAAAATTATATAAATTACACAAACTTTTATCATAGAAATATCTGGTTATGAGTTTGAAAAATCAAACAACAAAAATATTTATAATAAGTTTAATAAAATAAATAATATTTATAACAAGTTTAAAAAATAATTTGTATGGTAAAGAAAAAACACTTAAAACTATTAAAAAGTATTAAGTATGTAAAAAATAATTATCACTTAATTTCACGTGTAAATTACTAAAATAATGGTTTGAGAAGTAAAACAGATAGATAATGAGTGTGGAATTAATAAAATAAATATATGGATAAATTAGTAATGTATTTGAGCAAACCTGATTATTAGATTTGACAAATAATTAAAAACTTCAAATTGAAATTTTTGATTATTTTATAGAAGTGAATATAAGCAATTTTAAAATCAAGTTACTAAACAATTTTTACCTCTTAAAACTAATGTGTATGTTTATAATTGATTATAACCACTGAAATTATCAATTTCCAAGTAAGATAAATTATTAATTAACTAATTATATTTAAGAAATCAATTTAAAATTATTTTTTTTATAATCATATTTTGTCATCGTATCAACTATAGTAATTCTATTAAACATTTGTCTTCACAGGTTTTTTATTTTAATTGTAGGAGTATTTGTTCCGTTGACTAAGTGAATTGATCATCAATCCAATATAAATGTTTCTTTTAAACAAGGCTAGTGGATCTTCCTCTCTTAAGTCTCCGTCGAGAATCCTTACTGAAATTTCCTAATCAATTAACTTGTCTTGAATTTATTTTCTTAATCAGATGAATCAAATATTGTATTCCATAAATTCTATGGTATTTAATTATTTAACTTCTTGTTGGTACCCGAAAATGAATTAAAGTGTTCATCTCCATTTCAAATGAATTGGAGTGTTCATCTTATAGTCCAGATTTAAAATGTGTTAGAATGTAATATCATGATGGTGGGAGAGAGATGATGATGAAAAATATACAAAGAATAGAGACTCTCAGAGATGATGATGGAAAATATACAAAGAATGAATTAGAGTGTCCATTTCATGAATATAATATCATGATAATGGGGGAGAGAAATGATGATATAAAATATACAAGAGCGGAGACTCTTCATTTCATGTCATTGCCCTAAAAAACTTTAGACGCACAACCATGTTAAGTATTATAGAATAAATCAAGTACTCAAACAATTTGGTGTGAATGCTCTGTTTTATTATCACAACAACTCATGGCTTTATAAGCCTTACATCTAACAAGAAAGAGAGAAAATACAGCAGCCCACATAGCACATACTTTGCTTAGTGGGTCAGATAACGTGAATAATTCAAATAGCTAAAAATCCTAACAACCCTGAAGAATAGGTCTTTATTCCAACAGACTAAACTCAAGCAATTTCTTCCAACAATCCCTCCCTTGAACTAATTTCCTTTGACAAGTAATTAGTTCAAATCTGGAACAACAAACACACCCAGTTTCTCACGAAGTCTCTGAAAAACTTCCAACTTGAGAGGCTTAGTCATCAGGTCAGCAAGTTGGTCTCGAGTGCCACAAAAAAATAACTCAACAACTCCATCTTTAGTAAGATCCCTAAGAAAATGAAATCTTACCCTTATATGCTTGGAACGGCCATGTAAAACTGGATTTTTGGACAGCTTTATAGTTGATGTGTTATCACACATTAACACAGTACCTTCTGCCTGCAAATGACCGATCTCTTTCAGTACCCTTCTCATCCAAATAGCTTGGCAGGCACATGCAGCAGCTGCAACAAATTCAGCCTCCGTGGTTGACAAAGTAACTATAGGTTGCTTTCTTGATGACCAAGCTACTGCTCCTCCACACATCATGAACACATAACCTGAAGTGCTCTTACTGTCCTCTACATCCCCAGCATAATCACTATCAGTAAAGGCCACCAAATCACTAGCTCCTCCCTTTTTGTAAAACACGCCATAGTTCTCAGTCCCTTTTAAATATCTCAAGACCCTTTTTGCTGCAGCAAAATGTAGTTGTGTAGGACATGCCATGAAGCGGCTAATGAGACTTACAATGAACATGAGATCAGGTCGGGTGGCTGTGAGGTACATCAGACTCCCCACCATTTGCTTAAACTGAGTTGCATTCACCTTGATGCCATCTTCATCTCTACTAATCTTCTGCCCTGGAACAATAGGATTACAAACAGAATTGCAATCCTCCATCCCAAATCGATTCAAGACCTCAGCTGCATACTTCCTTTGGCATATAAATATACCATCAGACCTTTGTTGCACCTCAATTCCAAGAAAGAATCTCATCTTACCTAAGTCCGTCATGTCAAACTCCTTTTTCATAGAACATTTGAACTCACACAACATCTCTTCATCATCACTAGTGAACAAAAGATCATCAACATAAATGCTCACAATGAGAATTTTACCTCCCTTCCTTTTGACAAAGAGTGTTTGCTTACTTGGACTGCTTTCGAAACCCTCCTTGATAAAATAGGACTCTATGCGACTAAACCATGCCCTAGGTGCTTGTTTTAGTCCGTAAAGAGCCTTTTGTAGTTTGTACACCATCTGCTCACTTCCTTTCTTCTCATAACCCTCCGGTTGTTCTACAAAAACATCTTCCTTCAACTCCCCATGTAAGAATGCAGATTTGACATCTAATTGATAGAGTTTCCAACCTCTTTGAGCCGCAAAGGCTATGATCATCCTTACTGTATCCATTCTAGCCACAGGTGCATAAACTTCTGTATAATCAATTCCATACTGTTGAGAATAACCCTTCACCACCAGTCTTGCTTTGTATTTGTCGACTTCTCCAAGCTCATTTAGCTTGGTTTTGTAAATCCATTTCACTCCTATTTTCTTAGCTCCATTGGGTAGTTCCACTAAGTGCCAGGTCTGATTTCTTTCGATGGACTTGATTTCTTCATCCATAGCCAACCTCCATTTCGAGCTCTTGACAGCTTCCTCAAAGCTTGTAGGATCTGATGTCATCATAAGTGCCATGTTTGCTTCATCTTCTTCTGATAAACCTTCACCGAAAATGTAGTCTGTCGTCCACATAGGAGGGCGGCGATTTCTGCCCTCCCTTGCTAACAAATCCTCTTCAGCAACTGATGAATTATTCTCGGCTTCATCCACGACTTCCACTGCTTCTTCTTCATCTGCAATCATTTCAATGTTGTCTCCCCATTCTAGTTCCATCAGGTGCTCTTCTTCATAACTGGTATCCCAATCCCACACACGATCTTCTTCAAAAACCACATCACGACTTACAATAATCTTTTTGGCAACTGGATCAAACATTCTGTACCCTTTGGATTCATCACTAACCCCAAGTAGTACACAACTCAAACTTTTATTTTCAAGCTTGGTTCTCCTAGCATTTGGAATGTGGACATGTCCCACACATCCAAACACTCGAAAATACTCCACTGATGGTTTTTGTCCGCTCCATGCTTCCTCTGGGGTCATGTCCTTTACCGCTATGGCAGGTGATCGATTCAAGACATGAATTGACCACCGAACTACCTCTGGCCAGAAAGGCTTAGGTACTTTCTTTTCTGACAACATAGCTCTCACCAAGTTCATCACAGTACGATTTCTTGCGCTCGGCCACTCCATTTTGTTGTGGAGTGTACGCTGTGGTCAATTGTCTCTTCACCCCATGTTGCATACAGAAATCTTTGAACTCTGCAGAGTTAAACTCTCCTCCTCTATCTGTCCTCAAACATTTAATAGGCATTCCAATTTCTTTTTCCACAAGTATCTTGAAACTCTTAAAGTGGTAGAATGTTTCTGACTTCTCTAATAGAAAGTAAATCCATTCCTTTCTAGAAAAATCATCTATGAAACACAATAAGTACCTCTTCTGGCTATTTGAAGCTGGTGTGATAGGGCCGCAAAGATCTGCATGAACTAGTTTTAGTCTCTTAGTTGCTCTCCATTGACTCTTTTTGGGAATTGGAGTCCGATTCTGCTTGCCCTTCATGCATGCCTCGCAAGTGACACTTAAAGCTGCAATTTGTGGCAATCCAACCACCATGTTCTTGTATTGTAAGGTACGCAAACTTTTGTAGCTGAGATGACCATAACGATGATGCCAAAGCTTTGACTGGTCCGTAGTGCTAATTTGGAGACACCTTTCTTCTTCTACCGTGATAGATGGTTCAGCTAGCAAAACAAACATTCTGTTTATACTCACGATAGATTCCGCCATTTTTCCTCTCTGTGGATGATAAATACTGCACACTCCATCCTTAAACAACACTGCCAATCCCTTTTTCTGAAGTTGCCACACTCAAGAGGTTGTTCTTGAGCTCAGGTACACAATACACATCACAAATGACATAGCTAATTCCTTTCAGAACCAACTTTACAATTCATTTTCCAATAACCTTCATTCTAGTATTGTTTCCAAGCTTGACAGTATGTGAAAATGTTGTATCCAAACTTGTAAACATACCTTGATTCCCACACATGTGGTTTGAGCATCCGGAGTCTATAAACCACGCATCACTTCCCTTTGCTTCATGTAGCTCCACATATGCCATCATCAGCAGCTCATCTTCCTCTTCTAACTACGCATCTGCATAATTTGCCTCCTTGTTCCATTTTGGACATTCATATTGAAAATGTCCTAAGCTGTGACACTTATAACATTCAACAGTTGCTTTGTTGAAAGTTGTTCTTCCTCTTCCACGTCCCCTGCCTCTTGGAGGTGTTCTTCCTCTGCCTGTCGTTCCAATCTGGTCCTCTATCTTTAGAACTTGATCCTCATTATCATTACTCACCCTTCGAAACTTCTGTTAATGCACCACCAACGAACTCTGCAATTCATCGATGGACATGTTGTTAGTATCCTTTGATTCTTCGATGGACACTACAACATATGTGAACCTCTTAGTTAGGGTTCGTAGGATCTTCTCAACAATCTTTGAATCAGGCATATCTTCTCCATTGCTCCTCATTTTGTTGGAGACCGTCATCACTCTTGTAAAATACTCAGTGATAGTTTCATCCTTCTTCATCGCTAGAACCTCAAACTCCCTTCTTAGTGAGTTAAGAAGAGATCTCTTCACCTTGATATTTCCCCCAAACTTTCGCTTCATCGAATCCCAAATAATCTTGGCTGTGCGACGGTCTAATATTTGTTCGAAGACAGTTCGATCAAGTGCCTGGAAGAGATAATGCTTGACTTGGTGATCCTTGGTTCTAGCATCTTCAAGCTGTGTCTGCTGCGTCTCAGTCAGCACCGTCCCTGCTTTTGGCTCTTCAAAGCCATTCTCCACCAAGCTCCAAAGACCCTTTGCCTTCAACAAATTCTCCATCAGTTCACTCCAGTGATCATAATGACCATCGAAGTGAGGGATCTTCGTCAGAGTCTTGTCTTCACTCATTCTCTCAGTGTTTGAACACTCGAAGACTGCTGCTGTCTTTTCTACAAGCCTAGTGGGGGCTTTGATACCAAATTTGTTAAGTATTATAGAATAAATTAAGTACTCAAACAATTTGGTGTGAATGCTCTGTTTTATTATCACAACAACTCATGGCTTTATAAGCTTTACATCTAACAAGAAAGAGAAAATACAGCAGCCCACATAACACATACTCTGCTTAGTGGGTCAGATAACGTGAATAATTCAAATAGCTAAAAATCCTAACAACCCTGAAGAATAGGTCTTTATTCCAACAGACTAAACTCAAGCAATTTCTTCCAACAAACCAACTAAAAAATTTGAATATTTGACCAGTTAATTATGGGACCCACATGCATGTACACAAGTAAAGGACTAGATAAACCAATCAATTACCCCTTAATGAATATGATAACCTTTATAAAGAAGGGTTAAACAAGTGAGTCGGGCTTAAGGAGTAATAGATAGAAATCATCATGATATGACCCGTGAAACAAAGAATTAGGATCCTCTCTATTTTAAATGAATTTGAGAGTCTCCATTTTATGATCCAAATTTAAAATATATTGGAATTTGATATCATGACAAGAGAGAGAAATGATGATGTGAAAATATACAAAGAATGGACTCTCCATTTTATTTGAAATGGAGATGATCCTAGTCCTGAAACAAAAGGTTCCCTATAGGTGATGGAGTGGTTGCGCTTGAACCCAGGATACGAATTCATAGGTTGAAAATGTCCCATGGGTGATGGAATCAAGGGCAGGAGCTTGAATGGAACCCACACATGAATGCAGCAAAATCCATCCTAGTGAAAAAGGACAAGGTCAAAAGACATCTTGTCATTCCTCATAGCTCTGGTTAAAGGCCTATTCACGAAGAAGTTATTGGTTTTTAGAGTGGTTCTTGAGGATGTGGATAGTAATGGGTTGACTTGGTGAGTAGGAAGGGAAGGGTGACTTTGAGACTTACATGTGTTCTTTTAGGGCCTCCCATATATCTTTCCCAAGGCAAAGAATAGGAAGCATCCCTAGGAAAACTTGTGTGACTCAATCTCATCCTAATGAAGCATGACAAGTTAATCTCATCCTAACTTGTGTGACTCTTCGTGCTATCGTAACTTCTAGGAATAGTTATTTTCTAGTTGAACAGAACTCTTTAATGAAGAGTTAAATGCACTTTACATTTCCCAAATTTATCTCATTTTATACATTACATTTTATATTTTGAAATTGATACTTTATATCTTGCATTTTTAGCGAAACAATACATAACACCTTTCGGCCCAAAATTTGTCGCTAAAAGTGATAGGATTAGTATTTAAATTGACGGATTTTGGACTTTTAATGATAAATTTTCGGTCATAGGGTGATATATCGGTTCGTTTAAAATACGGGATGTAAAGTGTCACATTTAAAAGTATAAGATACAATGTTAAAAATAGAATAAACTTGGAAAAAGTAAAATACATTTAACTCCTTTAATTAATTAATGTCCCAAAATAAAATATAAATAATTTCAACTAAATCCAAATTACTCGTAGAAGTTACTTTTAATTATAATAATAACAGTTGTACGTGTGATGGGTCCCAATCTATTAGCTGATACGTCTCACAACAGTAACAAGTTGGAGAAGTGTTCAAAGAAGATAGGCTGGCTGCCTTGCTGCCTGTTCTCAATCTCAATTTTGATTACTTCTTTTGGGCACCAGTAACAGGATTGAATATATTATTATGTATTCTTATCTTGGGCACCACATATTCTTGGCCTCCAAGAATATTAGTCCTTTAAAAGGAATCGGCTCTCTCTTTCAATACAAGATACATTTCATTTATCTATTATCTCTTTCCTTTCCTTGTTAACAGCTTTTCTCGGCCTCCATTCTCAACTTTCACAAATCTCAAAATTTAATATCCAGAAAATGAATTATTTTTTTTTATTTTATTTTTTGGTTAGGTTAAAATATATATATATATATATATATATATATGGAGGGAATTGGTATGCAGTGAGGAAAGCAAAACAGTGCTCCAAAGATGGTAGTACATAACAATCCTCTAAGAAGTGGGAACAGTCTCTACTTCTTTAGGCCCAAGTAGCTGAGTTTTTTAGTTATGTTCTGCTATATATATATATATATATATATATATATATAGTCTCCATCCACATGATAGGTTGTTGAGGAATGAAAGAATTAATTTAGCAGCTGCCATGTTTCTACCCACTTACAATTTTTTTTTTTTTATTTTTTTATAAGCCAGTAGAAACACATAGCAAAATTTGGTACAAAATGGGTTCTTTCTCAACAATGGGTTCTTTGTGGATGGAGACCCTATATATATATATATGTGTGTGTGTGTGTGTGTGTGGTAGCTGGTAGTACATAACAATCCTCCAAATGCAGTACAAGATTTGTATTCCCTTCATTATTGAAATCAAAATCCCTTCCCTTGTTGCTTTGTTTTTCTTCAGTAGCAGAGAAAAACTCCCTGCCTTATTGTTCATTTTTTTAATCTCTAATTTAGCCTATAAATATTTGTCTGTGTTGCTTTGTAATCTGCAGATCTTACCCCCAACACATTTTATATGCAATTTTTTTATTTTTTTGATGTGATTATGAATTTATTTTTTTAAAATAAAATCTGGTTGAATCAAGCGAGGTGATGATAAAATTCATTATTCTGTCGATCAAATGATCATATTTTGATGAGAATTCGTTCGCCGTTCTGATCGCTTCAAACATTTCTACTTAATTTTAATTTATTTTATTTTATTTATTATATATATTACGTTTTTTTTTTTTGTTTCAATTAGAAAGGGGAGCAGGTGATGAATCCTTATTAACAATGATAATTGAATATTTCAATTAGCAATGATAATAATGTGGGACATACCAGGTGTATAATATTTCAATTATTTTAGTTGTCAATTGTTGTTATTATCTAAAAGACGTGGGTACAATATGTTGTGATGAGTGACTAATATACCCATGAATTAATTATTTTTTAATTTAATATATTGTTAGTTTTTAAATTATTTAGGATATTTCGCTTGTTTTTGTTTTATTTTGCAGAAGGCAGTATGTGCAGAACGGTAATTTCTGGCAAAAAGGAGGGGCATAATTGTATTTTTGAAAAAGACACCAGCGCCGGGGCACTACTTCAAGAGTAAAACCAAGCGTTGGGGTCAAGGCCGTCGGGGCTTTGGGGTCAAGGCTCGATGGTCAATTGAGATTTTGGACCCGAATTTCCTTTCTTTTTAGAACTCACAAACACAACAAATTTTTCACATGATTTTTGATTTGGGATTTTGACTATAGAATGCTTAGATGTAAATTAAAATAAATAAATAAAACTATTGGTTTAACGATCTTAAAAATTGAAAAAAAAAAAGAAGTAAACTTTTAAACACCGGTAGTGAAATAAGACGCAGATGTCTTAATTTGGGAAACTTTATGATTTTGTAATTTGGCCTTCATTCCTTGCAATCTTGACATAAATTAATTTCACGGTACCCACTAAATCCGTGCCTTGCACATGTTAATGGCTAGTTATATTAAATAATAAACGAACGTCCACAAGTTCAACATCGAATTTTCATTTTGTCCTTTTACGTGAGCAGACATAGAGCATAATAAAAAATTAAAATACTCAATATTGTTGACAAGTATTTATTTGCTATCATTTTCAACCGAAGCAATTATCTCATCATCATCTCAAAAGATATTATTTTGAGCACTTCAAGGAGCTCAAGATGGCTGACAACCAAAGGTAGGAACACATTTCTCAACTTGTTGTATCCAAAAATGCTTTGAGTCGTGAGGTTGGGATAAAACCGCACCGACAAGACCACACCGAACTGATAGCGATTTAAGATTTTTCTATACTAAAATCACATTGATTTGCATCGGTCAAAAATTAATAATATTTTGACTTGATTTTAATTAAATTAGTTTAATATTTTTACAACTCACATTATAATAGTATTCATTTAAATAACTCAAGAAATATAAACAAAGTACCATATGAATATATGTTCAATAAAAATAAGATAACATTGTTATAATTTTTAACACTATTATAGTTTTAATGTATATCAACTATAGGGAACCTTCTCAGCGAAATTTGGTTAAATCAAATGAATCCAATTTAATGACAGTTGATGTGTTAAAATTATGTATCGCTATGTCAATCTGTGATGTCGAATTGAAAAAGCTGGCAAAGACATGAGTCAAACCCACACATAGACTAGATTAATTTTAATATTTTCTTAATATCTATTTTAGGCGAATTAGAAATAAAGATTGAGGATTAATTTACTAAAATATGAAAACTAATAATGAGAAAACAATCTAGGAATCCAAATCCACTAAATAATAAACATAACATATAATTCAATCTCTTCTATTTTTATAACTCAACTATGATTTTGATCTCTCTTCCCTTTAATTTAATAATTTACAATTAACGTGAGCAAGCATAGACTATGAAAATATAAGGATTAATTATAACCCATCAAAACTTCTTCGAGCAAGCATAGATTATAAAAAATTCATATATTAACACTAATCTATCAAAATCTCTTAATTAATTTAAAATCACATAAGAACTATAAAATGAAGGTATTTCAATAACAAAACATGAAGGCAAAATCAATTAAAGATAAAAGCATAAATAATAGAAGAGATGAAAAATATTATCATGAATAATTATTTAATTTCATCTTCATCCTAGATGAAAGAAATTAGCTAGACATGAAAAATAATTAAACAAACTAAAATAAAGAAAAGAAGATGATTAAAAATAAATAAGAAAACTCAATTTAATTAACGATCATCCAACAAACGTACAATGAAGAAGTAATTTAATCTACTCCACCTCTTAACCAGAGCCGGCCCTGGGCAAGGGCCAACAAGGCAACCACCCAGGGCCCACAGTTGAGGGGGGCCCCAAATTCTTTTATTAGCTTATGTATTTATGTGTATAAAAAAAATAAAATAATAAAAAGATTAGCGATATTAAGCATTAAAAATGATATGTTAGAAACCATTAAATATGATAATATAATTGATGATTTTGCATCTAAAAGTGCAACAAAAAGACATTTTAAATGATGTTTTGTGGTTTAGATTTCATTGGGCAAAACTAAAGAAATACCCACTGTAGTTGGTAAGTTTTAATGATTACACCATTAAACTTTTAATTTTTCAAATTACACTACTAAACTAATTATTATTTTGAAATTGGGTCACTACGTTAAAAAAAAATAAACGGACGTTAATTTTTTATCTATAAAATTAATGAATTACTAATTGTAGTTGGCACATTTTACTGATTACACCATTGAACTTTTAATTTTTCAAATTACCCCATAACTAATTAAAAATAATTATTTTAAATATTTTTAAAAATAATTATTATTTTAAGTAAAAAATATTAGAAACTTTTTTTCCTTCATAAAATCAGTAGTTTCATAAAATATAGATTCAAAAAATTAAATTGATTTTAAATTAAATTAATGTCTACTTAATTTTTAACATAATGACCCATTCTTAATATTAGAATTTTTTAAAAAAACTAAAAACTAGAAATTTAAATAAAAAAAAAAAGAAAAGATAAATAAAAAAATGATTCAATTTTTTAAAAAGAAATTAATAATTTGTATAAATAAATATTATTTTCAAGAAATTTTTTGAAAATTTCTTCATATTTTAAAAAATGAGTAAAATTTTATAAAATATAGATTCAAAAAAATAAACTTTATTTTCAAAAGGGAAAAAAAGTTTTTTTTTAAAATCGATGAAGTTTTCATAAAACTTTAATTTTTTAAATCTATATTTTATGAAACTTTACTCATCATTTTGAAAAAAAAATTAAAGTTTCTAATATTTTTTACTGAAAATAATAATTATTTTTAAAAATAAAATAATCATTTTAAATTAGTTTAATGGGGTAATCTAAAAAATTAAAAGTTCAATAGTGTAATCAGTAAAACGTGACAACTACAGTGGGTAATTCATTAGTTTTGTAAATAAAAAATTAGCATCCGTTTATTTTTTTAACGGAATAACCCAATTTTAAAATAATAATTAGTTTAGTGGGGTAATTTAAAAAATTAGAAGTTCAATTGTGTAATCAGTATAACTTGCCAACTACAATGGGTATTTCATTAGTTTTACCGATTTCATTGATATTTTTATTTTGTAGGTATATGTGATGATTCTTTGCTTCGATGACATTTTAAAGTGTTCTTCCTTATCTTTTGTAAATTCTTATAATTTTAATAAAAATAATTAGTTGATAATTTATTTATTTTTTATTTAATTTGTATAAAGGGGCACACTTGAGATTATTTGCCCTGGGCCTTAGAAAACCCATGACCGACTCTGTTCTTAACCTAAACTAATACAATACCTAATGCTTCATCCTCTCTAAATCAAGAGACCTATTTATAGGAAAAATAACTTTGAACCCTAATTTTGATTCATTGAACTTGGACACTTTTGTTTTCTGTCCATATAGGTTTCAACTTCCTAGTGGCAATCAATTTCTCAAAAAGATATTCTAGATAGACTTTCATTTCTTTTGTTGGATTTGACTTGCACACCAAGATTGTCCCACCTCTTTCCTTCTCCTTGTAGGATTCATCTTGGATATTCCTTACATGAATAAGAGCATTAAATATCGTTTGATCACCAAGATTTTGACTTTATTACAACAAATATTAAATCCTACAAAATAAAATAAAATATATTAATTTAATAAACTGATATAATTAAAAGAAAAAAATTAGGGATAATAAAATGTATGAATTACGTGTCTATCAACGGTTCAATCCGTCACTATAGTATAAAAAGTCGACGCCACGGCTATGGCGACAGTTCGTACCGTCACTACTATAGCTCAGAAAATCAGTTTTTCTATGATTTAGCGACGGATGAACCGTCGCTATAGCCAATTTGTCTTTGGTTCGTCTTTTCCGGTTCATTGGAGAAATTTTCCTTCAACTATATATAAAAATATTTATAAATTAACTGTTGTTATACAAAAGTAAAAAATAATAAAAATATACGTTTGTGTAACTCAGTAACTCTATGACTATATATAATTCTATAGAAAAATAATAATA
Source organism: Panax ginseng (assembly GCA_020205605.1). Classification (NCBI taxonomy): domain Eukaryota; kingdom Viridiplantae; phylum Streptophyta; class Magnoliopsida; order Apiales; family Araliaceae; genus Panax; species Panax ginseng. The sequence goes on along the minus strand of CM035148.1, from coordinate 121,363,540 downwards.
TTAGGAATTATATAGATATAATTAAAAAAACATATACATATATATATAGCGATTCAATAGAAGAAATGCAGTGCACCAGCGGTTCAGAGGCAAATACTAAAATCATACCGCACTGGTCTCGGTTCAAATTTTTTTGCAGTAAAACCGCACCGACGAGACCAATGATCCAAATAAAAACCGGCCAGTTTGATGCGGTTCACCCATTTTTGGATCGGTTTATGTTAAATTGTCATCATTACTCTTTGGTTATGTAAAAATTACTCCTAGCTTGAGTTGCTCGAAATGCTTTCATTTGCTTTTAGTATTCTTTCAAGTCTAAATTTGACTTTTTATAAAATAAAAAGTTATATATATATATATATATATATATATATATATATATATATATATATATATATAGAGAGAGAGAGAGAGTCGAGGGATCAGTCCTGTGAGTGGGACCTTGCTAAAATGCGGACCATTTTTATTATTTTTTTTTGTTTTTTTAAAAAAACAACTACAAAAAAGTTTAATATTTTATGAAACTGGAATTTTTCCATATCTGATGTGTTTTGGGCGTGATTAGGATGCATATAACAAAATAGGTGCATACACTATTTTGTTATATGTATCCAAATCACACCCAAAACACTGTATTATAGAAAAATTCCAGTTTTATATACTAAACTTTTTTTTAGTTATTTTTTTAAAAATAAGGTCCGTATTTTAAGAAAGTCCGGAGTCAGGATTAATCGACCCATATATATATATATATATATATATATATATATATATATATATATATATATATATATGTTCTAAAAATTGCTAGACGAATAAGTAGTAGTGGACCTAATGGTAGAGAAAATAGTTTTGTGCAAGAATGAACTATTTTGCCCTTATAAAACTCACATGACATGCGCATGTCTTACTAATTTTGACCAAAGTTGGTTAGAAAGGACGGTTTTGCAAATAATTGAGACATTAGTTAAGACAATGCAAAAATTTGAACATTGACGCTAATGTTGTAATTCAATGAATACATGAGGGGAAAGTTTTGCAATCTGTTTCTATTCCGGATCTTGTGCGTTAAATACTATTTTTATTCAGACTTATTTCTATTCCGGACTTATTTCTATTCCGGACCTTGTTCGTTAAATACTATCTCGTTCTTAACTTATTAAACTTTCATTGTCAATACCTTGATAAACTTCGATTATTTTAAAATTTCTCAATCTTTTTCTCTCAATATCCATAATTGCAACCTTTACATTTCATCTCAGTTCCAAAAATCCTTTATAATATGATTCATCCCAATTCTTACCTTTTTAGTATACAAAAAAAAAATTAACGTTCAAAACTTAATTATTCATCGATTCACTCTCCATTATGATTTAGTGACCCAATGAATTTTATCACAACTTGAATTACCAAAAGGGTCCTTTACACTAATATACAACAATTAGAAAGTATTTACAAAAATAAAACATACACAACATAATTACAAAAATAAAATATACACAATATTACGTTGCTAAAATTAGGGATCATTATCTCCCTACAATTAGGGATCATTATCATTATCTCCCTACACATCAGTTATCAACTTTCATAATTCCAATTAACCGCACCTAAATTCAAGCAACTGAACAAAACATGCAACTTTGATATCAGAAAAACAGATCAACGACGTATCTACTAGAGAAGACGAAATCTCTTGTCGCAACGAAACTCTGAGATCGGAGAAGAACTTAAAAGATCGACAGCAACTTCAAGATCTATAACTATAAACTTACTGCACTGATTGTTGATCATACTGCACTGATTGTTGATTCGTTACAAATCACCATGACTGAGGTATCTGAGTTTCCAATTTATATGCATAGTGTTACCTCGTGTTTACAACGTATTCATCTATTGGTTACCTTTCTCAAATTTTTTCGCTCTTTAAGTGGTCACAAAGTCAGAATAATTAATGTTTTGAATGCAAACTGCATTTGAAAATATGTTTTATATTCTGGTTACTAAGTACATATAAATTGGTTACTGTATAATGTTTATTTGCTTGCTTTATAATTTTAAAGTTTATTCTACTGATGTTTTTTATATTAATGATTACTTAGTAAATACATTGGTTACCTTCTTGCACTGTTGGTTACTGTCTAATCTGGATTTGGTTAGTATATAATGTTGACTTGGTTACTGTGTAAAATTGCAATGGTTACTGCATAATATTACCCCAGTTCATGTTCTGGTTACTAACATTATGTAGTTTAGTTACCGTCTAACATTGAGTTGATTACTTTACAAACCATAAGCTAATAGTAACCAAAAACATACTAAAAGGTTGCTTCATCTGATATACCGGTCGGTGGAATATCGCTTATAATCTGAAATTTGATTGACAATGTTATTGTGTATTATACAGTTGAATGATTGACAATGTAAAATGCATTTGAAAATATGTTTTATATTCTGGTTACTAAATATATATAAATTGGTTACTGTTTTTTATTGATTTGGTTGATGTATAATGTTTATTTGTTTGTTTTATAATTTTAAAGTTTATTCTACTGGTATTTTTTATATTAATGATTACTTATTAAATACATTGGTTACCTAGCTTTCTGCAACTGTTGGTTACTGTCTAATCTGGATTTGGTTAGTATATAATGCTGACTTGGTTACTTTATAAAATTACAATGGTTACTGCATAATATTACCCCAGTTCATGTTCTGGTTACTAACATTATGTAGTTTGGTTACTGTCTAACATTAATTTGGTTACTAGTGAAGGACAAATCCTTCATTTCAGAGGCCCTATATCACTCAGTGAAGGACAAGTGATTTATTGCGAAGAAATATTTCCTTCACACACGAGTGCTCGCATTAGACCTCCTCGCAATTGGGTATCCTTCGCTAAGTAGTAACTAAATGTTTTTTTTGTGAAGGATATATTGTGAATAACTTTTTATTCACAAATTGTATTTAGTAATGGAATATTGTTATTTAGTGAAAGATTGGTTTCCTTCATAAAAAATATTTTAAGAAGGACTATTTAAAATTAGTGAATAACTTTATTCTCTCACAAATAATATATTGTGAAGAACAAATTTATTTAACGAGAGAAAATTTTCCTTCACTAATTATAAATTGAGAATGTATCTTCAAATTAGTGAGGAAATAATCCTTCATTGATGACTAAATAGTTAACTAGAAAAGATTTAGTGAAGAAAATAATCCTTCATTAAAATCCATTTCTTAAGTAAAATTCTTCATAAATTATAAATTTGTAAAAAAAAATAATCGATAAATAATCAAAATTCATTGCAAATTATACTTAATTTTCAAATCACTAATTTCACATTTATTATTATTAATTGCTATAATAAATATTAAATTTAATATTTCAAGTTAATATAAATGTCATAACATTTCAAACTAATTGATAAACTAATGCATAAAGAGCCAATAATTAAAACTAACATTCCATATATAAATAGATAATGCTCAATTCACGATAAGTACATAATTTGTTATTATATCTTGATCTCACAAAGATCATAGTATTTACAATATTTAATAATTAACACAAGAAAACTGAAAGAATAACAACGAACTAAATGGAATGAAGTGTACATCATGTTAGGTCCACTTCATCATTATTTTCTTCAAGGAAATCAAGGTTGGACCTATAACTTTCTTGCTGTAAAAGAAACACCAAAATTCAATTTCAATAAGATGAGGAATAAGAAATAATAAGTCTGGTGAACTTAAATCAACATTAGATTTATAAGTTGTAAATCCACCACTATGCCAATATACAAGTTTAATATCAACTTAATTAATTGGATGCATTAATTTAATGCAATGAGATAGAAGAATCAACGAAAAGAAATCACACAATCAGTAACTCTAATCTATTTGCATTCCAAACTAACAAAAGAAAAAAGAGGACAAGGAAGTCGATATTATCCACGGTCTGAAGGGTAAAAAAAAAGAGAAAAGTATTGGAAAATGAAAACAAACCCTGCAAGAACAAGAAGCAAGGAAGAAGCGAGAAAGAATGAACAAACCAAACCTCTAGATCTACTTTACGGTCCTCTTATCTACAAGAAATCGATCTCACCATCCATCTGTTGAAGTGAATGAATCGCAAACCACGATGGCCTTGTGGGTATCTTTGGTTTGGGTATTATCCTTCCGCCGATAAGTGATGAAGAAGAAAAATCCATCCCACTCATTCCTCGAGCGCTAAGGTAAAAACCATGTTCAAAAATAGATCTTTTACTTTCGAAAAGTAAGTGCTAAGGTAAATCTTAAATCAACTATACAATTTGATCAACCAAATCAAAATTCAGAACATAATTACAAGTGTAAAATAGCAGGGTTATTGACTGCCAAGCATGGTTAGAAATGCCTAAAACAACAAAGATATTGGAAAGAATAGAAAATGCACTTCTTCATAGTTTATAAAGCAAGAAATTAATTATAAAAAAAAGAAGAAGGTACCTTCACACATTCCAGTATGGTTGCTTGATGCCTTTGCACTGCTTGAGAATCAACTGTAATAGCTCTCATCAGCATGTTCAGAGCAACATATCTGGTGAAAAATTGAGGTTCAGCTCTACAAGTTGGAAGAGATGAGCCAGTTGCAAAAAGATAACCATAAAGACATATTACGAGTACATTAAATCCATTAAGTATGGGAAATTATGTAATTCAAAGACTCAAATCTATGTGAGGATAAAAGTGTGACGCTGTGATTACTACGGAGTTCAAGAGAAGACAGGAAAACAAGATCTAAATGTCAATTGATGCTAATGTTATCACCTCAACAATCATTTATGCTGCTGTTACTAATTTTACACATGGCTTAGGCAGACTATGACAACACTGAGCACATAGGCTATCTTGCTAAATAATGTCATAAGGAAAAAATAAATCAATACACACACACACACGTATGCATGAAGGTAAAAACATGGAAGAAATAAATAAAAGCAATATATTTAATCAGAAGTTGGATACTCAATTTTGGTAATGCAGATGTAAAACCACCCTCATCAGAGTGAGCAATTTCGAATAGTCTAGCCTGGCAGAACACATATCATTGCACATGATCTGAATGATAAACTACTTATGTAAATAGTAATCAAGTAAAGTTTGAAAATTTGTAAATAGTACCATATTCTTATCAAAGCTCAATATTGAAGCTACATTTCCACATCGTTTAACAATAATTTGAGTGCGAGACCGCTTTTTGCATCGACCAAGAAAAAATAAATATAATATATTAAATATTTTCAAACAATTCTAGTGCAAAAGCTGATGTTATAATCTTCATAACATTGAATAGGCAACTCACAGTTAGAAGTCCTTTATCTTGAAACATGTACTTCAGACCTTCTTGCACAAGTTAATGGGCTCGCCATAAAAGATCAAGTTTGTTAATGTGGTTGAAATGCAGATAAATAAGAAAGAAAATATAACAATTCTTAGTTTGGGAATCAACCAGAGTAAGATATAATAATTACTTCTACATACCTCTGAAGTAACCCTGAATCCAAATAGCCACCCGGCACACGAGGGTGGCCCACGTTTTAATTTCCTCAGGATCACTCCACATGAGGTCCCTTCATGTGGAATTTCATAATTTCTCTCAACGACTTTAATCTGTAAAGTGAAAACAATGGAAGAAATAAAATATAATTTCTTAGATTTCACATCAACACTTGACTAAAAAACACAACATGATTACACTAGAAAATATGAGATAAGAATTATGTAATATACTTAAAAATAAAATCACAAAAGAGTATGGCATCATGAAAAAAAGAAGGGTTATTACAAAACAAGCCAAGCAGAGATAAAAAAGCACGTGTAACAATACAACTTTCAAAGAACCTTCATATCTGAGTTCCATTTTCCCTTTTCTCATTTTTCTCCTTCTTCCTTGAAGATGAATTTTAAGGTTCCATTTACTCGTAGTCATCAAACAAAGCCAATACTTTAAAGGGAGAAAGGGTGAACAATTTTGAATTATTGGTTAACTAGCTCAACGCCATAGGGATATCGATTTCACTTAGTGTTAAGAGATATACAACAAAAGTATGTCTAACCACTCTAGAGAGTTCAACACATATGTTAAGAGCAAGAGCAGACTAACATAACGGTTAGAATAACAAAACAAACACGGTCTATAGTTCTAATGTGGGAGAAAGTCCACCATTGACACATAGTACCTAGATTTCAAAGAGGTGGCATATCGGTTTAACATATGAATACACAAATACATCTATATCATGTGAGAGAGAATGCATATTGTTCCATCTATAATTGCGAGAGAGAGTTAGGTAGTCAAAACATACATCTGCTGCAATACCTCCAAGCATTAGCATTTCCATACTTTCTTTAACATTCATCATAGAATCCATGAACTAGAAAAAAAGTAATTGTAATTAAAAATTCGCAAATCAGGAATTCAAACATGCAAGGTGCTTTGTGCATCGCAAGCATGTATTTCATCATAACAATGAGGCGAATGCACTAAGAAACCTCATATTACCTTTCTAGAAACTCATAATAAAGTTATAAATGATAAACCAGGGGGAATCAAAGAAATGCAATTCAAATGACAACAACCTGGTAGTGAGACACGGGCTGTGGTTTCTAAATCAAAGAATAGTGGCCAAGATAAACATGGATAATATTAGCATTACACAATCTTTTGATAGTTGAGCGCAAAGTGAGCTTGGCGGCAACCTATGACCAAAAAGCTCAAAATGAGGCACGATGACATTCAACTTTTCAAAGGATGGATATGAGCTCTATCAGACTGGTACCCGACTAAAAAATGGATCAATTGTCATAAACAGACAGGACAATAAGACCATAAGAGAAGGGCATGATCCCAAGTTTTGCAAGTAGAGCAGCCTCAGAGGAACTGACAACAAACTACGATAAATATAACCATATAATTGATGATGTTTAATAACACAAGTATTGTGAGTTCCTCTCTGCTCATCATTAGCTTTTAGAATTAACCATGTTGTTAAATCTTCTCATTTTGGGTAATAATCTTAAGATGTATGGCCTGGAGAAGTATTTAGAAAGAAGTCTAATCCTCAGATTCTATTTTATAAGGTATCAGAAAATTCGTAGTCGACATAGTTTTGGAATTAGAAAATTTATCCTTGACTCTTCCTTAGATAAGGTCCTAATTACGGATATTGTAAATCCTCCTACCTCAACTCAGCAGAATTAATCCTTTTCCTAACTATTTGGTCATGGCTATGATAACTCTGCTTTCACAAATAGTGAATGAATTAGCTTTTCACTAGAACTAGAACTAGAACTAGAAATTCGACACTCTTAATCACCCACTACCAATCTGCAGCAGTAAACGTGATCTAAAAAACACAAGTACACATCACATCTGAGTTTTAAGAAACATAATTGTACTTTAAAATTTTCCATCTGAAAATGGTTATTATCTAGTTGTTAGTATGATAAGTTATCTAATTGTTAGTAGATAAGGATAATAGGTAACAATTATCTCGTTGTTAATTGATAAGTATAGTAGTTATCATTCGTTAATTAGTTGGTTATGTAAGGGAGCCTTACGATCGAGTTAAGAATGGTGCTGCTACAAATTATGCTCCTCTTTCCTCTCCTTCACCCCTCATGTTATTTACTTTCTTTCTCTCCTTCCTCTCTTTCCACATATCCATCTAATCTCCTCTTAAAATACTTATAAAAGGTTGATCTTCATATTCTTCTTGCACGTTTTAATTAATTAACATTCATGATGGTTAAATGATCAAATACATACAAGCCCAATATTTAAATCAAATGTGTACACTTATTTCACTAATACCTTATACAAAATACAAGAAAAACTCATATTTACCAAACTCTCTGCAGGTTATATGAGAACTAGGAATAAATTAAAACACCAAGTCAAAGTCAACACCATAACATAAATCAACCACATTTATTAATGGAGTTAATATAAAGCGTACCCATCTCTATAGTTACACGAAATGGTAGTGGCCAAGCCCGTGCTTAACGCCCCACTTAAATTCCCCCTACATACCAAGTCTTCCATCATCATGCGGTATGAACACCACATCCATGACTCGCCCATTCGCCAAAGATACACATCCCCATATAAAACCTATACACACCAAATCCATGCCTAAGCCCCCGCTTTATATTAGTCGCGATAGCGACTCCTCTGCCCATGTGTTTCCACCCATAGCCATCATACTTTCCATTAACCCAATCACCCTCGTACCTCCCACTCATGTAATAATGATAAACCCCACTACCAGAACATTTCCCTTATGAAATTCACCTCATATACATCACCATTACTATATGCTTGCACCCAACACACCGGATTCACCCTTTTTTCCAATTTGGGCCTCGACCCAATTGACCCAATCTGAGCAATGCAGGTCTAGACACATGACTTGATGAGAGCTTGATTGGGAAAGACCTAGCAAAAAAATAGTCGGATTGAGGGGGCCAGAGAGAGAGTGCAAGATTGAGAGAGAATAAAAGGCGGTAGAAATAAAATCAAGCAAAAGCAGAACTACTTGGATGTGAAACCAAAAAAAAGTAAAAAAGCAGCAATGATAACAAGAGGATAAGGCGAATGTGCACTCGTAAGCGAAGACAGGCGTGGCGGAGGCGGTTGAGGAGGAGGTGAAGGCGATGGCTTTTTGCCCAAATTACTCGAAATTGATTATCTTTGAAAATGGGTTTTCAAAGAGGAAAATGGATGGTTGTGAAAGGAATTGGGAAGAGAATTTTGATTTTTTTTTCTTATGGTTTAATCTTTGAAATAATTAAAATAAAATTAAATAATTTAAATTTCTTTCTTAATTAAATTCCTCCCAAATTATTATTTAAGCTGAATATTAAATACAATACCAAAAAATAAAATTACTTTAAATTAATCTCCAAAAGACTTTTTTGGATTAATATTATATACTTAGAATAAAATTTAAAGTCTTTTGGATTATTTAATTTAATTTTTTTAACTTTAACTTTATTTAATTATGATCATAAAAATAAATTTTTATGGAGATATTTTAAAGTTTAATATAGTGTAAAGTTATTTACTTTATAGTTTATTAAAATAAATAGTTGATATTGTAAGTTACTTAAAAAGTGTTATTAGAATTAAATTTACTATTGTAAAAAATTTAAGGTATTTATATTCACCACAATTAATTTAAAAAAAATTATTTAGAACAAGATAGCGACCAATTTTATCCCTCGCAAAAAACTTCTGAATAATGATATATAGTGAGTAATAATTCCTTCACTAAATAGATTTTTTTTCTCGTAAATTTTCATCATAAATTGGCTCTTTCGCTAAAAAAACTTCTTCATTATCGCCATGTGAAGGAATAAATTTTGCGAGGCCAAAAAAAATATAAATTGTGAAGGATGTTTCTTTTTGCTAATAACTATATTGTCCAAAACTATACTTTTTTTCCTTCTTTGTTCCTCTCGAACTATTTTTAAATAACTCCTCATATATGTGAAGGAATAAATTCCTTCACAAAATTTCCTTCCGATTAGAGGCCATTTTATGGGTGTAGTGATTAATCAGTATATCCAACCCAGTTTAGGCAACACATGTATACTCTCATATGTACATTTAACACTTGAATTATGTCCTGATACAAACTTGTAACTATCTGGTTACTACCAATAAATACAATGGTTATCATTCTATGCATGTTTGGTTACCAACTGCACCTTTCAAATAATGTATCAGACACGACTTAGAAGTAGCAAATACAGACCAACAAATAATGTCAAATCACAGGTAATATAATCAAATATGTAATCTTATTTACAAAAGTTCCAATAAACATTACAGACTCACCCGAACTAATAAACAATGTCAAATGGTTATGGATATTCAACAAAAACCAAAGTATGAAACACAATTCAAAAGGACAGTACAATGACAACCAGAACTAATCAAAATCTGGTACAAATCTTCGTAAAAATTCTCTGAAGTTGTGAAAAAGCCAACTGCGGAGGCGCATCTCGTCTGGAAGGAAATCTCTAGTTCCTTTGAGATGATTAACGTCAATTTTCTGTCAGAGTTGAGAGATAGTGGTGTTGCGGCGGCAGCGGAGAAGGAAGACGACGATTGGCTTCGAGAGGAGAGAGGGAAATAGTAAAGGCAGGGAGAGAGAGAAGTAGTAAGGGCGGAGAGAGACCGAACGAGAATGGAGTCTTTCAGGAAGATGGAAACTAATTGTTGTATAGATGGCAGTTATCACGCGTTTCAAAAAAAACACCCTTTTGCCATGTCAGCCCATTAATATTAATCCCTTAAATTAAGGACTCCTAATTATATTAGTATTGTAAATATTTATGATGAAGTGTCATATTTTTGTAATTATTTTATGAATGTATGATTTTTGTAATTACTTTTATAAATGTACTATAATATGTAATTGTTCCTTACCAAAACTACATAAAATATCCAAAACTTACATCATTGCCTGTATAGTATCTGTATTGTACAATTTTTCTTTACTATCATAAAATTAGTACACACAACTCAACATCAAAACGAATTTCTTTTGTTCGAGGTTTGTAATTCTAATTTAACTCAAATCATGTTCTTTTCAATAAGTTATTACAATCTAATTATACAACCCGTCATAATAATGTTAAACACTTGATTGCCACACGAATTATGCATTCACTTTATAAATCTTTCTTTAACTACAAATAAGATTTATTTGCAAGAATGAGTACAACGGCTCAACAAGTCCACCAGTTTTTGCATTTTGTATTTCACGTAACAAATATGTTATGGATTCTATTCAATGACATACATTTCCTTTTATGCATTTCATAATGCAACATAATACTCATGTAATGCATTTTATAACTCATGTTGTACATCAAATACACATTTCTCAGTTTACGTATCATGCTTTCAATTTTAAACATTTAATATATGATTTACAGATCGATAAACACATTACCAAGTTCACATATAGCATCGAATTCCATTATCAAACACATATCAACATTTTTCAATACCACATTATCATATAATCAACCAATTTACAAATAACTGTAAATTCTTACAATAAGATTTTAATTCAATAAGAAAGATAGAATACTTGCAATAAACTTTCAATTTAATAAGAAAGTTGGTATACCTGCCTTCACAAGGAAACGCTTTCGGGTTAATTTGATTCCGCGTATTCGAAACAATACTACCTCGTATCGCAACTATATAACGTATATAAAGTTGTTATAGGTTAATGCATTTATATTTCATAAACTTCCAACTTAACTTTGTATTTTTAAAGTTTAGTAATCCATTCTTAGGTTTATAATACTATAAGTTAGTTATAGATAATATTTTAATTTCTATGTATTTTTAACAATTTCTCTTCATTGCATCTTCATTTAACTCAAAACAGCCCATGGAAAACATCTTGAGCACTGAAGTGCAACGCAGCCGGCAGCGCGCGCCTGCTGCTGTTCCATGCAGCTGCTGCTGCTGTCTGCTGTCTGCAGTTGTTGCTGCTCTGATTTGCTGAACTGCAGCAGTCCCATGACCAACTTACCTACTTTGCGATTTTCTAATTTTCAAACCATACATCCGATTGGAACCAAATTTGAATATGATATACATGGTGTTACATACTATTTTATAAAAATGTAAACTAACCAAAAACAACATCTTAGACAGGTTTTATAAGAGCTCAAAACTGTCCTGTTAAAGAAGTTTTTCAACTGAGCCTACTTTGTTCATTTATCACATTCGCTTTTAAATTTGTTTTGACTTACCCAAACCACTTGGGCAATAAATACTAAAACTATTACCATTTTGAGTGCCTATGTGCACATCACTAGAATGCAAATACCACATTACATCTTTGTGACAACCAAAAGTGTTATGTCAATACATGTACAAGTCAAGCTCGACAATGGTGCTTATAAATACAAAGAAAAAAAGAAAAAAAGAAAAAAAGAAAAAGAAAAAGAAGCACTGTAATACTTGTCATGCAGGAAAGCACAAACAACATTTTATCTTTATTTTTCTTCTTGCATCCGGTGAGATAATGCTATTTGTTGGTGAAGCAACTCTTTCTATAGTTCTCCCACTTCGAGTTGTGGGCATACCCTTCACGAATTCTACACCTCCCCAACAGAGTCGCCAAATAAATGTGGGCAAGGAAATCGTCACTGCTTCTTAGGGTTAGGTTTCGTGTTGGTGAGAGGAGAGAAATCCACGAAAAAATCACGGAATTGATTGATTGATTAAAGAGGGAGAACGACGGTGGTATGATTACTCCAACGACGCGTGACAGAACTCCTAGAATCTGGGAACTGTGTTAGGGTAACAAGGATTCCAAGAGCCTTCTTGAGTCCTTCCAATTGAGAGAATGTCCAAACCCTTTTGGTGCTTTTAGGTGGAATCTCCAAGCCTTTAAGTCACCAAAAAGGGTCCCTTTGATCTTCCATGAGTCCAAGTCTTGAGTCTCCAGAGAAGTCCCCTTCCCAATGGAATTGGAAGGGGTATTTATAGGGTTCTCGGGAAAGTAGTCACGTGCAAGGCACATGCTTTCAAGGAAATTCCAGAAATACCCTTTAGTCATTAGAATAATGTTCATATTGCCCTGTCCTTCTAGCCACCAATCCAATCCCTCAATCAATTCCCAAAATGAGTCGCCTCCACGAGTCTTCTGCCTCGGGACACGTGGAGGCTTCTCTCGAGTCTCGCATATTTATTTCTGACTTTTCTGTTTGTCATTCAATGCTTTAGATCGTATCTGAATCCTAATTTGTACTTGGGCTCACACATGCTTTGCATTTAATCACATAACATTCATATATCCAACTTGCATGTTCATATAGATCAACAAATTTCGCTAAATACCATATATTCATGGTTCAATACACATCATAGCATAACTTCCACATAACAACAAGTTTACAAATTACTGTAAGAAACTTGTCTCGCTTGACATGTTAAGATTTATTATTCAATTCTCTTACTTCTTGTCATAAATTATTTCTAAACAACCTAACTCACTTGGCATGTTTATATATATATATATATATATATATATATATATATATATATATATATATATATATATATATATATATATATATATATATTGCCATGGTACAACCTAACTCACTTTCTCATATTATGTAATAATTTCCTATTTAATCATTAATCTGACACCAATATTTATATATATTGGTCTCACATCTCATATTTTTATTTCACATCCATTTAGTATAATTCTACATATTATACAATCATATGTTACATTATAGTAACATAATTCTCATTACCAAGAAAATAATTTTCTTCCTTCAATTAATCAAAAAGAATAGAATATATTAACCCACCAATTTCCAAACAATGAACTAATTATTTCATCCCATGTTAAAATTATGTTTGTTTGGCACAATATCATATATTAAGCCACTTACATAAATATATTACACTTATTTGTAATATATTAAAATAATTATTTTAATTAACTTTCTCATTCTCATTAAAACAAAATACATATATTAATTCACTAATTTTATTAAGTGAAATAATCATCTTACTTGTGAAATAATCATCTTGCTTATGAAATTAAATTCATAATTAATCCATTGCCATATAAGGTTTTAATATTCAAATTATATTATTTCATTATATAATTTTTAACTTAATATGAATTAACTAATATTATTTAGTTTACTTCCTTCGCCTCCATATTCTTTTTGTATTAACTCAACTAACAAATTTATCAGTTAAATCCACTATAAAATCTTATTTTTTTATAAATGTATATATTTTATAATTATATATACATTTTAAATCTACCACTAAAATCACATAAATGTATACATCCTATATATTCATACATTCAAGCCCATTACATCTCACAATAAAAATTTATATATTAAATTCTTATTTTAATAATTTTCGAAATTCGGATTGTCACATTCTTTCTTTCTTATAAGGATTTCATCCTCAGAATTACAATTACCAAAACATCCTTACCCGGTTTACATTTATCCTTCCTCGTAACTTTATTGTTTGAATAATTTCAACTTTAATTAATATAGGTTTTATGTTACCTATTTCTCCTTATTTAGTTCTTATAGATTTTACTTCATAACCTTTATTTGAACTCGATTATATTCGAGTATTATACATTCTTTAGCCCATCAACACCCTTTTTCTACGGATCACTATAAGTCTCAATCGTATCATCGTTTACTAATGCTTATAATTATTCAGGATATAACATTCACCGGCGATTCGTCCTTTAAATTTTAACTCAATAATCTTCATTCGTTTGATTCGTTAAAAATAGATTTTTATATTAATCTTCATTTATTAATTGGGTTCTACGAATATTTTCTCTTTTATCAGAAAAAAAATCACCCCTTCCTAACATCCAGTACTTTCAAGAGAACATAGTAACTTTCAAAAGTCTTCAACAATTGTGAAGCAGTATGAACAATTAGGAATAAAAAAAATTCCTTTAAGAAAAACATTTTCGAATCAAGCTAAGGGGTCACAAAACCTTGAATTATTTAATAGAAAATTTAACAATCACACAGACCATAAACATTTCTACATCAGTGCTCTAGGTGATCAGCCTATTGCAATACTACGTCATATACATCCTATTAACGCATCAACGTAATTTGGAACTATAGTCTCCAATAACATGTCTCACATTACATATATGGTTGGTTCACCTCAGATTTAGTAAAAAATTCCGCACAAAAAACAATTTGATTTAACATAAATTCTCAAAGAACGCTTGAATCAAATAACTTAGACTTTCATCAACAATTTAGACATCAATTGAAACATTTATCTAATCAACTTAACTGACATCATTGTTGGTTTGATTGGGTTATAAATTAGTAAGGAAGAAGCGTTATGTAGGTGGTATGTTCTGATAAGGGTGAATATTTTTTTTTTGGCTAGACTCACTTATAAATACTGGTGAACTCTTTTTCTTAAAGGGATGCACTTAACATGTTTGAAAAATTACCTCTTAGAGGCTGTCAAGTATAAAAAGGGAGAATTGGTCAAGGTTGTTAATAGAGAAGTCTTAATATATGTTATATAAAGTAATTGGTGGGCATCATTTAATGAACAAATTTTTATCACTGACAAAAGTTTTTGTTAAGTCACGCCACGAGTCCTGCCGAATTGTTTAAAACAAACCGAGCTTAGTAACAATTTATCAATTAATAAATATGATATCTAAAGGTATTGATTCTAGAAAGAACACGTAACAAAAGGTTTCACTTAAAGATGCCAAGTTCAAAGAGTCCAGACTTTGGATGCAAAAATATAGTAGAATGTCTCCCATTTCATATCTTTGAACATACATTTGACTGAATATTGAAGACAACTAAAGAAGTCTATTAGCATCTCTAAATACCAATACCAAACTGTAATCAGGGAAATTGTAATAAAGAAGCAGAAACAAGATAATCTACATGACGGGAATGCCATTAAGTCAGTAAGAGGGGAGCTTTTGAAGGAAACAATTTCATATAGAAAGGAATAGTTATTCATAGGAAGAGGGAGCAGTTTAGTGTTTTCATACACAACAAGTAAGGCAAGTAACTCAAGCATTTCAAGGCGCAAACCTAGATTTTGACCAACCACTTATTGAAGACGCTTCAGAAGGGAGTTCGACATCACCACATATGGCCAATCAACAACAAACCAATGCAGGAAGGCAAGGCGAGGATGCAGGTGGAGACCAGACGAATGTTGTACAACTGGAGATGCTCAAGGCGTTGAAGGAAGCACGGGAAGAACAAGAGATGATGATGGTTATGATGCTGGAGATGCAGAGGAAGCAAGAGGAAATGGGAAATTTCCGACAGCAGTTGATGTCGATTCCCACTTTCAAGGCCATGTTCCCAGACAATTCACAAGGAGAACAAGCAGGAGTGGAGGACAACAACAACGATAGCAACAATAAGGAGAATCAAATTGCACCTCCGTTGACGGAGAATCAGTCTGTTCCCAATCATCCACTTGGAACCTCATAATAGTGGTGACGTGCCACAACCCAGACTAGAAGTCAGCCAGCCTCAAACAAATATCATTCCGACCACTATCCTCGCATTTTCACAAGTGCAGATACCAACTATCCCAAGCATTGTCCAACGAACCAACACACAAGCACAACCGATAAAGAATTTACTTGATGCCAATGTACATCAACCAATTTCTGTACCATACACACGGCCAATTCCGCCATACATCACAACACCACAGAGAGTCCACACCACAAGCCAATATATCACAAAGGATGATATGATCGATGTGATCAATCAACTTCACAAGCAGACATCCCGACCTTCGGAGTTAGGCTTTACTCCACCCTACCAAGCACATATTCGGAGACAACCTTACCCGACAGGGTATATCGAGCATCCCCCGCAATTTCCAAAATACAATGGGGAGAAAGGAAATGTCAGGGAACACATTGTCAGGTTCGTGGAGTCGATGTCTCCATGGTTAGGATATGATGAAATGAACAATCATAATTTGTTGATGAGAGAATTTAACAAGACTTTGACGGATAATGCCTTCAGTTGGTACTACAACTTGGAGAAGGGATCAGTCCATGATTGGGATGATCTAAAATTGCAATTTTTTAAGAAATTTTTTTATGTGCAGAAACAGGTAACCATCGTAGAGCTCGTGCGATTCAAGCAGAAGCCAAACAAAGAGCTGTCAGATTACGTGGATAGGTTCAGGGCCCAAGCGCAGAAGTGTGCAGAGCCAATTTAAGAAAAGAACTTGGTTAGCATATGCAACAATGGTGCTTTAGACACCTTCAAGCCCCACCTCATTACCAAAGCGTGTGATTCATTTGCGACCATTTCATCTTTTGCACAAGACTTGGGAGGAATCATGACGTTTCCCACCAGCCATGCGATGGTTACATGGAAGGGTAAGAGGACAACAACTGTGGCTTTGGCGGATTCTCAATCAAAACCACAAGGGGCAAGAGGGAGAAGAATGAGAAATTTGAGCGAAGCAGAGAAAAACATGGGGACAAGTATACCGAATGCCGAGCCCGGAGGTTATCACATGCGTGAGAAGGCATTGAAGCTCGATTTGAAAAATGGGTTGAGCACGGAGTGGTGAAGCCTCTAAGGCCCCGGCTGGTTGTAACGGAAGAGATGAAAAGAAGACCGGACTTCTGTGTATACCACCAATACGCAAGACATTCCACTATGAACTGTTACAGTCTGCGGAGGATATACCATGATAAGCTGGCGGCTGGGGAGATTGAACTAAGAGAAGAAATGTGCAACACTATCACCCATGGTGCAGTTCCGGAAGTCAAGAACCCAAATACTGGCTCTACCATCGAAAAAACTCTGAACTACAGATGAATTAAAAATCCACCCAAGATGGTGGTCCACCAAAAAAATGATGGTTTAAGTCCTCGGGAGTTTCCCTTTCCAAGTAATTGGATGACCAAGGGAAGAGGCATACGAATTGACGAATTTAAAAAAACAAATCCACCCAAGATGGTGGTCCACTCTAAATGGTGGTCAAGTTCTCGTAGACTGCACTTGCCAAGAAATTGGACGACCCAAGTGACGAGGCACCCGATTCAAGTCCTCGTAGACTGTACTTGCCAAGAAATTAGACGACCCAAGTGACGAGGCACCCGATTTCAAGTCCTCGTAGACTGCACCTGCCAAGAAATTGGACGACCCAAGTGACGAGGCACCTGAGTGTTATACTTTATCATCAAAAGTGAACGAGGCACCTGACTATAAGTCCTCATAACTTATGCTTTCAACTTCAAAAGTAATTGAGGCACATGAGTATAAGCCCTCAACCCCAAAAGTTACGCTTTATCTTTAAAAGTGACGAACGTTATGCTTTCTTCGACAAAAGCAAGAAAGTTACACTTTATCTCCAAAAGTGGCGAACGTTATGCTTTCTTCAACAAAAGCAAGATTTATTATATGAAACGTTATGCTTTTCGTTAAAAGCAATATGATTATCAATGAATTGACAAACTTTCACTTATACTTGAAAGTTTTCCTGATTTCTTTAAAAAAAAGTATAAATTCAAGTGTTGGTTTGTAGAAAATATATATACATGTTTTTTTTAAAATAAAATTCATGTTTACTTGTTTATAATACCTATTGTTGTCTTGGAGTATTAATTTGAATAACTTGAGATTCAATGATAAACATTAAGTTTTAAGAAATCATTCAAATTAAAAGTAATCAACAAGGTTAAAGAAACTACAATTTGATGAATGAAATATATGTACATGAATTTTCTGATACAAGAAATGGAAAAAATAACGAAAGTTCATGATCCAAAGGCCATGACCTGTTGAATTGAAGAGAGGGGAATAACTAAAGTTTGGCCTTCAACGCTATCAGGCCTTCAATGCTATCACGTCTTCGAGGATATCATGTCTTCAAGGCTATCAAGCCTCCAATGCCATCAGGCCTTCAATGCTATCAGGCCTTCGAGGCTGTCGGGCCTTTAAGGTCTTGGGCAGCTGACTCAATTTCCCAAAAGATTGGTCTTCAATTTATCTATGGCATCTTAAAGCTCCTAAGGTTTTACATGATGAAGTAAGTCGTTTCCATGGTGATGAGAAGCGACTTTCGAACGAAGTGTAACAACATGATAATGGGAGAGATCCAACCTAACATGGAAGGAAGACATGTTTGAAGAGGGTTAGGAGATGTCATGGGATGCGGAAGGTCATTCAAACCACCCAAAGTGCTATCCACAATACCCTCCCGAGCAATCACCAACTCGGCTGGCAGCAGGCCATCCGAGCTTACATCAGACAAAGAATTCTTAGCATCAAGACTCGAAGGATTACATAATGTGGTGAAGGATTAGATCGAAGATTTTTTTCAATATATCCCAGGAGAGCTCTTCAAGGGCTCGCCCTCCTAGGGTTTGCTCCCCTAAAGGTTCCCTCTCCTAGGACTTTCATTTTTTGAGGCTTGCAAAAAATATCAAGCCCCGCGAAGTGTTTAGAAACTGGAATCAAGGCTTCAACACTTAAAAATATTTTACGCGATCATCTCACCAAAGGCGTGACTCACGCGCAGGGGAAAAATGTTTACTGATAGATGGCATAGACATCCTCAAGAGTAGAGATTTATTCCCCCTAGAAGTGATGAATACACATATAGAGGAGCAACATGGTCCTGTTGGATACGAATGTCCCTGTATAGCTGGATACAACGAAGAATGTTAGCCTTCTCTTTAGTATATCCACATAATCAGCATTCCCAAGTATCTCGCCAGTCCAATGTTGTCATTCCTGAAGGTGGTTAGATGAATAAGACAAGAAGTGAAGTAGAATGTGATCAAAATGGGGAAAGTCATCACAACTTCCATAAGCCGCTGGATATAGAAACAAGCCTTCCTTATCTGGTGGAGGAAAAGTTATACGATCATAAGTTTGGACTTGCTTCCAAAAGACGGTGAAAAGACCAAAGGAGGGGAGCCCTTCCCCAATCATTGAGAAACGGGGCCTCCTTAGTTGTTCCCTTCATCCTTCGGCCATGTAGGCTTCGGCCCCCTAGGGTTTGGCCATATAGGCTTCGCCCACCTAGGGGTTGTTCCCTTTAACCTATAGGGTTCGGCCATGTAGGCTTCGGCTCCCTAGGGTTCGGCCATGTAGGCTTTGGCCACCTAGGGGATGTTCCTTCATATCTCCAAGGTCATGTTCCTCCACGAATCAACTGCTTGGAACGAATCCTCTTTCGCCGCGAAAATTATAACCTTCCTCTGATGAATTCCGAGGGAAAAAAACCAAGATGTAATCAAGGTAATGGGGCTCGGAAGACAAAAGAAAGATTGGAGGATCTTAAAAAAAAAAAAATTATTACATAGGGTTCGACACCTCCCTATAGGGCCTTGCAATTGGATATGCAGTTCTTGTTAAATGGACAACATTCAAAAAAAAAAAATCTTGAATCGCATCACGAAAGGTTGAGCATGACATGCTGTCAAATGTTACCTCAATTTGTATTATAATTAATGGACTTAGCAAAGTAGGTGAATTGGCAGCCACACAAAATTATTTGATTGAAGGAGGCATGTGGTTTTTTTCTTGAAATACATAAATTTGGGTCCTCCCAAATTTGGTGGTTGACATACTTTAATTGATGGGTACTATGAAGAAGGAACATAGAGGTTGCCATGGGGTTATACATAGAAAGGATAATCAAAGACCTCGAGCATGATGTAATTGCTTACACAGATTTGATTGATGGGCATTTTGAAGATTGCAATTCCAAAGTAGTTCTCCCTCCGTACAAAGAGATGATGCCCTCTGGTGCTCTTATCATGCTCACCCCTCTCAAGAAATAAGATAAGTAAATGTTTTATTTATTTCTAAAAAAATAAAATAAGATTTTATTTTTTTTTTCGAACAAATAAAATAAAATAAGATTTTATTTTTATTTTTTAAAAATAAAACAAAAAAATAAAAAAAAACTTATGAATTACTAATAAAGTTCTTCCCGGAGATTAGCGATTACTGAAAATATATATGAACGAGGGAATATTTTATGGGGTCTTACAATTTGGAAATTCTGTGGGTAATTGTGATAAATAAAAGGTAATTAATTAGACAATTAGGCGTTGCTGGATTTACGCCTTTAATCATAACTAGAGAATTATATGCATGGGATATAGGATTTGTCATTTGTATATCCATTTTATAAATTGAGGAAAAGAGATTGTTTATCATTTAAAGTGACCAAGCATCATACCATTATTCTAAAAGTCCTTCCCATAATATTACTTATGGAAAGTTAGAATTATATCCCATCAAAAAGATGCCTTGATTCAATCACTTTAGTATCCTGACTTGCAGAACTTTTATTTCATTTTATATGGAAATATTTTGCAATGACCAATCACAGTTTCACAAGGAATTCCTGTAAAAGCTAAAAAAATGATTTGGTTTTGAAAATGAAGCCCGTGTTCATAAGTAATCAAATCTTCAATTGAAAAATATTATATATATATATATATATATATGGAATATTTAATATTATTTTCAATTAAAAATAAGAAAGGATTTGATCTTGTGTCCAAAATAAAATAAGATTTTATTTACTTAGTAATATATATATATATATATATATATATATATATATATTATTAAGAAAACAAAGATTGAGCAGGATTTGGGAAGGATCTTCAAGATATCTTGGGAGAGCTCTCCTAAGGGTCCCCTCTCCAAGGATTTTCTGTTTTCAGGACTTGCAAGATTGAGCTCCGCGGTTTGTTCAGAAATTTGAAACACGACTAAAAGACTCGAAGTAATTTGCACGATCGCCACTCCAAAGGTGTGACTCACGTGTAGGGGGCAAATGTGAGCCCAAGTACAAATTAGGGTTCACATACGACCTAAAGCATTGAATGACAAACAGAAAAGTTAGAAATAAATGTGCGAGACCCGAGAGAAGCCTCCACGTGTCCCGAGGCAGAAGACCCGTGGAGGTGACTCATTTTGGGAATTGATTGAGGGATTGGATTGGTGGCTAGAAGGACAAGGCAATATGGGCATTATTCTAATGACTAAAGGGTATTTCTGAAATTTCCTTGAAAGCATGTGCCTTGCACGTGACTACTTTCCCGAGAACCCTATAAATATCCCTTCCAATTCCGTTGGGAAGGGGACTTCTCTGGAGACTCAAGACTTGGACTCTTGGAAGATCAAAGGGACCCTTTTTGGTGACTTCAAGGCTTGGAGATTCCACCTAAAAGCACCAAAAGGGTTTGGACATTCTCTCAACTGGAAGGACTCAAGAAGGCTCTTGGAATCCCTGTTACCCTAACACGGTTCCCGGATTCTAGGAGTTCTGCCACGCGTTGTTGGAGTAATCGCACACCTGTCGTTCTCCCCTCTTTAATCAATCAATCAATTCCGTACTTTTCGTGGATTTCTCTCCTCCTCAGCCAACACGAAACCCTAACCCTAGCAAGGTACGATTTCCTTGCCCACAACATGAAAACTAAGAAGTTTGTGTTAGTTATAGAACATGAAGATTATAATGCATTACATGAAATGTAGGATGCATACCAGGAAACACAGGAGCTAGGCATGTACAGAATACATAATACTTAATAAATCACGCATGAATAAAATGCAAGTATGTATGTTATGTGAAGTTTGTAATGTATAAACTGTTAGAATTATTGGCCATTGTGTTCAAACATCCAACTATTTGCAATTTAAAGATGTGATGCAATTATCTCTATATCATGATGATCAAGACTTGAAGCACGTTTAAAAGAGAACTTTTCATTATTTTCTTCAATTGTATTTATGTTAAGCTAAAATGATAGTTTACAATGCATGTAAGCTATGTTATGCAAAGTACATTAGTTTAATGCATGGTTACAGTGTATCTAACAATGTAAAATGAACCTTACGCTTATATATAATATTTTGAAATGGATCTTTATGTATATACGATCTTAAATATAAGTACATATAATAAAGGTTACGAATCCTGAAACTAAGAAAAGATTGAAATAGCTAAGTTTTAATATTAATATTATATGTTATATACAGTAAGAATAAAGTTGATGGTGAAAATTCAAGAAATGAAAGATAATTGTAAAAAGATTAAATTTACCTTTGGAGGTTATGCAATTAGTTGGAGAGCTACTTTATAGCATACGATTGCTCTCTACTATAGAGGTCGAATATATGGCTATTATAGAGGTTGTT
Source organism: Panax ginseng (assembly GCA_020205605.1). Taxonomy (NCBI): domain Eukaryota; kingdom Viridiplantae; phylum Streptophyta; class Magnoliopsida; order Apiales; family Araliaceae; genus Panax; species Panax ginseng. The sequence goes on along the minus strand of CM035148.1, from coordinate 121,340,749 downwards.
AAGGAAGCTATTTGGTTACAAGGCTTGTTTGCAGAGATCATCATGGATCATGGAGTTACTATTGTCCATTGTGATAGTCAGAGTGCTATACACTTGACTAAAGATCAAATGTTTCATGAGAGGACGAAGCATATTGATGTCAGGTATCATGATTTTGTTATAGATATTGTAGAAGATGATGACATTAAGGTCTTGAAGATTGGTACTACAAACAATCCAGTTGACATGTTAACTAAGCCGTTACCACATACCAAATTCAAACATTGCTTGAACCTGGTTAGTGTTCGATGCACTTGAGTTGTGCATTTGAGAAGAGAAAGTTCATTGTTTGTGCAATATTTGGAGGATTCAAGTCAAGGTGGACATTTGTTGGGTATGACATGAATCCTTATTAGATTTGGATTGAGCTATTATCTAGAATATGTTTTGCTTTAAGAAAGTTATCTTTTCTAACTATACCCAATTTAGTATTTCTAATCCTATTTGGTTATGAATTTTCCTATGACCTATAAATATAGGTGCTAGAATTTTGGAGAAGAGACATTTAGAAATATTTTAAGAATTCTCATAGTTCTCTCTATTTATCTTGTACTCTTTAGATATTTATTTAATGGATTTCTTCTACCTTCTTTGTGGTTTTTTTCCGATTTAGATTTTCACGTAAAACCTTGTGTTATTGTCTATATTTTTCTACTTAATTTGATTTATTATGTTTGTCATAGTTTGTCATAACATATATTAAATATGTTAATTTTGAAAAATAAAAATTTATTCTCAAAGTTAGAATTGCAAACATACTTAGATATAAAGTTATACTATTTTGAAATTAAAATTTAATTTTGAGACGCTGAAAATATATATTTTAGGTATCGTTTTAAACAAATGGAACATATGTAATACCCTTCAAGCTAGAAAATTTATATAAACAATTTTAAGAAAAAAAATATCAAAAGTGAAATTTCAGTTGTACAAGCCTTGTTGATAAATTTATTAACAAATAAGAAGAGGTCAACTTATTATATTTTTTTTGTTCCACAAAAAATATTTCATGGTAACTGTTATGATAAACTATGACAAACACAATAAATCAATGCATAAAGATAAAGACAATAACACAAGGTTTTACGTGAAAATCCAAATCGAGAAAAAAATACGAAGACAGAAAAAATTCACTAAATAAATATTTGCAGAATACAAGATAAAGAGAGAAGTATGAGAATTTTTAAAATACTCCTTAATGTCTTTTCTCCAAAAACTCAGCACCTATATTTATAGGCCATAGGAAAATTCCATAACCAAATAGGATAAAAAATACTAAATTGAGTATAACTAGGAAAGATAACTTTCCTAAACCAAAACGGATTTTAGGCCAATAAGGATTCATGTCATACCCAATAAATTTTCACCTTGACTTGAACCTTCCAAATATATCACAAAAAATAAACTTTCTCCTCTTCTCAAATGCACAACTCAAGTGTGTCAAACACTAACCGGGTCCAAGTAAGGTTCGAACTTGATACATGGTAACAACTTTGTTAACATGTCAGCTCGATTGTCTGAAGTACCTATCTTCAAGATCTTAATGTCACCACCTTTAATAATGTCTCGAACAAAATAATACCTGACATCAATATTCTTCGGCCTCTCATGATACATCTGATCAGTGGTCAAGTCTATAACACTTTGACTATCACAAAGGACAACAGTACCTCCATTAATATCCATGTTGATCTCTCCAAACAAGCCTTGCAACCAAATAACTTCCTTAACAGCCTCTATAATAGCCATATACTATACCTCTATAGTAGAGAGAACAACCACATGTTGTAAAGTAGCTCCACAACTAATTGCACAACCTCCCAGTGTAAATAGATAACCAGCCAACAATCTCCTCCTATCAAGATCACCAACATAGTCTGAATCAACATACTCTATAAGGGTATCGCCATTCCTTCCAAACTCTACACCAACATCAGAGGTACCTCACAATTATCTTAAAATCCATTTAAATGCTTCCCAGTGAATTTTACCTAGAAGTGATAAGTATCTACTTACCACACTAATGACATGTGAAATATCTGGATGAGTACAAATTATAGAGTACATGAGGCTACCAATTACACAAGAGTAGGCAACACTTAACATATATCTAACCTCCTCATCTGTCTGAGGAGATAATTCAACTGATAATTTGAAGTGAGCAGTAAGAGGAGTACTTACTAGTTTGGCATTCTTTATACCAAAACCATCAAACACATTCGCGATGTAGTCTTTCTAGGATACGTACAATTTCTTAATTATGCGATCTCGCTGAATCTCCATGCCAGTAATCTTCTTAGCAGTCCCTAAATCTTTCATATCAATCTTGGTGTTCAATTATTATTTTAGTTCACCAAAATCTAAACTATCTATTACTATAATCAACATATCATCAACACAAAGCAAAAAATAGATAAATGAGTCATCCCGCAATTTTCTAAACTACACACAACTATCATATTGACTCTTGGTATATTCACTAACAACCATAAATGAATGAAATCGTTTATAACACAACCTAGGAGATTGCTTTAAACCATATAAGGACTTTTTCAACAAGAAATCGTGGTGAAAACACATAATTGAAGTTAATTCCCTCGACTTGATTGAATCCCTTATCTACTAGTTGAGCCTTGTACCTAGATTCTTTAACTCCCTGGATGCCTTCCTTTTCCTTAAATATCCATTTTAAACCCACAATTTTTCTTACCTTTAGGTGGTTTCACAAGCTCCGAAGTCTGATTTTTCCGAAGAGATTACATCTCCTCGTATATAGCAAACAACCACTTTTCTGAATCATTCGATCGAGGAAACAACATCTTTATAAGTTCGAAGGTCACTATACTCAACTGCCTCGACAGCTGACAAGGCATAAGCAACATAATCTGAATACATATATCTCTGTGGTGGTCGCACTGTCCTCTTTGCCCAGTCTCTATTGAGACTATATTGATTGTCCACATGTTAGTAGCACACCAAAATCTATAACCCTTCACACCATAACTATAACCAAGAAAGATGCATTTCTTGGCTTTAGGTTCGAGTTTTCCCTCATTCACCACTACAAGAAAAAAGCTTAAGCTCGACGGATTATTTCGTCGGAATTACTCCTATTCAGTCGATATTACATTATTCCCGACGGAACTATCCGTCAGATATTCGGTCGTAAATATTCGCGTCGAAAATAAGATCCGTCAAAAGTTCTGTCGGAAATTACATATCTTCGACGCACGTATCTCCGACGGATGTACGTCGAACATTACCTATCTTCGACCGAATATATAGGACGAAATATTTCGTCGAGTATAAGAGTCCCTACGTTCGACGGATACATTCCCTTGGAATTAACTTATGTTCGACTGAAAAATAGAATAACCCATTATTCATTAAAATTGGTTAATTATTACATTCGACAGAATTTGCGTCGGAGATAGAGTGTTTACGACGGATAAGTTGCGTCGAAGATAACGTATGTTCGACTGAAATTAGGATATTTTGGCATTTATTAAAAATTACTTATTTGTTACTTCCGAGGGAAATTTCGTCGCAACTACCTTATTCCGTCGGAATTAACTATCCTTTTTTAAATCTGATTTTAAAAATTCGGTTTCTGTGTGTTTAAACCTATTAATGTACCTGTAACCTGTCACAACCCAATACACAGTAATATAAACCTGTATCTCACAACCCAATATGTAACGTAGCACTAAAACTTAATCTTCAACTCATTATCATTCACATTCACATTCAAATATCCACCAAAATCTATTATAAGCTAACCAATTACAAATATTCAGTGCGTATGTTCCATAAATGTTAAACAATTTAATTTACAATAGTTGTACAGACGCAATTAGACAATACAATATATACAAAAGGGTCTAAAATAACATGAATATATACAAATGAACTATAAACTAGTAAAAGTATGATCATCATCGGGCGGAGGTGAACGACGCTGCTTTGGTGTATGGATGTCAGACTCGTGCTCTTGCTCATCATCGCCAGCCTGGTCTCCATCACCACCCTGTTGATAGAATCAAAAATATAAATCATTAGTCCATATATATATATATATATATATGTGTGTGTGTGTGTGAGAATTAACAAACTATCCTTAATTGAAAAACATAAACAATAAGAATACCTGAGTAGGTGGGGGCGGACGAAAAGCCTCCTCCAAGAGGGTAATCACCATCTGGAGCATCTCGATGCTCCAAGCGTCGAACTGCTCATGTGGTAATCCCGTACTCTCTGCAAAGGTCCCTGCTATAATATCCTGAGCAATCTGGTGAAGACGAGAATTGGAAGGCAATCGCCGACGCCGAAAAGATCGGATCCAGTATGGAACCTATCCGACACGGCCCCTATCACCGCGGAAGATATCGTCATCCAAGTCGGTCACCAGTATGAGATGGTCCGACATGTGTTTCTCGGACGCCAAGGCGCTTAAATGGAGCCTATAAAGAGATACAAATTCAATTACTAATAATAATTTATATAATATGATAAATTCGGATAATTTCGTGAAACATTAAAAATATTACCTCCGGAAGTGTATATCACGGGTATCTCTTGGCACTCCAACACTCGATATCTCCAATGCATTGCTAGTAGGGGATCCCGAGATGTGACCCATAGTCTCGATTTCTCCTCATCCCGATCTAATACAATATCGGGAAGAGGGGTGGCGGAATCTAACGACTCAGAACCCCTCCTAATAGTCTCCAGCTCAGCTATACGCTCGTCCCGAAGCCTCTGAAATCGGTCCTGTAATGTATTCCATATACGTATGTTAATTATATCATTTTAGTTATGATTGAATATTATTAAAAGCTAAATAGTAAGATGAGTTTTACCCGTATAGATAAAGCTGCCTGAGACAAAGCACGCTCGTCCTTAGGCGTGTGGGCTCGATCCCAAAACTCTAGAATGGTAGGATCGGCTACCAAGGTCCTCCCCAATGCCTAATACAAACAATCATAAACAGTCTTAAGTATTTGTGTGAGAACTTGACACATAAATAACTAAATACAACGACTTACCATCTTCGCCTCGAACGATCGAGAACCGGTGGTGTGTACTATCCGAAGTGACCACGGTTCTTCTTCGCCGCTTCGGACTTTTTCTTGAAGTCATCACCTCCCCATCATCAGCATACATAGCCTCCCGTGCTAAATCGGAGACTATGCGGGGTGATGATCTCTCGATGGTGGTCCCGGTCGGTCCACAATCGCTCAAAGGTTGCCTTCGTCGCATCTCATCTGACCATCTGTAGTAATTTGCAATGACGTGATGCTCAATCGCAAAGATCATTGGTGATCGAGAGATGCTTTCGGTCAAATCGATAATAAACCTATAACAAAAGATTATTTAAAATTAAGAACATTTGATGAACTAACTAATACAACTATGTGGTGATAATATGCTTTACTTCCCGGATACAATGCGACCCCAGATTAAAATAGCAACTTGTAAAAGCGGCAAAGAACAGATTATTTGGCACTTGCCGCCAGACCGCTTGAAGAAGGTTCATATTCATCCCAGTCAATAGTAGTAGGGCCATAAGCATCGACCAACATCTCAACTGGATCAGAGTGTTCGACGTATGAAGCCTGTGGAATTGGTTGTTCCACAATATTTTCAATCACTTCTGATTCCCCGTGATGAGTCCATACGAAGTACCCACCCACAAATCCATGAGAAAATAAGTCGAATTTAATCTCATCAAATTTCTTCCAAATCAGATTTTTACACTTGACATACGGGCATCGCATCTTCCCATTCGGATCATCCATATGTTCTAGTGCTTTGTTCATGAAATCTAAAACCCCAACACGATAAGCTGAGATTAATCCCCTCCCATCACTGGGTATCCTATGGTACATCCAACTCCGATCAGCTGGCATTTTAACTACACAGAAATACGCATTAAGTTAATTTGGATATTCATGCATGAATTAGTATTACCTAGTATCTCTACAGGACAGGGGTAAGGCTTCTATCCCGTTATTGGATGCGTCTCGTCACTAGTGCAAACACGTTAAGTACGTTTCATGAGTTTCAAAAAAAATTCGACAGCACCTCCCCATGGTCTCCAAGCACACGAAATAGACTACGATAACTTAATCTAAGTATGCACTCGGAAAACATATAGAGATAACAGTCGATTAATCCTCAAAATAACAAAAAATGTACCGTTTCATATTTGCACCGGCCTAAGTGAGAGACATAGCATCCAATAACAGTCCCAAACTGGGGACTGTTCGACATTCACCCCTACTGAGTGTATGTCAAACGGGTTTCTAAGTTTCAAAGTATAGTACATATATAATTGAAAATTCTATTTAGTTTATGAGAATTGTTATGTGGAATCTCTACTTGAGTCGGCAATCGGGAAAAAAAAAAGGGTCGTAGTTCCTGTTGTGTCCTATACTCGAATAATAAAGGTAATTGAATTCTTGCGAGACATTCCTCCTTTGTTCCATCATATATGAGATGGCAACATCAGGAAGGAGTTCGATGAAATTGTTGAACAAAGTTCTCAGGTTAAGCAACTCTCTAGATGAGCGAGCGATCAACTTTCTGCTGCTAGGAATGAATCATCTCCCCATATGGGTCCGATCCATGATATAGACAAACTTATCACCACTCAAGAATTCTTCAAATGGATAGTTCTCATACAAGAAGTGAGGCGTTACATTAGAACTACCCATTTGAGGAATCGAGTGGTGAGAATTTATATCATGGATTCATATGGGAGATAATTCAGTAGAAGTGATCGTCATTTCATCTGAGGGTTGTTTAACCTAGAACTTTGTTCAACAACTTATCGACACTCCTTCCGGATGTTGCCATCTCATATGATGGAACAAGTTGAGGAATGTATGCAGAATTCAATTACCTTTATTATTCGAAGATAGACACAAACAGAACTACATCTTTTTTTTTTAATTGTTGCTGGTAGAACCGTTGAGTACTATTAGTCGTGAATCGCTATGTTGAAACCTCGCATACAAGAAAGAGTATATATATGTAGGGAGTGTTATTGCATTTATATATTGAAAATTGTGGCAAACTAAGCAAATGCTACTTAGTTTATTTTTTGCGATGATAATAAACTAAGTAAGTGGTACTTAGTTTATGAAAATTGTTATTTGGAATCTATAGAGAATATATCTGCTTGTTAGACATTCACTCCTACTTGGTTTATTTTGTCAATGTGAACTAAGTAAGTGGTACTTAGTTTATGAGAATTTTATTCAATTATTTTTATTTTATTTTATGTTTTATTGGATTGTATTTTATTTGTATTATATTATATATTTTAAAATATTTTTTATTAAATTTAATTTATTTATTAAATTAAATTTTATTTATTTATTTTTCATTATATTTTATTAAATTTAAATTATTATTATTTATTATTATTATTTTGTATTTTATTTTATTTTATCTTATTATTACTCATATTATATTATATTATTTTATTTAATGTATTTTATTTATTTATTAGATATAATTTAAGTTATTTCATTTAGGAACAATTATTTTATTTTAATTTAGTTATTTTATTTCATTTCATTTCATTTTATCTTAAATTATCTTATGTTATTTAATTTTATTATTTTATATTATATTATGTTATATTATTTTATTTATATTTATATTATTTTATTTTATTTATTTAGTAGTACAAAACTAAGTAAATATTACTATAAACTAGGTTATTTTAGTATTAGAAAATTAATTAAGTAACATATTTAAATAGTTACATGGGCCCACAAAATTTGCAATTGAAGACTTCTGACAGAAATTCAGTCAGAAATTCCATCGGAAATATCATGTGTAATTGCAGAAAAACAAATTGAAACATTTACCAGATGCTATACACTAAATAGAAGCTGCAACATAAGCTGTAATCCCAATTTGCACAGTAGTTTGCATAACAATTAGGCATAACACAATTTCGGCAACCCAATTTTCATAACAGTTAGGCAATTAACACAAATAATAACCCTTATAATTTCAGCAGAACACAAATAGATATAACCCATTTTGGCAGAACACAAATAACCCATTTCGGCAGAACACTTAAGTCCCAATTTCAGCAATGAATTCAAAATATATATAGTAGCAGTAATTATCATCAATAGATATATATATATATATATAGTACCAATTTCAGTGTAATATGCACAATATAGGGCAGGAAATTATACCTAATTATACAAATAAACAATTACTAACCTTAGGCCTTAGCTAGTTTGAAAATCGGTTAAAGGAGGAGGAGAAAGTAGAGTCCAACTCGGCAGAACGCAGCGTCGTCGGCGTCATTGCGTAAGGGAGGTCACGCCAGTGATGGTGCTGTAGAAGAAAGGTGGCGGTGAATGAGGTTTGAGTCAGAGTGGTGAAGAGAGAGAGAAAGAGAGAGACGAACATACGGTGGCAGGGGAAAAGGGGTGGTGCGCGGGGGACCGACGGTGACTGGATGGGTGGGGTGGGGAGGATGAGAGAGGGAAGGAGAGTACTAGGGGGACCGATGTGGGGCGGGAAGGATGAGAGAGGGAAGGAGATCGACTGAGACTGAGAGAATGAGAGAGGGTGGGGCGGTGAAGATGAGATTGAGGAGGAGTGAGAGAGAGAAATAAAACAAACGTCTGAAATGAAAAGGCAGAAGGTGAAAGGTTTTTATTTTTATCTCCGACGGAATGTCCGTCGGACATATGTCTCTCGGAAATAGTTTAAGTTCGACGAAAAGTCTCTCGAAATTAATGTTTTTTCGTCGAAATTACTTTTCGCGGTGGCGCCAAACTTGGCTCCAACTGGGGAGGACTAAGTTCGACTGAATTCCGTCCTAATTAATGTATTTTCGAGGGACTTATATCCGACACATTATTCCCTCGGACATAATCCTATTTTGACCGAATTTAATCCGTCGATGATACGTTAGTCGGAAATAGGAGGCTTTCTTGTAGTGCACGTGTGTATATGCAGGACAACTAATTACCCTAAGAGATGAATAATCTACAGGATTACCTGACCAAACCTTTTCAAGAGTCTTACATTCTATAGCTGTGCAAGGAGAACGATTCACTAAGAAAGAAGTTGTGTTCACTGCTTTTGCCCAGAATTCGTTGCCTAAACCTGCATTTAAGAACATACATCTGGCCTTCTCTATCAAGGTTCTGTTATCCATTCTGCAACTCCATTCAGTTGCGGTGTCTTCACTACTGTACGATGTCTAACAATTCCTTCATTCTTGCAGAACTCATTGAACTCAGTCTCACAAAACTCAAGGCCATTATCTTCTCTTAACCCCTTAATCTACTTTCTGGTCTACTTCTCAACCAAGATCTTCCACTATTTGAAAGTCACAAAAACATCTTTCTTATGTATCAAAAAGTAGACCCAATCCTTTTTAGAATAATCATCAATGAAGGTTAACAGATAATGTGCACCGCTACCTTTGAAAGGAATCTGAGGAGGGCCCTAAAGGTCTAAATGAATATAATCCAAAGTTCCCTTTGTTCTATGAACCGCAGTCTTGAAACTAACTCGTTTCTACTTCCGCCAGACACAATACTCACGTAAGTTAAACTTTCCTATTTTTTGTCCAGACAAAAGACCTCTTCTACTCAAACCATCCATGCGTTTTTCACTCATATGGCCTAACCTCATATGCCATAACCTGGTGATGTCATCTGCAGTGACTAAAGAACAAATTGTATCTGAATCTGTAGTTATAAAACCATGCAACTAATATAAAGTACTAATCTTGATTCCTTTCATTAACACAAAAGATCCTCTACTAATCTTTATATCTCCACCTTCAGCTGTGTACTTACACCTGTTTTCATATAGTGTACCCAAAGATATGAGATTCTTCTTCAAACATGGAACATGTCTAACATCTGACAATGTCCTGATTATGCCTTCACGCATCTTAATTTTAATTGTACCAATACCAATTGCTTTACATTTAGAATTTTGTCCTATCAAAACAATTCCACCATCACACGACTCATATGTGGATAACCAATCACAAGTAGGACATATATGATAAGAACACCCAGAATACAAAATTCAATCACTACTAAGTATTTCTCTGTCATCGGCTAGTAACAGAAGATCATTATTATCCTCAGCAACACTAACCTGAGCAGGCTTTCTTGCCCCCTTATTATGCTAATTATGCACATTCTGTCCACTATTAATCTGACCATGATTGTCTCCTCTTTGTTCTTTATTTTTTAAACTTTTTATATGCCCATTTGCATGACAGTAGTTAATTACAACGAAAATTCTTATTCAAAGATTTCGATCTGTGTGTACGACATCGGGTACTAATAGAAGATCATTACTATCCTCAGCAACACTAGCCTGAGCATGCTTTCTTGCCCCCTGATTCTATTGATTATGCACATTCTGTCCACTATTAATCTGACCATGATTGTCTCCTATTTATTCTTTATTTTTTAACTTCGGACAATTATGCTTTATATGCCCCTTTGCATGACAGTAGTTACAATGAAAATTCTTATTCTAAGATTTTGATCTGTGTGTACAACCATTTTTTGAAATTCTCTCAATTGATCTCCCTCTGACAAATAATCCAACACCTTGATCATCACTTTTTTCAAAAGTCATCTCAACATCCTCAATTGAGATAGTGTCTCTATCATAGATTATAATGTCTCTAAAGTGCTTATATGAAAAAGGAAATGAGACTAACAACAATATGACTTGATCTTCATCATTAATCTTAACATTAATATTCTGTAACTCATTTACAATTGAATTAAACTCAGTGATATGAGATTTGATATTAGTACCTTCTAACATATGCAATGTGTAAAGACGTTGGTTAAGTTTCAATCTATTAGTGAGTGACTTCGTCAAATAGAGAATCTAATTTCTTCCACAAATCAGCAACTGTAGTTTCCACTAACACCTCCTGCAACACAATATTCTAGAGGCACCATTGAATTGCCAAACATGCTTTTTCATCCATAGTTTCTCATTCTAACTTAGGCATCTTACTAGCTTTTTTCGTCTCCCAATCCGTATCAGAGATATCTATAGGCTTCAGTATTGGCTTCCCTACAATAGTTGTCTTCAAGCCTTGCTGAGTAAGAATAGCATTCATCCAAACCTACCAAAGACTGAAACTAATACTCACATCGAATTTGTCAATATCAAATTTCATTGATGAAGTCGAACTCAACGCCATAGTACAGATCGATAATAACCACGCTTTTATACCATTTTGTTATGACAAATTTTGATAAATACAATAAATCAACGCAGAAAGATAAAGACAATAACACAAGATTTTACGTGAAAACCCAAATCTAGAAAAAATTACGGAGAAGACAGAAGAAATCCAATAATAAATATCTGAAAAATATAAGATAAAGAGAAAACTACGAGAATTCTTAGAATACTCCTAAATGTCTCTTCTCCAAAAACTTAGCACCTATATTTATAAACCATAAGAAAATTTCATAACTAAATAACATAAGAAATACTAAATTTAGTATAACTAGGAAAATTAACTTTCTTAAAGCAAAACAAATTTAAACCAATACCTAAATTCAAATTCAATAAAAATTCATGTTATACCCAACAGTAACATAAAACAACATAATATTTTGAATTTTATTATAATAAATTTATAATATGTCATCACTTTTGGGATGGGTAAAATACAAAGTCGACCACTGAACTTTAGAGGTTTTTTTGGTATTGAGCCCTTTTCTTTTGGTCAACGCAAATTGAGTCACTTTCTATTAAAAAAATTTGATTTCGAGACCCAGGCACCACATGTGCGTTGACCTGCGTACGTGGCGCCTACGTGGGCATTTTTTATTTTATTTTACACGTGTACGACGTGACGAATATTGAACTTTATCCCAAAAAATATGTTGCTGCAAATATTTTAACTCAGTAATAATAGTAATAATAATAGTAATAGTAATAATAGTAATAATAATACTAATAGTAATAATAATAATAATAACATTAATAATAATAGTAATAATAAGCCCGCATAATTACCTTCCTTATTATGAAACACCTTTTCTATAATGTCTGTCTGATGTAAGATGGATGGTTCCACCATTATAAAATTCCTTGGTTTCTAAGGCTTCAATTTTACAATGTTAAGTCATGTCTGAGTTGCAATTTATTTGGAATTTTAATTGTGTTTAACTTAACATGTTTATTATTATTATTATTATTATTGTTGTTGTTGTTGTTGTTGTTGTTATTATTATTAATATTATTATTACTATTACTACTTATTATTATTATTATTATTATTATTATTATTATTATTATTATTATTATTATTATTATTATTATTATTATTATTATTATTATTATTATTATTATTATTATTATTATTGTTATTGTTGTTGTTGTTGTTGTTATTATTATTATTATTATTATTATTATTATTATTATTATTATTATTATTATTATTATTATTATTATTATTATTATTATTGTCACACAATTAATTATGTACATTTATGTATGTACATAACAGATCTAAAGAAAGAAGATTTATTTTAATTTGGGAGAAATGATTTGTTTAGTTATAAATATTAATATTTGCAAAATAATAACAATTAGGCATGTGTACTCGGGTGATCATTGGATCAAAGTTTCAAGTTGGAGATCTTGAGTTTGAATCTGTGCAGACTTTGCATTTTACCCCTTTTGGGATAGGTATGCTTCTTTGAAACAAGAAATCGACGCTGATTTAATATGCGTGGCAGCCATGGTGGCGTGGAGCATCTGGAATGGAAGAAATGAGGTTGTTCATAGAAGTAAGGTTGTCCATCCTGCTATAGGTGTGTTGGAGTGTGATTATTTGGGTAGTGAGAGTCCTTATTAAAGTAAGATTGTATTTCTTTATTTGGTGGGATAAGAAGGTTTAATTTGGGAAGGAATCTATTAGCCATTAATTACCGTTATAAGGTGATTCTGAAAAGGACTCCTACTCCTATCTATAAATACAGCAATAAGCAAGGGATTGAAGGAGGAAGGGCACAAGAGATACAACACAAATACACAATTTGTACTCCCAATATTATTATAGTGAATTACTCTCTCTCTCCGTGGTTTTTCCCTAATTGGGTTTCCACGTAAATTCTTGTGTTCATACTATATATTTCTTTATTTATGTTTATGCGAGTGTATTTCGTGAGTTTGATTTCACAACAATTACTCCATCAACCGTTGGCGCTATTTTGACCTGCTGTTTTGGTGATTTGATTAGGCGTACAAAATCAGGAATTAACAAGGTGTGAATAAAATTTATGACTTTCTCTTTTTCTTCTTCTTCTTTTTATTTATTTATTTTATTTAAAGCGCCTAATGTGTCTGGAGTCTGGACCAATAAGGTTTGTTCATTGGCGTTGGACCAAAACTCCCATTGAGAATTGTGATGCCTCGTTTCGAGGTAATTGCTTTGTAGGTATTGGGTTTGTGGTTCGAAATAATATGAGAAAAGTTATGGGAGCTAGTTTTGATAGAGTTAACGGAACATAAAATAATATTTTCACAATAAAATTATCACTATAAATTTTATAACGACAATTTTTTATTGTCATTATACATATGTAGAGATTATCAGTTTTTCTTAATGGTAATATGGGGTAGATTGTGCAGACAATGGCAGTTAGGAATGCCTCAATAATAAAAGAGTTATTAAGTGATTATCTTCAGCTCAGTCTAATAGTTCTTATCTAAATGATATTATTAGAATATAGCAGTGTTCAGTGTTCACCGCAAGGGAAATAGAATTGTTCATAGTTTAGCAGAGCTTGCGCAATCGATGGAGATTAATATCCCAACTTATTGGACAGAAATTTTGGTTGACTGTTTCTTCAACAAAAAAAAAAAACTCTTAGAATAAACATGTCAGGCGCTGGTGTCTGTGTTTAGCAACGTTGGCGCAAGGAAAATGGAGTTGTTCATAGTTTAGCGCAGTTTGCGCAGTCGATGAATATTAATAATATTTTTAGTCGGTTGACTGTTTCTTCAACCAAAAAAAAAACAATTAGAATAAACATGTCAGGCGCTGGCGTCTGTGCTTTGAGTTCAATTAAATAATAAAATATGTTTAATTGAAAAATAATCAATTCCCATGCAACGTTCCGTCGCCTGTGTGATTCTCTGTATTCCCTACATGGCGTTTTCCATAGCCCATATGTATTTCAATATTGCACGTTTATACATTCAGTCTGGCTGGCTGTGTGCTTATATTGTTTTAAAATCTTGTTGAATAAATGCATATTACTCACAATTGAAAATTGTTACAAATTCTTATTTATACCTCACGTATCATTGAATTGGTGGCAGTATATATTTATTAATAAGTACCGTCTCTAAATTGTTTGTCATTAAAAATTATATTGGTATTGTTGAATGTTGAACTAGCCTAGTCCAAGATATTTTAATTGTAAAATAAATTAAAAAGAATGAAAAGGATAAGTTTTTCGTAACTTTATATTAATTTATGTAAACAACCCAAGCTATTTTCCACCGTCTATTATACTTGCCATAAGGCTATATTTATTTGTAAAAAATATGTTTGAAATTATATTATTTATCTTAATTTAATACTATTTTAAATTATTTTATCTCATGATGGAGAATGTGTGATTAATACTCCTTTAAATAGTCATATGTATTATTTAATTTTTTGTCATTTCTAAGGCTATTTATGAAAAATTATATAATCTGGTGATGAATGTGTGATTAATAGTATACTTCACTTTAAACTGCCAAAGACTTTATGGAACTAATAGTCTCACTTTAAGGGACTAATAGTACCTTATCAAATGATTAAATAGAATAGTTCGAAATAGTGTTAAATTAAGATAAATAGTTCACTCTCACGTATTCGGTTACCAAGAAATTAATTTATTGCAGTAAGTTAATCGATTAACACATCTGATGATAATATGAGAGAGAAAGATTTCATGGTAAGTTAATCAATTGACCAAAACTAATTTCATACTAACCACTTAACCAAAATTAATTTTATACTAAACCAATTTCTAAATATTCTTTTTGCAAACAAACATCACCTAAAAGTTTTTAGAGCTCTATGACTATTGACTAAGCTGATGGAGGTCATTTTCAAACGTGAAATAATTTTTCTTAACGTAAATCAACAGTTGATATTGTTAAAATAATAATAAAATAAATTTATATTTAGCCGCACTTTATGTAATTATTGTTCTAATGAAATTTTAAACTTTTTAGCAATACTTAATTACTTTGACACCATCAATAGCCTACTCATTACGGACAGATAATAATATTTGTTACTGGGGGTATTACTAAAAGTAATATTTATTTGCTAACCATATGTCAAAAGAAATTAAATAAGTAATACTATAAATCGTTTAATGTAATTTTGTAAGTGTAAAATATATTGTTTTCATAGAAAATTTTGAAAGCGGTTAAGTTCAAATGCCTCTTTTTTAATAGTTTATAGTTTCCCAAAAACATAAAATGTAAATAAAGAAATGACTGCCGTAAATGAAAGAATCCTTAAGTTTAAAAAATTGATTACTCTCACCGTCCTCAAAAATTGGCTTAGTTTAATTTTTTTGATCAATTTTAGAATTAAGAGTTAAACATAGTTATATTTATTTTTAAAGTTATGAAAATTGGAGGTGATAGTAAATTCGATATAGTTTTTTTATGTTTATAGTTTCTCCATCTATATTTACAAGAAAATAATATAAATTTTGATTACAAAGTTGGTCAATTTGACAAAAAAGAAAAGGTATTAAACCAATTTTTACATAACGGAGAGAGTATTTTATCTGTCTCAAAATTAGATATATAATTTGACTTTTGAGGTTAAATGACATATTAAATTTCAAAATCGGCATAACTCATAAAAATTTGGAATGAAATAAATTATTTAATTTATAGTTTTTTTATATACTATACAATTATAATAATTATATCAACTAAAATTAAATACATTCATATATTTGAAGTTTAATATGTCGTTATTTGACCTCAAAAATTAAATTATATTTCTAATTTTTGAGCAAAGGGACTATTTTATAACTGATAATCGAAAGTGATTAAATTTTATTTAATTATTTTTAACTTATGCACAATCATTGATATATTTTTTTATCTTTTTATGTAGACCTCCTCTTCTCGTAAAAAACAAAAATAAAACAATAAAAAAAATACTCTCGTTGTTCAAATGATCTATGAAGTATAGAAAAAATTGTCCCTAAAATATGTCTAAATGACAATATTTAAATTCAAAAATATTAATTATATATATGAAAATTATTTTACTTTTAACAATACTTAAATAAAATTCATTACTTTTAGAAACAATAAGAATTAATTGCGTTATACCTTGATATAATTCTTGATGAAGAGTTAGCTATTTTATTACGTTACAATTAACTTAATCTTTATTGTGAATTTAATATTATTATTTTAACTATTTTCTTTAAGGTGGAACCAGTGTATTTTCTTTCTTTATATTAAGTTGAAAAATGGTGTTCGTACTATCGTAAGTTCTAATAAAAAAAAGTTATTTTCTAGTTGAACAGATCTCTTTATATTAAGTTGAAAAATGGTGTCCTGAAGTTAATCTTTTCAAAATATAAACAATATCTTCCTTTCTTAAGTCTCTGTCAGGAATCCTTACTGAATTTATTTTATGGTATTTATTTGACTTGTTCAACAATACTTCTGAATCAGGGACGGAGCCAGTATTTGTTCTTTGGGGGGACCAAAAAAAATTTTAACATCATAAAATATATTCATCACTAAAAAATAAAATTTCACTATTATAAAACATATTTTTACTAAAACAAAAATAATATAGTAATAGAATTTGCTTTGACAAAGATAATAAAACATAGTAAAAAAAAAAAATCTTTTCAAACATATCAAAACTCGGGAGCCGTAGTCCTCAATGTTACAACAAAATTTTAGTATTAAATAGATAAAAAAATTGAAGTTGTCATTTATGTTTTTTTTAGGAAAACAAGCATTCTATGGCACTAAATTTTGATAATTAGACAAATTTTGTGTATTTTATTCAGACAAAACTTTTGTTAGTTATATATTTAACTAGTAGTGTTAGATAATTAAACACTTTTTGTCTAGTTATACTATAAGAGTTTTTCAATGAATTGAGATTGCTCAAGTTATCATTGGACGTATTAAGTATTTTTATATATAAGAATTGATATGTCAGTACTTGATGAATATTTAATTACGCAATACGATTAATTAAAATTTATCTAAAAAATTAGACCAAAATTATCTAATAACTTGTCATTTTCCTTCGTTCATCCCGAATATATATAACATTATAATACATTAACTAAACGTGGAAAATGGTGTTAATCCAGTCAAATTAACTCCAAAGTAAAACCAGGAGCCAAGGCAGACTATTCAGGAGCCAAGGCAGACTATTCAAAGTGGGCAAGAAAAAAAGAAAAAATTGTTAGTTTTCAAATGAATTTATTTTCAAAATGGAGCTCAATTTATATATAAAGAATTCAAGAAAATACTATTGGGCTAGTGGTTCAAGACTTTATTTAGATAAGTTTGATTCAATTTGGACTTAAAATTTGAATTTTTTCCATACCAAGTATATAATATTTCAATTATTTTAGCGGTCAATTATTGCTTATATTTGTATATAAAAAATTACATTCTCTCTCCAACTTGTTATATCTAATATCATTTTCTTTCCTCAATGACAATTGATATATTTTTTAATGAAATTGTTTTTATCGATCTCTCTTCCCTCTTTCTTGTGTTCTATTTTATATTTTAACATTTCACTTATGTAATTAATATTTACTAGTTGATAGTCCGTGCAATGTACGACTAATTTGAATAATAAATTTAATAATTTATCCGACAATCATGTCAAAAAAAAACTCAAAGTACACAATTCATGTAAAAAAAAGAATTCAAAGTACACAATTCCTGTAAATTTGTTGAATTACCGTAACATAAAATTAAGTCATATTACCTTAATAATTACAGCAAAAAGATAAAGATAATGTATATATCAGACTTCAAACTCATCCTTGCTAAGGAGTATCTCCCCATAAAAAAGGGTTATAAATGTATTTAATTTGTCCAAAAGAAGTTCAAGACCTAAGAGAATTACAACAAAAAAGAATGGCTAAATGTGTTTACAAAATTCACAACGCAACACATTTTACATCTTGAAATTTAAACACCACATAAAAATACAATATTATATCTTCCAAACATTTAAGTTGTCTATCTCTCTCTCAATACTACGTACAATAGAGATTTGTTAAATCAAACCCCACCATTCCAACGCTGTATTTTTGCGTAAGCTTTTGAAGAGGAGAAATCCGTTAAATAAGGCTTCAATGGACCAAATTAAAGGTATCATAGGCTGAAATTTCTCAGAAATGCTTCAATTATTAATAAGAAAAGATGAAATAATTAACAAACATTCATGATTAGTACACCTTTACTTGAGTATCTAGCTTTGACCACCAACTTTGCAAATCCTAAGGGTCAAATTCATTAAATATAACTATGTTAGAAATACATATGAATGAGGAAATAAAAAAATAGAGTAAGAATACCTGATCCAAAACCATTAACAAGGCTTAGTCAAAATATTAAGAGTCAAAAATATATCCTGCAAACTGAGACAAATTATTACACATAAGATAGTATTCATGTATATTAAAATTCTATTACAATGCCCCACAATGCCATTAATTTTTTCAAACCTCGACGACTAAATTTTTTTTAAGTCAACCTTGGAATAACACACTGTAGATCGACAACCATGCAAAAATAAAAAAAAATGAAAGAGAGAGAGAGAGAGAAGAAAATATAATCAATTAAGTACCCACAAAACTCGGTTGATGTTTCTATGTAGACCAAAGTTTTCTTACAGTAATATTATCAAAAAGTGATGACCAAACTATTAGCATAAGAAACACAATTTAAAGGCTTCCCCTGTCAGGAACCACCAGATGACACTATCCTTGATAGTAGCAAGATGCCAACAGCAGCGTGGTGAAGTTCACGTACAATAAAAGAGAATTGAATTAAAATTCTAGGGCAACTGTTAATTGAGATTACCTGTTTCAAAGTTTGAATTCTATTGAGAATCCCAACCATTGATTCGGTGAATTCCTATGAACTGCATTTCAGACTTAGGTTTAGAATTAGCCATCACCCACGGGAAAATTTTACAAATAATATGGAAAACCCCAAATTTCAATCTAATAATTTTAAAAATACCACAATTTTTGAGTTAATTGGCATTACATTTTCCAACTTCTGCAAATATTGCATCACAATTAACAGATTTAATACACAAAATTGCCTAGAATTAAAAATTAATGCAAACAAATACACAGAAAGAACATAAAAATAAAAAAACCATGGTGACAGAAAGTCGCTAATGGCTATATTTGGGGAAGTTAACTCTAATTTGATTAAGGAACATAAAGAAGATATCAGATAACATAGAGTAGTTTTGCCTCTCTCTATCTTTGACTCAGTTTATGCGGTTATATTTGTGAAGATATACAATTTGATAGTATATACGACATTTTAAAGTACTTTTTGTTTAATTAAAGCCAAGTACATATAGACATATATATCAAACAAAATAGTTTTCTAAATAACATCTACAAAAAGTTGTAATGGGAGTAAAAAATTAATAAACCAATTTCATGCTTACCCCGATCCTAATCACTCTATCACCTTCATTGAAGAATTTCATCAAACACTTCATAGGCAGACGACTTCACAGGTATAAAAATCAATCTCCGACAATACTTGAAGTTGATGACATCCAAACAATAACTCAGATAACCTTTGAGTTTAAAAAAAATAGAGGACTTAAGTTAAACATCTAATTTACAAAATTAGGCAAGAAATAGTTTAGAATCGAGTCAATAAATTCTATTAGAACATCACAACCTAGCCTTTATACTCGCACTTTAACAAAGCAAATTTAAAATTGATAGATAGATTATAGATACCTTAATGGCTTCCAATATCAGAGCAGTAACCTTTGTTGTCAGTTCCTCTCGGACGATCGAAAATTTTCGTTACATTAAACCAAAAATTATCTATTTTGGTATCAGCGTCAAATTGACGACCATCAGTTGTGCTAAGAATTTGGACCAAAATTTCAACACTGACATGCAGAAATAGGACCAAAATTGCTTCTCAATATTAAAAATGAACCTCATAATATATTCTCAGTTTCAAATTATGGCACTTGGAGCACTATCAGGTTCAAATTTGGGCTTCTAAAATTAATTAATAATCTTGTTGTTTGCTTTCGAAGTTGGTGTTTCTGAATTATTTAAATTACCAACAGATGAAATTCTCAAATTTCAAAAAGATAATTACATTTTTAAATAAACTACAATGCTAATGGAATCTAGATTGCCTATTAATTCCATACTCAGTCCGATTCCAAGACCAATCTGACCAAAGAAAATTGACAAGGTTGAAGGTGCATTACCATCAGCATTAGGATTAAAATGTGGTCCTGTAATAATGTAATTGAACCAAAAATCACAACATAACACCAAACAACAATAAAATCTAATATAATTAATCACCAATCAAAACACAGCTAAAACCAAAACTTCAACCAATTAAATCTCGAAAGTAAAAAACATAATCAAATCCAACCTATTGAGATACACCCATTTGTGGTATCACCAAATTCGTGCTACACAACAACCAAAATATAATTATAAAAATTTCAGAACTATATGATTTTAAGAAATATAACAACAATCAACAACTTCACACCAAGTTTACTTACAAAATGAAACCCATTAGGTTAAGGAGCAAGTCCAGTAACCTTTGTGATTGCAACTGTTAGTGAAGTTTTCCCATGACCAACATGTCCAATGGTATCAACATTCACATGAGGCTTTCTGGATCAGAAAAGAAAAAGAATAAATAAAAAAAGGATATATTATATAAGTGGTAATGCCATGGTCATGCAGAGAACATTATAAATGCATACATCAGAAAGACAGCCATACATAAAGTAATACATACAAATCTTACACGAAAGTTGTGAAAATTATTAAATAAATAAATTTTTGCCTCTCAATAATAATAAAAGTTGTAATGACATTTAACAATGTTATAATGTTGAATCTAACATATCTAATGCCAATGAATAATTTCGACCCCCCTTCATAAATTTTTTACGGATGTTTCTGCGCTCATGGTCAAAAGTAGACAGATTAGTACTTTTATATTTCAATCAACACTTATTCATGATAAAACAAATCATTTATTCAAAAATGGGTTATTAATGTTTCACAACATTCATACTGCCAACTAAAGTTGGGTTTCATTATCGAACAGAAACAAAAATAAAAATAGCCCATTAAATTTTTTAATTTGAAGTTCATACTCACACCAGAAAACATTGAACCAAGTATCCTATAATTTCTCAACAACCAAGCGATTTATGGCGAATATAAGTGTCCATTCCAACTTAACATTCCAAACACTAATTAATTATAAAATAAAAAAACACAAAATCAAACACCCAGAAAACTGAAAAGAAAATCGCATAAATAGTTAAATTTGATTGCATGAATAAACTCACTTATGTTCTTGTGAAGGTGGCCATGGACCGCCGGGAAAACCCTATCCTTGCATCCTTCAATTTGATATGTAATTCCAATTTTCTGAAAATTTAGAAAAATATTTAAGGGGACGGGATTTTGGTGATGAGATTTGCCATTAAAGAGGAGAAATTGCCGAATCTAAGATTAACCACCAATTACAACCCTTTTTTAGGGTTTCTCTATTTCTCAAAAATCTCAAATTATTGCACTTTTCTAACTTTTCCATGTCGCGACTAAGTTTATAGTTTCTTTAAATCCCCTAGAATTCTTACCATCAAACTGACGCTTAATAGATTCAGCCATGGCGGCTTCATCGGTAGCAATTGACGGCTTCATTCGGCAAACTCAGATGGAAAACTAGGGTAGTGGAAGGGGAAAAAACTGAAAGTGGAAAAAAAAAAGAAGAGGAGGAGGAGTTACTTTCCCTTGATTTTTCCAGAGATTGAGGGTTTTTAGAGGTGTGAAAATAGGGGTTTTATAAGATGAGAGGAAGGGAAGAGATAGGGTGAGAAGAGAGGTGTGAAGAGGCGATGATTTATATGGGTGAAGCGATAGAGGGAAAGAAGAAAAGAATTGCTCGAGAAGAAGAGAAAGAGTCGATCGACTATGAAGAAGAGGAGTCAGTCGACTGAAGGATGGACTCGTGTGAATTTTCTAATTGAGCGAGTAGACTCTTAAATATTTAAGAGTTGACTCAGTAAATTTTGCAATTGAAGGGTGAGTTTTGGATCGATCTTACTGTCTTTATATATAAGGTATTGATTTCGAAACAATAAAAGGAGTAACATAATTAATAAAACCCGTTATTTTTTTTATTATTTTTTTAGAACGAGTAACATTTGAAGATCCTCCTCCTTTTGTGGCTGACTACCTAGTATTTGACCTGGAAGAGAAATCTATCCCTAGATGTGTTTTGAAAAACTCTCTACGTTTGGATTGAAGTAATAAATGTGGGAATAGAATGACTCATTCCTATAAAATAAAAAAAAATTATGTTTGGTTGCGACTGGAATGGATTGAACCATTATTTTTTTTTACTATTTTCGACTGAAATTTAACATTCTTGTCCAATATTTCATGTCCAAAGCCTTATGAGTAATTTTTTTATTATTAAGTCATGAGGGTCTTGGGGGAGGGAGAGCATGTAATATCCAAATACAACATTAGACTATGTTTGTTTACAAAGATTATACTTGGGATATGACTATTAATCTCAAGAGTCTTGTTTGTTTTTTAATTTAGCCTTGAGATTATTAGTCCAAAAATTATAAAATGACTTAACATGTGGGATTATTTAATATTATGTTCAAACAGATATTATAATTCTGGGATTATAATCCTATAATTAATAATTTTAAAATTATAATTTCATAAATTATAATTTGGAGATTATAATTCTTGCGAACAAATATTATTGTGTTTGTAGACTTAGTTGTGTTCGTGTTGTACTTTGTTATTTGTGTTGTTGTGAGTACGACTATATTTATGTATTTATAATGTTCTGTTAATATAAGTGTTTAGTTTTCAAAAAAAAAAACATAAAGACTATTATCTTATTTCTTAATTATTTTTATTTTGTATTTATAACTGACTTTACATACTGTATATATAATACATATCCCGACCCGACAATGTTATAGGAATACGTACACACTAGCGGATATGTTGCTTTCCTTCTTTTGACTTTCCATATCTTTGTAGTTGCCGTACAATGTTACTACTGCTATTACTTGAGTATATGTGGTTGTCAAATGGGCCCAACTTATATTGACTCCATCTCCAGCAGGAACAAAGTATAGATTTTTTATATATTATAAAAAAATAGAAGAAAGAGGGCAAATAAAATTCTAAATTTCTTCTTAATAGTCTCATAAGATTCATAAAATGATGAGTAATTTTATTTTTTATACTAATGGACCCCACTAAATAACATAATTATCTTTCACTTTATGAAATTTATCTAATCCTTTTGAGGATAAAAATATATTTACCTTTGGTCATCTTTTTAAGGACGAGAGAGTATTTGCTTAAACATTAATAATCTTAGATATATGTTTTTATCAATGTTATTGTTCAATTATTTAGAAATTATTATTACTTTCTTTAATCAGCGAGCCAAAAAGCAGAAAAATTTATAGCGATAGTTTTTTACGTAGTTATAGCAGCGTCAAAGACGATGACATAGTTATGGCGATGGATTCGAATAGTCATTATAACTCAAAAACTATCGTATAAATAGGTTCATTTTTTAGTTTCTTTGTTTAAGGTTCATTTGGAGAAGGGGACCGAGATATATATCGTCTGGTCCCCTTCTAAAGTGAACCTTAAACAATGAACCAAAAAGCAATCCCAATTTATAGCGACAATTTTTTACGTCATTTATAGCATCTGAAAACGATGACATAGTTATGACGATGGTTCAAACCGTTGCTATAACTCAAAAAATCGTCGTTATAGCCGGTTCACTAGAGAAGAGGACCGATATATATACGGTCCCCTTCTCCAGCGAACCTTAAATAGTGAACCAAAAGCGAACCGACTATATTGATAATTTTTTCTGTCGCTATAGCATACAAAGACGATGACATAGTTATGACATAGATATTTAAAAATAAAAGGTAATTAAACTTATTAGGAATTGATATTTTTGCAAGTGACTCTAATTATATATAAGCTCCGACATGGATAATATTTTATTATGATAATTAATTAAATTTTGTTATAAAATTATTATATATATATATATATATATATATATATATATATATATAATCTTTGATCTTTTGAAACTCTCATATTCTTTAAGTTTTGAAACTCATGACCTTTGAGTTTTGAAACCTTCAAATATTGATGTTGATGTACCTATAAATAGATGTATTGTAAAGAGAATGATACACATGAAAAGACAATAAGAATGCTCTCTTTCATCTAATCATCTTTGTTCTTAATTTTAGTAATCTTTTATAATACGTTATCAGCACGAAGCTCTACCCAATTTTGGAAAAGGAGTTCTCTTAACTCACTGTAAGTATTGTTTCATTACAATTATATTTGATTATATATATATAGTCCTGTTTATATACGTACAAGATGGATGACAACATGTAAATGGTTGATGAAATTAGTTAAGTGCTTTGAAATCACTTGATAAGCCATTAAAAAAAACTGGTTGGATGAAGCATGATCAAGATGGGAAACGGAGTAGTATATAAATCTTCTTTTGAAATACTAACCAACATGTATGTTTTCCTGTGATATAGCATTAAATATTCATATTACACATGCTAACCCTAAGTGGTGGAGTTATATGAAAATAGCCTAAAATCGAGAGCAAATATGTTTGGATGGACATATTTGTTTTGCTTTTGTTTTTGGGTATTTTTCAACTTAATTGGTTCTCATTTTATGGTCATAATAAATACATATATAATGATGTTAAACTGTCCAAAAATTATATATTTATATAAATGTCGAACCTTTCAAAACTTAAATTATTTGTTATGTACTCTTAATGATGAGATTCATCTAGAGGCAAAGAACCTTGGAGATGCAATTAAAGTTGGCAATCATGCATCCCTGTAGGATCATGCAAAATTAATGATTTTTATTCGCTATCATCTCGATGAAAAATTAAAATATGAGTACATTATTGTAAAAGACTCACTTGTCTTATGAAACGATTTTAAAGGAAATATATGAGAATCAAAAATTTATGATCCTCTCAAAAGCTCGTTATAATTGGTTGCACCTGAAGCTGCAAGGTTTTAAAAGTGTTGAGTGAGAATAATTTTACATTTTTTTTAAAAGTAATCTCAGTATTAAAATTATGTGAAAAAAAACATTGATGAAGGCATGTTAGAGAAAATATTTATTATATTTCATGCTTTGAATATGCTCCTGCAGCAGCAATATCAAGAGCGTAAGTTCACAAAATATTCCTTGAAGCGATAAAAGAAACTATGTTCCCAGAAGTGATATTATGTATTCTAGCGGCTGTACAAAATAATGATTTTTTGCTGAAAATCAACAATCTTGCCCGACTGATTCTACTACATTCCCTGAAGTGAATAGAACCTCATTTGATAAACATAGATGAAATTATGGTTGTGGCTGTGGGCGTGAAAGGAACAATCAATATAGAAAAGAGAATGTACATGTTGTACTTCTAAACATTTGGTAGATTTGTACCATACCTCTATAAAAGAAAAAAGGAATGTAAGTGAAACAAATTTTAACGGTCATAATGATCTTGAAGATCACATGAATTATATTGACTTTTCAAATAGAATGGATATAACTTATTTTGATGTCTCTGATATCCTTAAGGATGTTGATGGAAATGTTCATACCAATCAGATATTTTTATTATAGTAAGTATTTTTATTTTGATATGTTTTATTTATGTTTTAAGTAATAATTGTTTAATTTATGTTTTACATATATGAAGATGTATGGGCCAGAAGCTCATCAAACTTAATTAAAAGCTCTCGAAGAGCGATTATAATGTTGTTAAAGGGCACAAAACTTTGTATGGATGATTGTTTATATTCTTCTGAGGCAAGTAGAAATTTGCTCAGCTTTAATGATATACGTTATAATGGTTATCATATTGAAACCAATAGCAAATGCAGTGAAGAATTTCTTTATATTAGTTCAATAATATCAGGTCAGAAGCTCATATTAGAAAAACTATTTATTTTCTCTTCTAGGTTATATTATACTAAAATGAGAATAGTTAAAATAAATGTTGTAATACACCAGAAGTGTGAAATACACCAGAAGTGTTCGGATCCGAATATTTTTATGATTTGACATGATCATCTAGGATCAATAATGATGCGTTAAATTATTGAAAACTCTCATGACCATTGTGAAACCCCGAATTTTATGAATAAAGATTTAAATTTCTCGAAATATTTTTTTGAATATTATGGTGTGGATTTGATATAATGTTATAGTTGTGGGTAGTTTTTATAAATTTTTCAAAGTATGCAAGTTGTTATAAAATATTCGATTGGTCGGGGAATATTCTTTTTGTCGGGGAATATTCGTACGACGGCACAATCATTGGTGGACGACCTGATTGTTAAATATTGTGAGTTATAATATTAATAATGAATGTTATTAAAATTGAAGTTGTGTTCGGAGTTGAATTTGAAGACGCGGGCGTGATATTTGAGTCGGAACGATGAAATTAGTAAAAATAGTCTATAAACACAAAAATTTGAGGATTCACTATTTGGTGAAAAATTGACGGTGACTTTTTGGGAAAAATCAAACTTGAAATTTCAAAATTTATATTGTTGATAAAAATAGTTTCATTATGTTGGAATTGTTTGTGTTAGTGAAAATCGACATCTATTAGATGATAATTGATGTCACGGGGTTATATTGATAAATCGAGTAATTTATCGATAAATGAGCAATTAATTGCTACTAATTCACATCTTATATAACTATTTGTTCACATGTGTGTACTATTGAATCACATTCTTGTACTATTAGGGGAGTTGGTGCAAAATTGATAATACTTGCGTGACTAAGTTAAAAATAGAGATATAGATGGAAGTCTTATCTTTGTAATTGTTTTATCACATGATTAGAACTATTGAGTCACATGATTTACTATTGATTCACATTATTTACTATTAGGAGAGTTGGTGCAAGTTTGATAATACTTGCGGGACTATATTAAAAAATGAAAAAAAAGAGGAAGGTATTATCTTTGTAATATTTGAGCCCCAAAGCGTGCGATTATCGAAACTATATTTTCCTATAAATAGAAGCTCATTCTTCCTTCATTTCTCACCAATTCACAAAAGCTTTAGAAGCGATTATTATAGAGAGAAATTATAGAGAAAGAAAGAAGAGAAGTCTGCTACCTCACTTTATTCCGATTATCAGCTTTTTTTTCAGGTAGGGAATATTAATTGTTGTACTTTCGTATGGAGTATTTTTTCTTTTGTATTCATGAAAAGAACTTACATTATTCCATTCTTTATTATTACATTGGAATAACTTTGTATCTGTGAGCTACCCTATACTTGGTGACATTCTTTTATTATTAAAGTCTTTATTATTACATTTGGAATATCTTATGCATGCATTTACGTCGGACTGATTAAAAGTCTTTATTATTACATTGGAATATCACATGCATGCGTTCTACGGGGACTGATTAAAATCTTAATTATTACATTGGAATATCACATGCATGCGTTTCTGTTGGACTGATCCGTCTTTATTATTACATTTGGAATATCACGCCTGTGCGATTACATCGCATGTACTGGTGATTTCTTTTGTTATTTCATTCCTTATTATACTCGAGTTAGTTAAAGTTTTGACTTCTATACTCCATGAAATTAGTGGAATATCCTTGATATTTGCGCTTCATCCACTATCTTTTCATGGAAATATTCTTACGAGCATTCTTGAATTTTTACTCTGCAAGCGATATCGTGTTGAAAATTTGGGCGTTATTAGTTCTGGATAAAATAATTCTTGAACTTGTTTTATTGAATTCTTATATCATTGTCATCATCCTCATGTTTATATTTTGTTGAAAGTCATCACATGGCCTATAGTGTATAGATGGACTTGGTATGATTATGACCGAGGATTATTGATTGTAATCATGGTAGTAATGTTACTGTTGATGTGGTAAAAAGTCCTCGTTGGGCGTAGTGCATTGATGGAATGATTTTTGGTATGATTATGGCTATGGTTTCTTTTCGGCCGAGGGTGCAAAGATGAATTGTTTTATGGCATGATCGGGATAGTTGATGAAAAACACGATTATCTTTGTTTTTGTAGTGCATGGATAATTAAGTGGTCGTGATATCTAAAAATATCCTTGGCACTGTAGTGCGGGGATGAGTTAATGATGTGGATTATTTATTAAGTTGAGTCTCAGTGATAAAGTTGGTGAAAAACTTTTAAGTCATAAAAGATAGTAGATTTTATATTTTACTTGACTCTTCTAATGGATTATTTATTTATTTTGCATTTTTGATCTAAAACTTGTTGTCTATTATATTCTATCAGTTGTTATATTGTTGAAGGCTAATGATAATTTATTACGCATTATCTTAGTCATAATATTTCTTCTCTTGGGCTAGTTGAGCTCACCCTTTCTTTCACTTTATTCTCTTGAGGAAATGAGAGCGTAATTGGGACTAGTCGGGGAGCAGTGATGGTCCTAGATGTTTGCATTAGTAGTCCTCACTATTCTATGAAATAGTGTGATAATAATAGTAATGAGGACTCCTTTTGAGTTTGTATACTCTCTAGTAAACAATATTTGTATTCAAACTCACATTTCATGTTGTATATTTAAGATTGTATTTGTATTACGTACCATGTATTTGGCGACTCGAATAGGTGATGTATTCTGTTTTGGGGCGTCACGGTTGGTATCAAAGCTTAGGGATATGATCGGTGAGATGTGAGATAAGAACAAGGAGGGAGGCGGAAAATTCCTTCGTTAGTATGACCTACCTAAGTTTATGTGATATTTAATTGGTGGAATTGAGTATAGGGATAATATGTGATATGTTAATTAACCCTTGTTTTGTGGCGGTATTTGAAAATGACATCAAGAGAATGTTGAGAATAGCAATGGAGCCACGAGGAGGCCGTTGAATCTCCACGGATCATTAATCAGGACAATGTGCAACAAGATGACGATAATCCTCCTGTAAATAACAACACTGACCAAATGATGATCGACGGTACGTTTAGGAGCTTTTTAGAATTCATGCAACACCAGACGAGAGAGACTCTGTTCATAATGCGAGGAGAAACAATGGCAAACCACGGTTGGTCGCCATTAGCGATTCAAGGATTTGGGACCACCGAACTTTTGGGAAAGCGAGAACCACTTAAAGGCGGAGACATGGTTAAAGCAGATCACCAAGATATTTGGCGTCTTGGGATGCTTTCGGAGGAGAAAAAGGTTCCCTTTGCCACCTTTATGTTGCGTGAAAAGGCGATTCTTGGTGGGAATCGTAAAATGCACTAGGTGATGCACTCAAGATGTCTCTTGGGGAAGTTCAAGAGGCATTCAACGACAAGTACTTTTAGAAAGTATTACGTCACATGAAGGAGGTGGAGTTCATCAAAGTGGAGCAAAACAATATGGCCAGTGTCGCGATGATCTGAGGCTAAGTTTGTCGGGTTGTCTCGGTTTGCATCCCATTTGGTCGATAATGAGGAGCGAATGACGCGAATATTTTTAAGAGGTTTGAAACCCAATATCGTCGATACCTCATTTCTCACAAACTTTGTTTATATTAGGATGTTGTGAATAAGGCTCGATTATTGGAGCGTGATAACGAGCCAAAGACACAACCAAAAGGCACGACCAACAACATGATAGTAATCGTACCGGTGGCAACGGCCATCGGAACAATGATAACCATCGTGGGGGAAATTATCATGCCATGAATGGTAACCATTTCGGTGGTAATCTTGGCCAAAATAATAAGAATGGACATTTCAAGAAGAGAAGGTTCAACAATGACGTGAAGACGTCGTCACCAGCACCCGTTTCAAAGGAAGAAGAACGAACACGGTCATTATGTTTCAAAATGCGGACGGGGAGGGACACATCCGTCCAAACCATCTGTGACAATCAAAGCGTGTTTTAATTGTGGAAGAGAAGGTCACCTAGCTCAATTTTGTTGTATGGTGAAGTCAATTCCAGCTGGGATAATGATGCCAAAGGATGTCCCAGACAAGCAAAAGCCGGTAGTTTAAGAGAGCATTTTTTTTCATGACGAGGAACCTGAATAAAATTATCACGGGTATGTTAGTCATAAACTCTTGCGAAGTCTATCTAGTGTTGAATCTGGGATTCTACTCACTCTTTTATTTCATCTAGTTGTGTTCAATGTTTGAATTTAACTCAGGAGAAGTTAGATTTTGATTTATCTGTTGAAACTCGGTTGGGAGAAACCCATTACCTCCACTATTTATAAATCTTCTTTCAAATCAACACTTTCAATTACACATCGATCGTATCTCTTTGAAAATACTTGTCTTTGATGTGATTTTAGGAATCGATTGGTTAACTACTCATCATGCTTTTCGTAAGGTTGTTAGCTTTCATATTCTAACCAATCATTATGAAAATTCAAATGACAAACCACTAAAAGTCAATCATTGTCATATTAAGCCATAGGTAAAGAGCTCTCGGTCCTTTTCGTTGTTGACTTCTTTGTGTGAAATGCCGAAGCGGACTTTCTGTAGCGACATCGTAAATGACAATGGCAAGTTGATAAGTATCAATGTGACGTATTATCAAGTCATGGATGAGGTCACGATTTACGAATGATATTTCTATTGTTAATAAATTTCTGACGTATTCTTGAAGACTTCTTAGCCTACCCTAGGCGTGAAATCGAATTTTGTATTGACTTCAAAGTACAAAAACCCATTTCTAAAACCCTCAAATATTTCTTTACTTAAAAGCAGGCGTAACATGCGCATGAGCGTTGGCTCGAGCTGTTGAAGATTACGATCGTACCATTTAATACCATCATGGGAAAGCAAACGTGGTAGCTGACGCGTTGAGTAGAAGATTGTATGCGTTTATGAGTGCGATGTTGTTAACACAAAGACCCATTTCGTACGACTTATAAATGATGAAGATAGAATTAAAGAATCTAGGAACCCACGTGAAGATAACGAATATACGATTAGAATCGACTTTAATCGATAAAGTTAAAGTCGCTCAAGCTACATACTCAGAGCTGATGAATGAAGAAGGTTCAAGAGGGTGTTATTCTAGAAGCAAGAATCGACGAAGAGAGGAAATCTCAACCCTCGATTTAATTGGACCATTTGAAATCCTCGATCGAGTAGGAACTGTGGCCTATAGACTCGTTTTACCGCCAAGTATGTCGCGTGTTCATAACGTTTTTCACATATCGATGTTATGTAAATATGTGGACGACCCGAACCATATTATTAAATTAGAACTAGATGATATAGCAGAAGATTTAACGTATGAGGAGATACATGTTAAAATCTTGGATAAGAAGGATCGTATTCAACACTCAAAGGTTATACCTCAAGAGTTAGAATCTGAAATAAAGTCGAGGTATCCTCACCTCTTTGGCATATCAAGTGCATACGTAAATTTCGAGGGCGAAATTTCATAAGGAGGGGAGATTGTGAAACCCCGAATTTTATAAATAAAGATTTAAATTTCTCGAAATATTTTTTTGAATATTATGGTGTGGATTTGATATAATGTTATAGTTGTGGGTAGTTTTTATAAAATTTTCAAAGTATGCAAATTGTTATAAAATATTCGATTGGTCGGGGAATATTCTTTTTGTCGAGGAATATTAAATGCGATGACAATCATTAGTGGACCCCACAATGTAAGTATTGTCGTAGTTAGAAAGCATGCAGAATTATCCTTTATAAAAATAACGGCGGAAGTGTTACCATTAAAAGCTGTTGAACTACTACGGTAGTAAAAGTACAATAATCTGGCGTGGTTGCATAGTAGCGCACGGTATTGATTATTGATCTTACGTGAGAAGTCACTCGATTATACTCAATTATTCTTTGCGATAATCTTTGCATTATATCTCACATATTATGGATTCGATTATTGTCATAGTATCATCTGCATAATATGTTATATTATTAAATCAATAATTGAGACAACAAAGTTATTCATATTATTATTTGAAATATTGACAATGTCTAGAAGTTCTGTCAAGGAGAGGTTTGGTCACCTAATTGCGCGCCAATAAGGAGAAATCCTTATCGAAAAGCCCCCTCTTTCTTGGGAACGACCTGGTTGTTAAATATTGTGAGTTATAATATTAATGATGAATGTTATTAAAATTGAAGTTGTGTTAGGAGTTGAATTTGGAGATGCGGAGCGTGATATTTGAGTCGGAGCGATGAAATTAGTAAAATAGTCTATAAACACAAAAATTTCGGGATTCACTATTTGGTCAAAAAGTCAACAGTTGACTTTTTCGAGAAAAGTCAAACTTTGAAATTTCAAAATTTATATTGTTGATAAAAATAGTTTCATAATGTTGGAATTGTTTGTGTTAGTGAAAATCGACATCTATTAGATGATAATTGATGTCGGGGTTATATTGATAAATCGGGTAATTTATCGGATAAATGAGCAATTAATTGCTACTAATTCACATGCTTATATAAATATTTGTTCACATGTGTGTACTATTGAATCACATTCTTGTACTATTAGGGGAGTTGGTACAAAATTGATAATACTTGCATGACTAAGTTAAAAATAGAGATATAGATGGAGGTACTATACTGTAATTGTTTTTATCACATGATTAGAACTATTGAGTCACATGATTTACTATTGATTCATATTATTTACTATTAGGGGAGTTGGTGCAAGTTTGATAATACTTGCAGGACTATATTAAAAATGAAGAAAAAGAGGAAGGTATTATACTGTAATATTTCGAGCCCCAAAACGTGCAATTATCGAAACTATATTTTCCTATAAATAGAAGCTCATTCTTCCTTTATTTATCACCAATTCACAAAAGCTTTAGAGCGATTATTATAGAGAGAAATTATAGAGAGAAAGAAGAAGAGAAGTCTGCTACCTCACTATTCCAGTATCCAATTTTTCCAAGGTAGGGAATATTAATTGTTGTACTCGTAGGGAGTATTATTTCTTTTGTATTCATGAAGAGAACTTCTGTTATTCCATTCTTTATTATTCTATTGGAATAACCTATATACGCGGGCTACCCTATACTTGGTGACATTCTTCTATTATTCTGTCTTTATTATTCTGTTAGAATATCCTGTTTGTGCATTTACATGGACACTGATTCCGTCTTTATTATTACATTGGAATATCACATGCATGCGTTCTACTTGCGGACACGATTAAAAGTCTTTATTATTACATTGGAATATATCACATGCATGCGTTTTATCTTGGGACTGATTCCGTCTTTATTATTACATTTGGAATATCACATGCATGCGTTTTCACTTGGGACTGATTCCGATTATTTATTATTACATTGGAATAACTTTTGCTGTCTTGATTCTATCGCATGCTGGTGATTTCTTTTGTTATTCCATTCCTTATGATACTCAGTTAGTTAAAGTTTTGACTTCTATACTCCATGAAATTAGTGGAATATCCTTGATATTTGCGCTTCATCCACTATCTTTTCATGGAAATATTCTTTTGAGCATTCTTGAATTTTACTCTACAAAGCAGTATCATGTTGAAAATTTGGACGTTATTAGTTCCTGGATAAAATAATTCTTGAACTTGTTTTATTGAATTCTTATATCATTGTCATCATCCTCATGTTTATATTTTTTTGAAAGTCATCTATGTCCTATAGTGCATAGATGGGCTTGGTATGATTATGACCAGGGATTATTTGGTGTAATCATGATCGTAATGTTACAAATGATGTGGTAAAAGTCCTCATTGGCCCGTAGTGCATTGATGGACAGTTTTTGGTATGATTATGGCTATGGATTCTCTTCGGCCAAGGGTGCAAAGATGAATTGTTTTATGGTATGATCAGGACCGTTGATGAAAATACGATTATCTTTGGCCTGTAGTGCATGGATAATTAGTGGTCGTGATACTAAAAATATCCTTGGCTTGTAGTGCAGGGATGAGTTAATGATGTGGATTATTTATTAAGTTGAGTCTCAGCGATAAAGTTGGTGAAAAACTTTTTAAATCATAGAAGATAGTAGATTTTATATTTTACTTGACTCTTCTAATGGATTGTTTATTCCGCTGCAGTTTTTGATCTAAAACTTGTTGTCTATTATATTCTATCAGTTGTTATACTATTGAAGGCTAATGATAATTTATTCTGCATTATCTTAGTCATAATATTTCTTACTGGGCTAGTTGAGCTCACCCTTTCTTTCCTTTATTCTCTTTAGGAAATGAGAAGCGTGCATTTGGGACTGATCGGGGAATAAAGTGATGGTCCTAGATGTTTGCATTAGTAGTCCTCACTATTCTGTGAAATAGTGTGATAATAATAGTAATGAGGACTCCTTTTAAGTTTGTATACTCTCTAGTAAAAAATATTTGTATTCAAACTCACAGCTCATGTTGTATATTTAAGATTGTATTTTTATTCTGTATCATGTATTTGACGACTCAGAATAGGTGATGTATTCCTGTTTTGGGGGCGTCACAAACATCCCTTAAAAAACCATAAGATTCCTTTACCTGTTGATTATATCAAAGTAAATTAATTACGAAACTATCACATTTAATTATTGTTATTTAGTGTTCATCTTTCTAAAAACGAATTCAGGGTGATATATGTGAACCAATACACCCACATTGTGGTATATTCAAGAATTTTATAATATTACTTGATGCATTAACCAGATGGTCATATTTATGTTAAACATCCTATTGCACATACACATACTCAAATTGGTATCGCTGAATTACTTATCAAGAGACTTCAATATATTGCCTGACCTTTGATTATGAAATCAAAAGTACCTGTTTATGCTTAGGGTCATGCTATTTTACATGATGCATCATAACATTAACATGTGATGTTTCTTTTAAAAGCACGTTTCGAGGATTATCCTTGTTAATGAAACAGTTTTCCCACCATTAGGGGGAGAAATGTCGTTGCCTAAAGCACGATATGAGATCGTTGCCTGAACCACGACGGGATATTAATTGGAATGTTTCAACGTTATTT
This sequence comes from Panax ginseng, assembly GCA_020205605.1. Classification (NCBI taxonomy): domain Eukaryota; kingdom Viridiplantae; phylum Streptophyta; class Magnoliopsida; order Apiales; family Araliaceae; genus Panax; species Panax ginseng. The sequence goes on along the minus strand of CM035148.1, from coordinate 121,305,285 downwards.
AATCTTGATCCTCATACAAATCAATATGAATTAGAAGTTCAAAGGATTATTCATTGGAATAAATTACAAATCAATTACCAGAATTATTCACCGATAATAAGAAAATAGTGATATCTCACATTCTAGCTGCTAATATTCTAGCAGGGATTAAAATCCCTGTAGGACAATCAGTTAATACAACAACAAATTGAATCAAAGTCACACATAAAACGTGAAAGAATGATCGGTGTTAAAGATAAAATTCCCCAGAAGAAGAAAGTATAAGAAAAATAAGTTGCAGCCTATAAAGAGGCTATACCCATGAAACAAAAAAATATTTATTGATTTATCCAAAACTTATGAACAAAAATCTCTTGTAAATAAAACTCTTGAAAATTTATCTCCTGAAAAGGATGAGTTATCTCCTGAAGAGGATCAGGTACCTGAAAATAACGAGATCTTGATACATTATATATATACAGGAGACGGATATATTGGATAGAAATAAAATTATTGTCGACAACATATTTTCATATAAAGTTGTTCTTGATATTACTAGAAGTAATGATCATAAATATGAACCACAAATCGTTGATGAATATAGAAATGTTTGGCCAATGTGGAAAGAGGCGATTTAAGCAGAATTAAATTCAATAAGTAAATGTGAAGTTTTTGAACCTGTAGTCCGAACACCTAAAGGCGTAATGCCAGTAAAATTTAAATGGGTATTTGTACATAAACGAAATGAGAAAAATGAAATTAGAAGGTAAAAAGCGCGACTTGTAGCACAAGGTTTCTCGCAGAAACTTAATATTGATTATAAAAAAAATATATGCTCCTATAATGGATACAATTACATTCAGATTTTTAATTAGCTTGGTAGCAAGAGAAATTAATGGATCTTGTTACATCATATCTGTATGGATCATTAGATAATTATATCTACATGAAAATCCCTGAAGGATATAAAATGCCTGAAGTATAAATTATATATCTCGAAGTATGTATTCTGTCAAGCTACAAAGATTCTTATATGGGTTAAAGCAATTCAGATGCATATTGTGGTATAATCGCTGGAGTGGATATCTTTTGAAAGAAGGATTTGAGAATAATCCAATTTGTGCATGCATTTTTATCAAAAGATCATAGTCTGGATTTGCTATTATTACTGTATTTATTGATGAAAGATCTTGCTCCAGAAGAGTCGACAAAAACAACAAATTTGAGATGAAAGATATTGGTAAGACAAATTTTTGTCTTGGCCTACAAATTGAATTATGGAATTCTTGTTCATCAATCAACATACACAGAAAAAGTCTTGAAGTAACTTTACATGGATAATGTTAATCCTTTGAGTACACCAATGATGGGTTGGTCACTTGATATCAAGAAATATCCGTTTTGACCATAAGAAAATGATAAAGAAACTTTTGGTCTTGAAGTACCATATCTTAGTGAAATTGGTTTTTTGGTCCTGAAGTACTATATCTTAATGTAATTGATACTTTGATGTATCCTACAAATTTGATAAGACCTGATATAGCATTTGCAGTTAACTTACTAGCAATGTATAGTTATGCACCAACTCGAAGACATTGTAATAAAATTAAACATATTTTACGTTATCTTCGTGAGACTATTGATTTGGGATTATTTTATCCAAAGGGTGATAGAACCAAGCATATTGCACCAAAATTATTTTATAAACATGAACCCCAAAAGAATGACGATATTGATATCAAGCATATATGATCATGTGATAATTTGATTGATATATTCATTAAGTCATTACCAACTACGATTTTGAAGAAGATGGTGCACAAAATTGGCATGTTTTGACTTAATGATATTTTTACCATGAGCAATGGAAATTCTATGTACTTATGAAGGGGAGTAAAAAGGATATGTGCTGATTGTACTCTTTTTCCTTCGCTAAGGTTTTTTCCCACTGGGTTTTCCTTTGTAAGGTTTTTATGTGGCAATCATAAGGCACTAGAAGTTATACAAGAATATTGTACTCTTTTCCTTCGCAAAAAATTTTCCCACTGGGATTTTATTTGGTAAGGGTTTTAACGAGGCATATTCTTAGAAAATTGCTACAATAGAATTTCATCCACTCTTTATCGAGATAATGCTGCATGTATAGCTCAATTAAAGGGAGGATACATCAAAGGAGATAAAAGAAAGCACATATCACTGAAATTCTTTTTCACACATGACCTTAATAAGTGCAGTGACACTGATGTTCAACAAATTTGCTTAAAAGATAATCTAGCAGATTTGTTCACCGAAGCATTACCAACTACAATATTTGAAAGATTGCGTCGCAATATTGGAATGCGAAAACTAAAAGACTTAAGGATACATTCATGAGGGGGAGCTAATATGCGCTGCACTTTTTTTTCCTTAACCAAAGTTTTTTCCAATTGGGTTTTTCTTGGTAAGATTTTTAATGACGTAGCTTTCAATGCGTATGGCTATACAATAGACATCCAAGGGGAGTGGTATACAATTATAATATACATATATATATATAAATAAATGTCTAGATTCATTCCTCTCTTCTTTATTGTAATGATCTTTGATCTTTTGAAACTCCCATATTCTTTAAGTTTTGAAACTCATGACCTTTAAGTTTTAAAACCTCCAAATATTGATGTTGATGTACCTATAAATAGATGTATTGTAAAGTGAATGATACACATGAAAATACAATAAGAATGCTCTCTTTCCTCTAATAATCTTTGTGACACCCCCAAAATAGGTATACATCACCCATTCTGAGTTGTCAATACACGGTACAGAAACAACTACAACTTTATTATTACAATAGTAAAACTGTGAGTTTAAATACAGATATTGCCATCTAAACAATATCCACATACAAATAAATCCTCATCATAATTATTGATACATTATTTTACAAAAATGGTGAGGACTACTAAATAACTCTAAAACCATCATTCCATTACCCAGGCTTCGTACTCATTACATTCTCGCCTCACGAGAAGAAAAATGGAACAAAAAGGAAAAGGGTGAGCTCAACTAGCTCGATAAAGAATATTATGACTAAGATAATATACAACAAAATTATCGTTAGTCTTGATAGGGAAAAATCTAATAGAATACAATAGACAACAAGTTTTAAATCAATATTCACAGTGAAATAATAATTCATTAGAAGAGTTAAGTAGAGAATGCAAACTACTATCTTCTATGTATGAATTTTAAAGTTCATCGTCTATCTTTTATCCCTGTAACATCAATCAATATATATACGGAATCATATATTCATCCTTTTACTACTGTGCCGAGGACATTCACCCGATTAGTCATGTTCATCTAAACACATGTTCATCTTTGCACTACGGGCCAAAGATATTCATCGAAATCATTCATCTTTGCACTTACGAGCCAAAGATATTCATCAAAAATCATTCATCTTTTGCCTTCTACGGGCCAAAGATATTCAATAATATCATCATTTAAGACCGAGGATGATGAAAATATTTTTTAAAAAAGCGAATCCGGTGAAACAAAATGACAAGGATTAAGGATTAAGGATTAAGTACTTTATTTTATCCATGTCCAAAAATACCTCAAAAATAATCATAGTGGTGTAAAATTCAAGAATGATCAAAACATGGATACAATCAAAACTAGTATCCACAATAGATATTTTTTTGGACGAAAAGGAAAATTTTTATTTTTCGATGAATAGTCTTAGTATTCGTGAATAGTCTTAGTATCGTGAATAGTCTTAGTATCGTGAATAGTAACTCAACACCAAAAGTTCCAAATTTGATAAAACTTCAGATCAATATTTTAGCATAATGATATTGAAGAAATAATATCATTACGAAAAAAAATATTATCTCTTACCTCGGAAAGACAGTACTTCTAACTGGAATACTGGATATAGGCTATAACTTGAACTTTCACCTATAGCAATACTCAAAGTATACTCAAAATACTCACAAGAATACTCGATAATATAAAGAGAGAAAACTTAGGTTTACGGTGTGATTTTCAATTTAACCTAAACCTTTTATTTATAGGAAATTGCTTAGAACACCAAAGCAGAAAATTTAATATAATAATATATTTATAAAAAAATTTATGCGCCATCCTTTGGAAATGTGAAATCAGCCACCTAGCATGTGATTAATGAGGCTCACAACATATAAAAAACGTTTTTGTTATTTTAAACAATTAAAACTTCCAAAAATCAATTATTTCAGAACTCCGGAACTTCAATAATTCACAATAAATAGCCCTTTTGTCAGAAAATTCGAATCACACGAGTTTTTATAGGAAATTCAATTCTCTACAACTTTGCAGAAGAAAGTTTTTTCAAATTCCAAGCAAATTGGACCGAAATCCACAAACAGGCGATTTTACAATTTATAATCAAATTTCGATCAATAAATGGGGTCGCAGGACATGTTTAACATGTTTTAAACATTTATTGCAACAAAAAATACTCTTCTTCCTCATATACTCATATATCCCACATTCGTTGTAAAAATATTATTATATTATTAAAATATAATAATATATATATATATATTTAAATGAATTATTTTATCGAGAAAAGATAAAATTTCAATTTTCAACAATTGTCACATTAAAAATTTCTCCATCTATATCCACATAAAATCAATATTTTCCTCATTATATGAATCAATAATTAATTATTCACAAATAATATTCTGAGAATCACAATATTGATGACCCGTGCGGTTCAAGGGAAAGGGGGCTTTCCAATAAGAATTTCTCCTTCTTTGTGCATGGCTTGATTAGGTGACCAAACCTCTACTTAGACAAAACTTTCTAGACATTGCCAATAATATTATCTAATAATATTATTCAGGATAATATGAATTATTGCTTCGATAATGAAAATCTTGTGTAATGACAATTATTAAAACAACAACAATATAAAATATCAACGCAACAATTATTGAACCAATAAAATATTTGAGAAGTAATTCTTTGTAACCATTATTGAGTAGTGCCTTCTTACGTAAGAGTCAATAATTGGTGCAATATCGTGTCTTCTTGCATAACAATGCAGCATTATTCTTCGTGTTTTAACCATAGGATATTCAACAGTGTAGCGGTAACAATTCTGTCGATTATTTTTAAACAACTTATATTTGTCGTTTTCTTCCTCCAATCGCTTTTAGTTATGGGCCCCACACATGGCTACTGGCGTCATACGAATATTCCTCGACGATCTGAATATTCCACGACCAAACGAATATTCGCAAATAACAATGAATATTTTATAACCACTTGCTTATTTTGAAATATTTGCGTATTTTACCCATAACTATCCACATTAATCACATCAACCCTTACTATTTCAAAATAATAATTAGAGGAAATTAAATTTTATTTATTAATTATTTGGGGTCTTACAACCTCCCTCTTATGAAATTTCGTCCTCGAAATTGACATACGTACCTGGTGTTTCGAAAAGGTGAGGATACCTCGCTTTCATTTCCGTTTCAATTCCCAGGTCATTTCTTCTATAGCATGGTTCCTCCACAAGACTTTAACTTGTGGTATGACCCTTCGTCGTAGGACATGCTCCTTCCTATCCAAGATCTTGTGCGAGCACCTCCTCATCGTTAAGTCTTGGCTATCTCGTCCGATTCTAACTTCAATAACGTGGTTCGGGTCTTTCACATATTTCGAAATGCGATATATGAAACACATTATGAACACGAGACATACTTGGAGGTAGTAGCGAGTCTATAGGCTACATTTCCTACTCGGTCGAGAATTTGAAATGGACCGATAAATCGTGGATTGAGCTTTCCTTTCTTCCCAAATCTTATAATTCCCTTCCGTGGAGCAACTTCTCGCAACAATATATGATCCCCTATACTAAATTCTCGTCCTTTCGATGAAGATCCGCATAACTCTTTTGTCGATCTTGTCTTTGTTTGTATCGTTGTCGAATCATTTGGATCTTTTCGGTGAGTAAATACGTCTTAACTTTCGGGTCCCAACAATGTTGCTTCACCCACCTCATCCCAATATATTGGAGAAGCGACACTTTCGTCCATATAATGCTTCATATGGAGCCACACCTATACTTGCACGATAATTTGTTGTTGTAGGAGAATTCCACCAATGGTAAATACTTATCCCAAGCGCCCTTGAAGTCTAGGACACAAATTCTTAATAAATCTTCAAGAGTTTGAATAGTCCTCTCGATTGTTCGTCCGTTTGAGGATGGTATGCGGCCCAGATAAATAAATCCGTACCCATAGCTTTTTGCAAGCTAACCCAAAATCTTGAAGTGAATCTTGGGTCAAGATCCGAAACTATAGATACTGGCATGCCATGCAACCTCACAATCTCATTTACATATATACTAGCAAGACGTTCAAGAGAATAAGTCTCCCGTATCGGCAAGAAATATGCAGACTTGGTTAATCTATCAACAATAACCCAAATAGCATTTATGCCTTGAGAAACCAAGTGGGAAGACCCGTGCTTGAAATCCATGGTAATGTGTTCCCACTTCCATTTCGGAATCTCAAGTGGTTGCAATGGTCCTTAGGCACTTGATGCTCGCCTTTACACGTTGACAAGTTAAACATGTTGAGATAAACTTTGCAATCTCTCTCTTCATATTGTTCCACCAAAATGTATGTCGAAGATCACGATACATTTAGTACTTCGAGGATGGATTGCAAATGGTGTATTGTGTGCCTCCATCATGATCTTGTACTTCAAATCGAATCGTTAGGAACCAAAGTGCGGAGTGGACTCAAGTATTCCTTCTTCATCAATTCTGCGCACGGAATAGCACCTTTTGTACTTTCTTCTTCATACGCATCGATTCAAGGTCGGTGGCTTGAGCAACCTTAACTTTTCTATTAAAGTTGGCTCTATCGCATTATACTTGACATCATCGCACTCATTCTCATATATGATCTTCTACTCAACGCGTCATTTACCACGTTTGCTTTTCCAAGATGATATTGAATAGTGTGGTCGTAATCTTTCTACAATTCAAGCCAGCGTCATTGCTTGGCGTGTTAAGTTCTTTTGAGTGAAGAAATATTTAAGGCTTTTATTATGCGAATATATCTCCACTTTCTCCCCATATAGATAGTGCCTCCATATCTTTAAGCGCGATAACATTGGGCACGCCAACTCTAGATCAAGAGTAGGATAATTCCTCTCATATTCTTTAAGTTGTCGCGAGGCATAGGCTATGACTTTCCCGTGTTGCATGAGAAAACATCCTAACCCTTTGCAGGAAGCATCATTTGTGAGATAACAAATCCATCGAACCGGATGGTATTGTTAGAGCAGTGCGAAATAAGTCTCTCTTAAGCTCTTGGAAACTCTTCTCGCATTCTTCACTTCAAAGCGAATTTTGTATCCTTCCGAGTCAAGTGAGTTAACGAGGTCTGATTTGAGAAAACCCTTCCACGAATCTCCGATAATAACCATTTAAGTCCAAAAGCTCGTCTTGATCCACCGTCTTGGTTGCTCTAACTTTGTATTGCTTCAATCTTTTGGGGTCAGCAGATACTCCATGTTTTGACACCACGTGCCCAAGAAATGCTACTTCCTCAAGCCAGAACTCGCATTTCTTTAACTTGGCATAAAGCTTGTTTTCACGAAGCCTTTGGAGTACCAGCTTTAAATGGTGCTCATGATCTTCACGGCTTTTGGAATATATGAGGATGTCGTCAATAAAGACAACAACGAATTGATCCAAATATTCCTTGAATACTCGATTCATCATATCCATGAAAGCCGCAGGAGCATTAGTCAATCCTAAAGACATAACTAAGAATTCATAATGATCATATCGAGTTCTGAAGGCAGTCTTTGGAATATCCTCAGTTCTAATTTTTAGCTGATGATATCCAGAACGAAGATCGGTTTTTGAAAAGAATTGTGCTCCTTGCAACTGGTCAAACAAGTCATCAATACGAGGTAGAGGATACCTATTCTTGATGGTGACATGGTTCAATTCAGATAGTCAATACAAAGTCGCATACTCCCGTCTTTCTTCTTTACGAATAAAGCAGGAGCACCCCGAGGAGATGTACTAGGACTAATGAAACCGATGTCCAACAACTCACGTAGTTGGACCTTTAACTCACGAAGTTCAATAGGAGCCATTCGATATGGGGTTTTAGAAATGGGCTTTGTACCGAGTTCAAGGTCAATAAAGAATTCAACTTCACGTTCGGGGTAGGCAAGGAAGTTCTTCGTGAAATATCGTCGGGAAAGTCGATAACAACGGGAATATTATTCAAATTTGGCGTGTCTTTATTCAAATCCATAACATGGGCTAAGAAAGCTTGACATCCATTTTTTAATAAGCGAATAGCTTTATGATTAGATATGGCGGTGATTGATTTTAATGGTTTAGTTGCTTGAATTACGTACAACAAAGTTGTTTAGGAATATGAAAGCTAACAACCTTACGAAAACAATCAATTTTGGCATGATGAGTAGTTAACCAATCAATCCCTAAAATCACATCAAAAGTAAGTATCTTTAAAGAGATAAGGTCAACGGGTAAGGTGATGGTGCCAACTTGAATCAAACAAGATTTATAAATAGTGGATGTGATGAAAGTTTCTCTAACTGAGTTTCCACAGATAGGTCAAAGTCTAATTTCTCGAGTCAAGTTTAAAGCGTTGAGCACAAGCGGGAGAGATAAATGAATGGGTAGACCGTAGATTCTAGTAAAGTATAAACTTCACAAGAATTTATAAATAGCTTACAGTGATCACCTCGTTTGGGTTCCTCGCATTTTGACCGATCCACAACAAACGCGCTCTTCCGAGAACCGTTGACTTGACTTTTACGGGACGATCTTTTGAGTCACCGTCCCAGTTGAACTAGGTTTATTCTTTGTGCAATCTCGAAGCGATATGTCATTCTTTTCCCATAATTATAACATACACCAGGCTGTTGTGGGCGGTTTGGTGATATGTCCTCTTTCCCGCATTTATAGCATATAACCGGTGGTCGTTCTCCTCCCTTGGAACCGATTCTTTCTTTGCTTTGTCGTCTTCACATATGGTCGTTGTTGAATCTCCTCTTTTAAAATCTCCTCTCGACTCGCTTCTTCTATTTTCATGGCCATGATTACCACCGGAGTGGTTACCATTTTTGTCCGTCTTTTCTTTCTCCATTTGGTTATTGTTGTTTTGTTGATCGCTTTATCTAAATTATGATCCTCGATTGTGGTACCTCGGTTGGCCGTACTCGTTATCTCGCTCTAACAATTGAGCCCATTAACAACATCTGAATAGAGAGAAAATTTATGAGAGATGAGATCTTGGCGTATGCCGGGTTTGAACCCTCTCAAAACATCCGCGTCAAAGCGTTCCTCATTCTCCACCAAATGAGGTGCAAACACTGGATAACTCTGCAAACTTTGCCTCGTCTTTGAGACACCGTCATGTTGTTCTCGCTCGATCTAATAAACTCCACTTCCTTCATATGACGTAACACTTTCGTGAAAGTATTTGTCATTAAATAGTTTCTAAAATGTCTTCCAAGACATCTTTGAGGCGTATTTGGATGGGTGCGCTTCACGGACTCCCACCGGTGAATATCCGCTTCGCCACGGAACATAAAGGTGGCGAATGGATCCTTCTGTTCCTCTGTGCATCCCAAGACATCGAATATCTTGGTAATTTGCTTGACCCATGTTTCTGCCATGATCGGATCTGGCTTTTCCTTAAATTCTGGTGGTCCCAACTCTTTGAACTGTTTGGCTGTGACAACCCGTGAATTTCTATCATTTCCTCCTGTATTTTGTACACGAGTCTCCCTCGTCGATTTTGCATGAATTGCAAAAAGCTTCTAAACATCCCCTCGTTCATCATCCGCTTTCGGTGGTGTTGTTCGCGGGAGGAACATTGCCGACTGTTGTTGCGTTCTCCTCGTTGGTGAGTACAGGCATCTCCACGGTCTCATTTCCACTGTTAATATTCTCAGTCGACATTCTCAAATACTGTCATAAAATAATTGTTAATTAAGGAAATCAATATATCACATAATATCCCTATATCTTGACCAACTAACAAATAAGCTTAGGTAGGACACCTTTAGCGAAGGATTTACTCGTCCTCCCTCCTAGTTTTATTCTCCGATCTCCGCCAGGAGATCATATCCCTAAGCTACGATACCAACCGTGGCGCCCCCAAAATAGGTATACATCACCCATTACGAGTTGTCAATACATGATACGTAAACAACTACAACTTTATTATTCAAAAGTAAAACTGTGAGTTTGAATACAAATATTATCTTCTAGACAATATCTATACTCAAATAAATCCTCATCACATTTATTGATACATTATTTTACAAAAATGGTGAGGACTACTAAACAACTCTCTCTAGAACCTTCATTCCATACAGGCAATTGCACTCTCTATATTCTCGCCTCCTAAGAAGAAAAATGGAACAAAAAGGAAAAGGGTGAGCTCAACTAGCACAGTAAAGAATATTATGACTAAGATAATATACACCAAATTATCGTTAGTCTTCAACAGAGAAAAATTCGAGAGAATACATTAAACAACAAGTTTTAGATCAATATTTGCGTGGAAAATATTAATTCATGAAAAGTTACGTAGAGGGTGAAATCTATTAATATCTATGAATTTAACGGTCCATCATCATTATTTTATCCTGTAACATCAATCAATATTCATCTTGAATCAAATATTCATCTTTGCACTCTGTGCCAAAGATATTCATCGATTGGTCATGTTCATCTAAACACTGTTCATCTTTGCACTACTGAGCCAAAGATATTCATCAAGAAATCATTCATCTTTGCACTACTGGCCAAAGATATTCGATAATAATATCATCATTTAGGACTGAGGATGATGAAAAATATTTCAAAGAAAACGAATCTAGTGAAACAAAAGAATAAATATTAAGGATTCGTATTTCAGCTATTTCATGTCCAAAAATATCTCATAAATAATCATAGTGGTGTAAAATTCAAGAATGATCAAAACATGGATACATTGCAGGCCACAAATCGATCCATACATGCATGGCCACAACTTGTTTGGTTATGTTAGCGGCGAGTTCGCACGTCCTCCCTCTTTTCTGCCACCCAGTCCTTCCTTCACTCCTTCTACTGCCTCCTCTACTCCCTCTCCTACTACCAATCCAATGACACAAACACGGGATGCACAAGACAAACTTCTCATGAGCCTACTTATCTCTCTCTTAGTGAAGATGTGATACCCCTTGCCATTGGTCTCACATCATCTGCGATATTTGGTATACCCTCTCTGCAGCGTTCTTTAGCCCTTCCAACACACCGTATGCTTCGCCTTTCCATGGGCGCATTCTCCCCAAAAACATGATGAAACTCTAATCGCTTATCTTCATCGTCTAAAATGAATATCCGATGAATTATCGCCTCATCGCGACCCATCTCCAATCTGATTTCACGGTCGCCGGTTTTAAAGGGTCTTTGTCTTTGAATTTGCTTCTCTCAAATCCTCTCTCTCCATGCTTGATACTCCTCTGTCTTTTTCTGCATTACTCAGCAAATGTCTCAGCCACGAGTTTATCACCTAACCAAATATTTTGGTTGACTCTCCTTCTACTCCATCAGCCAATAATGTTCAACGTTTCACCAACAATGCTCCATGCTTCAAATTCAGTATTCCTCACGTTTTAATCATCCACGCTGTGTATTTTGCGGTGGTTCCAATCATGACTCGTACAGATGTTATTTTCGTCCTAGCTCAATCCTCAACGTCTGCTGGTCTCCTTGGTCCGACTCCTGCTACCCTGTCTCCGGATGCTAATTTTATTGCCCCTACACCAGTCACTACATCCAATATGTCTCCACCCTCCCTCTCTTCTCTACATTGGTACCCTGATACAGGTGCTAATTATCATGTTACCCCAGACTTAGTGGGTCTCAGTCATGTTGATGAGTACAATGGTTTGGATCATCTTCAAGTTTCAAATGGTAATATTGCTCCTATCAATCATCTCACAGACTACATTCAATTCCAAAATAAAAATTTTCATCTTTCTCAAATTTTACATGTTCCATCGACTTCCAAAAAATTGTTATATGTAAATAAATTTTGTCGAGATAATAATGTTTATTTTGAATTTCACCCATCTTGTTTTTCATGTCAAGGATCCCATCTCATGAGAAAACACTTCTCGTGCCCAACTAAGGATGGACTTTATACTCTCCAAATTCCACGCTCCTTGATGCTCTTTTTCGCTTCCCGGTCTCTCATTTCGATTGACATAAGCGTGCAGGTCATCCTCATGCACGTGTTCTTCTTCATCATATCTGTCAAACATAGCCTAGGAATCTCCTCTAATAAAGGTTCTTCATCCTGTATGGCATGTCATATGGGCAAGGCCTATAGATTTCCTCTAGATAGTAGTTCTTTTTCTGCAAAACATGTTCTAGAATTAATAGTGTGTGATGTTTGGGGTCCTAGTCCCTTCACTTCCTTGCATGGAAATAAATATTATGTTCTCTTTGTTGATGCCTATACTAAATTTTCTTGGATTTATTTTATTAAGTTGCGCAGTGAGGTTTCCTCTAAATTTTTGCAATTTCAATCCATGGTGGAACGTCTCTTTAACTCCAAAATAAAATATTTTCAAACTGATGGTGCTAAGGATTTTTTACCACATAAATCTCATTTTTCTCATAATGGCATCATTCATCGTATTTCTTGTCCACATACTTCAATTCAAAATGGCCTTGTTGAGAGATGTCACCGACATGTGGTTGAAACTGGCTTAACTTTATTGGCTCAGGCTTCAGTTCCAGGGATTTTTTGGGACTATGCCTTTGAATGTGAAACTTATCTTATAAATCGAATGTCGTCTCCATATAATAATAATCTTTCTCCGTTCCACAAATTATTTTCTAAACCACCAAACTATAATTTTCTAAAAAAATTTGGGTGCTTATGTTTCCCTCTCCTAAGGCCATATAATCCAAACAAATTAGAATATCGTTCTCTTCCATGCATCTTTTTGGGTTACAGTACTACTCACTTAGGATATTACTGCTTTGAACCAAAATCACAAAAACTTTATCAAGTTCGGTATGTCAAATTTGACAAGAGTCAATTTCTATTTTCTCACTCATCCAATTCGACTCCATCATCTTTGTCTCCTCCTACTACCATGCCACCAGTGGTTCCTAGTAATCCTTGGGTACTCATCCCAACTATATCAGATTCTACTTTTGTACAATCTCACTAGTCTAACTCCCAATCCAACCAATCCCAACCCCCATCCAGCTAGCCTGTTGATCCCCTGTCTGCATTTCATGACCTTTCCACAAGTAATTTTTCTTCTTCTTCGCACACATGTACAGCAACATCCAGTTGTATCTCCTGTTCGGACTGCACACTTAAGCGACATCTATGCTCGTATTATCCCTCTCTTGGCTGACCCATCTTCCCATTCTGGTCATTCCAACTCTGTACCCATCCGATGTGTGTCAACCTCATCTCTGCCATCTTCACCACCACTATCTTCCTTAGCCAATACTCCACTGCAGGTCCCTCTAGGTGATGATTTCGCACTGCCTATCTCTTCTTCCTCCTCACATTCTCCCTCACTTACTTATATTCCTACCACTCTACCGCCTGTCCAATCACAATCTTCACACCGACTACGTCCCATGGTTCTCCGTAATCATACACAAGCCAATAATATCTCCATTTTCACCATCGAGCCAACATCATTCCAAGTAGCAAATAGGAGTCCTGTTTGGCGTCAAGCAATGCTAGATGAACTAACTACTTTATACAAAAATCTCACATGGACATTGGCTCCCAAATCTCCTCACATGAACATTGTAAGAAACAAGTGGGTCTTTCGCATCAAGACTCATGCTGATGGTTCTCTTACCCGATACAAGGCACGCCTCGTTGCCAAAGGATATCACCAGCAACCTGGATTAGACTATTCCGAAACCTTCAGTTCGGTTATTAAACCGACGACCATTCGGTTAATTCTCTCCTTGGCAATCACCAAAAATTGGCCCATTCGACAACTCGATGTTAACAATGTTTTCCTCAATGGTTTTTTAACAGAACCCGTCTATATGCAGCAACCGCAAGGATTTATTGATGCCAAACATCCGGATTATGTATGCAAATTGCAGCGATCACTATATGGGTTAAAACAGGCACCCATGGCCTAGTTTTCACGTCTCTCAACTTTTCTCCTAGCTCATAATTTTATACAGTTCCGAAATGACACCTCCTTGTTAATCTATAATGATTCTAACATTTACTTATTTGTTCTTGTATATGTTGACGATATTTTAATTACAGGTAATTCAAGACAATCCCTTTCTAATCTGATTATTAATCTTGGTGTTGAGTTCTCTCTCAAAGACTTAGGACCCTTACACTATTTTTTATGGGTCGAGGTTATCTAATCGCTATTTGGTCTTCTCCTTTCTCAGCAAAAATATACCAAAAATATTTTGCATCGTGCCGCTATGTCCACCTGTTAACCACAATCTACTCCGATTTCTTCATTCACTACAAGAAATCACACATTTTATGACGAAATTTTTTGCCACGCACAAAATTTTATCACAATTTGTTAATTAATAATTACGAAATTCATAATCATCACTAAAATGTTTGCTTTTGTGACAACTTTTACTTTTGTTACTATTAATCATTTATATCGTCACTAATTTACACATTTGATGACGATTAACAAAATTTTGTCACAAGTTATTTTGGAGGTAGAATTTCGTACCAAAATTTTGTAGGAAAACCTTTTAGTGACATTTTGTAATAATTGATGTAAGACCCCAACTTATTATAAATAAAATCGAATTTTCTCTAATTATATTTGTGAATAATAAGGTATTAATTTGATATAATTCTCTGGTTATAGGTGAAATGTGCAAATTTTGCAAAATATGCAAGTGGTTATAAAATAATCATTGTTGTCGGGGAATATTCGTTTGGTCGTGGAATATTCTTGTTGTCGGGGAATATTAAATGCGGCCAGTAATGATCATTTATGGGCCCCATAATGTAATAACTATCGGATGAAGAAAATGACAAGTTTGAGTTTTTATAAATAACTACAGGCGTAGTTATTCACAAATTAACACCTTTGTTGGAATACCCGGTGGTTAAAATACGATGTCTGGTGGATGCACATTATTGATGAATTATTGATCCTTACGTAAGAAGGCCTTTACTCAATAATTATTACGATGAATTCTTGTTCAATATTTTATTTTATTGATTCAATAATTCTTTGCGTTGATATTTTATATTATTGTTGTTTTGATAATTGTCTTCTTAGCGAAGATTTCCATTATCGGATCAATAATTCATATTATTTGAATAATATTATTAGATAGCATTATTGGCAATGTCTAGAAAGTTACATTAAGGAGAGGTTTGGTCACCTAATTGCGCTTCAATAATAAGGAGAAATTCTTATTGGAAAGCCCTCTCTTTCCTAGGAACTTTGATTGTCATAAATGTGATTATGTAATATTATTTGTGAATAATTAATTATTGATTCATATAATAAGGAAATATTTATTTTATGTGGATATAAATGTTGGATATATTTATTGTGGTTAAAAATGAAGGAGTTAATGTTGAGGTGTTTTATCAGTATTTTTGTCGGAATGAAGGTATTAAAAATTAAACCAATATTTTGAGATATATTGTGTGAGTTATAATTTTTAATCCGACCGTTGGATCGTTGTAATTTTTGGATATGTTATACATATATAAGTTGAGTATATGTCCACAAATTTTGAACCGTTAAAAATGAACGTATGATTTGTTATGAATTTTAAGAGTTGTTGATTCGTAAATTAGGTTTATAAATGATTTTGGTGGAAAATTCTAGAATTGAGTGGGCCCCACTTGTGGTTGGTGAAGAAATGTGCTGAATTTATTTCAAATGTGGTGGGTGGGAATAGTAGCAGGTAAAGCCATCAGGTTGCAGGTCAAGTCTGCTAATATTTTCCTATAAATAGAGGACTAAGTTAGAATTGAAAATCATACCAAAAACAATTTTTCTCTCTTTCTCTCTCTAGATTATTGAGTGTATTTTGTGAGTATTTAGATACTTTGTGAGTTTCTATTCATCGATTGCAAGTTTCCTTGACCTTTATCTCGATATTCCGATCGGAAATCTTGATATTTTGAGGTAAGTGATGTTATTTTCTTCATATATGATATTATTTCTTCAATATCATTATCTTCAAGTATTGATACGAATTTTTATCAAATTTGGAACTTTTTGTGTGGGGTTACTATTCACGTATACGACATTATTCATTCAATAAAAAATGAAATTTTCTTCTTTTGTCCAAGATGTCTATTATGGTTACTATCTTTAATTGTATCCATGTTTTTGATCTTTATTTTTGAATTACGCTTCAAAATTGGTATTTATGAAGTATTATTGATCTTAGATAAAGCATTATACTGAATCCCTACTATTTGTCCTTCCGTTTCCTTTGGATTCGTTTTCTTTAAAATATTTTTCATCATCCTCGGTCCTAAATGATGATATTACAAAATATCTTCTGTAGTCAAAAGATAAATGATTAAGCGATGAATATCTTTGGCCGTAGTGCAAAGATGAGCAGTGTTGAGATGAACATGACCAATTGGTGATACAAATGAATATCTTTGGCTGTAGGTAAAAGATGAATATTTGATTAAAGATGTATATTGATTGTTGTTACATGGATAAAATATTGATGATGGACTTTTAAATCTTAGAAGATAGTAGAACTCATTCTCTACTTGACTCTTACAATGGATTGTTGTTTCATTGCGATTGTTGATCTAAAACTTGTTGGCTATTATATTTTATCAGATTTTTCCTGTTGAAGACTAACGATAATTTGTTGTATATTATCTTAGTCATAATATTCTTTTCTTGGGCTAGTTGAGCTCACCTTTTTCCTTTTGTTCCATTTTTCTCAAGAGGTGAGAACATAGCGAGGAACTAGTCGGAGTGCGGAGTGATGGTTCTAGAAAGATGTTTTAGCAGATCCTCACTATTTACGTAAAATAGTGTTTGAATAATTGTAATGAGGACTTATTTGAGTGTGGATATTGTCTAGAAGACAATATTTATATTTAAACTCACGAGTATGTGTTATGTAAGTATTTTACGACAATTGTATTATTGAAGTTGTAGTTTGCTTTACGTACCATGTATTTGGCGACTCTAGAATGGGTGTTGTATACCTATTTTGGGGGCGTCACAATTGATGACAATATTTATTGTCACAAAATATTTCTTTCAATGACAACATAATAGTTTGTCATTAATTATTTGTAAAATTTAGTGACAATATGATTTCGCACTAATGTTCACATTTAGTGACGCCAAATACAAATTCATCACAATTTTATTTAGAGGCAAAATTTTGGAGGAAATTTTTAATGACAAAAAATAATAATTTATGACAATTTATATTGTCATAAATACCAATTTTATACTCTTGAGATAATAGATAAGGCCACTAATTAGATGCGTGGATAAGTGACAAAAATCGTTCGTCATAAATTCTTATATTTAGTGACAAAGTACGTAATATCGTCACAATTTTATTTGGAGGCAAAATTTTTCTATAAAAATTTGGAGGGAAATTTTTTAAAGATGAAAAAATATTAATTTATGACAATTTGAATTGTCATAAATACCAATTTTATATGACGAGATAATAGTGCGTCACTAATTAGCTGCGTGGATAAGTGATAAAAATGGTTCATCACAAAGTGTTATATTTAGTGACAAAGTATGTAATATCGTCACAATTTGATTTGGAGGCAAAAAAAATTTAAGAACTTTTGGAGGTAAATTTTGTAAAGAAGAAAAATTAATAATTTATGACCATTTTTATTGTCATAAATACCAATTTTATATGACGAGATACTAGTTCGTCACAAATTAGATGAGTGGATAAGTGACAACACTGGTTCGTCATAAATTCTTATATTTAGTGACAAAGTATGCAATATCGTCACATTTTTATATGGAGACAAAATTTTCTTGTATCTAAGCGATGTCACCGGTCTTCCTTTCATCATTGACAGCCTCCATTTAGTCAAGAACCTCCATTATCAATTTTCAATAATCTCAATTTGATGGCAAAAATTATTTGACATTTTAGGTATGTTTCTAGATTTTGATTTGAATTGATTAGTAGTTGTTCTAATTGAACAACTATGATTTTGAAATGATTTCATGTCATTTTTGTTGTAATGGTTGCTATTGTTGTTGATGATCTTGTACACTTTTTATAATCTAAATCACTATTTGGTTTAAATTTTTGACGAAACAACTTCTTAGCTTTGATTAGTAATTGTAGTACTAAATCGACATCATAGAATGGTTATGCTTTCTAGCTTAAAAATAAAATGAGAGCAGTGATTTTGCTTATCGGAGACTTAAATTCATAAAATTTTGCCTTTAGTTAGTTATATCGTATATAGTGTTGACAAAAGACAATGTAATAGTCCAAATTTTCAATATATATTAAAATATGATTTTAGTAAAAAATATATATATACTGTATTGAATATGTGATACATAATAAGTGACTATGTGTGGTATAATGCGTATGTGTGATAAATAAATGAATATATTTTTATTGCATGATTTGTTACGGACTAAATCTTTCGCAAAAGAGATGATCAATTAAGAATAATTTTTAATATTAAATTCAAATGTTAAATTTTCAAAAATTTTTATTTAAGAAAGGGGTATTAAAATAATTTTAATATAGAAGTATTTTAATACAAAGTATTAATATGGGAAATATAATTTTCATACAAAGCTGTGAGTAATACCTTTTTTTTTGTGAATATTATGTAAAATAAGCATAATATAATAAACAATATATTATATTTTAATATTGTATATATGAAAGATAATAATTCATATAATGTGACATAAGTTGTTAAGTTAAAATAGAACTAACCATGAAAGCTAATTGGAAAATTATTTAGAAATAAATAAAAAAAAATTTAAAGATTAGGAAAGGAATTAAATTAAAATCAAATGAAGCACTAGTTTTTTAGTGACGACCAAACATGGCCTAACCGTACATTATTGTTATAATTATTATTATAATTATTGATATTATTATTGTTGTTATTATTACTATTATCATTATTGTTATTATTATTGTTGTTATTATTGTTATTATTATTATTATTATTATTATTATTATTATTATTATTATTATTATTATTGTTGTTGTTGTTGTTGTTGTTGTTATTATTATTGTTGTTATTATTATTACTATTATAATAATAATAATAATTATTATTATTATTATTATTATTATTTTTTTTTTATTTTTATTATAATTATAATAATAATAATTTTTGTTATTATTTTTGTTATTATTATTTTTATTATTTTTATTATTGTTGTTATTATTGTTGTTATTATTATTACTATTATGATAATTATTATTATAATTATTACTATTATTATAATAATAATTATTATTACTATTATATTTATAATAATAATAATAATTTTTATTATTATTAATATTATTATTATTATTATTATTCTTATTATTTGTATTTATAATTATAATAATAATTTTGATATTATTATTATTATTATTATTATTATTATTATTATTATTTTTATTATTGTTGTTATTATTATTACTATTACCATAATTTTTTATTATAATTATCATTATTATAATTATAATTATTATATTTATTATTATTATTATTACCATTACTATTATTATAATTATTATTATAATTACTATTATTACTATTACTATTACTTATTATTATTATTATTATTATAATTATCATTATTATAATTATTATTATAAAAATTATTATTATTATTATAACTATTACAATTATTATAATTATTAAAATTATAATTATTACTATTATTATTATTATTATTTCTATAATAATTATTATTATATTTAGTACAATTATAATTAAGTAACGTAAATTGAGCTAAAAAGTTCGAACTTCGAATTGAAAAATCTGAGCGAGAATCGGATTCGTTAATAATATGAGTATAATTTGAGCATTAAAAATAGTTCGGATAAAAATATTAGTAGAATCGAAAGCAAGGTTATCTGCGACTCGTTTAAGATTCAAACTACTCAATTCTTGATTGTGATTCGATCACAAATCACGCCCCAAAATTAGGTATACATCACATCCGTGATCATGGTACAAAATTCAAATACAACTTACTAATACAACGATTATTATCTAATACGACAAAACATAACTTGTGAGTTTGAATACAATTATTGTCTCTTAGAGATATAAACTCAAAAGGAGTCCTCATTACAATTATTATCACACTACTATTTCACGAGAATAGTGAGGACTACTAATCTTATCCTACGGACCATCACTCAGTTCCTGAGCTAGTCCCTACTATATTCTCATTTCAAGAAGAAACGGTGAAAGAAAGGGTGAGCTCAACTAGCCTAGTAAGAAATATTATGACTAAGATAATGCGAATAAATTATCATTAGCCTCCAACGATGTTAAAGCGATAAAATACAATAGACATCAAGTTTAGCTGCGGTGAACAAGCGATCCATTAAAAGAGTCAAGTAGAGAATAGAATCTACTATCTTTTATGATTTAAAAGTTTTCATCACTTTTATCATTTGAGACTCGACAATAAATAATCCACATCATTAAATCATCCCCGCACTCTGGGCCGAGGATATTCTTTAGTATCACGACCACGAATTATCCATGCACTATGGGCCAAAGATAATCGTGTTTTCATCAACTGGTCTGATCATGCCATAAAATAATTCATCTTTGCTCCTTGGCCGAAGAGAATCCATAGCCATAATCATACCAAAAACTGTCCATCAATGCACTACGGGCCAATGAGGACTTTTAATTTTTACATTATTTATAACATTACGGTCATGATTATTATTAAGAATAATCCACGGTCATAATCATACCAAGTCCATCTATGCACTACAGGCCACAGATGACTTTCAACATAACATAAACATGAGGATGATGACAATGATATAAGAATTCAATTAAACAAGTTCAAGAATTAATTTGTCCAGGAACCAATAACGTCCAAATTGTCAACATGATATTTCTTTGTAGAATAAAATTCAAGAATGCTCAGAAGAATATTTCCATGAAAAATACTGGATGAAGCGCAAATATCAAGGATATTCCACTAATTTCATGGAGTATAGAAGTCAAAATTTTAATCAATCGAGTATAATCTAGAATGGAATAACAAAAGATATCACCATGCATGCGGTGCCAGCATAAGCGGTTATTCCAATGAATAATAATAACGGAACCGGTCGTGCAAAAATTTGCAAGACATAATGATGTTCCAATGTAATAATAAATGCGAAATAATAAATGATGGAACCGGTCCTGCGTATATAGACAAACATGATATTAAAAGCGAGAATAATAATAAATAGGCGGAATAATAAAAAATGGAAACCAGTCCCACAGATATATATGCAGACGGGATATTTCGACAAAATAATAAAACGAGAAGAATAATAGAAGAATGTCACCAAGTATAGGGTATTAAAGCGTATACTGAGTTATTCAATAAGAACAATAAAAGAAATGGAATATGAAGTTCTCTTCTTGAATACAAAAGAATAATATCCCTTACCGTAAAATAATACTTGATATAAGAGTAGTGAAGTCTTTGGTAAAACTTTTCTTGAATCTCTCTAGTCTCTCTCTCTCTATAGTTTCTCTACAGAGTTCAAATTGAATTAAAAGAAAATAATGAAGGAATGAGCTTCTATTTATAGGAAAATGGAATGCATAGTAACTAACCCAGTAAAGCGGTCCAGATTGATTTACTTTAATCGACGGTTCATATTTAAAGAAAAATCTTTTAAATAAAATATAATATATTCTATTTATATAAAAAGATTTTTTATCTAAACTCTTATCACTAGCACTATGCAAACACTATGCATAATAAAATATAATATATTCTATTTATAGAATAACTTTAATAAAGTATTCTATTTTATATAAAAATATTTTACTATGCAAAATACTATGCATAATAGAATATAATATATTCTATTTATAGAATAACTTTAATAAAGTATTACATTTTATATAAAAAGATGTTTTATTTTATTACGTTAATAATACGTGAATAAAACAAAACTTCTAAATCAACAATAATTGAATCAAATAATAATGAGATATCTTAAAGAACTATTGTAGCAATAATTGAACAAAAGCGGTGACTTCTCACATAAATATCAATAATCAATACTAGTGTGCTCTTTTATGCAACAACGCAGTATTCTTGTACTTTTACTACAAAGTAGTTCAGCGGTATCAGCAGTAAAACTTCCGCCGTTATTTTTAATAAAAATATTTTTGTCGTTTTCTCGAATCAAACAATAATTCCGTTAATGGGGTCCACCAATGATTGTGCCGTTATGCGAATATTTCTGTTTAAAAGCGAATATTCCCCGACCAATCGAATATAATATGACAACTTGCATACTTTGCAAAATTTATAAATATTACCCACAACTATAACATTATCTCAAATTCACACCATAATATATAAAAAAATTATTTCGAGAAAATTAATTCTTTATTCATAAATCTGAGGGTTTCACAATCTCCCTCCTTATGGAATTTCGCCCTCGAAATTTACGTCTACGTACTGGTATCTTAGAAACGGTGAGGATACCTTGACTTCATTTCGATTCTAACTCTTGAGGTATAACCCTTGAGTGTTGGATCGATTCTTCTTATCAAGATTTTAACACGAGATCTCATACGTTAAATCATCCGCTATCTCGTCCGATTCTAAATTAATAATGTGGTTGGGTCATCCACATATTTACGTAACATCGATACGTTAAAAAAAGCGTTATGAACACGCATGACATACTTGGCGGTAAAAGCGAGTCTATAAGCCACGGTTCTACTCGATCGAGGATTTCAAATGGGCCGATTAAATCGAGGGTTGAGATTTCCTCTCTTCTTCGTCGATTCTTGCTTCTAGAATAACATCCTCTTGAACCTTCTTCTTCACATTCATCAGATTGGTGTATGTAGCTTGGCGTCTTTAACTTTATCGATTAAAGTCGATTTTACTCGTATATTAATTATCTTCACGTGGGTTCCTAGAGTCTTTAACTCTATCTTCATCATTTGCAAGTTATACTGAAATGAGTCTTTGTGTTAACAACATCGCACTTATAAGCGCATACGATCTTCTACTCAACACGTCATTACCACGTTATTTCTTCCACGATGATATTGAATAATACGATCGTAATCTTCAACTGACTCGAGTCAGCGTCTTTGGCGCATATTACGTTCGTTTTAGTTGAAGAAATATTTTGAGGGTTTAAGAAATGGGTTTTATCTTTGGTGTCGATACAAAATTCGATTTCACGCTCTGGGGTAGGCTAAGAAGTCTTGAGAATCGTCAAGAGATTTATTAATGATAGAAATATCATTCAAAGCTATTACTCTCATCCAAGACTTGGATAAGTCGTCACATTGATACCAAGCTGTGACTTACTATCCCTTAACCTAGATAGCACCTCACAATGATACCTATCAACTTGTCATCGTCATTCACGGCGTCGCCTCTCTAGAAAGTGCGGGCGGTGCATTCCATATGAGGAAGTCATCAACAAAAGGATCGGGGCTCTTTCTTATGGCTTGATATGACAATGATTGAATTTAGTGGTTTGGTTGCTTGAATTCGCATAATAGGTTGGTTAGGAATATGAAAGCTAACAACTTACGAAAAAAAACATGATGAGTAGTTAACAATCGTTTAAAAAAACCACATCAAAGGCAAGTATTTTCAAAGAGATAAGATCGATGAGTAGCGTGAAAGTGTTGATTTGAATCAAACAAGATTTATAAATAGTGGAGGTAACGAAGGTTTCTCCCAATGGATTTTCAATAGATAAATCAAAGTTTAACTTCTAGGAGTTAAATTTAAACATTGAACACAACTAGGTGAAATAAAAGAGTGAGTAGAGGCAATGTATCTAACACGGTATAGACTTCGTAAGAACTTATGATTAACTTACGTGATAATTTTATTCGGGTTCCTCGTCACGAAAAAAAAATGCTCTCTCTTAAACTCTGGCTTTGGCTTATGCAGGACATCCTTTGGCATCACTATCCCGGTTGGACTTGACTTCACCATACGACAAAATCGAGCTAGGTGACCTTCTCTTCCGCAATTAAAAACACGCTTTGGATTATTTGCGTCTGAGTTTAGACGGATGTGTCCCTCTTGTCGCATTTGAAACATCTGACCGATGGGCGTTCTTCTTCCTTTGAAGCGGGTCTTTGGTCTTGAAGCGTCTTCACGTCATTGTTGAACCTTCTCTTCTTAAAATGTCCATTCTTATTATCTTGGCCATGATTACCACGCAAAATGGTTACCATTCTTGGCATGATAATATCCCCCACGATGGTTATCGTTGTTAGATGGCCGTTGCCGCCGGTATGATTATTATCGTGTTGTTGGTCGTTTGCCTTTTGGTTGTCTTGACTCATTATCGCGCTCAATAACTAAGCCCTATTCACAACATCGAATATAAACAAAGTTTGTGAGAAATGAGGTATTGGCGTATATCGGGTTTCAAACCTCTTAAAAACATTAGCGTCATTCGCTCCTCATTATCGACCAAATGGGATGCAAGCGGGATAACTCGCAAACTTAGCCTCGTCTTTGTGACACGGTCGTATTGTTTTGCTCGATTGATGAATTTTACCTCCTTCGTGTCTCGAATACTTTCGGAAAGTACTTGTCGTTGAATAATTCCACCCCCAAAATTAGGTATACATCACCCATCTTGGGTGCTTGGATACATGGTACAAAATTCAAATACAACTTACTAATACAATACTTTATAGGTATACAATACGACAAAACATAAGTTGTGAGTTTGAATACAAATATTATCTCTAGAGATTATACAAACTCTCTCAAAAGTCCTCATTACAATTATTATCACACTATTTCACAAGAATAGTGAGGACTACTAATAATCTTATCCTACGGACCATCACTCAGTTCCCAGGCTAGTCCCATTACTATATTCTCATTTCACTGAGAGAACGGTGAAAGAAAGGGTGAGCTCAACTAGCCCGATGAAATATTATGACTAAGATAATGCGAGAATAAATTATCATTAGCCTCCAATGATGTTAAGCGATAAAATATAATAGACATCAAGTTTAGCTGCGGTGAAACAAGCAATCCATTAAAAAGTCAAGTAGAGAATAAAATCTACTATCTTTTATGATTTAAAAGTTTTTCATCACTTTTATCATTTGAGACTCGACAATAAATAATCCACATCATTAAATCATCCACCTTTTCTGGGCCGAGGATATTCTTTAGTATCACGACCACGAATTATCCATGCACTACTGGGGAAAGATAATCGTGTTTTCATCAGCAGTCTGATCATGCCATAAAACAATTCATCTTTGCTCCCTTGGTAGAAGAGAATCCATAGCCATAATCATACCAAAAGCTGTCCATCGATGCACTACGGGACGATGAGGACTTTTAATTTTCACATCATTTGTAACATTAACATTACGGTCATGATTATCTAGAATAATCCACTGGTCATAATCATACCAAGTCCATCATGCACTCTGAGGCCCTGAGATGACTTTCAACATAATATAAACATGAGGATGATGACAATGATATAAGAATTCAATTAAACAAGTTCAAAATTAATTTGTCCGAGGAACGATAACGTCCAAATTATCGACATGATCTTGCTTTGTAGAGTAAAATTCAAGAATGCTCGGAAGAATATTTCCATGAAAAATCTTTGGATGAAGCGCAAATATCGAGGATATTCCACTAATTTCATGGAGTATAGAAGTCAAAATTTTAATGTTGAGTATAATAAAGAATGGAATAACAAAAGATATCACCATGCATGCGGTACTTGCCGCATAGAGCGGTTATTCAACGAGAATAATAATAACGGAACGGTCGGTGAAATTCACCTGCAAGCGGGATGTTCAACGAGAATAATAAATGCGGAATAATAAATGATGGAACCGGTCGGGCGTATAGCGCGAGACGAGGATATTAACCCGGCGAGAATAATAAAAAGCGGAATAATAAAAAAAATGGAACCCGGTCGTATATATATAGCACAGACGAGGATATTAAGACGAGAATAATAAAAGGCGAGAATAATAGAAGAATGTCACCAAGTATAGGGTAGCAGCGTATCTGAGTTATTCAACGAGAACAATAAAGAAATGGAATAACGAAGTTCTCTTCTTGAATACAAAGAATAATATCCCCTACTAGTAAAATAATACTTGATATAAGAGTAGTGAAGTAGCGAGAAAACTTTTCTTTATCTCTCTATAGTCTCTCTCTATAGTTTTCTCTCTACAGAGTTCGGTGAATTAAGTAAGAAAATAATGAAGGAATGAGCTTATTTATAGGAAAATGGAATGCATAGTAACTAATCCATGAGCGGTCAGATTGATTTACTTTAATCGGCGGTCCATATTTAAAGAAAAATCTTTTAAATAAAATATAATATATTCTATTTATATAAAAAGATTTTTTACTATCAAAAACTACTTATCTTGGGCACTTATCAAACACTATGCATAATAAAATATAATATATTCTATTTATAGAATAACTTTAATAAAGTATATACATTTTATATAAAAAGATTTTTATATGCAAAATACTATATCGTAATAGAATATAATATATTACTATTTATAGAATAACTTTAATAAAGTATTACATTTTATATATAAAAGATGTTTCTATTTTATTACGTTAATAATCTGAATAAAACAAAACTTCTAAATCAACAATAATTGAATCAAATAATGTGAGATCTTATCGTGACTATTGTAGCAATAATTGAACAAAAAGCGGTGACTTCTCACATAAATATCAATAATCAATCTGGTGTACTCTTATGCGACAGCAGCGTATTCTTTGTACTTTTACTCAAGAGTAGTTCAAGCGGTATCAGCGGTAAAACTTTCATAGATTATTTTCAATAAAATATTTTTGTCGTTTTTTCTCGATCAAGCAATAATAATTCCGTTGTGGGGTCCCTGATGATTGTCTTAGTAAATACGAATATTTCTGTTTAAAAGCGAATATTCCCGACCAATCGAATATAATATGACAACTTGCATACTTTGCAAAATTTATAAATATTACCCACAACTATAACATTATCTCAAATTCACACCATAATATAAAAAAAATTATTTGAGAAAATTAATTCTTTATTCATAAAATCTGGGGTTTCTGATCTCCCCTCTTATGGAATTTAGCCCTCGAAATTTACGTGCGATACTGGTATCTTAGAAACGGTGAGGATACCTTGACTTCATTTGATTCTAACTCTTGAGGTATAACCCTTGAGTGTTGGATCGATTCTTCTTTATCGAAGATTTTAACGTACGAGATCTCATCGTTAAATCATCCATTATCTCGTCAGATTCTAAATTAATAATGTGGTTGGGTCATCCACATATTTACGTAACATTGATCGTTAAAAAGCGTTATGAACCTGCATGACATACTTGGCGGTAAAAGCGAGTCTATAAGCCAGTTTCTACTTCGATCGAGGATTTCAAATGGGCGATTAAATCGAGGGTTGAGATTTCCTCTCTTGATGACTCTTGCTTCTAGAATAGCGCCCTCTTGAACCTTCTTCTTCACATTCGCCATTCGGGTATGTAGCTTGGCGTCTTTAACTTTATCGATTAAAGTCGATTTTTTTCGTATATTCGTTATCTTCACGTGGGTCCTAGAGTCTTTAACTCTATCTTCATCATTTGCAAGTTATCTGAAATGAGTCTTTGTGTTAACAACATCGCACTTATAATAGCATCGATCTTCTACTCAACACGTCGGCTACCACGTTCGCTCTTCCACGATGATATTGAATAAATACGATCGTAATCTTCAATGAGCTCGAGTCAGCGTCTTTGGCGCGTATTACGTTCGTTTTAGTTGAAGAAAATATTTGAGGTTTAAGAAATGGGTTTTATCTTTGGTGTCGATACAAAATTCGATTTCACGCTCTGGGGTAGGCTAAGAAGTCTTGAGGAAATCGTCGAGAGATTTATTAATGATAGAAATATCATTCAAAGCTATTACTCTCATCGAAGACTTGGATAGTCGTCACATTGATACCAAGCTGTGACTTACATCCCTTAACCTAGATAGCACCTCACAATGATACCTATCAACTTGTCATCGTCATTCGGCGGCGTCGCTCTGAGAGAAAATGCGGCGGTGCATTCCACGAGGAAGTCATCAACAAAAGGATCGGGGCTCTTTCTTTTAAGCGATATGATGATGATTGAATTTAGTGGTTTGGTTGCTTGAATTAGCATAATAGGTTGGTTAGGAATATGAAAAAGCTAACAACCTTACGAAAAACATGATGAGTAGTTAACCGATCGTTTCAAAAAAAAACCACATCACAAAGGCAAGTATTTTCAAAGAGATAAGATCGGCGAAGTAGCGTGAAAGTGTCGATTTGAATCAAACAAGATTTATAAGCGAGTGGAGGTAAGCGAAGGTTTCTCCCGATGGAGTTTCAATAGATAAATCAAAGTTTAACTTCTCTAGGAGTTAAGTACAAACATTGAACACAACTAGGTGAAATAAAAGAGTGAGTAGAGCAGGTATCTAACACGGTATAGACTTACGTAAAGCTTATGATTAACTTTACGTGATAATTTTATTCGGGTTCCTCGTCACGAGAAAAAAAAATGCTCTCTCTCTTAAACTCTAGGCTTTGGCTTATGCAGGACATCCTTTGGCATCACTATCCGGTTGGACTTGACTTCACCATACGAAAAATCGAGCTAGGTGACCTTCTCTTTACATAATTAAAACACGCTTTGGATTATTTGCGTGCGGTTTGGACGGATGTGTCCCTCTTGTCGCATTTGAAACATCTGATAGATGGGCGTTCTTCTTCCTTTGAAAAGCGGGTCTTTGGTGTAGGCGTCTTCACGTCATTGTTGAACCTTCTCTTCTTAAAATGTCCATTCTTATTATCTTGGCCATGATTACAAAAGAAATGGTTACCATTCTTGGCATGATAATATCCCCCGATAGTTATCGTTGTTACGATGGTTTTGCCGGTATGATGATTATTATCGTGTTGTTGGGTCGTTGCCTTTTGGTTGTCTTGACTCATTATCGGCGCTCAATAAGCTGAGCCCTATTCACAACATCGAATATAAACAAAGTTTGTGAGAAATGAGGTATTGGCGTATATCGGGTTTCAAACCTCTTAAAAACATTCGCGTCATTAAGCTCCTCATTATCGACCAAATGGGATGCAAAGCGGGATAACTCATAAACTTAGCCTCGTCTTTGCGACACGGTCATATTGTTTTGCTCTCGACTTGATGAATTCTACCTCCTTCGTGTGGCGAATACTTTCGGGGAAAGTACTTGTCGTTGAATAATTCTTGGAACTTCTCCCAAGACATCTTGAGTCGTCGAAATTTGAGTACGTTTCTGATTCCCCTGATGATCTCCTTCTTCGCCGCAACATAAAGGTGGCGAATGGAACCTTTTGCTCCTCTGAGCATTCAAGACATCAAATATCTTGGTAATCTGCTTTATCCATGTCTCGCCTTAAGTGGTTACGGCTTTCCCAAAAACTCCGGTGGTCGGCTCCTTGAAGCTTAGCGGTGACCAGCCGTGAGTTACCATTGTTTCCACTGCATTATGGACGGGGCTGCCTTCGCTTTGGTTGTTGCATGAATTGCTCCTTAAAGCGCTTAGCGGTGGCCGTCAGAAGTTATCGGTATTTCTACTGCATTTTGGACGGGGGCGCCTTCGCTTTGTTGTTGCATGAATTGCATAAAGCCTCGACCATCCATCATTCACCATTTCGCCGGTGTTATTGTTTTCATGAGGAGTATTGTCCTCTGGTTGCACATTATCACGATTATTGATGCTGTGGAGACTCAGCGGTCTCTCTGTGCTCCATTGATAATCTCAACATTCTCGGATGCCATTTTCAACAACTTGCCACAAAACAAGGGTTAATTAACATATCACATATTATCCTATACTTTGTGAGCCAATTAAATACCAAATAAACTTAGGTAGGTCATCTTAGCGAAGAATTCCCGTCTCTCCCCCTCTAGTTCTTATCTCACATCTTAGCGGGGATCATATCCTAAGCTTTGATACCTGTTGTGGCGCCCCCAAAATTAGGTATACATCACCCATCTTGGGTGCGCCGGATACATAGTACACAAAATTCAAATACAACTTACTAAATACATTTATAGGTGTACAATACGACAAAACATAAAGCTGTGAGTTTGAATACAAATATTATCTACTAGAGATTATACAAACTCAAAAGGAGTCCTCATTACAATTATTATCACACTATTTCACAGAATAGTGAGGACTACTAATCTTATCCTACGGACCATCACTCAGTTCCCAGGCTCGTCCCGGCTATATTCTCATTTCACTGAAGAGAAACGGTGAAAGAAAGGGTGAGCTCAACTAGCCCGATGAAATATTATGACTAAGATAATGCGAGAATAAATTATCATTAGCCTCCAACAATGTTAAGCGATAAAATACAATAGACATCAAGTTTAGCTGTGGTGAACAAGCGATCCATTAAAAAGTCAAGTAGAGAATAAAATCTACTATCTTTTATGATTTAAAAAGTTTTTCATCACTTTTATCATTTGAGACTCGGCTCAATAAATAATCCACATCATTAAATCATCACACTTTCTACGGCCGAGGATATTCTTTAGTATCACGACCACGAATTATCCATGCACTACGGGCCAAAGATAATCGTGTTTTCATCAAGCGGTCTGATCATGCCATAAAATAATTCATCTTTTTGCCCTTGGTAGAAGAGAATCCATAGCCATAATCATACCAAAAAAGCTGTCCATCGATGCACTACGGGCCGATGAGGACTTTTAATTTTCACATCATTTGTAACATTACGGTCATGATTATCTTAGAATAATCCACAGTCATAATCATACCAAGTCCATCATGCTTATACTGAGGCCCACGAGATGACTTTCAACATAATATAAACATGAGGATGATGACAATGATATAAAAATTCAATTAAACAAGTTCAAGAATTAATTTGTCCGAGGAACCGATAACGTCAAATTGTCGACATGATCTTGCTTTGTAGAGTAAAATTCAAGAATGCTCGGAAGAATATTTCCATGAAAAATCTTTGGATGAAGCGCAAATATCGAGGATATTCCACTAATTTCATGGAGTATAGAAGTCAAAATTTTAATCAAGTGAGTATAATAAAGAATGGAATAACAAAAAGATATCACCATGCATGCGGTGCCGCATAGGCGGTTATTCAACGAAGAATAATAATAACGGAACCGGTCGGTGAAATTCACAAGCGAGGATGTTCAATAAAGAATAATAAATGCGGAATAATAAATGATGGAACCGGTCGGCGTATATACGAGACGAGGATATTAAAACGAGAATAATAAAGGCGGAATAATAAAAAATGGAACCCGAATAGGCGTATATACAGACAGACAGAGGATATTAAAGCGAGAATAATAAAAGGCGAGAATAATAGAAGAATGTCACCAGTATAGGGTATGGCAGTATATCTGAGTTATTCAATGAGAACAATAAAGAAATGGAATAATGAAGTTC
This sequence comes from Panax ginseng, assembly GCA_020205605.1. NCBI lineage: Eukaryota > Viridiplantae > Streptophyta > Magnoliopsida > Apiales > Araliaceae > Panax > Panax ginseng. The sequence goes on along the minus strand of CM035148.1, from coordinate 121,273,506 downwards.
TCTTCTTGAATAAAAGAATAATATCCTTACTAGTAAAATAATACTTGATATAAGAGTAGTAGTAGAAAGTAGCGAGAAAACTTTTTCTTTCTTCTCTCTATCTCTCTCTATAGTTTCTCTCTCTCTAGAGTTCGGTGAATTAAGTAAGAAAATAATGAAGGAATGAGCTTTATTTATAGGAAAATGGAATGCATAGTAACTAATCCATGAGCGGTCAGATTGATTTACTTTAATCGGCGGTCCATATTTAAAGAAAAATCTTTTAAATAAAATATAATATATTCTATTTATATAAAAGATTTTTTTTTACTTTTCTTATCTGATTTTCTTATCTGAACACTATGCATGCTATAAAACTATGCATAATAAAATATAATATATTCTATTTATAGAATAACTTTAATAAAGTATAATACATTTTATATAAAAAAGATTTTTACTATGCAAAATACTATGCATAATAGAATATAATATATATATTATTTATAGAATAACTTTAATAAAGTATTACATTTTATATAAAAAGATGTTTCTATTTTATTACGTTAATATCTGAATAAAACAAAACTTCTAAATCAACAATAATTGAATCAAATAATGTGAGATCTTGTCAAACAACTATTGTAGCAATAATTGAACAAAAAGCGGGTGACTTCTCACATAAATATCAATAATCAATACTGGTGTCTCTTATGCGACAGCGCGTATTCTTTGTACTTTTACTACAAGAGTAGTTCAGCGGTATCAAGCGGTAAAACTTCATAGTTATTTTCAATAAAATATTTTTGTCGTTTTCTCGATCAAACAATAATTCCGTTGTGGGGTCCACTGATGATTGTCTTGTCGTAAATACGAATATTTTTCATTTTAAAGCGAATATTCCCAGAGCCAATCGAATATAATATGACAACTTGCATACTTTGCAAAATTTATAAATATTTACAACTATAACATTATCTCAAATTCACACCATAATATAAAAAAAATTATTTGAGAAAATTAATTCTTTATTCATAAAATCTGGGGTTTCTGATCTCCCTCCTTATGGAATTTAGCCCTCGAAATTTACGTGCGTACTGGTATCTTAGAGCGGTGAGGATACCTTGACTTCATTTGATTCTAACTCTTGAGGTATAACCCTTGAGTGTTGGATCGATTCTTCTTATCAAGATTTTAACACGAGATCTCATCGTTAAATCATCCATTATCTCGTCAGATTCTAAATTAATAATGTGGTTGGGTCATCCACATATTTACGTAACATTGATCGTTAAAAAGCGTTATGAACACCATGACATACTTGGCGGTAAAAGCGAGTCTATAAGCCGCAGTTCTCCTTTCGATCGAGGATTTCAAATGGGCGATTAAATCGAGGGTTGAGATTTCCTCTCTTGATGACTCTTGCTTCTAGAATAGCGCCCTCTTGAACCTTCTTCTTCACATTCATCAGATTCGGGTATGTAGCTTGGCGTCTTTAACTTTATCGATTAAAGTCGATTTTACTTTCGTATATTCGTTATCTTCGCGTGGGTCCTAGAGTCTTTAACTCTATCTTCATCATTTGCAAGTTATCTGAAATGAGTCTTTGTGTTAACAACATCATCGCTTATAGCATATCGATCTTCTACTCAACACGTCGGCTACCACGTTCGCTCTTCCACGATGATATTGAATAATGCGATCGTAATCTTCAATAGCTCGAGTCAGCGTCTTTGGCGCGTATTACGTTCGTTTTAGTTGAAGAAATATTTTGAGGTTTAAGAAATGGGTTTTATCTTTGGTGTCGATACAAAATTCGATTTCACGCTCTGGGGTAGGCTAAGAAGTCTTGAGGAATCGTCGAGATTTATTAATGATAGAAATATCATTTCAATTATTACTCTCATCAAGACTTGGATAGTACGTCACATTGATACCAATTGTGACTTACATCCCTTAACCTAGATAGCACCTCACAATGATACCTATCAACTTGTCATCGTCATTCACGGCGTAAGCCTCTCTGAAAGTGCGGCCGGTGCATTCCACCTGGAAGTCATCAACAAAAGGATCGGGGCTCTTTACTTATGGACGATATGATGATGATTGAATTTAGTGGTTTGGTTGCTTGAATTAGCATAATAGGTTGGTTAGGAATATGAAAGCTAACAACCTTACGAAAAACATGATGAGTAGTTAACCGATCGTTTCAAAAAAAAACCACATCAAAAGGCAAGTATTTTCAAAGAGATAAGATCGGCGAAGTAGCGTGAAAGTGTCGATTTGAATCAAACAAGATTTATAAGCGTGTGAGGTGTGAAGGTTTCTCCCGATGGAGTTTCAATAGATAAATCAAAGTTTAACTTCTAGGAGTTAAGTACAAACATTGAACACAACTAGGTGAAATAAAAAGTGAGTAGAAGCAGGTATCTAACACGGTATAGACTTCGTAAGAGCTTATGATTAACTTACGTGATAATTTTATTCGGGTTCCTCGTCACGAAAAAAAAATGCTCTCTCTTAAACTAGGCTTTGGCTTATGCAGGACATCCTTTGGCATCACTATCCGGTTGGACTTGACTTCACCATCGACAAAATCGAGCTAGGTGACCTTCTCTTCCGCAATTAAAACACGCTTTGGATTGTTTGCGTATGCGGTTTGGACGGATGTGTCCCTCTTGTCGCATTTGAAACATCTGATAGATGGGCGTTCTTCTTCCTTTGAAAGCGGGTCTTTGGTGCTTAAGCGTCTTCACGTCATTGTTGAACCTTCTCTTCTTAAAATGTCCATTCTTATTATCTTGGCCATGATTACCACAGAAATGGTTACCATTCTTGGCATGATAATATCCCCCCGATAGTTATCGTTGTTACGATGGACCGTTTGCCCGGTATGATTATTATCGTGTTGTTGGTCGTTGCCTTTTGGTTGTCTTTGACTCATTATCGGCGCTCAATAAGCTGAGCCCTATTCACAACATCGAATATAAACAAAGTTTGTGAGAAATGAGGTATTGGCGTATATCGGGTTTCAAACCTCTTAAAAACATTAGCGTTTCGCTCCTCATTATCGACCAAATGGGATGCAAGCAAGGATAACTCATAAACTTAGCCTCGTCTTTGCGACACGGTCGTATTGTTTTTGCTCGACTTGATGAATTCTACCTCCTTCGTGTGTGAATACTTTCGGGAAAGTACTTGTCGTTGAATAATTCTTGGAACTTCTCCCAAGACATCTTGAGTCGCGTCGGTGGGTACGTTTCTGATTCCACCTGATGATCTCCTTCTTCCGCAACATAAAGGTGGCGAATGGAACCTTTTGCTCCTACGAGCATTCAAGACATCAAATATCTTGGTAATCTGCTTTATCCATGTCTCGCCTTAAGTGGTTACGGCTTTCCCAAAAACTCGGTGGTCGGCTCCTTGAAGCTGCTTAGCGGTGACCAGCGTAGTGGGTTACCATTGTTTCCACTGCATTATGGGCGGGAGGCGCCTTGCCCGTTGTTGCATGAATTTGCTCCTTAAAGCGCTTAGCGGTGCCGTCAATCAAGAGTTATCGGTATTTCTACTGCATTTTGGGATGGGGCTGCCTTCGCTTTGTTGTTGCATGAATTGCATAAAAGCCTCGACCATCCCATCATTCACCATTTCATCGGTGTTATTATTTTCATGAGGAGTATTGTCCTCTGGTTGCACATTATCACGATTATTGATGCTGTGGAGACTCAGCGGTCTCACTGTGCTCCATTGATAATCTCAACATTCTCGGATGCCATTTTCAAACAACACTTGCCACAAAACAAGGGTTAATTAACATATCACATATTATCCTATACTTTGGTGTGAGCCAATTAAATACCAAATAAACTTAGGTAGGTCATACTTAGCGAAGAATTCCCGTCTCTCCCTCTAGTTCTTATCTCACATCTTAGCGGGGATCATATCCTAAGCTTTGATACAAATTGTGGCGCCCCCAAAATTAGGTATACATCACCCATCTTGGGTGCGCCGGATACATAGATACGAAATTCAAATACAACTTACTAATACAATTTATGTCGTGTACAATCGACAAAACATAAGCTGTGAGTTTGAATACAAATATTATCTACTAGAGATTATACAAACTCAAAAGGAGTCCTCATTACAATTATTATCACACTATTTCACAAGAATAGTGAGGGACTACTAATCTTATCCTACGGACCATCACTCAGTTCCCAGGCTTCGTCCCGGCTATATTCTCATTTCACGAGAGAAACGGTGAAAGAAAGGGTGAGCTCAACTAGCCCGATGAAATATTATGACTAAGATAATGCGAGAATAAATTATCATTAGCCTCCAACAATGTTAAGCGATAAAATACAATAGACATCAAGTTTAGCTGCGGGTGAACAAGCGATCCATTAAAAAAAAGTCAAGTAGAGAATAAAATCTACTATCTTTTATGATTTAAAAAGTTTTTCATCACTTTTATCATTTGAGACTCGCTCAATAAATAATCCACATCATTAAATCATCCACACTACGGCCGAGGATATTCTTTAGTATCACGACCACGAATTATCCATACACTACGGGCGAAAGATAATCGTGTTTTCATCAATGGTCTGATCATGCCATAAAACAATTCATCTTTGCTCCCTTGGCGAAGAAGAATCCATAGCCATAATCATACCAAAAGCTGTCCATCGATGCCACTACGGGCCGATGAGGACTTTTAATTTTCACATCATTTGTAACATTACGGTCATGATTATCTTAAGAATAATCACTGGTCATAATCATACCAAGTCCATCATGCACTTCTGAGGCCTGAGATGACTTTCAACATAATATAAACATGAGGATGATGACAATGATATAAGAATTCAATTAAACAAGTTCAAAAATTAATTTGTCCGAGGAACGATAACGTCAAAATTGTCGACATGATCTTGCTTTGTAGAGTAAAATTCAAGAATGCTCGGAAGAATATTTCCATGAAAAATCTTTGGATGAAGCGCAAATATCGAGGATATTCCACTAATTTCATGGAGTATAGAAGTCAAAATTTAATGTTGAGTATAATAAAGAATGGAATAACAAAAGATATCACCGTGCATGCGGTACCGCATAAGCGGTTATTTCAACAGAATAATAATAACGGAACGGTCGTGGGTGAAATTTGCGCAAGCGGGATGTTCAACGAGAATAATAAATGCGGAATAATAAATAAATGATGGAACCCGGTCAGGTCGTATATTACAGAACGAGGATATTAAAGCGAGAATAATAAAGGCGGAATAATAAAAAATGGAACCCGGTCGAGGCGTATATACACAGACGAGGATATTAAACAGAGAATAATAATAAAGGCAGAATAATAGAAGAATGTCACCAAGTATAGGGTAGCAGCGTATCTGAGTTATTCAGCGAGAACAATAAAGAAATGGAATATGAAGTTCTCTTCTTGAATCTGAAAAGAATAATATCCCTTACTAGTAAAATAATACTTGATATAAGAGTAGTGAAGTAGCGAGAAAACTTTTCTTCTCTCTCTCTATAGTCTCTCTCTATAGTTTCTCTCTCTAGAGTTAATTGAATTCGTAAGAAAATAATGAAGGAATGAGCTTATTTATAGGAAAATGGAATGCATAGTAACTAATCCATGAGCGGTCAGATTGATTTACTTTAATCGGCGGTCCATATTTAAAGAAAAATCTTTTAAATAAAATATAATATATTCTATTTATATAAAAAGATTTTTACTTATATACAAAACTTATCTTGGCACTATGCAAAAAACATATGCATAATAAAAATATAATATATTCTATTTATAGAATAACTTTAATAAAGTAATACATTTTATATAAAAAGATTTTACTATATGCAAAACACTATGCATAATAGAATATAATATATTTATTTATAGAATAACTTTAATAAAGTATTACATTTTATATAAAAGATGTTTCTATTTTATTATTAATAATACTGAATAAAACAAAACTTCTAAATCAACAATAATTGAATCAAATAATGTGAGATCTTGTCACAACTATTGTAGCAATAATTGAACAAAAGCGGTGACTTCTCACATAAATATCAATAATCAATACTGGTAATACTCTTATGCGACAAGCAGCGTATTCTTTGTACTTTTACTACAAGGTAGTTCAGCGAGTATCAGCGGTAAAACTTCGTAGTTATTTTCAATAAAATATTTTTGTCGTTTTCTCGATCAAACAATAATTTAGTTGTGGGGTCCTGATGATGATTGTGTCGTCGTAAATACGAATATTTCTGTTTAAAAGCGAATATTCCCAGACCAATCGAATATAATATGACAACTTGCATACTTTGCAAAATTTATAAATATTACTATAACATTATCTCAAATTCACACCATAAATAAAAAATTATTTAGAAAATTAATCTTTATTCAAAAAAAAAAAAATCTAGGGTTTCACAATCTCCCTCCATGGAATTTATAACTGGTATCTTGAAAACGGTGAGGATACCTTGACTTCATTGATTCTAACTCTTGAGGTATAAAATTCGATTCTTCTTATCCAAGATTTTAACACGAGATCTCAAAAAAAATCATCCATTTCGAGAAAATTAATAATGTGGTTGGGTCATCCACATTCACGTAAATCGATCGTTAAAAAAAAAGTTATGTTCGTTTTAGTTGAAGAAATATTTGAGGTTTAAGAAATGGGTTTTGTCTTGGTGTCGATACAAAATTCGATTTCACGCTCTGCAGGGGTAGGCTAAGAAGTCTTGAGGAATCGTCAAGAGATTTATTAATGATAGAAATATCATTCAAAGCTATTACTCTCATCCAAGACTTGGATAGTACGTCACATTGATACCAAGCTGTGACTTCATCCCTTAACCTAGATAGCACCTCACAATGATACCTATCAACTTGTCATCGTCATTCGCGATGTCGCCTCTGAAAGTGCGGCCCGGTGCATTCCACACAAGGAAGTCATCAACAAAAGGATCGGGGCTCTTTCTTTATGGCGATATGACAATGATTGAATTTAGTGGTTTGGTTGATTGAATTCGAATAATAGGTTGGTTAGGAATATGAAAGCTAACAACCTTACGAAAAACATGATGAGTAGTTAACCAATCGTTTCAAAAAAAAAACCACATCAAAGGCAAGTATTTTCAAAGAGATAAGATCGACGAAGTAGCGTGAAAGTGTCGATTTGAATCAAACAAGATTTATAAATAGATTGGAGTAATGAAGGTTTCTCCCAATGGAGTTTCAATAGATAAATCAAAGTTTAACTTCTCTAGGAGTTAAGTACAAACATTGAACACAACTAGGTGAAATAAAAGAGTGAGTAGAGGCCGGTATCTAACACGGTATAGACTTCGTAAGAGCTTATGATTAACTTACCCGTGATAATTTTATTCGGGTTCCTCGTCACGAAAAAAAAAATGCTCTCTCTTAAACTACGGCTTTGGCTTATGCAGGACATCCTTTGGCATCACTATCCCGGTTGGACTTAACTTCACCATACGACAAAATCGAGCTAGGTGACCTTCTCTTCCGCAATTAAAACACGCTTTGGATTATTTGCGTACTGGTTTGGACGGATGTGTCCCTCTTGTCGCATTTGAAACATCTGATAGATGGGCGTTCTTCTTCCTTTGAAGCGGTCTTGTCTTAAGCGTCTTCACGTCATTGTTGAACCTTCTCTTCTTAAAATGTCCATTCTTATTATCTTGGCCATGATTACCCCAGAAATGGTTACCATTCTTGGCATGATAATATCCCCACGATGGTTATCGTTGTTCGATGGCCGTTGTTGCCGGTATGATTATTATCGTGTTGTTGGTCGTTGCCTTTTTGGTTGTCTTGACTCATTATCGCGCTCAATAACTGAGCCCTATTCACAACATCCGAATATAAACAAAGTTTGTGAGAAATGAGGTATTGGCGTATATCGGGTTTCAAACCTCGCAAAAACATTCGCGTCATTAAGCTCCTCATTATCGACCAAATGGGATGCAAACCGGGATAACTCATAAACTTAGCCTCGTCTTTGTGACACGGTCATATTGTTTTGCTCGACTTGATGAATTCTACCTCCTTCGTGTGTGCGAATACTTCGGGAAAGTACTTGTCGTTGAATAATTCTTGGAACTTCTCCCAAGACATCTTCTAGTGCGTCGGTTTGAGTACGTTTTCTGATTCCCACCAATGATCTACTTCACGCAACATAAAGGTGGCGAATGGAACCTTTTGCTCTCTGAGCATTCAAGACATCAAATATCTTGGTAATCTGCTTTATCCATGTCTCGCCTTAAGTGGTTACGGCTTTTCCAAAAACTCGGTGGTCAGCTCCTTGAAGCGCTTAGCGGTGACCAATAGTGGGTTACCATTGTTTCCACTGCATTATGGACGAGGGCTGCCTTAGCCCGTTGTTGCATGAATTGCTCCTTAAAGCGCTTAGCGGTGGCCGTCAGAGAGTTATCGGTATTTCTACTGCATTTTGGACGGGCGCCGCGCTTTGTTGTTGCATGAATTGCATAAAGCCTCGACCATCCCATCATTCACCATTTCATCGGTGTTATTGTTTTCATGAGGAGTATTGTCCTCTGGTTGCACATTATCACGATTATTGATGCTGTGGAGACTCAGCGGTCTCTCTGTGCTCCATTGATAATCTCAACATTCTAGGATGCCATTTTCAAACACTTGCCCACAAAATAAGGGTTAATTAACATATCACATATTATCCTATACTTTGGTGAGACCAATTAAATACCAAATAAACTTAGGTAGGTCATACTAGCGAAGAATTCCCGTCTCTCCCTCCTAGTTCTTATCTCACATCTTAGCAGAGGATCATATCCTAAGCTTTGATACCAATTGTGGCGCCCCCAAAATTAGGTATACATCACCCATCTTGGGTGCGCCGGATACATGGTACAAAATTCAAATACAACTTACTAATACAAGCGTAGGTGTACAATACGACAAAACATAAGCTGTGAGTTTGAATACAAATATTATCTACTAGAGATTATACAAACTCAAAAGGAGTCCTCATTACAATTATTATCACACTATTTCATAGAATAGTGAGGACTACTAATCTTATCCTACGGACCATCACTCCGTTCCTCGACTAGTCCCACTATATTCTCATTTTCACGAGAAAAACGGTGAAAGAAAAGGGTGAGCTCAACTAGCCCGAGAAGAAATATTATGACTAAGATAATGCGAGAATAAATTATCATTAGCCTCCAACGATGTTTAAGCGATAAAATATAATAGACATCAAGTTTAAGCTGCTGGTGAACAAGCAATCCATTAAAAGAGTCAAGTAGAGAATAAAATCTACTATCTTTTATGATTTAAAAAGTTTTCATCACTTTTATCATTTGAGACTCGACTCAATAAATAATCCACATCATTAAATCATCCTGCACTACTGGCCGAGGATATTCTTTAGTATCACGACCACGAATTATCCATACACTACGGGCCAAAGATAATCGTGTTTTCATCAACAGTCTGATCATGCCATAAAATAATTCATCTTTGCTCCTTGGCGAAGAAGAGAATCCATAGCCATAATCATACCAAAAAGCTGTCCATCAATGCACTACGGGCCGATGAGGACTTTTAATTTTTACATCATTTGTAACATTACGGTCATGATTATCTTAAGAATAATCCACTGGTCATAATCATACCAAGTCCATCTATGCACTTCTGAGGCCACAGATGACTTTCAACATAACATAAACATGAGGATGATGACAATGATATAAAATTCAATTAAACAAGTTCAAGAATTAATTTGTCCGAGGAACCGATAACGTCAAATTGTCAACATGATACTTCTTTGTAGAGTAAAATTCAAGAATGCTCGGAAGAATATTTCCATGAAAAAATCTTTGGATGAAGCGCAAATATCGAGGATATTCCACTAATTTCATGGAGTATAGAAGTCAAAATTTTAATCGTTGAGTATAATAAAGAATGGAATAACAAAAGATATCACCATGCATGCGGTGCCGCATAGGCGGTTATTCAACGAGAATAATAATAACGGAACCGGTCGCAAAAAAATTTTGCAAGCGGGATGTTCAACGAGAATAATAAATGCGGAATAATAAATGATGGAACGAGAAATAAAGCGTATAGCATGAGCGAGGATATTAAGCGAGAATAATAAATACGGAATAATAAAAATGGAACCGAAGAGCAGTATATAGCATGAAGCAGGATATTCGACAGAATAATAAAAGACAGAATAATAGAAGAATGTCACCAAGTATAGGGTAGCCAGCGTATCTGAGTTATTCAACGAACAATAAAGAAATGGAATAATGAAGTTCTCTTCTTGAATACAAAAGAATAATATCCTTACTAGTAAAATAATACTTGATATAAGAGTAGTGAAGTAGCGAGAAAACTTTTCTTCTATCTCTCTATAGTCTCTCTCTATAGTTTCTCTCTCTAGAGTTCGGTGAATTCGTAAGAAAATAATGAAGGAATGAGCTTTATTTATAGGAAAATGGAATGCATAGTAACTAATCCATGAGCGGTCGATTGATTTACTTTAATCGGCGGTCCATATTTAAAGAAAAATCTTTTAAATAAAATATAATATATTCTATTTATATAAAAAGATTTTACTATGCAAAAACACTATATATCTTATATGCAAACACTATGCATAATAAAATATAATATATATCATAATAGAATATAATATATACATTTATAGAATAACTTTAATATGCATAATAGAATATATATATTACATTTATATATAAAAAGATGTTTCTATTTTATTACGATGTTTTAATAATACGTGAATAAAACAAAACTTCTAAATCAACAATAATTGAATCAAATAATGTGAGATCTTATCGCAAGCAACTATTGTAGCAATAATTGAACAAAAGCGGTGACTTCTCACATAAATATCAATAATCAATCTGGTGTGCTTCTTATGCGACAGCGCGTATTCTTTGTACTTTTACTCTAAGAGTAGTTCAGCGAGTATCAGCGGTAAAACTTCCGCCGTTATTTTCAATAAAATATTTTTGTCGTTTTCTCAATCAAACAATAATTCCGTTAATGGGGTCCATTAATGATTGTCTTGAGTAAATCGAATATTTCTGTTTAAAAGCGAATATTCCCAGAGCCAATCGAATATAATATGACAACTTGCATACTTTGCAAAATTTATAAATATTACCCACAACTATAACATTATCTCAAATTCACACCATAATATAAAAAATTATTTGAGAAAATTAATTCTTTATTCATAAAATCTGGGGTTTCACATGATTAATTTGCTTACACCCTTAATTATAATTATTATTATTATTATTATTATTATTATTATTATTATTATTATTGTTATTATTATTATTATTAGTTGTAGTGTTATATTTGTTATTATAATTATAACTATTATAATTACTATAAATATTATTATTATTACTACTACTACTATCAAATGTTTGTTATTTATTTATGATCATAAATAAAGTTAAAGTTAAAAAAAATAATCTAAAATACTTTAAATTTTATTTCAAGTACATAATATTAATCTAAAAAAGTCCTTTGGAAATTAATTTAAAATAATTTTATTTTTTGATATTGTATTTAACATTCAGTTAAATAACAATTAGGGAGGGCTTCGCTCAATTCTTAGCGAGTCTGTAGTTGTGCGCGGAAGGGAAGCAATAGAGATGGAAACATGTGAATTCTTAGCCAACATTGAAGGTTCAATCAGATAGATGTTAGGTCTCTACCAATTTGTTTTCCCCTCTATTCCTTAGCCATAGTTTAGGCGGGTGAAATAAAAAAATATTGCCAAATTTTGCCGTTATTAGCGAGATTGAGATTTGATTGTGCGGATAATGTTTCCTACGGGTGAAGGGATTATCATTAATCCCAAAATAATACCCCAAACTTCATCTTTGTATCTTCAAATTTGCTCCTTCTGTCCCAATTCCCTGCGGCGGCTACCATCCGCGGTTTTGCTACCCGCCAGGCGACGTCATCGCTTAACGATTGGAACCTTAACTGGTCCAATCGTCCCCCGAAGGAGACGATTTTGCTCGACGGTTGTGATTTTGAGCACTGGTTTATTGTTGTGGAGAAACCTGAGGGTGAACGAATCATGTTGAGTGCCCACCCAAAGAACGACACCTCAGAATTGAGATATTTTTCTATTTGCAGATCCGATTTTTTTTATACTTATTTATCGATTTTTCTAATTTTGGGTTTTTGATATTTTGTGCGGTTCTTGCAGAAATTTTGATTTCCACATCCGCAATTCGGCCTCGAGCTGATGTTTCATACTGCTTACATGCACTTGCTAGGCGATTAGCCAAGTCCCATAATTGGACGGTATGGTTTTTGGGATTCTATTGTGATTTGGATTTCATGTTTTGCTCCTGTTATTTTATAATGAGAAATTATTTGGGTTTTCCAATTTCATGTTTTTTGGATTATGGATTCATAAATTAAGGTTCGATCAGATTAAATTGTGATGTGAGAATCAGCATTACAGTCTAGTTTCTTCTTGTGTAGGAATTCTTTAAAAAGAAATAAAGTAAATATAGTGTGTACTTTATTGCACCTTCTATCTTGTGTTTGGAAAATAAGTTATTATTACTTATTAGGACTGAGAAGTGAGAAACTAGTGTATCATATCAGGTGCTTTGTTTATTTTTGGTACTATGAACGTAAGAATTATTATATTTTTATTTGACACTCGTCAACAAAAAAAAAATTTATTATATACATTTTTGTGCCAAATGGTTTATGTTTTCATTCTATTTTGAATCCAAGTCCTACTATACAGCTTTGCTCTTTCTGGTTGTGGATTGTTCATCCAACAAAGTGCTATTTTTTAGCCAGTCAATTTTCGTCCTGATATACTCTGGATGCTAGTAGTAGTGACTATTAGCACATTCTAGGATGGAAATAGACCAAGCATGCGGAAGATACCACATCGTGATCATCATGTGTTTGACACGGAAACTATTCTCATGATAATATTAAATCGTTAATTATGTTAAATTTTTTGGACTCTGTCCCTCTCTCTCTGCATCATCTCCCAGCCCTTCCCACTGTATAACATAGTAAAAGCTAATTCAATGGTGGGAGATTGCACTTTTTATTTTATGAATTTCATCGACCCATTCAACTGTCTGATCATTGCTCAATTTGAATCATGTTTGAGTTAAGAGGAAGTTAAGATGGCATTCTGCCCGAAGGAAGTTAAGAGGATAATTGAGTTGGAAGAACTTCTACTTAAAAATGCTCAGTCCCACACCATTAGGAAAATCATAGTTTTTGCATCTCTTGGAATAAGGCATGGGTGTCAAGATATGTATGATCTGGACTACAATCATTTTAGCATATTTTAAGGAAGGGAGAGCCATATGTGTCTTTAAATAATCCTGGGGTAAAGCTGTTTAACTTTTCTAAAAATATTACTATGTAGATTTCAGTTATTTGGTGTTAGTTGCTAGAATATAAGCCATTACTTAATATGAGTCGGTTCAGAATTTTGTTGTCTTATTTTTGGGGCTTGATTGTTAAGTGTGGTATTATAACTGGGTCAAATTCATGATTCAAAATTTTAGTTTCTAACTAACTAACATCATTTTAAATTATCAGGAGCATGTTTTATATGAGAATCCTGCTATTCGGAGGAAGGTCTTCTATCCCAATCGGCAGAACCCTACATTCTGTCCTGTTCAGATACTTGAAGAAGAAAAGGCTATGCGTCCATTTGATGCTGGCTGCCCTTCATGCTTGTTTCTCTGCATTAAGTATGGAGGAAGGACTAGAAACCTTTCCCAGAATGAGTAAGTACAACTTATTATTTGATTTGCAGTTTTTTCCCCTTTCTCTAATTATTGTTATTGTACTTATTATGTAAGCTGTTTATTTTTGAGTGTATCTTGAAATTATTTGAATAGAAATACCTTATTTTAGTTGATGTCTAAGATATTTTATGGTTAAATGCTTAAACAAATGAAGCTGATAATCGTCATTGTTTAAAAAAGATTTCATCATTTGCAGCTACCATAGATCAAGACAAGTTTTTTTAAACCCTTTTTATTGAGTTGAAAGTACTTGAGATCTACCTTTCAGATACTCTGAAGTTTATGTGCATTTAAATTTTCCAGATATGTCAGGCAGAGAATGGGAAGAAATAAACTGAAGTCTTTTGGACCTGTTATATGTAGAATGACAATGCTAGTGCACATTCGCAGTGGAAGCTTCTTCTTTAAGGCCTTGGGTATTACACTATTGTTCATGGCTAGATTTCCTGAGGACCTAGTTCAAAAGGAAACCAAATATAGGAACTTGGACCTCCTTCAGAAGTATTACAGGTATATTTCATGCATCCTCTTGCTCTCATTAATCCACTGTAAATGTTTTCAAACTTGTTGAAGGTATTTCCTTTACTGTAATTGCATAAATAACTTAGCATTTGCCCTGGAAACCGTTCCTGATGTTGTGGCAGTGTCAATGGTTTGATGCTGTAGCAGTGTCAATGGTTTGATGTTATGGCAGTGTCAATTGTTGGATGTGAAACCAGATGATGTTATTCATGTAGGTGATGATCGTTGAAATGATATATGGGGTGCAAGAGATACAGGTTGTGATGTTTGGCTCTGGGGAAGTGATGTCCATTCGTTTAAGAAGATATTTTGTAAATTTCACATTTTTTCCCACTTTCCATGTAGCTTCATAATCTGCATGTCTTTTCATGTTGCTGCTATCATTGATTTCAGTTGATTATTACAAAGTTCTGTTACTGCTTATGGCAGTTCCAGAATTTTGCATATTTGTTTTGCTGCATTGTTAGGCTACTATTTGTGAAATTAGGACATGTACACAGTGTTTTGCAAATTCTATAAATTAGGATTAAAATGCAGGATAATTAGACTTCATCCCTTGATTCCTCCAACGTGATAGCTGCATTTCAGACAGTAGTCAGAGAGATATACAACAAGACCTCAAGAAACAGGAGTCGATGATGGAGAATGGAAAGACTGTTGTTTTAAATGCCGATGAGAACAAAGAAACAGGTGGGCAACCAAAAAAAGCCGGATGCTGTTTATCCTAGAGCTAATCATAATGTTAGATTCCTTGGTTACTCAGAAACCCTCATGTAACTTTTTTACCAGTGAAATTATAAACAAATAATTTTCTTTATCTTGGCAATTGGTGAAATTGTGTTAGAAATGTTAATGAGATAAATATTGGTATATTGTTGAGTATCTTTCAATGTCTGGGTTCTTACACTTGTATTATTTCCTTGTTCTTTTCTTTCCTGTTCAGTCCCAATATAGCAATAATATGGAGGTGGTTCATCCTGAATCTAAGCAGCTTCATCCGAGTTGCGAGAATTTTGACAGTGGAGTTGATGATCTTAATAATCCATGTGAGTAGTCTTAAGCAATAATTAGCAAAGCTATTTGAAGCATCACTTAAAATAACAGTCCCTGATGAGTTGGATGTATAACCTTTGATTGCTGCATGTAATACCAATGTCATTTTTTTCTTCTTTCACTTATTCTAACTTGAGCATAGCTCTTTCTTTCTTGTTTCTTTGTTTTCTTTTTATTTTCCATCAACTACTTTTCTTAATTATCTTCTGCTTTGAAGAGACCATCACATAAATGATACCCCTAGATATTCCTTCCATCTAACAGGGTGTATTATGGACACCGTCTAAAGTAATTTCTCGTTTGGCGAAGGAAATCAATCATGAGAGTTTATACATGTATTGTGTTAAACCCCAGATTTTATGAATAAAGATTTAATTTTTTTGAAATATTTTTTTAATATTATGGTGTGGATTTGAGATAATGTTATAGTTGTAGGAAGTATTTATAAATTTTTCAAAGTATGCAAGTTATAAAATATTCGATTGGTCGGGGAATATTCGTACAACGGCACAATCATTGGTGGACCCTACAACGGATGTATTGTCGTAGTTAAAAAAGCATGTAATTATCTTTTATAAAAATAACTTGGGAAGTGTTACCAATTAAAAGCGTTGAACTATTCGGTAGTAAAAGTATAGTAATACACGTGGTTGCATAAAGTAGACACACAGTATTGATTATTGATGCTTACGTGAGAAGTCACTCGCTTATACTCAATTATTGCTTCTGATAATTCTTTGATCATATCTCTCATATTATTGATTCAATTATTGTCACGAAGATCATCTGCATAATATGTTATATTATTAAATCAATAATTGAGATGACAAAGTTATTCATATTATTATTTGTAATATCGACAATGTCAGAAGTTCTGTCGAAGAGGTTTGGTCACCTAATTGCGGCATGATAAAGAAAAATCCTTATCTCGAAAGCCCCTTCTTTCACAGGAACGACACTGGTTGTTAAATATTGTGAGTTATAATATTAATGATGAATAAGTTGTGTTGATTAAAGATGAAATTGATTGTTCCATTGTATTGGGATTATTAGTGTTAGTGGAAATTGACATTTATTTTGATGATAATCGATGTCTAGAGGTTATATTGTTCACTCGGGTATTCGGAACATTTTTCGTGTCGGAGTACTATTCATGAGTTACTATTCACGAGTTACTATTCATGAGTTACTATTCACGGAGTACTATTGATTCACATTCTTATACTATTAGGGGTGGTGGTGCAAGATTGATAATACTTGCATGAGTAAGTTAAAAATGGAGGTATAGATGGAGGTACTATACTGTAATTGTTTTTATCACATGATTAGAACTATTGAGTCACATGATTTACTATTGATTCACATTATTTACTATTAGGGGAGTTGGTGCAAGTTTGATAATACTTGCAGGACTAAAATAAAAGTGAAGAAAAAGAGGAAGGTATTATACTGTAATATTTTGAGCCCCAAAACGTGCAATTATCGAAACTATATTTGCCTATAAATAGAAACTCATTCTTCTTTCATTTCTCACCAATTCACAAAAGCTTTAGAGCGATTATTATAGAGAGAAATTATAAAAAGAAGAAGAGAAGTCTGCTACCTCACTATTCCAGTATCCAGATTTTTCAAGGTAGGGAATATTAATTGTTGTATTCGTATGGAGTATTATTTCTTTTGTATTCATGAAGAGAACTTCTGTTATTTCATTCTTTATTATTCATTTGAATAACTCAGATCTGTGAGCTACCTATACTTGGTAACATTCTTCTATTATTCCGCTCTTTATTATTACATTGGAATATCCTGTTTGTGCGTTTATATCTAGGACTGATTTCATCTTTATTATTTCGTTGGAATATTCTCATGCAGACGCTTTCTATTTGGACCTAATTTCGTCTTTATTATTACATTGGAATATACATGCATGCGTGCGTTTTTACGGGACCGATTCCGTTATTTATTATTCATTGGAATAACTCGCTTGTCTGGCTCCATCGGATGCTCGGTGATTTCTTTTGTTATTCCATTCCTTATTATACTCAGTTGGTTAAAGTTTTGACTTCTATACTCCATGAAATTAGTGGAATATCCTTGATATTTGCTCTTCATCCACTATCTTTTCATGGAAATATTCTTCTGAGCATTCTTGAATTTTACTCTACAAAGCAGTATCATGTTGAAAATTTGGACGTTATTAGTTCCTGGATAAAATAATTCTTGAACTTGTTTTATTGAATTCTTATATCATTGTAATCATCCTCATGTTTATATTTTTTGAAAGTCATCATGTCCTATAAAGTGCATAGATGGACTTGGTATGATTATAATGAGGAGTATTGATTGTAATCATGACCGTAATGTTACAAATGATGTGGTAAAAGTCCTTATTGGCCCGTAGTGCATTGATGGACAGTTTTTAGTATGATTATGGCTATAGATTCTCTTCGGCCAATGGTGCAAAGATGAATTGTTTTATGACATGATCAGGATCGTTGATAAAAACACGATTATCTTTAGCCTGTAGTGCATGGATAATTCGTGGTCGTGATACTAAAAATATCATTGGCCTGTAGTGCAGGGATGAGTTAATGATGTGGATTATTTATTAAGCTGAGTCTCAACGATAAAGTTGGTGAAAATTTTTTTAAATCATAGAAGATAGTAAATTTTATATTTTACTTGACTCTTCTAATGGATTGTTTATTCTGCTGCAATTTTTGATCTAAAACTTGTTGTCTATTATATTCTATCAGTTGTTATACTGTTGAAAGTTAATGATAATTTATTCTGCATTATCTTAGTCATAATATTTCTTCTTTGGGCTAGTTGAGCTCACCATTTCTTTTCACCTTTCTTCGTGAAATGAGAACGTTCTTTGGGACTAGTCGGGGAGCAGTGATGGTTCTAGATGTTTGCATTAGTAGTCCCTCACTATTACGTGAAATAGTGTGATAATAATAGTAATGAGGACTCATTTTAAGTTTGTATACTCTCTAGTAAACAATATTTGTATTCAAACTCACAGCTCATGTTGTATATTTAAGATTGTATTTGTATTTTGTACCATGTATTTGACGACTCAGAATAGGTGATGTATTCCTGTTTTGGGGGCATCACATACTGGGCATATAAGGTTGGTATTGACCCATATTTAAGTTAACTTCGTGAAATACTAGCTATTGGTTTTTGAGTAATGCTTAGGGATACCAAACTAGTCTTTACTACATTGATTGGTGGCTTAATACTTAATATTTACACATAATCAATCACCATGATGTGATCAACTAATGCAATGACGACAATTCAGTTTTGGTGCCCCGAGCATTATTTTTGTTTTTCTTTTCTTGTACTTATTCTCTTTATCAGAGTGTGTGTGTGTGTATCTCTTTATCAGTGTGTGTGTGTGTATATATATATATATATATATATATATATATATATATATTTCCTGTCATTGCTTTTATGTAGTGCAATAAAAAAAAAATCAATTTTTTGAATTTGTTCAAAGTCCTACGTCGATGCTAGGATTTCATGGTCAAGTTCTAAATTTCTTTTTGCGATGCTCTTGGGGACTCCTCTCACTCTGGACCAAAGAAGAAAAGCAGATTTTGAAGTCAATATGGCAATGCCAAACAGGGGAACTCAGTGTGTTGAACATTCTTCTGCTTTGAATTGTAGAAAAAAATTCTAACATTTGGGCAACTTTTTAGTACCTAGCCTTTTTTACCCCTTACTTTTAGTTTAAATGTAGATTACAAGACTCAAGATTAGCTAGCTATTGTGGTGGACTGAATGAAGGAGAAAAATGAATTGATATGTAAGGTTAGCGCTATTGGAGGTCCTGGGAAATTTGGATTAGAAAACAAAAAATCAGACTCGATCTCTTGCAGTAATTGTACTCGTGTCTCAAAGATTAGCTTAATTTTATGGATAATTTGGTTTATTTTGTGGATGTAATCAAATTCACAATTCAATATAGTGGTAATTTATATTGAAAAGTGAATTTGAGATGTATATATGGATAATTTGGTATATATTTTGTGGATGTAGTAATTTGAAACTGTAAACAGTAAACGAATGGTATTATTGGGATGTATTTTGAATGGTTGATACATTTTGGCTTTAAATTTAAATGAGAATTTAGACATTTTTTAGCTATAATTTGTTATATTTATAGTATTGTCATTATATATATTCATTTAGTTATGACAACTGATATTGTCACTAATATTAACTATTTGGTGATAAGTTATGCCGTCACTATTATATATCATTTAGTGATGCTTTTTAATTTTGTAACTATTAATAGCTCTTTATGTGACGAGTTTTATCGTTACATAATTATTTAATTAGTGACATAGAAAAATGTGTCATACAAATCAACTCTTTGGTGACAAACTATATCGTCACTGTTATATATTCATTTAGTCACAACAACTAATTTTGTCACTATTAGTAACTCTTTTTGTGACAAGATGTATCGTCACCATACGTATTCAATTAGTGACATTGAAAAATGTGTCCAAAAAAATAACTCTTTAGTGATAAATTATTTTATAATATTATTTAAAATTTGAAATGACGACATAATTGTCATGTTAAATATATTATTAGGTGACGAATTATTCTGTCGTCATTTATTTTCTTATTTTTGGTGACGCTAAACACAATAACATGACGAAAGAATAATCATAAATATGACAATATTGTCGTCATTAAAATTAGATGATTTAAATTAAGTAACATATTTTCGTCACTAAAACAATATCATTTAATGACGAAAAATAATTTTTGTCATTTAATGCACCTAGTTTTGATGACGAAATATAATATAGAGTGATGAAAGTTTCATTCAAATAGTGACGCTATTAACGTCACTAAAAGTAATTAATTATAGTGACAATGATGTAAATCATCACCATAACTTAAAACATTTAGTGACGACATCAAATATTGTCAAATATACCTAATACCACGCTCATACGGTGACGGTCTCTGTGACAATTAACAATCGTCACGAAATGTTTTAGTGACGAAAAATGAATTTTATGTGACAATTTTAGCGTCATTTTTTGTGTGATTTCTTGTAGTGATTAGACAAATTGTCCACATCTTCAGGCACCTTATTTGACAATCCTACTCTCTATCGGCAAATCGTTGGTTCCCTTTAATATCTAAGTCTCACCCGGCCTGACATCGCATTTGCCGTAAATAAAGTCTGTCAGTTTATGCACAAGCCCACAACCATTCATTGGGCTGCTGTAAAACGGATTTTGCGCTACTTGCAAGGAACTTTGTCTCATGGTTTATTTTTCTCAGCTAGAGCCTTTCACACTCTTCATGCTTTCACGGATGCGGACTGGGCAGGTGACATTGATGATCGTAAATCCACTGCCGGAAATGCAATCTACCTAGGCTGCAACTTAATTTCTTGGGTTTCGCATAAGCAACGCACTGTTGCACGCTCTTCTACAGAATCTGAGTATAAGGCCGTTGTCGATGCTGCTGCTGACTTAAAATGGTTTTGTTCGCTGCTCAAGGAGTTACGGTTGCCTCTTTAGCACACGCCTGTGTTGTGGTGTGATAATTTAGGAGCCTCCTATCTTGCTTCCAATCCTGTGTTTCATGCTCGTACAAAACACATTGAGATAGACTATCACTTTGTCCGTGAAATGGTTGCGAACAAACAGGTCTCCATTCAGTTTGTATCCTCCAACGACAATGTTGTCGACGCTCTCATCAAACCCTTATCAACCAGCCACTTTTCGTACAACCGGTCCAAGTTCAAAGTATTTGCAAGGTCATCCTTTGGCTTGCGGGGGAATATTAACACCAACTAATAATCAGCAATTAGTTAAGATATTGTTTTTGAATTATCACAGTTATCTCTTGAGAATATTTGATTTTGTAAATCCCTTTATCTAGCTTAGGTGGTTATCATACTTGTATATATAAAGGACAGTTCTGTCTGTAGATCATACAACAATATATAAAAATATTAGTCTCTCTCTCTAAGTTCTGTTCATTTGCCCTTGGGTGGAAAGCTATTTAAGGACAAGAAGTTACAAAGGTGGTGGTTGATCTTAGTTTCAATGCACACTAAACATTATTTAACAGCTTATTTGAAAGAACACTAACCCTTAATTATATTAGTTGAGTTCCACTATTAACTCAATTACTCAAACTAATTGAGCATACTATTTTAGTGGGTAGTTGCTTGTATCCGGGAATAAATAAATAAAAGCAAGTTTTTGGTTTAAGCTTTCGATCCTGTTGTAAAGGATGAGGGAATTCTTGAAGTGATGTGTTAGGTTGAGGATTACTATGGCTTCTCTCTTCTTCTCGTTTTTATCTCTTCCAAAAATTCATCATATGTAACAAAATAAAATTCATTGTGAACAAATGTGTTGCTGAAAGTGTCGTTAACATGTATATATTTTTAGTTCAATTAAACCTTAACCTTTTTTGGGGTAAAAAAAACAAGAGTATTATAGTCTAAAGTATAGATCTGTCCCTCCATATTTACACCTTGTCGCATCGTTGCTCTTCATGTTTCAAAAGTTACATCTGTTTTCTGTCAGAAATAATATTTTACAATGCCATTTCTCCATTGGACTTCAGCCCAAAATTTGTCAATATTTTGGCATGTGCTGGCACGTACTGGGCAAAGCAGTTAATACGAAATATCAAATCAAGAAAATCAACTTATAAAAAAATATAAAATAAATAAATAAAACATAGTGCTCTGTAATATTTCAAACCCTAATTGTAATAAATTTTATAATTATAAATATAAATATTATTTAAATTTAAATTATAATTTTAAATATATATATATATATATATATATATATATATATATATATATATATATATATAGGCTTAAATATGAATTAGTACCCTAAACTTTTCAGTCGATCGGCGTTGATACTGTGCTTTGAATACAGAAGTACTAGTTGTGGCTTTGAAATCGGGATCGGGATGGGGATCGGGACGGGGAGAGGGATCGGTCGGGTAGAAGGAGGAGGAGGATGAACGCCATAGATGATAACTCAGAGGAGGAGGAGGAGGAGAGTGTGAATGATGAAAAAGATGACGATGATGATAGCTTATGAAAGCAATTGAACCTCTTAGTCAGTGGTGGTGTTGGCTCGATTTGACCAATTTCGTATGCTTTCCTGCTAGTTGTGGCTTTGAAATCTTGGGTGTTGTATTTCAATTTATCAGATTTGATTGTTATTGGTCAGCTCTTGATTTATTGGATTTGTTTTCTCATCTTTGCTCTCCAATTTTACCTGCTCCTTTCGAATTTGGGCTGGTAGGGGGTTATTCCCCATGTCTGATTTCCCATTTTGTTTATTATTAAAATCCAATTTATTGGGGTTTTTTCCTTCCAAATTCCCATGTTTTTCTCTGTTTTTTCTGATCTCGAGTTCGTAGAGACTCTTTGGGTTTGTTGGGAAGTTTTCCATTAATGAATCTTTCGGTTATGGTCAATTAATGTTGATGTTCTGGCTTGGCTGTGAAAAACGAACTTATACTCTTCTTACTGATCAATGCTATAATTGCTTTAAGATCCTTACTATGTCAAGGCTATGCCTTTGATGATAATTGTTACTTTTTCCATGATTTATTCATTATGCCCGTTTGAAGTTATGATCTGTTAGGATGAATGAATTTTTTGGGTTGAGATTTTTCAGATCTTGATGTTTGCCTGTGTTGGGGGATTTGGATGTTGGTTCTTATTCGAATTGATCTTGCCGGAAACTGGGTTCAGCCATATGGCTTCGGTCTTGTCGAAAATTGGGTTTAGTTTAGTTTAGTTTAATTGTTAATTTAGTAAGTTTAATTTATGTTTGTTGTGTAATTTTTAAAGTTAAGTTACTTGTATAATTATTCATAATTATGTTTTTTCCCTGTAATTTGTTTAATTATTAATGTTAATTTTACATAATTTATAATTTATATTATTTGTGTAAGTTTTTATAGTTTTATTTGTTATTTTACCTTTTTGTCCTTTGTCTCATTAAAAATATATATTCTTTTTACACATAAGCACTCATTTAGCCTATTAGGATGTCACGTCAGCAATTTCTGACGTGGTAGGCCAAATTGAATGAAATCGTAAAAATATTAATTCAATCATCTAATTGACAAAATTGAAAGGTGAATCACCGAAGATATATATATATATATATATATATATATGTATGTATGTGTCCATTGAACAAGCTTAATAATGATAAAGATAACTATACATGTCAAAGTTTAATTTTAAAATCATGGGTAGATTATGTGTATGTATGTATGTATGTATGTATGTATGCATGTATGTATGTGTGTATGTGACGACCCCAAAATAGGTCCATTCCACCCAATCCATTCTGAGTTGCCAAATACATGGTACATAAACAAATACATCTTCAGTAATACAATTGTCGTGCAAAATACGACAACACATATACTGTGAGTTTGAATACAAATATTATCTAATAGACAGTATAAAAACTCAAAAGGAATCCTCATTACAATTATTGATACATTATTTCACAGAATAGTGAGGACTACTAATGCAACCATCTTGACCGTCAATCCATTCCCCGACTAGTCCCAGCTATATTCTCATTTCCTGAAGAGAACAGTGAAAGAAAAGGTGAGCTCAACTAGCCCAGTAAGAAATATTATGACTAAGATAATATACAACAAATTATCATTAGTCTTCAACAGGGAAAAATCTGATAAAATATAATAGACAACAAGTTTTAGATCAACAATCGCAATGACGGAATAAGCAATCCATTAGAAGAGTCAAGTAGAGAAAGAATTCTACTATCTTCTAAGATTTAAAAGTTCATCATCAATATTTTATCCCTGTAACATCAATTAATATACATCTTGATTCAAATATTCATCTTTGCACTACAGGCCAAAGATATTCATTTGTATCACCAGTTGGTCATGTTCATCTCAACACCTGTTCATCTTTGCACTACGGGCCAAAGATATTCATCAGTAATCATTCATCTTTGCGTTCTACAGCCAAAGATATTCATCAGTAATCATTCATCTTTGCACTACAAAAGCCAACGATATTCAAGAATATCATCATTTAGACCGAGGATGATGAAAAATATGTTAAAAAGCGAATCCGGTGAAACAAAATAACAAATATTAGAGATTCGTATCACGGTTTATCCAAGATCAATAATACTCCATAATAACCAATTTTGAAAACAAAATTCAAGAATAAAGATCAAAACATGGATACAATCTAAGATAGTAACCATAATAGACATCTTGGACAAAAAGAAGAAAATTTTATTTTTCGGTGAATAGTGCCGTATTCATGAATAGTGTCGTTTACGTGAATAGTGTCGTATACGTGAATAGTAACTCCGACACCAAAAGATAGAAATTCCACAAGAAAAATCATCTTGCTTCGTGAATAGTACTCGTGAATAGTAACTCGTGAATAGTAACTCATGAATAGTAACTCATGAATAGTAACTTTCGGACATGAAAAGTTCCAAATTTGATAAAAAGTTCCAACCAATATTTTAAGATAATGATATTGAAGAAATAATATCACTTACGAAGAAAATAACATCCCTTACCTCAAAAAGATAAAATACTGGTGAAATCATGGATATAGTCTTTGAAGGAACTTGCAACCAGTATAGCAACACTCAAAGTATCAAAATACTCACAAGAATACGCTCGATAATATAGATAGAGAAAGAGAGAAAGCTTATGTTTCTGGTGTGATTTTTAATTCTAACTTAGCCCTCTATTTATAGGAAAATGTTAAGACGTCAAGGCAGACTTGACTCAGAACTGATGGCTTTACCAACTACTATTGCCACCACCACATTTGAAATAAAATTCAGCACATTTCTTCACCAACCACAAGTGGGGCCCACTCAATTCTAGAATTTTCCACCAAAATCATTTATAAACCTAATTTACAGAATCGGTCACCTCTTAAAATTCATAACAAATCATACATTCATTTTAATGGTTCAAAATTTGTGGACATATACTCAACTTATATATGTATAACATATCCAAAAATCACTAACGATCCAATGGTGGGATTAAAAATTATAACTCACATAATATATCTCAAAAAATCTTTGGTTTAATTTTAATACCTCCATTCAAACAAAATACTAATAAAACACCTCAACATTAACTCATTCATTTTTAACCACAATAAATATATCCAACATTTATATCCACATAAAATAAATATTTCCTTATCATATGAATCAATAATTAATTATTCACAAATAATATTACGAGAATCACATTTATGACAACCGGTAGTTCCTGGAAGAGGGGCTTTCAATAAGGATTTCTCCTTCTTGGCGCCGCAATTAGGTGACCAAACCTCTTCTTGTGAACTTTCTAGACATTGCCAATAATTCTATCTAATAATATTATTCAAATAATATGAATTATTGATCTGATAATGAGAAATACTATGTAGTGACAATTATTGAAACAACAATAATATAAAATATCTACGCAGCAATTATTGAATCAATAAAATAAAATATTGAACAGTAACTACTGCAACAATTATTGAGTAATGCCTTCTTACGTAAGGATCAATAATTCATCAATACTTGTAATACCAGGTGTCTTTCTTTGTGCAACCACGCCAGATTCTCGTATTTTAACCACCGAGTATTCCAACGATTGTTAAGCGGTAACAATTATGCCGTTATTTGCAAAAACTCAAACTTTGTCCGTTTTCTTCATCCGTAAGCGGTTATCCGTTATGGGGCCCATTAATGGTCGCTTGGCCGCATTTAATATTCTTCGATAGAAAGAATATTCCACGACCAAACGAATATTCCCCGACACAATGAATATTTTATTACCACTTGCTTATTTTGCAAAATTTGCACATTTCACCCATAACCAAAGCATTATATCAAATTATCACCTTATTATTCACAATAATAAATAGAGGAAATTCGATTTTTATTTATAATAAGTTGGGGTCTTACAACCTCCCCTCCTTATGAAATTTTGTCCTCGAAATTGACGTACGTGCCTGGTGTTTCGAAAAGGTGAGGGTAGCTCGCTTTCATTTCTGATTCTAACTCCCAAATCATTTCTTCAATAGCATGGTTCCTCCACAAAACCTTAACTTGTGGTATAACCTTCGTGCGTAGGACATGCTTTTTCCTATCCAAGATCTTAACAGGTACCTCCTCGTACGTTAAATCTTCGGCTATCTCGTCTGGTTCTAACGCAATAATATGATTCGGGTCGTCCACATATTTACGTAATATCGATACGTGAAAAACGTTATGAACACGCGACATACTTAGCGTTAAGGCAAGTCTATAGGCCACAGTTCCTACTCGATCGAGGATTTCAACTAAATCGAATGCTTGAGTTTTCTTCTCTTCATCGACTCTTACTTCTAGAATAACGCATTCTTGCACCTTCTTCTTCGTATTCATCAGCTTAGGTGTGTAGCTTGAGTGATTTTAACTTTATCGATTAAAGTCGATTCTACTCGTATATTCGTTATCTTCACGTGGGTCCCTAGAGTCTTTAACTTTATCTTCATCATTTGTAAGTTATACGAAATTGGTTTTTGTGTTAACAACATCGCACTCGTAAACGCATACGATCTTCTACTCAACGCGTCAGCTACCACATTCGCTTTCCCACGATGGTATTGAATGGTATAATCATAATCTTCAATAGCTCGAGCCAACGTCTTTGGCGCATTATATGTTCGTATTGGTTGAAGAAATATTTAAGGGTTTTAGAAATGGGTTTTGTACTGGGGTCAATACAAAATTCGATTTCACACTCTAGGGGTAGGCTAGGAAGTCTTCAAGAATACGTCAGGAAATTTATTAATAATAGAAATGTCATTCAAAGCTGTGACTCTCATCCAACACTTGGATAGCATATGTAATGAAGGTTTCTCCTAACAGAGTTTTAACCGATAAGTCAAAGTCTAATTTTTTGGAGTCAAATTTAAACGTTGAGCGCAAGCAAGAGATATAAAAAAATGGGTAGAACCGGTATCTAATAAGGTATAGACTTCTCAAGAATTTATAATTAACTAACACGTGCTAACTTCGTTCGGGTTTCGCATTTTTTTGAGAAGTCACGAAAACGCGCTCTCCCCGAAACCACCGACTTTGTTTTGTTCAGATCCGCCTTTGGTGCCACCGCCCCAATTTGGACTTGACTTTGTTGCATGACAAAATTGAGCTAAATGACCTTCTCTTCTTGAAATTTCCATTTCTATTATCTTCGCCACGATTACCCATCAAGTGGTTACCATTCTTGGCATGATAATTTCCCCACAATGGTTATCATTGTTTAGATGGCCGCTACTTGCCCAGATGATTATTATCGTGTTGTTGGTCGTTACCTTTTGCTTGAAATTTGAATCAACGCCTCATGTGCTTCATTGCTTATCTCAACATTTTCAGATGTCATTCTCAAACACTGTCACAAAACAAGGGTTAATTGACATATCACATGTTATCCCTATACTCTGACCGACCAATTAAATACCAAATAAACTTAGGTAGGTCATACTAGCAAAGGAATTCCCCGTCTCTCCCTCCTAGTTCTTGTCTCGCACCTCAGCCATGGATCATATCCCTAAGCTTTGATACCAACTGTGACGACCCCAAAATAGGTCCATTCCACCCAATCCATTCTGAGTCGCCAAATACATGGTACATAAACAAATACATCTTCAGTAATACAATTGTCGTGCAAAATACGACAACACATATACTGTGAGTTTGAATACAAATATTATCTAATAGACAGTATAAAAACTCAAAAGGAATCCTCATTACAATTATTGATACATTATTTCACAGAATAGTGAGGACTACTAATGCAACCATCTTGACCGTCAATCCATTCCCCGACTAGTCCCAGCTATATTCTCATTTCCTGAAGAGAACAGTGAAAGAAAAGGTGAGCTCAACTAGCCCAGTAAGAAATATTATGACTAAGATAATATACAACAAATTATCATTAGTCTTCAACAGGAAAAATCGATAAAATATAATAGACAACAAGTTTTAGATCAACAATCTGCAATGGAATAAGCAATCCATTAGAAGAGTCAGTAGAGAAAGAATTCTACTATCTTCTAAGATTTAAAAGTTCATCATCAATATTTTATCCTCAGTAACATCAATTAATATACATCTTGATTCAAATATTCATCTTTGCACTACAGGCCAAAGATATTCATTTGTATCACCAGTTGGTCATGTTCATCTCAACACCTGTTCATCTTTGCACTACGGGCCAAAGATATTCATCAAGTAATCATTCATCTTTGCTCTACAGGCCAAAGATATTCATCAGGTAATCATTCATCTTTGCACTACAGGCCAACGATATTCAGTAATATCATCATTTAGGGCTGAGGATGATGAAAAATATGTTAAAGAAACGAATCCAGTGAAACAAAATAACAAATATTAGAGATTCGTATCACAGTTTATCCAAGATCAATAATACTCCATAATAACCAATTTTGAAAACAAAATTCAAGAATAAAGATCAAAACATGGATACAATCAAATATAGTAACCATAATAGACATCTTGGACAAAAAGAAGAAAATTTCATTTTTCGGTGAATAGTGTCGTATACGTGAATGGTAACTCCGACACCAAAAGATAGAAATTCCACAAGAAAAATCATCATGCTTCGTGAATAGTACTCGTAAATAGTAACTCGTGAATAGTAACTCATGAATAGTAACTCAGACATGAAAAGTCCCAAATTTGATAAAAAGTTCCAACCAATATTTCGACATAATGATATTGAAGAAATAATATCACTTACGAAGAAAATAACATCCCTTACCTCAAAAAGATAATACTTCTGGCTGGAATACTGGATATAGTGTTGAAGGAACTTGCACCGTATAACAACACTCAAAGTATCAAAATACTCACAAGAATACGCTCGATAATATAGAGAGAGAAAAAGAGAAAGCTTATTTTTCTGGTGTGATTTTCAATTCTAACTTAGCCCTCTATTTATAGGAAAATGTTACCACGCCGAAGCAGACTTGACCTGCAACCTGATGGCTTTACCTGCTACTATTGCCACCCACCACATTTGAAATAAAATTCAGCATATTTCTTCACCAACCACAAGTGGGGCCCACTCAATTCTAGAATTTTCCACCAAAATCATTTATAAACCTAATTTTCGAATCAGTCACCTCTTAAAATTCATAACAAATCATACATTCATTTTTAACGGTTCAAAATTTATAGACATATACTCAACTTATATACGTATAACATATCCAAAAATCACAACGATCCAATGGTCGGATTAAAAATTATAACTTACACAATATATCTCAAAAATACTGATTTAATTTTTAATACCTCAATTCCGACAAAATACTGATAAAACACCTCAACATTAACTCCTTCATTTTTAACCACAATAAATATATCCAACATTTATATCCACATAAAATAAATATTTCCTTATCATATGAATCAATAATTAATTATTCACAAATAATATTACAGAATCACATTTATGACAACCGTGTAGTTCTCAGAAAGAGGGGCTTTCCAATAAGGATTTCTCCATCTTGGCGCCGCAATTAGGTGACCAAACCTCTTCTTGACAGAACTTTCTAGACATTGCCAATAATTCTATCTAATAATATTATTCAAATAATATGAATTATTGATCTGATAATGGAAAATACTGTGCAGTGACAATTATTGAAACAACAATAATATAAAATATCAACGCAACAATTATTGAATCAATAAAATAAAATATTGAACAGTAACTACTGTAATAATTATTGAGTAGTGCCTTCTTACGTAAGGATCAATAATTCATCAATACTGCAAGGTAATACATCAAAGTGTATCGCTTTGTGCAACCACGCCAGACATCGTATTTTAACCACCAGGTATTCCAACAGTGTTAACGGTAACAATTACGCCGTTATTTGTAAAAACTCAAACTTTGTCGTTTTCTTCATCCGATAGTTATCCGTTATGGGGTTCACAATATCATTGCGTGCGTCCGCATTTAATATCCTCCTATGTGTAAAGAATATTCCACGACCAAACGAATATTCCCCGACACAATGAATATTTTATTACCACTTGCTTATTTTGCAAAATTTGCACATTTCACCCATAACCAAAGCATTATATCAAATTATCACCTTATTATTCACAATAATAAATAGAGAAAATTCGATTTTTATTTATAATAAGTTGTGGTCTTACAGTGTATATATATATATATATATATATATGTATATATATATATATATATATATATATATATATATATATATATGTATATATGTGAGTGTGTGTGGGGGGGGGGGGTGGATGTGGGTGTGTAATTAATATGGAGAATGATCATAACATGTATTTACTATGGAGCTTTATAAGGGCATACACAATCTATACCATTGAAAATAAAAAGGAACAATCAAGAATAGAAACTTAAAATCAACGTTCGCTTAAAAAAAGAAAATATCCTTAAATAAATTTTAGAACAACCAAAATATTCTGTCGAATAGATAAACAAAAATTGGACAAACTGGGAAAAAAAATTAATAACTTAAGTCAAATAATAAACATCTAATAATATTTATCATCATTAAAATTATAAACCAACAAGTAGTGCCCCTGAAATTATCTTGGTCAAGGATTGCTAATATCACATCGTCAACTACAAGTTTTTCCTTCCCTATAAGGAAAGTAGTTTGGAGAGTTGAGTATAAATCTGGTAGAGAGATAAGAAGTAATAAGACTTTATCTTCTTCGTCCAACTTCACATCAATACTGGTTAGTTGGGTCACCAATCTATTAAACTCATTAATATGATTGGTCAAATATGACAATTCTTCCATTCGAAGCCGGTACAATTCCTTCTTCAAATATAACTGGTTTGACAAAGACTTTGACTTGTAAACTTTCTCAAGTTTCTTCACAAGTCCTACGAAGAGATTTATGTCAAAACCTAATATTTTATCCGTGTCGCCAAACTCAATCTGATTGTTTCCACGACCTTTGCTTCAAGTTTTTTCCATTTTTCATCTGCCATAGTCGCTAGTTTCTTCCCTTCTAGTGCCTTTGTCAATCCTTGTTGAGCCAATACATCTTTGACTATACACTTCTAAATACTAAAATTTAACTTACCGTCAAATGGTTCAACTTCATACCTCGCACTTTTATTGTCATCTTCGTATTTGTGACCTACCTAATTTCTCTTTAGACGGATCGTACCTGTGGGCCAGGTAATTGTAAGTCGGGTGGAAGTCTCTTCGTGCTTTGAAACAGTGACTAATTAAATAACCAGATTTCTTAAAGGCGCTGCCTTTTGAACCACTTTCTTAGACACCAACGGCGTGAACCAAAAAACTTTGATACCAATTGTTGAGAAATCAGACTCACACAAATACACTAAAATAAATACAAGCACACTACTGTATGAGATATAAAATAACGACACAAGAATTTTACGTGGAAAACCCAAATGAGAAAAACCACGGGAATGTATCTCAGAAATCCACTATAAAAAATAATATGAAAAATATAAACTCTCAACTAAGAAATAAATTAACTGTATATTTTCTCTCTACCTCTTTACCTTACTATTGCTCAAACTAGAGTTCTCTCTACCTCTCTTGCTCTATAATGTTAGTGTGTAGAAATGAAGAGCCAAAGCTCTCTTTTATAGGAGAAAAATGACATTGAATGTTATCCTCCAACAATTAACAATCAATAATAATTATGAATGTTATTCTCACAACTACTACCAACCAAAATGGGAGCCAATATTCAACAAAGGGCATAAAAAACGACTATGATTCTTATATATAACTTGTCACGGATTGATCATTTGGCAGCTTTTGTATGTCACATGTAATTTAATGAGGGTATAACTATCTTTTAAATATAATATTATATATCAATAGACAACGTTGTTAAAATGCCGTGACTAACACAAGATGCGAAAATGTGGAAAAATCATCCCAAGAAACAGAATTGAGCACAAGTACTATGAGTATGAAAACTGCTCATTTTTTCAATTGAGGGGCTACTTTGAAACAGGATGGCAATATGGAGATACATGTGTATTTCAGCCATATGTATTACTCCATATGAAGATTTAAATACAAAAGCATTTCGAATCGCATTTTCGATATTGGATCGATCTATTAGTTGTCCTAATTGTTTATCAATGGAAGGGGGGGAAAGGGGAAGGGGAGGGGAGGAGAAACTTTGTTTGTTAGCAATAAAAAAGTAAGGAAAATGCCAAGTAATTAGACTAAAGTTTGTAGTTTATCTGAACAAAACTCTTCAGAACTTGATACAGTAATTGATAGATGGTAAATACATAGAGACATAGGGATAATAGATACATATATAGAGAGGGGGAAAATAAGTAGAAAAAAATAGAAACATGGACGAACACATTAAGGAGAAGCATAGCCATTTAGTCCCACAGCTCAATGTTCCAAGGAAAATCAGTGGTGGTGCACGGATAGGAAACCAATTCCCACATTTTCATATCATCTTCAAAATTCCAATCATAAGCCCATATACCATCACCAATAGAAGCCACTGAATTAACCTCCCACCACTTGTCGGACCCTGTCAATTTCACTAATTCTCCGTTTGTCCCCCTGTTATTGTCCTCCTCCTCATCCTCCTCGATAACCGTAACACTATTGACAGCGTCCTCATTGTCATTGTCATCTGAATGGAAGTGCGGCATTTTTGTTGTCTTCACTTGAACAATTTCCTCTTTCAAATTAGCTTCAGTTTCCATCAAACTCTCCACCATCTCCAAGCTCTCTTCTTCTTTGAGCCATACCCCTTGTTTCATCCACTCTCTTTCTTTGTTCCATTCTCGTATTTCTCCTCCCTGACCTTCATACAAAGATCCCATATCTACAAGAGAGATTCTAAAGAAAATGTATTGTTCACTAAGAGTGAATATATATATATATATATATATATATATATATATATATATAATTGTTATTTTTACAAGGGAATTTTGATATTTTTACAAACATTTTGTTGGAATTCGATCACACACACGCACATGACAGTAAAGAATTAACACAGAGATTTACGTGGTTCCCCAATTTGAGTAGTCCACGGGAGCGGCATTCTTTTTATTATTCACCGAGTACATATGATTTTACAATAGAGAGTATACATAACTATTACTCCTTTTACAATTTGGATAGTCCGCTTCGTTCTGCACTTGACCTTTTTAATGAACTTTTCAGTAATGAATTACAAGTCCCAACACATTTAACACGAGCGTGGGTCCCAATTACTATTTACGGTAAGAAATCTTGTGGAACTATTAAATTTTTGTGTGAAAATGTTAATATATATATATATATATATATATATATATATATATATATATATATATTTGTGATCGCAGAAAGAGCAGAGAAAACAAGATATATACCTAAAGAAAGCAACTATACTATGTGTGCAAATTATACACAAAAAATATAGGACCCATATATGTATATAAATAAAAATTTGTAAAACATTTTATGTAAGTCCGGCTTCTTAGTTTTTCCATTTTATTATATATTATTTGTACATAAGTTTTTGTTTTATACTATACTATATATGTTCATAGC
This sequence comes from Panax ginseng, assembly GCA_020205605.1. NCBI lineage: Eukaryota > Viridiplantae > Streptophyta > Magnoliopsida > Apiales > Araliaceae > Panax > Panax ginseng. The sequence goes on along the minus strand of CM035148.1, from coordinate 121,239,380 downwards.
ATTAATATAAATGACATGCATTTCCTCACGCACAAAGTGAAGCAAGCGATTATAAAGAAAATGTAGTGCCCAACAAAAAATGAAGATCGAAATTCTAAAAAAAAATTACTTGACAAGAAGCGGATTTATGCGTAAGCGATTCTAAAGAAAATGTAGTGCCTAACACAAAATGAAGATGTCAAATTTTTGGAAGAGTTTACGAGAGAAAATGGAAACACAGTTGAGATTGAGCACATCTTATCACCCTCAAATCGATGGACAGAGTGAACGAACGATATAAACGTTAGAAGACATGCTTAGAGCTTGCGTGATGGATTTCAAAAGGAATTAGGATGATCACCTACCCTTGGTAGAATTCGCTTACAATAATAGTTATCATGCGAGTATCGGTATGCCACAGTACGAAGTCCTCTACGGAAGAAAGTGCAGAACACCGTTATGTTGTGATAAGGTCGGTGAACGACGACTTCTATGGCCGGAGTTAGTTCAACAAATGACAAATGTGGTGACAACGATAAGAGCTAGATTAGTAGTAGCTCAAGATCGACAAAAGAATCGAGATTCTAAAAAAATAAAAATTTACTTGACAGAGCAGGGAGAGAGAGAGATTATAAAGAAAATGTATTACCTGACAGAGAACGAAGAGACCCTGAGAGATTCTAAAAATATATATTATCTGACGGAGAACGAAGAGAGGAGACTGAAGAGAGAGAAATGTGCATGTGAAAATGCAAGCAAGGTGTCTACGGAACTGAAATTTAAAGAGGAATTTGGAGAGTGATGTAAAATAAAAGAATAATACTTTCTCCGTCTCATGATAAAAGTCCTTATTACTATTTTGGGTAGTCTCATGTTAAATTTTCATTTTCCTTTAATAACCAAACTTTTACACATATTTTCCTATTATACCCATAACATTAAATATCTCATACTTTTCTTATACTAATTCTCTCTCCATATTTAATGACATTATTATGGGCAATTTTGTCATTTCATTCATCTTCTTAATATGCGTGAAAAGTCCATCAGGACTTTTATCCTGGGACGGAGGGAGTAGTGTGACGCCCCCAAAAAAGGTATACATCACCCATTCAGAGTTGTCAATACATGGTACAGAAACAACTACAACTTTAATATTACAACAGTAAAACTGTGAGTTTGAATACAAATATTATCTTCTAGACAATATCTATACTCAAATAAATCCTCATCACATTTATTGATACATTATTTTATAAAAATAGTGTGGACTACTAAACAACTCTCTCTAGAACCTTCATTCCATACCTCGACTCGTACTCGCTATATTCTCACCTCCTGAGAAGAAAAATGGAACAAAAAGGAAAAGGGTGAGCTCAACTAGCCCAGTAAAGAATATTATGACTAAGATAATATACAACAAATTATCGTTAGTCTTCAACAGGAAAAATCTAATAGAATACAATAGACAACAAGTTTTAAATCAATATTCGCAGCGAAAATAATAATTCATTAGAAGAGTTAAGTAGAGAATGCAAACTACTATCTTCTATGTATGAATTTAAAAGTTCATCGTCTATCTTTTATCCCTGTAACATCAATCAATATATATCTCGAATCAAATATTCATCTTTGCACTACAGGCCAAAGATATTCATCAGTTGGTCATGTTCATCTAAACACTTGTTCATCTTTGCACTGTGGGCCAAAGATATTTATCGAAATCATTCATCTTTGCACTCATGTGCCAAAGATATTCAATAATATCATCATTTAAGACCGAGGATGATGAAAAATATTTTTAAAGAAACAAATCCAAATTGAAACAAAATGATAAGGATTAAGGATTAAGGATTCGTACTTTGTTTTATCCATGTCCAAAAATACCTCAAAATAATCATAGTGGTGTAAAATTCAAGAATGATCAAAACATGAATACAATCAAAGCTAGTATCCACAATAGATATTTTTAGACTTAAAAGGAAAATTTTCATTTTTCGATGAATAAGGTCGATTCGTGAATAAGTGTCGATACGTGAATAATAGTCAGTATACATGAATAAGAACTCGACACCAAAAGTTCTAAATTTGATAAAACTTCAGTTCAATATTTCAAAGATAATGATATTGAAGAAATAATATCATTACGAAAAAATAATATCTCTTACCTCGAAAGATCAGTACTTTTAGCTGAAACACCGGATATAAGCTATGACTTAAACTTGCACCGTATAGCAATACTCAAAATATACTCAAAATACTCACAAGAATACGCTCAATAATATAGAGAGAAACTTGGGTTTACGGTGTAATTTTCAATTCTAACCTAAACACCCTATTTATAGGAAAATGCATAGAACACCAAAGCAGAAAATTTAATTTAATAATATTATTATTATTTTCCACAACTTCCTACGCACCAAGAATCTGAATTCAGCTCCTTCCACACACATGTGAAACACACCAAAATAAAAAAAACGTGTTTGTTACTTAAAATATTTTAAACTTCCAAAAATTAATTATTTCGTAGCTTCGGAACTTCAATAATTCATAATAAATAGCCCTTTTATCAGAAAATTCGAATCTCGCGAGTTTTTATAGGAAATTCAATTCTCTACAACTTTACAGAAGAAAGTTTTTCCAAATTCCAAACAAAAATTGCCCGAAATCCACAAACCAAGCGATTTTACAAAGCTATAATCAAATTTCAACCAAGAAATGGGTTCCATGAACACATAAACATGCTTTAAATATTTTTGTAACAAAAATACTCCTCCACATATACTCATATATCCCACATTCATCGTAAAAATATCATTATTATATTATTAAAATATAATAATATATTTAAATGAATTATTTTATCAAAAAAGATAAAATTTCAATTTTCAACAATTGTCACATTAAAAATTTTCTCCATCTATATCCACATAAAATCAATATTTTCCTCATTATATGAATCAATAATTAATTATTCACAAATAATATTACGTAATCACAATATTGACAACCGTGCAGCTTCAAGGAGAGGGGCTTTCCAATAAGAATTTCTCCTTACTTGGCACAATTAAATTAGGTGACCATACCTCTCCTTAGATGTAACTTTCTAGACATTGTCAATAATGTTATCTAATAATATTATTCAGATAATATGAATTATTGCTTCGATAATGAAAAATAATGTAATGACAATTATTGAAACAACAAAGAATATAAAATATCAACGCAACAATTATTAAATCAATAAAATAAAATATTGAATAAAGAATTATCGTAACCATTATTGAGTAAAGTGCCTTCTTACGTAAGAATCAATAATTGGTGCAATACCGTGCTACTTGTGTTTTAACCACCGAAAGTATTTTAATAAAGATTAATAGCAATAATAACTACATTGTTATTTTTAAACAAATTATATTTGTCATTTTCTTCATCCAATCGCTTTTTTTCGTTATGGGGCCCACACATGGTCGCTACTTGGCAGCATTTAATATTTCTCGACAAAGACGAATATTCCACGACCAAACTAATATTCTATAACCACTCTGCTTATTTGAAATATTTGTGTATTTTACCCATAACTATCCACATTAATCAAATCAACCCTTACTATTTCAAAATAATAAATAGAGGAAATTAAATTTCATTTATAATAAGTTGGGGTCTTACAACCTCCCTCCTTATGAAATTTTATCCTCGAAATTGACGTCATACATACCGGTGTGTTTCAAAAGGTGAGGATACCTCGCTTTCATTTCCGCTTCCAACTCCTGTGTCATTTCTTCAATAAGATGGTTCCTCCACAAAACTTTAACTTGTGGTATGACCTTCGCGGCGTAGGACATGCTCCTTTCTATCCAAGATCTTAACAGTACCTCCTCATACGTTAAGTCTTGGCTATCTCGTCCTGGTTCTAACTCAATAACGTGGTTCGGTCTTTCACATATTTACAAAGTATGAGATATGTGAAACACATTATGAACACGTAGACATACTCGGACGTAACGCGAGTCTATAGGCTACATTTCCTACTCGGTCAAGAATTTGAAATGGACCAATAAATCGTGGATTGAGCTTTTCTCTCTTCCCAAATCTTGTAACTCCCTTCCATGGAGCAACTCGCAACAATACATGACTTCTATACTAAATTCCACGCCCTTTCGATGAAGATCCGCATAACTCTTTTGTCGATCTTGTGCCGTTTGTATACGTTGTCGAATCATTTGGATCTTTTTTCTAGAGTCATACGCATTAACTCGGGTCCCAACAATGTTGCTTCACCCACCTCGTCCCAACATATTGGAGAAGCGACACTTTCGCCCATATAATGCTTCAAATGGAGCCACACCTATACTTGCTCGATAACTCGTTGTTGTAGGAGAATTCCACCAATGGTAAATACTTATCCCAACCGCCTTGAAGTCTAGGACACAGAGTCTTAATAGATCTTCAAGAGTTTGAATAGTCCTATGTGATTTTCCGTCCGTTTGAGGATGGTATGCCGAACTGAATCGTAAATCCGTGCCCATAGCTTTTTGCAAGCTAACCCAAAATCTTGAAGTGAATCTTGGGTCACGATCCGAAACTATGGATACTGGCATGCCATGCAACCTCACAATCTCATCTACATATATACTAGCAAGACGTTCAAGGGAATAAGTCTCCCGTATCGGCAAGAAATGAGCAAACTTGGTTAATCTATCAACAATAACCCAAATGGCATTGATGCCTTGAGAAAACGTAGGAAGACCCATAACGAAATCCATGGTAATGTGTTCCCACTTCCATTTCGGAATCTCAAGTGGTTGCAACGGACCCTTAGGTACTAGATGCTCCGCCTTTACACGTTGACAAGTTAAACACATCGAGATAAACTTTGCAATCTCTCTCTTCATATTGTTCCACCAAAATGTATGTCGAAGATCACGATACATTTTAGTACTTCCAGGATGGATTGCAAATGGTGTATTGTGTGCCTCCATCATAATCTTGTACTTCAAATCGTAGTCGTTAGAACACAAAGTCCGGAGTGGACTCAAGTATTCCTTCTTCATCAATTCTCGCCCTAATAACACCTTCAGTACTTTCTTCTTCATACGCATCACCCGGTCTGGTGTCTTGAGCAACCTTAACTTTTTCTATTAAAGTTGGCTCTATGCGTATACTTGACATCATCGCACTCATTCCTGCATATGATCTTCTACTCAACGCGTCAGCTACCACGTTCGCTTTTCCAGGATGGTATTGAATAGTGTGGTCGTAATCTTTCAACAACTCGAGCCAACGTCGTTGCCGCATGTTGAGTTCCTTTTGCGTGAAGAAATATTTGAGGCTTTTATGGTCTGAATATATCTCCACTTTCTCCCCATATAGATAGTGCTTCCAGATCTTTAGCGTGAAAACAACTGCTGCCAACTCTAGATCATGAGTAGGATAATTCTTCTCATACTCTTTAAGTTGTCACGAGGCATAGGCTATGACTTTCCCACGTTGCATGAGAACACATCCTAACCCTTTGCTTGAAGCATCGTTGTAGATAACAAATCCATCCGTACCAGATGGTATTGTTAGAACAGGTGCCGAAATGAGTCTCCTCTTAAGCTCTTGGAAACTCTTCTCGCATTCTTCGCTCCAAACGAATTTTGTATCCTTCCGAGTTAGCTGGGTTAATGGAGTAGCGATTCGAGAAAAACCTTCCACGAATCTCTGATAATAACCGATTAAGTCCAAAAGCTACGTGATCTTGAACCATCGACTTCGGTTGCTTCCAACTTTGTATTGCTTCAATCTTCACGGATCAACAGATACTCCATGTTTCGACACACGTGCCCAAGAAATGCTACTTTCTCAAGCCGTAACTAGCATTTCTTCAACTTGGCATAAAGCTTGTTTTCACGGCCTTTGGAGTACCAAATTTTCAAATGGTGCTCATGATCTTCATGACTTTTGGAATATATGAGGATGTCATCAATAAAGACAACAACGAATTGATCCAAATATTCCCCGAATACTCGATTCATCATATCCATGAAAGCCAGCAGGAGCATTAGTCAACTGAAAGACATGACTAAGAATTCATAATGCCCGCATCGAAGTTCTAAAAGCGCTTTTGAATATCCTCGCTTTTAATCTTCAAATTGATGATATCCGTAACTAAGATCGATCTTTGAAAAAATTGTGCCCCTTGCAATCGGGTCAAACAAGTCATCAATACGAGGTAGAGGATACCTATTCTTGATAGTGACATGGTTCAATTCCCGATAGTCAATAATAAAGTCGCATACTCCTTTCTTTCTTCTTTCTGAATAAAACAGAGCACCCCAAGGAGATGTACTAGAGATTAATGAAACCGATGTCCAACAACTCCCTCGTAGTTGGACCTTTAACTCCTCAAGTTCAATATGAGCCATTCGATATGGGGTTTTAGAAATGGGCTTTGTACCAGGTTCAAGATCAATAAAGAATTCAACTTCATATTCTGGGGGTAGACCGGGAAGTTCTTTAGGAAATACGTCAGGAAAATCAATAACAACAGGAATATTATTCAAATTTGATGTCTTTATTCAAATCCATAACATGGGCTAAGAAAGCTTGACATCCGTTTTTTAATAAACGAATAGCTTTATGATTAGATATGACAGTGATTGATTTTAATGGTTTAGTTGCTTGAATTGCATAACAAAGTTGGTTAGAATATGAAAACTAATAAACCTTATTTAAAATAATCAATTTTGGCATGATGAGTAGTTAACCAATCAATCCCTAAAATCACATCAAAAGTAAGTATCTTTAAAGAGATAAGGTCAACAGGTAAGGTGATGGTGCCAACTTGAATCAAACAAGATTTATAAACAGTGGATGTGATGAAAGTTTCTCCCAACGGAGTTTTTACAGATAGGTCAAAGTCTAATTTCTCCGGAGTCAAGTTTAATCGTTGAGCACAAGCAGGAGAGATAAATGAATGGGTAGCACTGGTATCAAATAAGGTATAAACTTCGCAAGAATTTATAAATTTTACCCGTGATCACCTCGCTTGGGTTCCTCGATTTTGACCAAACCACAACAAACGCTTCTTCCAGAACCGTTGACTTTGACTTTTCCGAGAGACGTCTTTTAAGTCACCATCCTCATTTAAACAGTTTCGCCACCGCATAATCTCGAGCGATATGTCCTTCTTTTCCATAATTATAGCATACCTTGAATCTTGTGTAGGCGCTTTGGACCGATATGTCCTCTTTTCCGTGATTTATAAAGATATGAACGGTGGTCGTTTCTCCTCCCTTAGAACCGGTTGTTGCCGGCATCGCTGCCTTCACATGGTCGTTGTTAAATCTCCTCTTTTTAAAATCTCTCCCCGACTCGCTTCTTCTATTTTCATGGCTATGATTACCACCAGAGTGGTTACCATTTTTGTCCGTCTTTTTCTTTCTCATTGGTTATCGTTGTTTTGTTGATCGCTATCTCCCAGATGATCCTCGATTGTGGTCCTTCGATTGACCGCATTTCGTTATCTCGCTTCTAATAATTGAGCCTTGTTTACAACATCCGAATAGAGAGAAAATTTATGAGAAATGAGATATTGTCGACGCCGGGTTCAAACCTCTCGTAAACATCCGCCATCATATACGCTCTCATTCTCCACCAAATGAGGTGCAAACTCGATAACTCGCAAACTTTGCCTCGCATCGAGACACCGCCATGTTGTTTTGTTCTAACTGATGAACTCCACTTCCTTCATACGACGTAACACTTTCGTGAAAGTATTTGTCATTAAATAGTTTCAAACGCCTCCCAAGACATGCCGAAAAGCGGGTGGATGTGTACGCTTCACGACTCCCACCAAAGATCGCGCTTCGCCACGGAACATAAAGGTGGCGAATGGAACCTTCGTTCTCCTCCGCATCCCAAGACATCGAATATCTTGGTAATTTGCTTGGCCCATGTTTTCGCCATGATCGGATCCGGCTTTCCTTAAATTTCGTGGTCCCAACTCTTTGAATCGCTTTGGTGTGACAACCCGTGAATTGCTATCATTTCTCCTCGTATTTTGAACACGAGTCTCCTCGTCCGATTATGCATGAATCGCAAAAAGCTTCTAAACATCCCCTCGCTCATCATCTGCTCTGGTGTTGTTTATAGAGGAACATTGTCACCGTCAGACGCTCTCCTCGTTGGTGAAAGATACAAGCGCCTTCACAGCCTCATTTACTCCATTGTTAATATTCTCTCACGACATTCTCAAACACCGTCATAAAACAAGGGTTAATTAAGGAAATCAATATATCACATAATATCCCTATATATTGACCAACTAACAAATAAGCTTAGTAGACACATTAGCGAAGGATTTACTCTCTCTCCCTCATAGTTCTATTCCCCGATCTCCGCCAGAGATCATATCCCTAAGCTCTCGATACCAACCCGTGACGCCCAAAAAAGGTATACATCACCCATTCGAGAGTTGTCAATACATGGTATGTAAATAACTATAACTTTATTATTACAACAAGAAAACGTGAGTTTGAATACAAATATTATCTTCTAAACAATATCTATACTCAAATAAATCCTCATCACATTTATTGATACATTATTTTACAAAAATAGTGAGGACTACTAAACAAACTCTCTAGAACCTTCATTCCATACCCCGACTGCATTTCTCATTATATTCTCGCCTCCTGAGAAGAAAAATGGAACAAAAAGGAAAAGGGTGAGCTCAACTAGCCCAGTAAAGAATATTATGACTAAGTTAATATACAACAAATTATCGTTAGTCTTCAACAGGGAAAAATCTAATAGAATACAATAGACAACAAGTTTTAAATCAATATTCGCAGCGAAAATAATAATTCATTAGAAGAGTTAAGTAGAGAATGCAAACTACTATCTTCTATATATGAATTTAAAAGTTCATCGCTCATCTTTTATCCCCGTAACATCAATCAATATATATCCGAATCAAATATTCATCTTTGCACCATGTGCCAAAAGATATTCATCGATTGGTCATGTTCATCTAAACACTTGTTCATCTTTGCACAACGGGCCAAAGATATTTATCAGAAATCATTCATCTTTGCACTACAGGCCAAAGATATTCAATAATATCATCATTTAAGACTGAGGATGATGAAAAATATTTTTAAAGAAACAAATCCAGTGAAACAAAATGATAAGGATTAAGGATTAAGGATTCGTACTTTGTTTTATCCATGTCCAAAAATACCTCAAAAATAATCATAGTGGTGTAAAATTCAAGAATGATCAAAACATGAATACAATCAAAGCTAGTATCCACAATAGATATTTTAGATTTAAAAGGAAAATTTTCATTTTTCGATGAATAAGGTCGATTCGTGAAATAGTGTCAGATACGTGAATAAAGGCCGTATACATGAATAAGAATCTCGACACCAAAAGTTCTAAATTTGATAAAAACTTCATTCAATATTTCAAAGATAATGATATTGAAGAAATAATATCATTACGAAAAAAATAATATCTCTTACCTCGAAAGATCAGTACTTTTAGCTGAAACACCGGATATAAGCTATGACTTAAACTTGCACCGTATAGCAATACTCAAAATATACTCAAAATACTCACAAGAATACGCTCAATAATATAGAGAGAGAAAACTTCAGTTTCTGGTGTAATTTTCAATTCTAACCTAAACACCCTATTTATAGGAAAATGCATAGAACACCAAAGCAGAAAATTTAATTTAATAATATTATTATTATTTTCCACAACTTCCTACGCATTAAGAATCTGAATTCACTCCTTCCACACACATGTGAAACACACCAAAATAAAAAAACGCTTTTTGTTACTTAAAATATTTTAAACTTTAAAAATTAATTATTTTGAGCTTCTAACTTCAATAATTCATAATAAATAGCCCTTTTATCGTAAAATTGAATCTCGCATGTTTTTATAGGAAATTCAATTTCTACAACTTTTATGTAAGAAAGTTTTTCCAAATTCCAAACAAATATTGCCCAAAATCCACAAATCCAAGCGATTTTCTGTGCTATAATCAAATTTCAAACCAAGAAATGGGGTCCACATACACATAAAATATGCTTTAAATATTTTGGTAACAAAAATACTCCTCCACATATACTCATATATCCCACATTCATCATAAAAATATCATTATTATATTATTAAAATATAATAATATATTTAAATGAATTATTTTATCGTAAAAAGATAAAATTTCAATTTTCAACAATTGTCACATTAAAATTTTCTCCATCTATATCCACATAAAATCAATATTTTCCTCATCATATGAATCAATAATTAATTATTCACAAATAATATTACAGAATCACAATATCGACAACAAAGTAGGTTCTGTGAAAGGGGCTTTTCAATAAGAATGTTTTCATCGGCCGCAATTAGGTGACCAAACCTCTCCTGTAGATGTAACTTTCTAGACATTGCCAATAATGTTATCTAATAATATTATTCAGATAATATGAATTATTGCTTCGATAATGAAAATATTGTGTAATGACAATTATCAAACAACAAAGAATATAAAATATCAACGCAACAATTATTAAATCAATAAAATAAAATATCGAATAATAATTATCGTAACCATTATTGAAAAGGCCTTCACGAAAGAATCAATAATTGGTGCAATAATACCAATGCGAATCGTGTTTTAACCACCGAGTATTTTTAAAGAAGATACTTCAGAATAACTACGCCGTTATTTTTAAACAACTTATATTTGTCGTTTTCTTCATCCAAATCGCTTTCAAGATTATGGGGGCCACACATGGTCGCTACTGTCGCATTTAATATTCCTCTCGACACGACGTAATATTCCACCACCAAACGAATATTCTATAACCACTTGTTTATTTGAAATATTTGCGTATTTTACCCATAACTATCCACAATAATCAAATCAACCCTTACTATTTCAAAATAATAAATAGAGAAAATTAAATTTCATTTATAATAAGTTGGGGTCTTACAAGTAGTATGCTTACAAATTATATACTCCCTCCGTCCCAGGATAAAAGTCCTGGTGGACTTTTCACGCATATTAAGAAGAGGAATAAAATGATAAAATTATCCATAATAATGTCATTAAATATGGAGAGAGAATTAGAATAAGAAAAGTATGAGATATTTAATGCTACAGGCATAATAGAAAAAATGTGTAAAAGTTTGGTTATTAAAAGAAAGTGGACATTTAACATGGGACAACACAAAATAGTAATAAGGACTTTTATCCTGGGACGGATGGAGTATAAAAAGTTGTGCATCAAAAATAAATTCATATATTATACTCCCTTCGTCCCATAATAAATGTCTTTATTACTATTTTGGGTAGTCTCATGTTAAATATCCACTTTCTTTTAATAACCAAACTTTTACACATTTTTTTCTATTATGCTCGTAGCATTAAATATCTCATATTTTTCTTATTCTAATTCTCTCTCTATATTTAATAAGTATGGAGAGAGAATATTTTGAATTGAATAGATAGAAAGTCACTCTCTCACCTACATTGAAAATAATTAATGACATATTATTATGGGCAATTTTGTCATTTCATTCATCTTCTTAATATTCGTGAAAAGTCCACCAGGACTTTTATCCTGGAACGGAGGGAGTAATTAAAACGTGAAAAACATTTAATAATAGATTTTTTTGAATATTTATTTTTTCATACATAATTTTTTATGTATAATTTGTGTTTATAACATTACTCAAAATAAAATTAGTGTATTACTCCCTCCCTCCAAAAAAAGATGACTGAGGTTACAATTTTTTTATCTTCAAAACGATAGTTTAAGATACAAAAAGTAATGAATAAATATGTTATTTAGTGGAGTCCATTAATACGTATAAAAAAGTATACATCACTTCATATAGTAATATTATTGTGGGGGCTACAAAAGATATATATGAAGATAAAAAATTATTCTCATTTTTTAATCTTTTTTTTTAAAATTTTTGTAAAAAATATATGTCATCGAGAAAGGGAGTATTCTTTGAGTAGAGATTCTTTATTTAGTTAAATGTTCATCCTTTCCATTCCTTTGCATACAAAGCCATGCATGCCCCGATGTCCGTATTACGTGGAGTTTCTAAATTCAATCGACCGACCGGGTTTAAATAAGGAATAATACTAGAGACATAAATTATTTTATAAATATTTTATAAATTGTTAATGTGACATATTTCACTTCAATATATTATGTGGGATCGAAGACTACATTAAAGTAATTTATTGATCAATACGCTGAGGTAGAGTATATCACATCAACAATTTATAAAATATTTATAAAATAATTTGTGTATGTAGCACTATTCTAAAATAAGTACAAACCGTAGGTGTTTTAAGTGTGGTAATTTAATGATGTCACATGCACGTGAACTAGGATCCACTTTACAAAGGTTGACTGATTTGGCACGAAAGCTCTTCGGGCTGTATTTGGATATGATGCATAAATTCAAATTTTATTTTATATTGCAAAAGTTGTGTAAATTAGAACATCTCTAAGAATAGTAGCACAAAAAAAACTTTTAAATTGATATTTATTGACTTACGTAATAATTTGAAGAGCATTATTTGTTATTTTCATATTTTGTGACTCATCAGTTTCTTCAATTTAATGAGTTATACATCAAATTCATCAAGCGTAATAAATATTTTTAGCTTTTAATTGTAGATTTGAAGTGTGAGAAGGAGGTTGCAGATTTAAAGAGTTAAAAGAATGTTTGTTGACCTACGTGATAATTTAAAAATACTATTAAAAATAATTTTTCTAATGTAGCTCACCTATTTAATTATCCTAAAATAATTGAAAAGGCTATTGAAGAAACTCTTATATATACTGCAAATTCGAGATAATATGTGAGTCCGAAGTAAGAGTGAAAATTGAACTTTCAATCCTTCCTTAAAATATCTTTTAAATATTCTTTTATTTTACATAATTAGTCAATATGTCAAGAAAAAAGTTATTTTACAAAAATAATTTCACTTCCTTTTGATGGTATTTAAAATAACTCAAAGAAGAAATGTTATTTGCATAAAAAAATAAAATTTAGTTAAATTCTATCACATTAAAAATAAATAAGTCACAAGTTCCCATAAATATTGATTACTATTTCAAAAAATTTATGTGGATATAAAAATTGGATATGAGTATATTTGAATTTTACTTATTTGTATTTTGACCTCTAATGGTGGGTAAAAATTCAAATAAGTGAAATTCAAATACACTCTTGTCTAATTTTCATGTCCACCTAGAAGAGTTCTTACTATTTACTACTCCTTCTGTCCCTTAATATAAGTCCTTTTAGAGAAATATTTGTGTCCCTTAATATAAGTCGTTTGAGAATTTCAAGTAAGTATTAATTGCTTAGTTTCTGATATTATTCCAAATTATTAAATATAACTTTTATTCTTTCACTATTTTTTGTCCAATAAATAACACTCTTTTACAATACAATGATAATATAGACAATTAATATTATATTTAATATTATATAATTATTTTTTTAATACTTGTACACAACTCTAACATGACTTATATTAAGAGACATAAGAAATAATCACTAGTAAGTCAAAAGTAGGGATGTACAAGAAATCGTTATAGCTAGTTTGAATTTGTCAAGCGGAACCGGCAGATTCGACTCTCATTTTAATAAACCGTTATGAGGAGAAGGTTTTGAATGCTTGACTTTTCAACTTCCCTCAATTACACAAAATACGTCGCATTTAATTTGGGATGTAATGATAGTGAACGTGGGGTAATGATAGGACCCTGTGATGGGCGCTGTGTATGTTACCAAAATTCTTGATTTAGGGTTTGACGCATCTTTATTAATTCCCTAATTATTGGGTTTTTATTGAAAAATTCTTCTATTAAATATTTTTATCAGTACAAAATATTAAATAGACAATACTTAAACGTTGTGATATTTTTTTACAGCGTTTTTAAAAAAATATTATAAATATATATACAAAAATGTTATCTATTTAAAAGGACATTTTTTTAATTTTAACTATATAACATTTTTTTAAAAACGTTGTCTATCAAAAAAAATTAAGGAGCTAAAAAAAAGACGGTTAAATGAAAATTTAAAATTAAATCCGCTCTCTTTCGCATTTCTCACCGAGTGTCTTCGTCTCTCATCTCTCTGTTTAGCCTCTTTTCGTTCCATCAAGCTAGGGTTTGCCTAGATTTCTTGTAATTAACTCTCAAATTTCTAGATCCATGGCAAAGACAAGCGGAGGGCACACCTTTAACACCGATCGACAGTCGGTTCAACGAAGCACAGAGTCAACCTTAGCACCTGGAGAAGCTCGACGATTGAACCGGAACCTCTCTAAGCTTGCATCTGATTTCTAAGGACCAGCACGCGATTGATATGTCACAGCACTACCCGATGCAGCAGGGGAAACCCTCGTCGTCTTTTTCAAGGAAGAAAATCAACGTCGCTGGTGATCTTTTGACATCTGGAAGCGGCGACAACGAGCTGAAGAGAGAAAATTCGAGCTCCTAAGTAATGGTCGCAGAAGTGGATTCATATCATTCCTCTGATTGTGTTGCTCTGCCTCTTCATTCTCTAGTATTACTCCTATCCAGGTATAATTTATTCTTTTACACAATCAAAACCCTATTCTACTAATAATAATTTCCTTCTTGATGTTTTTCATTGATTCTTATATTGTATTCTGTTAATATATGTGTGTAAGTAGTTTTCTACTGAGTAATTTCTTTTGTTATATAAATTGGGAGCTAGATTTTGCTTTTCTTCAAAAATTATTCGCCCTAATTTTTTATTGAGAAATCAGTTAATGAGTAAAGAAGATTTTTTTATTGAGAAATCAGTTAATTTTTTATTGAGAAATCAGTTATTTCAACTTTGGTTTATCTACTGTTGTACTATTTGTTGTGCAAACATAGCAGCCTAGCAGCCCAGTTAAAAGGACTGCATTCTATGTTGGGGGATTTGGTTTGCTGGAAATTTCACATTTTCACTTATAAACCAAACTCTCTTTATAAAAGGCTAGTATGCAGGATTTTTGTTACTTTGTTTGATTGGATAACATCACTTTGTTTGATTGGATAATGTAACTTTCATATGTACTGTTACAAACTCTCAGTCTCCTGCTCACAGATCATAGCAGCGGACTCGGTTTTAAAGTCCTGAACATGCTCAGACTCTGGCGTCTCAGACGAGTCAGTTCCCTGTTTGCAAGGTACATGTTTGAATTCTGATACCATCTTCATATGTAGAAATTGGAAAAGTAAGGTTCTGTTAGGACAACTTTGGTATGGCCAACAATACTAACTAGTGGCAATATCTTATGTTATGTGACACAGCCTCTCAGTTGTACAGTTGCTTTGACTACAAAGGGTTTACTGTAAGTATACATCTAATGCCTTTTATATCTTGGATATTCAATATTGAAAAGTAGCTGCTAATTAAACCTGATCAATTTTCAGGTTAGTACTGTGTGGGAGGAAATGCGATATAATACTCGCCTGACAAAAGATGAAGTGATTATCCAGAATTGTGTTTCATACTATAAATACACTACTGCACTGATCTTGGTTGTATATATGTATGAATTGAAAGAAGTCAAGAACCCTCAAAAATTGGGTGCTTTCTGGTATTTAGGAATCTAAATATCGAAAACGGTTCTTCAGAGTGACCTATAACCATGTAATTAGTTCATATAGCTTTGATTGAAGCCATATTTATTTTAAAATCAACCTTTTTCACCTAGGACAACTTCCTTTCGAGCTCGATATGAAGTATGCAGATGACATATAGTTTTCTTCATGTATTTTTATTACGAGTCCTATTTTTAATAAAATATTTTCTAAAATTGATGAATTTTTCGAATACCAAAATGGCAAAACTTGTTCACATATAAAATATGATGATATTTATAGTTCTAGGGTGTAGATTTGGAACACTGGAAGTGGATGTTTGGACAGATACAAAAAAATTTGAAGTTTATTCTTTGGATCGGTTTTTCATTAATCTCTGCTAAAGTAATCTATTGGATGCATGCATTTCTGTTTTTCATATTTATTAATGTTTTATGCTAATTTTTTTGCAGGAAACTTTCAAGAATATCATGGAAAGTAAGTATTTAGCATTCATTAACTTCTGGAAGCTAATATTACATATATGTAAATCCCCAAAAAAGTAAATTGCTAATAAACACATACTTATCAGGACAGACTTGAACTTGCCATATCCTATCTGAACAGGACTGTTCAGATAGGATAATTCTTTTAGATGGGACAAGAGGAGATAAAGTGTTAGTGGCACATCCTATCTGAACAGGACTGAGATAAAGTGCTAGTGGCACATCATATCTGAACAGGAGGCGAATAGCTGCTGCTAGTGGCAGCGGCATGTTACAGCAGCGGCTGAGTTGGGCTGAGCTGGGGGCTCTTTTGAGCTCTCAGTTGGAAGGGTTAAAACTGTTGCCAATAGGCAGCAGCGAATAGCAGTGAACAGCTGCTGTATCAGCCTTGGTAAGTCTGCTACAAGGTAATTTATATGCCATGTTCAGTCAAGGTAATTTCTATTTACCTCTTCAATTTCATGTGACATCCACATTTCTTGCTACAGGTTACAAAGCTAATGAAAAAGAAGGGTACGCGCATGGTTTTGGTTGATGTGTGTGTTGACATCTGTACAAAGATGTACAATGACACTAGCGTGGGTGTAATTATTGTAATTGAGCATCAGTTATATATGTTCTCCTTTTCCCTTGTTTATTTCATTTATTCCTTTCAAGCTTTCATCTTGCGATGGCTTTCTACTCCTTTTCAGGCTGTTAAGCGAGTACAATATTTGTTGTTGATTTGTAGACAGACACCTTGATAATATGCTACATAGTGCATTTATTGCCTTTTCAGTTTTCACTGTAAATTGACGGACCTTGAGGCTGCTTGTATGCTACTCTTTCGTTCTCAATTTAAAATGTACTCTTTTGTTTTCAATAAATAACATAATCAAGCTAAAAAACCTCTATACATGATGATGTGTTTGGCAATGAGGATCAGGGAAAGAAAAATGAGAATGTTTGGCAATTTTGTTCAGCCTTTCGGCATCACATTGCTTAAAAACATTACAGTTCACTTTCAATTTTAAATTTTAAACCTTTATTATTTTTCTAAATTGTAACTACTTTTGCTAGGTCATGACTGCATTGCCCACCGTTGAGCTGGATCCCCCAACCAATTCAATGACTTTTAGTGTCAATGACTCTCCATTGGTTGGTCGTGATGGGACACATGTAAGTCACATTGTTGTTTTATTTTATTTTTTTTGCTGCCACTACTAGGTACTTTTGCGCTTACTCTAGTAATTCATGTCCTTGCTTTTAGTTTTGCACCTGGTAATTGCCAACTCATGGTGAAAAATTCCTAAAGGCTACTATGTAAATTGTAAAGATAGCATAGGATAATATTTGGAGCTGTGGTGAACAATTTCACAAAATTTATTGACAATGAATGGAATAGCATCCCAAAATTATATACCAAGTCTTAAGGCTTAGATTCACTGATGTAAGGTTTTCAACATGTTCCTATACATAGTGTAATTTTGAGCCAACATCAACAGCTTATAGTGAGCAAAGTGGGAAACGTGGCTATAGGTGTCGGGCCTTACACTTATGAAATTGTGCTATAATATCATGATAAAAATTCAATTCAAAATTAATTGATAATGAGTGCAATATCTTCTCATAATTGGTTATTAGTGAATCTTTAGGCTTAACACTATCTAATGTGTGTTAGAGTATGTAACTTGTCCTACGTCATTGTGTTTGGGAAGAACCAAACAATCCGCACGTTACATGCACGTGTATAATACAGTAATACACCTGTTTGGAACCTAACCTGACCCAAAAGCTTTATCCAATAGATCACTATTAGAAAAACAAGAATACGTGACTGAACTTTGTGACAGTTTTAAAAAATAATCACAAAAGATAGTAATTTGTGATGGACTTTTTAAGTAATCACAAAATAATAGTATATATGATGTCTCTTAGTGATTACTAATCTTGCCATCAATGTATTATAATTGTGATGGCCATGTCAATTACATTAATTTTTTCATGCAAAATAAATTTTCTTTTTGTGACGCACTAAGTCATCACTTATAGATATACCTTTTTCGTGATTACATTTAAGTTATCACTAATATTTTAATGTAAGAAATAATCAAAACAATATTTTATGACGGCCGTGACAATCATTAAAAAAGATAGATTTTTGTGACGACTTTTATTTGTAATTACAAAAAGAATGTATTTTGTGATGAAATTTTAAAGCCATCACAAAACAATAAAATATATGATGGCTCTCAAGTGATGACTAATTTTACCATTATTATAAAGTATTTGTGAATGTCATTGCAATCACCAAATCTTACGTGAAAGTAATTTTGTTTAGTAAGTCAACTCACATATGTTTCCTTTTATATTTTGTTTTAAAATTATAATCATAATATGGGCTTTGATGTAGTGGTAATACTCGTTATTTAGTTTGCAAATGGGGGGAGGGTTTGAATCCTACAAGTATCATTTGATACAATTAATATAGATACAATTAATACAGTGAAATAAATTCTACGTAAATAGAGATTCACGTTCTTACATTTGATCCCTTAGTCTTATTTTTTTTGTGATGACTGACAATCACAATAGATTACGTGTTAATGTGATTGTATTAATCATCACAAAAGCACTAAGCGTTTGCGTGATTGCCAAAACCATCACGTAAAACTTTTCATGATAGGCGTATACAAGACGACCATTGTGATGTTTAAAGCCATCACGTAAACCTTTCGTGGTGGTTTCCCTACTTTTTGTGATGGATTTTGGCCATCACAAATGACCATTTTTTTAATAGTGATATTGGGTACATTCATATATATTAATCATTCACTCTTTCATTATTTCTCCGACTTGTGACTATAACTCAGTTGTGATAGCCTAGCCATCTTTTCGTCTCAAGTGAGTTCACTACATCAAAAGCTCCCCATGACTTGAACAAGTCTCTTTAATCACCGTACACCAATTCTTAGCTAACTATTCTTGGTCCTTTTACTCCATCGAGAGTCAATTTTCATCAAGAATTATACATTTTTTCTCTTCAATATATCACCAATTATCGGCAAACCAATCTCGGTTAAACCCATTGATAATTCAACATCATCATCGAGATTCTTTAGGAAAGAATCATCAACCCTTCATTGAGAATTCAACATTTATGGCATGTCTTTAAAAGAGGTTGTCCGAAACTAATTTTTCGAACCACCATCACATGTGTTTTGAAGAAGGTTCACCAGACCCGAGATCAATCTTCCGTAGCTTTGATACCAGTTGTTGGAAGAGAAAGTCGGGGATCCCGCACGTTGCGTGCGCATACATAAAGAACTAACATACATGTTTAGAACTCAACCTGACCCAAAAAATTAAACTATTAGGTTTCGAGTTCATTCATATATATCTTTAATTATTTCTCTAATGTGATACTCTAATTAACTTGTGATCCTAACAATCTATCTCACAAGTGAACACGTACTAAGTGTGTCTATTTCATACTGCATGTTGTATATATATTGTCCAATAAACTCTAATGGCTTCTTCACTACGGCCTTTTTCTGTAGAATAATATTAGATCCACAAATTATTGTACAAACATTTTATAAACTGCTAATGTGACATACTCCACCTCAGCATATTGTGTAGGGCTGAAGACTATATTGAAACAATTTGTTAATCAATATGGTGAGGTGGAATATGCCACATCAGCAGTTTGTAAAATGTTTGTAAAATAATTTGTGTTGTAGCATTACTCTTTTCTGCATTATCAAACTAATCCTTAATGGGCTGGTCTAAACTGTTAAATTTTAAAATTCATGCGGGAAGGAAAACATTTTTCAGTACTTAATGTTGCTGAAATAACAGTCTAATAGACCATACTAAACTTGCTAGTTGGTACAAAAACTAAACACTAATTAACTTCTTACATATTGAGACATTTTTAATTAGATAGATAATAAATACATAAGTTTCATAGAGATACACAGAGAGAGATACATGTACACTGAATTAGTGAATTAGACACATATATACAAACATACACATTCTCTCCAGAAACACAAACACAAGCAGAATTAGAGACTTTTACTAGGCATTTGAAGCTCCTTTGAAGTTGCTGAAATCCCACAGCTTAAAGTCCCAAGGAAAGTCAGTGGTGGAGTATGGATACCAAACCCATTCCCACATTATATTCATATCATCTTCAAAAGTCCAATCATAATAAGGCCATTTATCATTACCACCGGAACCCATTGAATTAGCCTCCCACCATTTTTCATCCAACCCTGGCAGATTCTCAAATTCAGTCCCATTATTGTTGTCCTTCTCCTTGATGACCTTAACACTCATGACAGCGTTCGTGTTGCCAAAAAACTGTGGCGGCGTCATCGTCGATTTCACATTAGCAATGTCCTCCTTTAAATAAGCTTCAGTTTTCATCAAACTCTCCACCATCTCGAAGCTCTCTTCTTCTTTGAGCCATACCCCTTCTTTCATCCACTCTTTTTCTTTCTTCAACCGTCCTAATTTTCCTCCCCGGCCCTCATTCAAAGATCCCATATCGATGAGAAAGGGAGCGAGAGATCTTTTAATTATCAAGTGTACTAAAATTCAAAAGTAGTGAAACAGACTGCTTGGAACTAACCTAATGTTTGGGTGAACCGTGTAAATTTTGTGTTTGTATATAATTGTTTTTATTTATTTATTTTTGTTATTGTTTTTCTCTAACAGAAAATTCGAATGAAAATGTTTGATCGAGAGTGAAAGACAGAGGTTCTAATGAAAATGTACTGCTTGACGGAGAGTGAAGAGAGAGAGAGAGAGATTCTAGAGAGAATGTATTGCCTGACGAAGACCGACGAAATTGGGAGAGAGAGAGAGAACAATAGTTAAACATAGAGAGAAAATGGTAATTACATATAGAGATAGAATCTAAATAAAATGTATTTCCTAAGGAGAGTGAAGAGGGAGATGGAAGGATTCTAAAGAAAATGTAAGCGGAGAGTGTAAAGAGATAAATTCTAAGGAAAACGTATCGCCTAAAGGAGAGTGAAGAGGTTGAGAAAGAGAGGTTAATTCTAAAGAAAATATATTGTTCCGCTGAAGAGCGAAGAGAGAAATTCTAAAGAAATTATATCGTCCGATCGAGAGTGAAGAGAGGGAGAGAAAGAACGATAACTAACGATAGAGAGAGAACAGTAATTAAAGATAGAGAGAGGAACTAAAGAAATTGTATTGCGCCTCTGATGGAGAATGTAAAATGAAAAAATTCAATTGAAAATGTATTGCCTGAAGGAGGATGAATATATATATATATATATATATATATATATATAAAGGAAATATAAACACAGAGAGATTCTAAAGAAAATATGCTGCCTGACGAAGAGGAGAGAGATATATAAATATTACTATTTGGCAGAGAATAAAGAGAGAGAAACCGATCGATTAATAAAGATAGAAAGAGAATTGAAAGAAAATGACGGAGAGTGACGACAGAAGAATTGATCATGTGTGAATATATACAGATACTAGATAGAGTAAGCTTGACGTCGAAACCGCTCAGTTTTTATATGTTTATCTAATAAAAGGCAAGTTATGTTGTCTACGAAACTAAAATACATAAAAGTTGAGGAGAATTTGTGGAAACCGCTCAGTTTTTAGTGTCTCAATTTTTTTTTCTTTCAAATATATGTGTCAAATAATGTGATGATGAATAAGATTAATGATATTTTACTCATAATTAATCATGTGAGATGTACTTATGACATTTATAATTTATAATTATGTAAGATTGATTATTTGAGAGAATAAATAAATAACTAAAAAGAACTTGAGACGTAGTAAAAAATTATTTCCTTATATTCTCAACCTCAATAAAATAAATAAAAATACCTAATTTCATGCTACCAGTTTTGTTAATTAACTCCTCTTTATACAAAGTTGCTACTTCAGGTGATGAGTATATATGTCGAGAAAGAATAGTAATTGTTCCTACTTTTCTTTGGGTAACTGACCCATGACCCGACTCAGTAGCTGCCTCCCAACCCCCTACTTTAATTTCAACCATCTCTAAGCGTCATCTACAGCCTTTATGGATAAACAAGGTAGAAGTATAACTATACAAAACTCATTTAGTTATTTTTTATTCCTACTTAAATCAACCGATTGAATTAAGTTAAATACGTCCAAACCGATGAGAGGTTACTTTGTTTTGTGATCTCATGCACACGTGAAATGGGTCCCAATTTTTCACTGCCCCACAGACTCTACATGCAGTTTTTAAATTTGCATGCATGCTTTTGCATATTTTCCTTGAAAACAAATTTGTAGTTTTAACTCCTTTCGAATGGATGAGACCTTCATTTATTAATAGAGATACGCAATAATTATTTATAAAATATATTTGATGATATATATAAAAACTGATATTTTCATATATATTTTTATATTTTTATATGAAAATTCTCGCAAAAGATTCTACGCGACGGTTTTTACCGTCGCTATACATATATAGCGACACTTTTTATGTGAAAATATTAAAAAATTATGTGAAAATATCAATTTCCTATATATATATATGATATATGATATTTTTAAATGTTATATATAACTTCAAAATTAAAGAAAGAGTGTTTACTAATGTTAACGCCAAGATCTTGTGCCACGTCCCAATCACGTAAGACGCCTACGATCCCCGCACAAGAAACATGATCAATACCAAAAGCTTTGAATTTGGACCATTGGGGGATAGCTTCAAAGTGAGTCGTCAAGAGTCATTCTACAAGGGTTAACAATGGAGGATAAAATGTCTAGTCTTTAGAGAGATCGAGAATTGTGTGTTGTGTGTATGCATACCTTCTCTTGGAGATTTCTTGTTAGGTTATACTCTCTGCCTTTGGTTTTCTGCGCCACCAACTTTTATCCGACATACATTTACTCTATCTCGATCCAAGTAGGATGCATGCAAAGTTGTCATATTTTTCCCATCAGACATGTCACCTACGTGGATATAATCCCATCCACATTAATGATCTCAGACAGACTTTTGGTCAACAAATTCTTCCTCATTCATCATTATGGTCAAAGACTTAGATATTAAAAGATCTAATGGACCAACCCATTGACCCGATCCAATATTAAAGAGATATAATATAAGGATTATGTCCAATAACTTTAAGACCCAATAGTGAAGACCCAATGGACTAATTAAATAACTAAACCCAATCCATAAGGCCCAATAGGAGGAATATCATGACCCAACAACTATAAAGACAACCATTCTTGAGCTATGCTAGGTTTATAGGGGAGAGTAAGAATCGATTTCGCAATCCAAACTACAAGTAAAATCGCAAAAGAACCAATGGTTCTGGTGGCGTATTGTGGTTTTTTTAATAGGAACCACATCTCTTACTGTGGTGGTTGCGATGTTGGTATAGAAAACGCACCCACCCGTTTAGAGTTTTGAGAATTTAATATTTCTCATATTTTTGTGTATGTTTTAAAGTTTTTAAGTTATATGTAAGTACCATTATAAATTTAATTTTGAAATATGTACTTTTGCATGGTAAAATACTTTAAGTTTGAAACAATGTTTATATTGCAGTAACGGATGTATATTTCAATTTGAAGAATTAGAAGCTCTTAATTAATTTTTGATTGATTTTCAAGAATTTAACTTTTAGAAAATGGCTATTATTTTTACGGTAAATATATATATATATATATATATATATATATATTGCATGCGAATGTTTTACGTCGACTTTTGATTACTAGTTAAATCACATGTATAGATAAGTTTCGTATTTGTAATTTTGAGATTTATTTAAAATTTAAAAAGTATAATATATTTATTATTATTTTTTAATTAGTTTTTAGTCAAAGCCGCACCATTTAAAACATCACCACCCTAATTTCAAACAATTTCATGTTATCAAAGCGATTTTATATGTTTTTTTTATATTTTTAGAACCGTATCAAATCGCACCGGATACACATCCCTAGGTAGGTTATGAATAATTACTTCTACTTGTTTACATGCTTAGGTATGCTTTAAATAATACTCCCTCCATTCTTAAATGTAGGTCGGTTTAGACTTTTTTTTGTTATTTCTAATTATTTGTCGTTTATCTATGAGAATTGATCACTATTTTTCCCAAATTGCCTCTTATTACTCCACCTAATTTTTTGATCCATATTTATGAGATAAGTGAGGTGAAGGGTATTATAGACAATCGATAATATAGTTAATAATTTTCAATCATTTTCTTAATTCTTGTGTACATGTCTAAAACGACCTATATTAAAGAACAAAGGGAATATATTGACACACCACATCTTGTTATTGACATTCCTCTGACTCTCATACTTCAACTTTGAGTTTGACAAATATAAATTCTCCGCAACTTAATAACTAAACTCGTCTATAAAGAAGGACTAATCTATATATATATATATATATATATATATGGGGAATTTATAAATCATGGGTATTCTTTCTACGATATCGTAGTAATAGTGTAACTTTTAAAAATTAGACATTTGTGTCTACATTTTTACACACACACACATATATATATATATATATATATATATATATATATATATATATATATATATATATATATATATCAAAAACATTTTTTTTATGTTAAGACTCCAGTATCTTGAAAAACAGAAAGAAAAAAAAAATGATACAAAAGAGAAACTGACTAATAGAAAAATAAAAATAATGGAATAAGATACAACATATAATATGTTAATTTTAGATAAAGAGGAATAACAATTAGGACGTAGCAAAAAACGGGTATAACCGAATTATCGAATCGAACCGAAATAATTTAACCGAAATTTTCTGATAATTCGGTTATATCCGAAATTATTTACGATTTACGGTTAGTTAATACGGGTTTCACTTTTGAGTTATTCGGTTAAACCGAATAAAGCCTTAAAAATTAAAATAATAATATGATCTCAATTCATATGAGCTCAATCTAATCTCAAATTCGTTTCTCAGCCTCAGTCCGTCAGTCGTCAGCCGACTCAGCCTAGTAGCCCAGAAGCCCCAGATCTAGAACCCTCAATCTCTCATCGCCTTCAGCCCTTCATCTTATCTCTCATCTGATATCTCTCAACTCTCATCTCGAACTCAATCATCTGGTGCAGTTCAAAAATTACAGAGTGCAGATGATGAAGATTTAGATTCTGCTAGGTCTTTGGTAAGAAAATTGTTGGGAGAAAATTTGCTTAAGTTGCAGGAAGAAGGCTCAAAAGACACAAAATCTATCATATGGGAGCTGGGAGCATGTTGGGTGCAACATCTACAAAATTAGGCTTCAGGTATATCTGAGTCTAAGAAATCTGAAAAAGCTAAGGTCGAACCAGTTGTAAAGGGTCTTGGAAAAAATGGTGGATTACTAAAGGAAATTAAGAAGAAATTATATGACAGGAGCAGCAAAACTGACCAATGAAAGGAAGTTTCTTCAAGTAATAGCTTTAACATGAATACATCAGACACTGGCAATCAGAAAGAACTAGTGAAACAAGATGAGAAAAAGGAGATAATGTGGAGAAAGGAGATATTTTCAAAAAGCTGCTTGTGTACTTTGTAATTTTTGAATGCACAAGGTTCGGTTATTAACCGAATTACCGATAATTCGGTTATTTTTAATATTCGGTTAATTGTTCGAATATTGAAATTATGATTATTTCGATATTCGATTATAACCGAATAGCTTATTCGGTTCGGTTTTAACCGAATGATCAGTCCTAACAACAATGCCTATAAGATAGAGGAGTGTCCATCAGAAAGCATAAAATGCAAATATAATTTACCTTTATTTTTATTTTTATTTGTTATAAAGACCTTGCCAAGTGTGAGAAGTAAAAACTAAAAACACAATCTTATCGGGAAGATACTGTAAAGTGTTCGCATATATATACAATGTTTTCAAATTTGGACCCATCATCGAATCAAAAAATTATTGAATCGGTGAGATCATATATATAATGTATACAAAAATATATTATTAGTAATTAATAAAAAATTTAAAAAAATCTTATTTTTTTGAATTAAAACATAGTAAAGTTGAGTTATAATATATACTACTAAAAGTGGTTAATAATGAAAAATTTTTGTTACAAAAAAATATTAAAAAATACTTAAAATCGGATTTGGGTCAACTTAATTAGTTTTAACAATTGAACCACCAATTCGACCCGGGATTAAGTGGTTTAATTTAAATTTTGATTAAAACTGAATGTAATAATTAGTCTAATTTAGACCAGTGGCGACGAATTTTGATTTTAACCGATTCAACCGTCAGTTTGGTTCGAATTTCACAACCTTGTATATATATAATATATATACATACACGGCCATGCATGTCCTTATTACGTGGTGTTTCCAAGTTAATTCAACCGACCGACTTAAGTTCTATAAGTCCAAACAGTAGATCATTATGGTTTTGTGAAGTCACATGCACGTGAAGTGGGACCCACTCTTCACCACGGAAACATTGCTAGTCGGGTCCGGCAACGGTGAAGTTGAAAATTAACTTCATCATACTGACTTGTATAGTCTTGCGGTATAATTTTAATTATATTGATAACTGTAATACTCGGTAAAAAAAAAGCTAAAAGATAAATATAATTAGATAATAGAAGTGTAACTAATAAGTATTTATACATATCTAAAACCTATAAAGATAAGAAAAATCATTCAAATTTAATAAATTTTTAATTTTAAAAAGAACTCTTTTACCTAGTAACATATTTTGTAAAGGAATTACATATATTTAAATAACTAGAGAGAAAGAAGAACGTAAAAATTTATTTGGCTTTGAAAGATCTTTATTGAGTAAGAGAAGAAGAAAAGAAGAAAAAATTAAAAAGGTAAATTTTTTGTGTGTGTGTGTGTATATATATATATATATATATATATATATATATATATATATATATATATATATATATATATATATATATATATATATATACTTATGAATCATGGCTACGGTTATATACTAATAAGTATAATAAAGTAATTCTAAACTAATAACATAAAATATTTGTTTTAATTTTAAAGTTATAGTTTCAATATTGAATATTTAAGTAATTATAATTTAGGAAAATCTTTATAATTTAAGGTATATTAACTAAATATAAATTGAGTTAAAATAAATAAATAATGAAATAAAAAAATATGTTTGAGGTAGGATATTTTACCCTAATGATTTCTTTTTGTTCTAAATTTATATTTAGGATTTGTTCGGCTAATATTTTTGTATTCGTAATATCAAAATAAGTGGCTTTTCGAACTATTTAGTGTTTTTAAGATTATCGTTGCTTTTAAGTATGTCTTATTAATTTTTCGGATGCCTAAATGTGCAGTTTCAAAATTCGTTATTTTTTATTTAAGGCTTCCATCTAAATTAAATTATTATGTTCTTTTATTTCAAAATTCGGATCAAGTATTTATTTTCGAACTATGAATGAGATTATATGATTTTGAACTGTGAAAAAGTATCGTTTATATTATCGATAATATTGAGAAAAGTTTTTTGAAATCCTCAGTCTGACTATATATAGAACCTGTTATTGATTACGTTTAGTTTCGAGACTAATATAGGACCTACTTAAAGGCATTACCTTTTAGATGCCCTTCGAGGAGCATGCATTTTATAGATACCTTAGTAGGTGTGTATCATAACGTTATCGAACTTTTGGGCCGTGTTACAGGGCTATTGTAACCTAAGTCGCCAAGGCTGTGGATTAAAAGATATATGATATATATTGAAATCATTTTTGAATTGTTTTAGTTTTGAAAGTTTTTGTACTATTGCTATTGAACAAAAAAGTTATTTGAAAAAAGTATTTTGCAAATTGTACTTGATTGGCTAGATAGAGAGGATTGCTACTTCATCGGGCTTCATCGCTCACCATTTACTGATTTTTTGAGTTCCATCGTTGAAAATTTGAGCCTTTATTTGATACGCTTGGAATAACTGGAGTTTAGTTTTAGATGTTTTTCTTTTGTTGATGAATTTTGATAAAACTCTTAGTTCCGATGAGCTGCGTCTCTATTATTTGAATGTGGTATTTATTAGTATTTCATTTGGATTGATTTAAAATATATTTATTGTTGGATTTTAAGTTGAGATTATTTTAAGTTGTTTTGTTTGAAATGTTATTGATATTGTTGCCTTGCGACTTATGGACTTCAAGTGCTGGTAAAGACTTTGGGCCTATATCGGGTTCGGAGTGTTACAATAACACATTACTGTAAAACTATATAACTCACTATGGTGAAATTGATTTTTAACTTCACCATAGCCGGATCCTAGCTAGTCATATGTTTCTGGCCGTAATTCTTATTTCATGATTTTATGAGTTTAAGGGTTCAATTCTTTGAGTGTGTGAATAGATTGTTATCCCAAAAGTAATTATATATACTGTGGGCCCAAGTGCAAAATTAGGGTTCACATGACCTAATTGAATTAAATGCACAATTAGGGTTCCACGACCTCATTAAATGTGCAAATTAGGGTTCACATAACTTAATGGAATGAAGATGGAAAAGTCAGAAATATATGTCTTAGATCGGGAGAAGCCTCCACGTGTCCAGGGTAGAAGACTCGTGGAGGCGACTCGTTTTGGGAATTGATTGAGGATTGGATTGGTGGTTAGAAGACGAAGGCAATATGGGCATTATTACAATGACTAAAGAGTATTTCTGGAATTTCCACGAAAGCATGTGCCTTGCACATGACTACTTTCGAGAAGAACCTATAAATACCCCTTCCATTCCATTGGGAAATGGATCTCTCTGAGAGACACAAGACTTGGACCCTTTTGGTGACTTAAAGGCTTGGATTTTCCACTAAAAGCACTAAAGGGTTTGGACCTCTCTCCGGACCACGGGACTTAGACTCTTTTGGTGACTTAAGGCTTGGATATTCCACTAAAAGCACTAAAGGGTTTGGGGGACACTCGCTCTCAACTCGAGGGACTCAACAAGAAGGCTCTTGGAATCCCAATAACCCTAACGGTTTTGGATTCTAGGGGGTTCTTCCACGCGCGTCGTTAGAGTAATCAGCCCACTGTCGTTCTCCCTCTTGATCAATCAATCAATTCGTGGTCTTTCTTTATGGATTTCTCTCCTCGGCCCAACACGAAACCCCTAACCCTAGCAAGATGCGATTCCCTTGCCCACATTCTTTTGGCGACTCTCGATTGGGGAGGTGTAGAATTAGTGAAGGTATGCCCGAACTTCGAAGTGGGAGAACAACAGGAAGAAGCTTCACCAACAAACAACATTACCTCACGGGTCTAGTTCAAGGCAAGCAAGTCAAGCTTTCCAAAGGCGTGAATCTAAATCTCAATCAACCCATCCTTGAAGAGCATCGGAAGGAAGTTCAACATCACCATACATGGGTGAGCAACGACGAGAGAATGTCCGGAAGGCAGTAGCGGGAAGGCAAATCGAGGAAGAAAGAGGAGAAGCGAGGCAAATGTTTGTGCAAGCTGGAGATGCTCAAAGGCGTTGAAGGAAGCACGGAAAGAACAAAGGGATGATGATGGCTATGATCTTTGGAGATCTGAGAAAGCAAGAGGAAATGAGAAATTTCCGCGTGATTGATCTGATTCCGCTTTCAAGGCTATGTTCCCGAGACAATTCACAAGGAGAAGCCAAGCAGGAGTGGAGGACAACAACAACGATAGCAACAATAAGGAGAATCGGATGGCACCTCCATTGATGGAAAATCAAGTCCGTTCCCGATCATCCACTTGGAACCTCAAAAGCAGTGGTGACGCGCCACTGACCAGATTGGAAGTCGGCCCGACCCTAAGACAAACATCATTCCAGCTATTATCCCCAGTATTTTCACAAGTCGGATGCCAACCATCCCAAACCTCATTTAATGAAGCGGCCCACAAGCACTGGCCGTCTGAAATTTACATGATGTCGGTGTACATCAACCAATTTACATACCACGGAGAGTTCATGCCACGAGCGATGCGTGACGAAGGATGATATGATCGATGTGATCAATCAACCCTTGCGAGGCGGACATCTCGACCCTCGGAGTTAGACTTTACTCCACCTTTACGCACACATTCGGGAGGCAACCTTACCCGATAGGGTATATTGAGCATCATACAATTTCAAAATACAAGCGGAGAGAAAGGAAATGCCAGGGAACATATTGCCAGGTTTGTAGAGTCGATGTCTCCGTGGCTAGGATATGATGAAGTGAACAACCACAACTTGTTGATGCGGGAATTCAACAAGACTTTGACGGATAGTGCCTTCAGTTGGTACTATAATTTGGAGAAGGGGTCAGTCCATGATTGGGATGACCTAAAATTATAATTTTTTAAGAAGTTTTTCTATGTGCAGAAACAGGTAACCATTGTAGAGCTCATGCGGTTTAAGCAGAAGCCGAATGAGGAGCTGTCAGATTACGTTGACAGGTTCAGGGCCCAAGCACAGAAGTGTGTAGAACCAATTGAAGAAAAGAACTTGGTTAGCATATGCAACAATGGTGCTTTAGACGCCTTCAAGCCCCACCTCATTACCAAGGCGTGCGATTCATTTGCGACCCTCTCATCTTTTGCACAAGACTTGGGGGGAATCATGACATTTCCCACCAGCCATGCGATGGATACATGGAAGAAGCGAGGACATCAATTTGTGGCTTTGGTGGATTCTCGATCAAAACCACGGGGGAAAGAGGGAGAAGAATGAGAAATTTGAAAGCGAGAGAAAATCATGGGGAAAAAGTATACCCAATGCGATTCAGGAGGCTATCACATGCGGTGAGAAGGCGTTCGGGAGCTTGTCTACAAATAATGGGTTGAGCGCGGGTGGTGAAACCTCAAGGCCCCGATCGGTTATGGCGAAGAAATGAAAAGAAGATCGGACTTACATGTATACCACCCAATCTGAGGCATTCCACTATGGAATGTTATAGTGTCTACGGAGGATATACCATGAAAGCTGGCGGTAGGGAGATTGAACTAGGGAAAAAAGCGTGCAACATCATCACCCGTAGTGCGATCCCGAAGTCAAGAACTCAAATATTGGCTCTACGTACCATCGAACAAACTTTGAACTATAGATGAATTAAAATCCACCCAAGATGGTGGTCCACCAAAAATGGTGGTTTAAGTCCTCGGGAATATCCTTTGCCAAGTAAATTGGATGACCGAGGAGGAGGCACAAGAATTGTGAAAAAAAACCCCACCCAAGATGGTGGTCCACTCTAAGCGGTGGTCGAGTCCTCGTGGTAGTACTTGCCAAGAAATTGGGCGACCAGTGACGAGGCACCGATTTCAAGTCCTCGTAGATTGTGACTTGCCAAGAAATTGGGCGACTCAAGTGATGAGCACCCGATTTCAAGTCCTCGTAGAATACTTGACTTGCCAAAATATTGGGCGACCCAAGTGGCGAGGCACCCATTTTCAAGTCCTCGTGGTCGCACTTGCCAAGAAATTGGATGATCCAGTGACGAGGCACGAAAGTGTTACACTTTATCATCAAAAGTGAATGAGGCACACGATTATAAGCCCTCGGACGAAAAAGTTACACTTTATCTCTAAAAGTGGTGAGCGTTATGCTTTCACCGATAAAAGCAAAATTTATTATATATGAAGCGTTATGCTTTTCGTTAAAAGCAATTTTATTATCAATAAATTGACAAACTTTCACTTATATTTGAGCGTTTTTTTTTAAATTTCTTATAAAAAAAAAAAAAAAAAAAAGGAAAAGAAAAGAAAAGTATAGATTCAAGTGTTAGTTTGTATGAAATAAATGTACATGATTTTACGATCTGAAATGAAAAGAACTACGACAGTTCATGATCGAAAGGTCATGACACTGTCGAATTAAAGATAGAGGAATACCTAAAGCTTGGTCTTGAGGCCATCGGTGAGTCTTGAGGTCTTGAGGCTATCGAGTAGATCTTTCAAGGCTATTATCGGGCCTTGATGCTATTAGTGAGTCTTCAACACTATCAATGAGGACTTGAGGCTATCGGGCCTTGAAGTTATCGAACCTTCCACGAAATGTTTGGTTCTCAATGACTTCTTGATTCCAAAAGAAGAGAAATCAAGAGAGATGGTAAGAAAGATTAGATCGAAGATTTTCAAAATATCCTGAGGAGAGCTCCTCTAAGGCTCGCCCTTTTAGGGTTTACTCCTGAGGTTCCCTCTCCTAGGACTTTCATTTTTGAGGATTGCAAAACATCAAGCCCCATGAAGTGTTGAGACCTTTGGAATCAAGACTTCAACACCTGATATTTTTGCGATCATCTCACCAAAGGCGTGACTCATGCCTGTGGGGGCAAATACTTACCGAAAGATGGCATAGACATCCTCCAGGAGTAAAGGTGCATTCACCCAAGACGGTGATGAATATGTAGATGAAGAACACCATGGTCTATTGGATACGAATGTTCTATATAGTTGGATGCAAAGCTATCCACATAATCGGCATTCTAAGTAGCTAGTCGATCCAATGTTTGCTATTCTTGAAGGTGGTTAGATGAATCGAGACAAGAAGTCATTCCAACTTCCCTGGCCGTTGGATATAGAAACAAGCCTTCCTTACATGGTGGAGGAAAAGTTATGCGGGCATAAGTTTGGACTTGCTTCCAAAAGGCGACGAAAAAAGACCAAAGGAGGGAACCCTTTCCCAATCATTGAAAGCGGGGCCTCCTTGGTTGTTCCCAAATCTGCTGAGAATGTTCAATGAGGGGGGCTGCAAAAAAAAAAAGAAAAGAGTTGACATAAAGGGATCTAAAGAAAGCGAGGAAGGGCGTCAAATAAAGTGCTTGAGCTCGAAGTGCTCACCATGCCAAAGAGGAATATCCGAGAGTAAAGCTTGAAACACACGAAAAAAAGATGAAACAATGTCATAAAGAGTTAGGGTTCGCCCCCTGAGGTTCGACCCCCAGGGGTTGACACCTCAGGGTTCGCCCCCTAGGGGTTTGGCCATCTGGAGCGGTTTCAATGCATATAGAGCATTTTTTCTTCCTTCGTGTTCTTCGTGGATGAAACGTCAAGTCTTTCTTTATTATCCGAGGGAAAAAACCAAGATATAATCAAGGTAATGGGGCTCGAAAGACAAAAGAAAGATTGGGGAGTCCTGAAAAATAAATTATAGGGTTCGGCCCCCTAGGGTTCGACCCCCCTAGGGTTCGACCATGTTGTCTTTGTAGGGCTCCTTGCTAGCTTCGTTTTGATATATTATGGGCTCCGAAACTCCAAACGAGTCAAAAGTTATGATCAAAATAGTTGCTCCTCCAAAAACTTCATTTTTTTCATTAAAACTTCATTTTCCCATAGTTTTCGGCCATGTTGCCTTAGGCCACCTAGGGTTCGGTCATGTTGACTCTGTAGGGCTTGTCGATATCTTCGTTTTGATATATTATGGGCCCCGAAACTCCAAACGAGTCAAAAGTTATGATCAAAATAGTAACTACTCTTCCAAAAACTTTATTTTCCCCATAGGGTTCGGCCATGTTTCCTTAGGCCACCTAGGTTTCGGCCATGTTGGCCTTGTAGGACTCGTCGATATCTTCGTTTTGATATATTATGGGCCCCGAAACTCCAACGAGTCAAAATTTATGATCAAAATAGTAATTGCTCCTCCAAAACTTCATTGTTCCCTAGGCCATGTTGCCTTAGGCCACCAAAGTAGCGACCATGTTGCCTTAGGCCACCTAGGTGACCATGTTGCCTTAGGCCACCTAGGGGTCGATTCTTTTTTCACCCATAAAAAAAAAATTATTATGTAGACTTGACCATTATAAGCCTCTCACTACACAGGGGTTGTTACCCTTCATACCTTTGAGGTCTGTTGCTCTAATAAATCATTTGCTTGAAATGAATACTCCTTCGACATGAAGATTTTCTAAAAGATAAGTATCTTTGAATTCATTTCTAAATAAAAATATATAAAGATATTATTTGCTAAATATAAAGAAGATTTAGTTTTATTCCAACAGGGTAATTTTTGAAAATAGATTATTATATATATGCATATATATATATATATATATATATATATATATATATATATATATATATAAATAAATAAATAAAATCTTTTGCTTTCAAATAAAGAAAGATTTGGTTTATTTCCAAAATATAGAAAGATTTGATTTATTTCCAAAACAAAGAAAGCTTTGATTTTATTTCCAAAATAAGATTAAGATTTGATTTATTTCCAAAACAAAGAAATCTTTGATTGTATTTTCCAACATAAGATTAAGATTTGATTTTATTTTTGAAAAAAATAAAATTAATTAAGGTCTAATTTACCAAAAGAAGGATTTTATTAGATTAAAATTTATTTATATTTGATTATATTTCCTTGTTTCCATTGCCAGAAAAAAATAAGGAAACAAATATTGGGCAAGCTATGGAAAGATTTTTGGAGAAGTTTCCAATTTGTCCAAGAAAGAGTCCTGCAAAATCATTTAAAGGCTTACAATTTTCTTGCACGATCGTCTATTTGGGAATGCGACTCTCGCGCATGGGGCAAATGTGGGCTCAAGTGCAAAATTAGGGTTCACATGACCTAATTGAATTAAATGCACAATTAGGGTTCCACGACCTCATTAAATGTGCAAATTAGGGTTCACATAACTTAATGGAATGAAGATGGAAAAGTCGAGAAATAAATGTCTTTAGACCGGGAGAAGCCTCCACGTGTCCCGAGGCGGAAGACTCGTGAGGCGGCTCGTTTTGGGAATTGATTGAGGATTGGATTGGTGGGCTAGAGAAGACAAGGCAATATGGGCATTATTCTAATGACTAAAGGGTATTTCTGAAATTTCCCTGAAAGCATGTGCCTTGCACATGACTACTTTCCAGAGAACCCTATAAATACCCCTTCCATTCCATTGGGAAAGGGATCTCTCTAGAGACACAAGACTTGGACCCTTTTGGTGACTTAAAGGCTTGGATTTTCCACCTAAAAATACTAAAGGGTTTGGACCTCTCTCCAGACACAGGACTCAGACTCTTTTGGTTACTTAAGGCTTGGATATTCCACCTAAAAGCACTAAAGGGTTTGAGACACTCGCTCTCAACTCAAGGGACTCAACAAGAAGGCTCTTGGAATCCCAATAACCCTAACCCGATTTACAGATTCTTGGGGTTCTGCCATGCGTCGTTGGAGTAATCGCCCACCTGTCGTTCTCCCGTCTTCAATCAATCAATCAATTCCATGCTCTTTGTGGATTTCTCTCCTCCTCAGCCAACACGAAACCCTAACCCTAGCAAGGTACGATTTATATATGGATATATATATATATATATTTATATATATATAAATAAATAAAATCTTTTGCTTTCAAATAAAGAAAGATTTGGTTTATTTCCAAAATATAGAAAGATTTGATTTATTTCCAAAACAAAGAAAGCTTTGATTTTATTTCCAAAATAAGATTAAGATTTGATTTATTTCCAAAACAAAGCTTTGATTGTATTTTCCAACATAAGATTAAGATTTGATTTTATTTTGAAAAAATAAAATTAATTAAGTCTGATTTACGAAAAAGAAGGATTTTATTAGATTAAAATTTATTTATATTTGATTATATTTCCTTGTTTCCATTGCCAGGAAAAAATAAGAAACAAATATTGGGCAAGCTATGGAAAGATTTTTGGAGAAGTTCCCAATTTGTCGAAGAAAGAGCCTGCAAAATCATTTAAAGGCTTACATTTTCTTGCACGCGATAAATCTATTTGGGAATGCGACTCTACATACGTGGGGCAAATCGCCCCAAGTGCAAAATTAGGGTCCACATGACCTAATTGAATTAAATGCACAATTAGGGTTCCACAACCTCATTAAATGTGCAAATTAGGGTTCGCATAACTTAATGGAATGAAGATGGAAAAGTCAAAAATAAATGTGCTAGACCCGGGAGAAGCCTCCACGTGTCCCGAGGTAGAAGACTCGTGGAGGCGGCTCGTTTTGGGAATTGATTGAGGGATTGGATTGCTGGCTAGAAGGACAGGGCAATATGGGCATTATTCTAATGACTAAAGGGTATTTCTGAAATTTCCCTGAAAGCATGTGCCTTGCACATGACTACTTTCCAGAGAACCCTATAAATACCCCTTCCATTCCATTGGGAAAGGATCTCTCTAGAGACACAAGACTTGGACCCTTTTGGTAACTTAAAGGCTTGGATTTTCCACCTAAAAACACTAAAGGTTTGGACCTCTCTCCGGATACAGGACTCGAGACTCTTTTTGGTTACTTAAGGCTTGGATATTCCACCAAAAGCACTAAAGGGTTTGGGACACTCACTTCTCAACTCGAGGGACTCAACAAGAAGGCTCTTGGAATCCCAATAACCCTAACCCGATTTACGGATTCTTGGGGTTCTGCCATGCGTCGTTTGAGTAATCGCCCACCTGTCGTTCTCCCGTCTTCAATCAATCAATCAATTCCATGCTCTTCGTGGATTTCTCTCTTCCTCAGCCAACACGAAACCCTAACCCTAGCAAGGTACGATTTATATATGCATATATATATATATGTATATATGTATATATATTTATATATATATATATATATGTATATATATATAAATAAATAAATAAATAAAATCTTTTGCTTTCAAATAAAGAAAGATTTGATTTATTTCCAAAATATAGAAAGATTTGATTTATTTGCAAAACAAAGAAAGCTTTGATTTTATTTCCAAAATAAGATTAAGATTTGATTTATTTTCAAAACAAAGAAAGCTTTGATTGTATTTTCCAACATAAGATTAAGATTTGATTTTATTTTCGAAAAAAATAAAATTAATTAAGGTCTGATTTACCAAAAGAAGGATTTTATTAGATTAAAATTTATTTATATTTGATTATATTTCCTTGTTTCCATTGCCAGAAAAAAATAAGGAAACAAATATTGGGCAAGCTATGGAAAGATTTTTGGAGAAGTTCCCAATTTGTCCAAGAAAGAGCCTTGCAAAATCATTTAAAGGCTTACAATTTTCTTGCACGATCGTCTATTTGGGAATGCGACTCTCGCGCAGGGGGCAAATGTGGGCCCAAGTGCAAAATTAGGGTTCACATGACCTAATTGAATTAAATACACAATTAGGGTTCCACGACCTCATTAAATGTACAGATTAGGGTTCACATAACTTAATGGAATGAAGATGGAAAAGTCAGAAATAAATGTGCTAGACCCGGGAGAAGCCTCCTCGTGTCCCGAGGTAGAAGACTCGTGGAGGCGGCTCGTTTTAGGAATTGATTGAGGGATTGGATTGATGGCTAGAAGGACAGGGCAATATGGGCATTATTCTAATGACTAAAGGGTATTTCTGGAATTTCCCTGAAAGCATGTGCCTTGCACATGACTACTTTCCAGAGAACCCTATAAATACCCCTTCCATTTCATTGGGAAAGGGATCTCTCTAGAGACACAAGACTTGGACCCTTTTGGTGACTTAAAGGCTTGGATTTTCCACCTAAAAGCACTAAAGGGTTTGGACCTCTCTCCAGACACAGGACTCAGACTCTTTTGGTGACTTAAGGCTTGGATATTCCACCTAAAAGCACTAAAGGGTTTGGGACACTCGCTCTCAACTCAAGGGACTCAACAAGAAGGCTCTTGGAATCCCAATAACCCTAACCCGGTTTCCAGATTCTAGGGGTTCTGCCACGCGTCGTTGGAGTAATCGCCCACCTGTCGTTCTCTCCTCTTCAATCAATCAATCAATTCCATGCTCTTCGTGGATTTTTCTCCTCCTCAGCCAACACGAAACCCTAACCCTAGCAAGGTAAGATTTATATATGCATATATATATAAATATGTATATATATATATATATATATATATATATATATATATTTATATATATATAAATAAATAAAATCTTTTGCTTTCAAATAAAGAAAGATTTGGTTTATTTCCAAAATATAGAAAGATTTGATTTATTTCCAAAACAAAGAAAGCTTTGATTTTATTTCCAAAATAAGATTAAGATTTGATTTATTTCCAAAACAAAGAAAGCTTTGATTGTATTTTCCAACATAAGATTAAGATTTGATTTTATTTTGAAAAAAATAAAATTAATTAAGGTCTGATTTACAAAAAGAAGGATTTTATTAGATTAAAATTTATTTATATTTGATTATATTTCCTTGTTTATTGCCAAAAAAAATAAGGAAACAAATATTGGGCAAGTTTATGGAAAGATTTTTGGAGAAGTTCCCAATTTGTCAAGAAAGAGCCTCTAAAAATCATTTAAAGGCTTACAATTTTCTTGCCTGATAAATCTATTTGGGAACGCGACTCTCTTGAGGGGCAAATGTGGGCCCAAGTGCAAAATTAGGGTTCACATGACCTAATTGAATTAAATGCACAATTAGGATTCCATGACCTCATTAAATGTGCAGATTAGGGTTTGCATAACTTAATGGAATGAAGATGGAAAAGTCAGAAATAAATGTGCTAGACCCGGGAGAAGCCTCCACGTGTCCCGAGGCAGAAGACTCGTGGAGGCGGCTCGTTTTGGAAATTGATTGAGGGATTGGATTGCTGGCTAGAAGGACAAGGCAATATGGGCATTATTCCAATGACTAAAGGGTATTTCTGGAATTTCTCTGAAAGCATGTGCCTTGCACATGATTACTTTCCAGAGAACCCTATAAATACCCCTTCCATTCCATTGGGAAAGGGATCTCTCTAGAGACACAAGACTTGGACCCTTTTGGTGACTTAAAGGCTTGAATTTTCCACCTAAAAACACTAAAGGGTTTGGACCTCTCTCTAGACACAGGACTCAGAATCTTTTGATGACTTAAGGCTTGGATATTCCACCTAAAAGCACTAAAGGGTTTGGGACACTCGCTCTCAACTCAAGGGACTCAACAAGAATGCTCTTGGAATCCCATTAACCCTAACCCGGTTTCCGGATTCTAGGGGTTCTGCCACGCGTCGTTGGAGTAATCGCCCACTTGTCGTTCTCCCCTCTTCAATCAATCAATCAATCAATTCCGTGCTCTTCGTGGATTTCTCTCCTCCTCAGCCAACACGAAACCCTAACCCTAGCAAGATACGATTTATATATGCATATATATATATATATGTATATATATAAATAAATAAATAAAATCTTTTGCTTTCAAATAAAGAAAGATTTGGTTTATTTTCAAAATATAGAAAGATTTGATACTCTTGGAATAGTTCAATGAAAGAGTTCCACGAACCAACAAAAATTTTAATACTCTCTATGACTTTTATATGAATACTCTCTATGACTTTTATATGAATGAAGAATAAATTTAATTTTAAGAACTTGAGAATGATTGAAGTTCAAGTTGAAGTAATTGTTTTGGGTAGATTTGAAACCTATTTATAAGTTTTCAAATACCCCTTTGAAGATATACATCATTTCAAAAGGTTACATCCCTTTAAAAGGTTATATACCTTTGAAAAGATACATCCCTTTGAAATGTTACATCCTTTTGAAAAGATATAGCATCTCTTTGAAAAAGTACATCTCTTTGAAAAAGTATGAACCAAAGGTCACACCTATTAGTTTTATTTCATTCATATATATATATATATATATATATATCCAACATAGATTGTGTGCGAAAAAAATTTAAAAAAATTTAAAAAATGCTTAATTTCATTTTCTGCGTTAGATAACAAATTTGAGACATTAAAATTATTTTAGGGTATGTTTATTTATAAATATTTATATGAATTATAATTTTAAAATTATTAATTTTATAATCAAAGTACATGTTTATTTTTAATAGAACTATTCATGAGTTTCATGGGTTTCTAGTTTAATACTCCCTTCGTTCTATATTCAACGCCCATTTTTTAAATAACACACAAATTGATGTAGTAATTTTTCTTAATAGACATCCTATTAAATTAATAGGAGTGTATTTACTCATTCTCTTTCATTTAATATATAAGTATATTTTAATTTCCAATACTTTAATTACTTATTACTTATGTAATTTTTTGTTGTTTCAAGATGACCAAGATAACATGCTAAGAGTATTCACAACAGTTTTCTTATCTTTATCTCTACTCTGCAGTGCTATTGAGTCATTCTGTAGGATAGGGATTCAATTTTTTCACTATGTACTCAACAGGTTCCTTATATTGATTCCTTAAATTTTGAAATTTTGAAATTTAAAATTAAAATTTAAAAGTTAAAATTTGAAAGTTCCACTGTCAAATCATGTTTTGAACGTTGTAACTATTTTTTATTTAAAAGTAATTGTTGTTTGAATTTAAAAATTGTAATCATTTTAATTTAAAAATAGATATTTGCTAGAAATCAAAATGTGCAACGATCATTATGTGTTTATGAGAACTTTATTTTAATTATAAAATAATAAAATTTATAATTATTAGTAATATTTTTACAAAAATGATCAAAATCAAAAATTTGGTGATTTTTAATTTTTCTATAGTTCTCTTTCTTCTTTAAATCCTTTGTTTAAAAAATAAAAATGAGTGAATTTGATAGGCATACCCAAATCAGCAATTAACTGAGATAAGATCTTTTAACCAACATAAAATTGCAATAAATAGGGTGTGAAATGTCATTTTACATAAATAGAGAACGCTCTTTTGATTCCCTCATCCTGAGGAGTCAAATCATATATAGGGATTAAAATAGAGAATTATATAAGGATAAGGAAACTGTTGGATACTGATTTATTGATATATTCTTCAAATGTGAAGATAGAGAGTCTATTGGAAAAATTATTGTGAATGCTCTAATGATATCATTTTCCCATAAACTAATTAGATGTATCAGAAAATTGTGAAGGGTATATTTCAAAAAAGTGAACAAAAATAATACAAATTTAAAAATTGGACAACAAATTTGAGATAGATAAAAAAAAGGAAAAGTGAGCGTTTAATATGAGACATATAAAGTATATTGTATTTCAATTGTAGTCCTTTTCAAAATCTTTAGAAATATTGCCATATGATGTACTTTTCAATTTTAATGATTTTTTTTTAATATGAGACAGATAAAGTATATTGTATTTCATATGTTTCAAATTAAATTAGATACAATATATACAGAAAAAATGGTATATAATACATGTCTTAATCAAACTTAACTAAGGTTAAGGCTAAGGTTACTGAAAAACCTAGCTTTAAAAATTTCAGAGTTAGATATGAAGTCTATTATTTGGTTGTGATTTTCTCCATTTGTGGAGTTTGTTTTTCCTTTTGTAGGGTTTTCTCTCTTGTGGGAGTCATTTTTTTCCTTTTAAAATTAATAATCTAAAGATTTTTATAATTCTAAAATTATAATCATTACAAACAATCATAAGATTAAAGTAGTGATCTGAATTATAGGGTTGGGTGGTGGTGTTGGGCTTATAATGTGGTAAACAGTTGACGCAATAGATAAAATAAGTTGTCAAAGAGACTGATAATAACAAAGGGTTAAATGTAAAGTCGATCACTGAATTTTTCTGATATTTGGGTATTGAGCCCTTTTCTTCCGGTCAACACAAATTGAGTCCTTTTCTATTCAAAAATTTAGACTTTGAACCCCCAAGCGCCACATGTGCGTTAACCTGCTGACGTGGCACACGTGGCAGGTCTGACATGGTATTTAATATTATAATTTGACACGTGTCAGCTGCTGACGTGGCGTCTTTTAAATTTTTCCAAAAAATTGATTCTACAAAGATTTGAACTTGCAACCTCTTGTTTAGAACTTTGATCATATGACCACTAGAGTAACCAAGTTCAACTAATTATTTTTTGCAAGGAATAAGCTTTATATCAAAACATGAGATTTCCTTCACATATTCCTTGCTTCTCCTATATACTACAATAATAATAATAATAATAATAATAATAATAATAATAATAATAATAATAAAAATAATAGTACTAATAACAATAATAATAAAAATAATAATAATAATAATAATAATAAATAAATAAATAACAATAATCTGTCCAGAGATAATTTTAGCGGGGGGAAATCTCATGCGACTATTACTATTACTATAATATTGGCGGGGAGCTATTTGAGCATATAATCTGTCTAGAGATAATATTTTCTAACATATGCAACTAACAAACAGAAAGGTTCATTATTATTATTATTATTATTATTATTATTAATGAAAACAAACAGAAATGTGAAAACACAAATTGACACACGCCATTATTATTATTATTATTATTATTATCATTATTATTATTATTATTATAATATATAGGAGAAGAAAGGAATATATGGGGGAAATTTATTTAATATCATGCGAGTGTATCTTATATTTTGGTTCTAATTCCTCATATTTACTGTAAAGTTTCATTCTTTCTGCAAAAATAGAGCAAAATCCATCTTATTTGATTTCCGTTTGAATGGTAATTAATTCATTAATCTGCCTACGCAATATAGTTGATTATTGTTATATATTTATTTATATATTTATTATTATTATTATTATTATAGATTATTGTTATTTATTTATTATTATTATTATTGTTATTATTATTATTATTATTATTGATATTAGTACTATTATTTTTATTATTGTTATTATTATTATTGTTATTATTATTATTATTATTATTATTATTGTAGTATATAGGAGAAGAAATGAATATATGGGGGAAATCTCATGTTTTGATATAAAGATTATTCCTTACAAAATATTAATAGTTGATCTTGGTTGCTCTAGTGGTCATAT
The DNA here is from genome assembly GCA_020205605.1 of Panax ginseng. Lineage (NCBI taxonomy): Eukaryota > Viridiplantae > Streptophyta > Magnoliopsida > Apiales > Araliaceae > Panax > Panax ginseng. The sequence continues at coordinate 121,196,539 of CM035148.1, read as the reverse complement.
GATCAAAGTTCTAAACAAGAGGTTGCAAGTTTGAATCTTTGTAGAGTAAAATTTTTGGGGAAAATTTAAAACACGCATCACGTCAGGCGGTTATTACATGTCAAATTATAATATTAAATACCATGTCAGACCTGACATGTGTGCCAGCACATGTGGCGCCTTGGAGTCCAAAGTGGTCGACTTTGCATTTAACCCTAATAACAAATTAATTTTAATGTCCTTATTTCTGAGGTATTCCTAAAATCAACTGAATTAATTTCGATAAATTTTTTTTTTGTCGGAATTAAGTTTATTTCGACAAAATTTCAGCCATAATTATTCTGTGGAAAATAATAATTTTGAGGAATTTATCGACCAAATTAATTCTGGCAAGCTTAATTACGGAATTAACTTATTTCTGTTAATAATAAATTAATTCGGACTGAAAAATCAGTAAAAATTGATATTTTCTTAAAAAATAATTCTTTGATGATAAATTATTTTATAATATTATTTAAAATATAAAATGACAACGACATAATTAATTTGTTCAATTCGTTCGATATTGATGTTTGAAGTTTGTTATCCTTTTATAGATCTTCCTTGGGATATTCTCCTTGTGATTTTATCGTTCCTCCATTCTGTCTAGAACACCTGTTAAATTTCTTATTGTTGACTTTGAATTTGTTGTCTACTAGGACCACCTTAGGTTGTTATCTACAGTATTAAGTATTGTGCAGTTGCAGACACGTGTTCTTGCCCTTACTGATATAGTTATTAGACAGAGCTCCAAAATTTCATTGCCTTATTAAAAATCTTTGAGAGGATCAACCTTAGAGATCTTCAGTCCTAGGTATAAGACCTTGTCATAATCTTCCACTAACTGTAAGTATCCATATGCTCTATGATTTTGCCTGATCATAGAGTTTCTTGTCTAATAGTAGAGTAATTACTTGTCCTGAAGTTTCGACTCTACCTTTTTTCTTGGTTTCTGAGTCCTACCTACAATGTGTTTAAATATTCTACTATTTTACAAAGTCAGAGGTCTTCTCTAAGATCTTCTTCTACATTTGAAGACTAGAGAGATTGCAACTTAATTATAGCTCTACGAATTTGGATCAACTTAACGAATTTGATTCCTAAACTAAGTCATTTTACATATTAATTTCTCATATGGATTTCATACAAGCTACTGGTTTACAAATATAAATCAAGTTTCATCAAATCAAAATAAGATGCACATAAATCTAAGTACCAACAATAAGGATAAAAAGCCTCCTAACTAATTAAAACAACTAGATATAACTACCATTTGGAATATAAATTTTCAATTAAGTCCTTAACAAGAGTCCGGTCTGGATTTACCATACACAACAAGAGTTGGTCATAATACCATGGTTTAACAGCACTGTGTGTAAAGAAATACATTACCGAATGAATAATAAGGGTTGAAAGGTCCAATTATAATAATGAAGTTAAACAAAGCCAATGCAAACAACAAAGTACCAATGAAGCTAAAGCAAGAAAATGTAGATGACAAAGAAGCACTAAGATTTTTGTAAAAGGACTTGCTCTCATAGGCGAAGACTAGGTATAGCAAGAAGGTGGTGTGCTCTCGGCAATGTTATACCAAATTTTTCATCCATTTCCAACTCAGTAGACGACTTGTCCGTAGGTAACTCCCAGTCAAAACAGTGCACCATCTGAGCCACCACCAATTTAATGTTAATCAAGCCTAAATGCATCCCAGGACACCCTCTTCGGCCTGAACCAAATGGTATAAGTTGGAAATCATGTCCTCGAAGATCTATATTGCTTCCATTGAACCTCTCGGGAAGAAATTCTTCAACATTTTCTGACCAGACGTTAGGATCTCGTCCTATTCCCCAGGAATTGACAATAATGCGTGACTTCTTCTGTATGTAATATCCATTGATCACAATGTCCTCCATAGACTCGTGAGGAAGCAACAGTGGTGTAGCCGGATGTAACCTCAAACTTTCTTTAACTACAATGTCTAGGTATTCTAACTTCGGCAAATGAGATTCTTCCACCATTTCATTATCTGCCATAACGATCTTAAGTTCTTCTTGAAGTTGTTTCATTACCCTCGGACACCTTATGAGTTCTGACATGATCCATTCAATTGAAGTATGTGAGGTATCAATTGTTCCAAATATCATATCTAGTATTATTGCTTTCATATTTGTTTTATCGAATGTGTGGTCATAGGTACTTGTAGATGTATTTTTCAAAGATAGAATCACATCAACAAAATCCAATTCAAACCCTTTTTGTTTACTATTAGCATTGTGTTCATGCTCATCGATGATAATCTCCAACATTTTATCAATAGCTTTGCTTGTTCTCTTGAAACGTCGAGTCAATCCCTGAAATATATTTAACGTGTTATAGAAACATATGAAACATGTCAATTAAAAGCTAAAGATAACACAATTCATGTTGAAAATTTTTGCTTTTGTAGTAAGATATAGAACAACAATATTTCTGCTTGAATCGAATGGTTGACCACTCTTTCCTTAAGACTATATTCCCACTTACTTTTTGCTACAGAGTTATCGCTGAATTAGTCTCCCAAGATAAAGACAGGCCAGATTTTAATCTGTCTTTAGAATTTGTTGTGTAGGAACAAATCTAGTGCTAAACTATAAATAAAAGAAGAAAATTATAATAAGGAAATGATAATTTTCCTAACTTGAGAAGGATCGAATGAATTGAGAAGGATTGAATAATTTTCAGTGTGTTGAATTTGGTGGATTCCTGATCTATTTATAGGTTTGTCGTATCCCAATTATTGGGATATGACGTATCCTATAAATTGGGTCATATCCCATTTCTGGAATAAGTCGCATTCTATAAATTGGGTCGTATCCCAATTATGGGATATGTCGATTACGTATTTTTGAAACGTATCCAACTCCAATTTTGGCTTGACCAAATATTACCGATTAGCTCCAACTTTCAATCTGGATGCATTAATATTATAATATATAATATATTTATTATATACTTTAGATAATGAAAATATCCAACAATCCTCCCCTATTTTCATAATCTTCCAATCCTTTTTCTTTGACATTCTTCTTTCTCTTATTAAATATAGTATACATAAGTAATAGGTGTCTTTCGACTTGAATCTTTACATAGTCTATTTCACAAAATATCTGAATTTTTAGTAGCGTTAGCTTTGAACTAAAAAATCTTAAAGTGATATCTTGCTCTATAGACATATACTATATCTCTTATAGTTTAAGGAGACCCAACACATTTATGGCCTTGTGTTTACCTCTTGGGTTTCGTAAGTGACTTAGAGATAAGCCTTATGTCTCGCAGAAGAGGCCCACTTCCTTCACTTACATAGGTGAATCTAATTAGATGCACTTGTATGACCTACATCCTCCAAACTGGACATAGATTCATTAAAGGTTTGCCCTACCCTCTTTGTTCTCCATACAAGCATACACTATCTTTGAGATGGTTTTGAAGAATTTCTTCTTCATACTTGTCTAGTGTATAACTGGTTATTACTATAAGTATTTTTCCATTGAACTAATATACCAGATGTTACTCTAGTATTTAGTTGGGTTCCACTTATAGATTACCTTTCATTTAAAGGCTTTAAACCCATCTCCCTGGAAGTCTTACATATTACATCTTTGCCTAGGCCTTTTGTAAAAGGATCTGCGAAATTTTCTTTTGACTTAACATAGTTAAAGGTAACAACCCCTTTATTGATTTGCTCCCTTACATAACTATGTCTTAAACTTATATGTCTAGACTTTCCGTTATAAACCTTGTTATAGGACCGTGATAATGCTGCCTCATTATCACAATATATTGAGATAGCTGTCATTTGTTTGGGCCAAATAATAAATCCTTAAGCCATTCGGCTTCTTTTACAGCAGTTGAATGTGTTATCAAGGTTTTTTTCTTAGAACCCCAAGAAATTGCCCCTCCTCCTAAAGTGAATATCCATCCACTTGTAGACTTTATTTCATCTGAATCTGTTATCCAGTTTGCATCCGTGTACCCTTCTACCACAGCTGGGTATCCTGTATAGCATAATGCATAGTTCATTGTGCCTTTAAGATATTTAAGTATCCTTGATACTGCATCCCAATGAACCTGACCTGGATTATGAGTAAACCTACTCAATACTCCTACTGCAAATGCTATATCAGGTCTAGTACACTGCATTGCATACATTAGACTACCAATTACACTTGCATACTGTAACGACCCCAAAATTGGGACTATTTCCCTTCCCAATCTTGTGCGTTAATACTACCTTGTTATAGCTTTAAAACCTTATTTAATGTTAAAAATAGCTAAAAATGCGGAATAAATTTTTTTTTTTCTTTCCATTCATTCATTCCACTGAATCATGACCTTACGATTCTTCTTTATCTTGAAATCATATCTATTATATGATTTATTTAACCAGAGTTATATACATATATTTATACAACTCAATCCTCAACATTTAATTCTTTTCTTATATAGTAATGTTACTATATCACTTTATTTTATAAAATATTCATTACAATTCATCTAGAGCAAATATTCTTCAGTAGAATATTTTAAACAATACTTAAGCGATTATAAATAACAAAACCATCAATCATAGCTTTATACAATTTCTAATTCAAGAAAATGTATTCATTTTAAATCTGTTGTTCAATCTTCATCATCCGTGATAGCAAGTAATATTAGATAACATCATTAACTTCCCAAAAAGTTTGTGTTTGCAAGATTGAGCTCGACTGACCCAAACAAATTTAACGATCTATCATGTTTCACATAACACACAAATCAATATGCACCATATTTCTTTTACTATGCATATCCTACATGCATCAATAATTCCTTGCAATGCCTACATTCATGCATTATACATTTCTAACTTATTAAGTTACAACATACAACGTGTGCTATCACATCACATATAAATTGAGTTCCATAACCCAATTAACTTAGTCATATTTTGACTTTAACAATTCATAAAGCATGATATATAACTCACCACATAATCACATTTAATCCACAAATAAAATAGAACTGAAAAACTTGCCTCGTTCAGTGACCATTGATTTAAACTTTAGTTTAACTTCGCTTCCCGAATCCTATACAATTATGTTCACATGTATACATACATTAGTCACAGATTCATATCTCATAACATGTATAGCTAACATTCACGTAAACTATAGCAATATCTAATATTCTTATTTCCAAGAAACTTTCATATCCCTTTAGAATATTTTAGGTTTCGGCTTATTATAGCTATACATTCTCAAAAAGTTCCAACGCGGCTTTTAAAATGTCAATTCATTATATTTACATACTTTACACGTATCTATATGTAGACTTATAGTCATATAGTGCATTTGTGCCTTTACTTTGCATAATTATATCTTATTTTCGCTTTCGTGAGTAATTTAAATACTATTTCATACGAATATTAGCTTTCTAGGCTTAATGCGCTCATATTACATTATTTTTCTCCATTTTATGTACACATGAGCTATATATATGTTTTTACATATACGCGTCTCTTATAATGTCAAACATTGCCACATTTGCTTGGTTTGTAGGTAGACATATGCTATTTGTATGTCTTATACCTACTCATATCTTATTAATGTCAAGCGTTGAATTTTCAACTCCGTTTACACAATTATCGCTTTGTATTTCGAAAACCGTTCAATTCCGAGGTATAACTTTGGAATAGCTTTCATTAACGTCAACATATCCCATCTCACGGATATATTACCCATGTACATGTAAATTTATGTTTACATATTGCTTTTATAGTGTCTAGTATGCTTCAAATGGTTGTACACGTTATATAGGTTTTAAATTGCGTTATATATCCGCCTCGATGCCTCAGAATACGTGAAACTGTCAAAAACTTCAAAATCTGTGTCGCCACCTTGAAATACGTGTCACGGCGTCAAATATTGCGTTTCGTTATGAAAACTTCATCGCGGCGTCGGATGGGCTTACATTGCCCTTCAGCTTGACAAATGGCGGCCTTGGCGTGGTAGCCAACGAACATGTTCTTATGTCCACTTTGCATATTTTTAGTTTCCGTCTCATTCGTACGATCCCACCATTTTGGATACGCTTATGGGTGGTATGTCCACCTATTTTTTTAAAAATGCTAACCTAACATTTTGGGTAATTTAGGACGATTAAACAAGAGGCCAAAACAAATTGACAAAGCTGCTATAGTGCGTGGTAACAGATCTTTGTCTTGTGTCTTCTTCTGGCTTTGCGGTGACCCCCCTCATGATTAAGTTTTTGCAATTTGTCATTTTTAGCTCGCATGATGGATCACGCTCATTTTGAATATGTTAGACATGGTATGTAAGACTATTTTAAAAAATACAAGTTACCCAATGTAGGTTCATTAATGACCCAAACGATTGCATCAAAAGTGGACGTTAATGCAGCTTTTTTAGCGATTCTTGGGCCTGTAGCTAAGCTAACTCGAAGTTGCAACTTTCATTCTTTTGACCATTTCCAAATTCAAATCACGTAATTCCGGAAAATTCGTGCGAGGAAGCTGCTTGAATATGTTTTCCAGTTGGGCGGTTCGACGCACCACTTTGGCATGTCTTAACTCGATTCGTCCGATCATGAAATTAGTCCATTCCAAAGGCTATGGCTACCTGGGATTGCATACTATAGGTCCCCAGGAAATTATAATTTTCCAACAAGTCTAACTAGCCGAAATAGTTAGCCCAAAAGTAGCCCGACTCACTAATTTTAATTTTTCGTTAAGAGTTAAAAACACTTTTTTGTTCTAATTTGATTTTCCCAATCTTTCTAATTATCATCATATAATATACATATATCTAGCCAAGACCTTGATTTTATCTATTACTTGGTTTTTAACCAAAACAGTTCATATAGGACTTTTGTCAAGCACTATGTGTGCACTATTTTTAAAGCTCAGATTTCTTGAAGTATGATTTGTATTCTAGCCTCCTTTTTCCACCTTATTACTCCTCAGATCCCAACCTATCTCCATGATTCTAACTCAAGTAATAACAGACCAATATTCGGCCACATATTTGGATAACTAATTTTAATATGTTCTACTTGACATGGCATAATATTTTTTTAACAAAATATTACCCAACCAAAACAGACTTTACAAACCCATTTTACATAGCCTTAAAAATGGCATGCCGGTCAGATTTTCAACTAGGCTAGATTCTTAATTTTTTTTTTTCATATTAGTTTTAAGAACAGAATTCATAGATGTTGGAACATAGTCTAGCCAAAAAAATTTCCATTCTTATTACTCCATATAGCATACACTCCCATCATCATACAATTTTGTAACCAAACAAAGCAATACACACTAAAATTTACTCTAATTCTCACAAATTGACAAATAGAAATGCATGTACCTCTTGTTTGTTGCAGATTTTCAATTTTATGATGCTTGATTTGTAGCTTTACTACTAACTCTAGACTTTAATCCAACTAAATTTCAGTTC